>CP032247.1:15495000-16138928 GCA_005610355.1 Gossypioides kirkii | reverse complement strand
CAATTAATTTTCACATCATATATGATCCAGGATGGTCTAACTGGTCATGGCAAATAATTAATATATTTGTACCAGTAAACTTCTAGTTTACTTTAACATGCGTTTCAATTATATTAAATTGTAACAAATTGATAATTTTACTATCATTCATTTCACTTTGTATCCACATTTAAGTACCATTGTGACATTTACCACTGAAAATGTCTAAATCAATGTGAAGTTTATAATGACATTAAGTCATATAATATAATTTCCAAATAATTATATGTAATATTCACTTCAGGGAATATGCTAAAATCTTCAATATTAATTATAGCAAACTCTGAGAGTGGATATTATTTTCCAAGTGTACAACAGGTATATAACCAATGACCTTTTATACATAAGTTGTCTTTCTTCTTAAAGAGTTATTGGAAATTCTTAGTCTTTTCTTACTTTTTTCATTTTACCACTTTTGGTGGTGAGAAAATTTATCACGACCATCCCCCATGACTATCATTATAGACCAATTTTCAACATCGATGTCAAAGATTATGTCTTTCGAATTTATCACATATTGTTACTTTTCTTCAGGGGATGGTTAGATTTCGTGGTTAAAAACTTTTATTCAACCATAAGTAATTTTTTTTCATGATATTGCTACTGTAAGAGTGTAACACCCCTATACCCGATTCCTGTATATAAATCTGGTATAGAAGCATTACATTAAGGTTCGGTACAGAAAAAAATCGAGTAACAGAAAATATTTCATTTAGTAATTCATTTCTAAGTTTATTTAGGTCAAAATATCATTTAATAACATCCATTAAGGATACATATATGAACCATTGTACATGCCATTTTTACCAAAAGTAAAGTACCTAAACTTGAGCACCAATGATGGTATGATGTGATGAGAGGTCCCAAGCTTGATCTTAACTTCTTGTAACCTTTGTACCTACGCGTTAAAATAAACGCGTTAAGCTGGTGAAAGCTTAATAAATACTACAAAAGATAATAAATAAATATTTAAACGATTACATTCATAATTCTCTTGCATTACTCACATGAATCATATAACTTACCACATTGGCTAATTTCACATTTCTGTCACATTTCACAATTTGGCCCACTGTAGACTATTATAGAATCTATTGGATAAACGGAACTAACAGAAAGTACTGAAGTATTTAACAGAGGGCACATAAGTGCTGGGTAACAGAGGGCACACAAAGTGCTAATCAGAGGGCACACAAAGTGCTAGTAACAGAGGGCACACACAGTGCTGAACAGAGGGCACGAAACGTGCTAAACAGAAGGCGCGCTAGTGTTCCTTAATGACATGCCACTATTATCACAACGGTTCTAATTCGTCTACATGGGCATAATCTCTCACATTCATCATTTCTCATTATTTCACATATCACATTTACATTTCTATTCACATATATATAATCACCATATACCTCCTTACTCTTATTTTCACATTAATTTTCAAAGCTGTCCATTTGAGTCATAGTCACTAAATTATTTATATATTGAGCTACAGAATTCAAAATCCATATCCGCTTAATGTTTTCGAAACTAGACTTAAATATATTTTTACCATAAAATTTCCAGAAATTTTAATTTAACCAATTTATACAGTAAATTCTTTCAATTTACCCCTTCTTTGTTGTCTGACAATTTCGACCTTTCTTCACTAACATTTAATTATCTTTTAGTAAAGAGATCTAATAATGTTCTCGTCTATTTCTTTTGAAAATAGACTCATTAAGGATTTATCCATATAAATTTCAGTCTCTAATGATTTTTCTACATTTTTCTATGATTTTTCAAAGTCAGAACAGGGGAACTCGAACCTACTCTGACCTTGTTACACAAAATCAGTTATAACTCAGAATATACAGATCCATTTCCATCACCGTTTCTTCCATGTGAAACTACACTCAATAAGCTTTAATTAAATATTTAATTTGACCCTTAAATCTTTATATACAATTTTTGGTGAATTTTCGAAGTTAGTCTTCTGATTTTGTTCAAACTGTTTCAATGAAAACATTTCCTCTCTCATGTTCCTTTACACTAACCTCATTCAATCATCTTTATAACACATAACTAAACAACAATTTCCATGCTAAAAATTCAAATATATTATGGAATATAGACTATAAACTACAATTTTTGTAGTACTTACAACAAAAAGGTTGATTTTCTTCTCTTTTCACTCTTTGCTCTTCTCTTTTCCCTTATCTTCAATTTGGTCCTTTGACTTGTTTCTCTCCTCTTCAATTTCACATAAACACATGTAAGTTAAATGCTATAATTCAATGATTTTCATGTTAAATAACAAAAAAATACATGTATGTCCTGAAAATTGAACCATCTCTTACCTTAGCTCTTGAAATCATAATTTGCTAACTTAGTCCCTATGCTCTTTAACACCTCAAAATGAATTCTATTAGAAGATTGAGGTGTCTAATAACTCTATTTTATGACTTTTTTAAAAGAAATTTCAAAGAAAATGGAAGGTTTAGGAACTTGGAAGGCTTAAAAATGGTGGAAGGACCTAATTGGAATAAAAGCAAAAGTTTGAAATAGAAGATGAAGGCTTGGACGGTTAGCTTATGATGAAAAAGATGATATTTTCATCTTTTAATTACTTTTTCTTCTCTAAAATTCTCTAGATTTCTCCACTAAAATATCTTACTTAATAAAAATGGTAAAGTTGCACTTTTAGTCCTCAGGCCTTCCACCCTTACCTTTTGGCCCCAAAACTTTGCCTCCAAAAATATCTTCCACCAAATTACTCTTTTGCCCCTCCTCAATCAATCTAATTCACATGATGACACAAAATTCAATTTGGATAATTTGCTATTTAGTCCTTCCTATTTTCCCACCTTTACTAATACATCCTTAAATTCTCCAAACCTTTCTAAATTCAACCATATATTCTAATTCTCAATTCTACTTTATCACTGTTCCAAATCCGGTTCAAGCACGCGGATGTTACAAGGAGCACATTTGAATCATGAAAATTTGAATAAGTTCTCTCTTGCAAGGTCCTCATCAGTAATATTTTTCCACGTAATTTTAATTGAGAACTTATTTTAAATACGGTAAAGTTATACTCATAGTTTTAAAAACTTGTAACTTCAGGTCTATCCAACCATAACGAGCTTTAGATAGAATTACCATATTCTATTGCTTATATTTTTTCTTCCACAATTTAAGTAGATATTTCACAGTCAAATATTTTGACTTCAACTCCTTAATGGGGATAATGATAAAATAATGTCACAATGATAGTCACAATCAATTCAATTTATAATAAATATAAACCAATAACCCAATCGTCTTTTGATTCATATGAAATATAATCTTTTCCTCATTCACAATCTCAATATAAGATCCATTATGAATATCTTTTAAAACTAATGGATTAACCATCACAAGATATTAATATATTAGCTCTTCTGGAGCTTTCGACTAATTTTATATTATCAAATATTGGAATAATATTGGTTTGTTTCAAAACCGAATAAAATAAATATTTTTTTATCTGTAATGATAGAATTCATTACTAAATTCTAATATCCTTCCTCAAAAAATATTAACAAAAATAAAATATTTGGGCATACACCACATATGTAACCAATAACCTTTGATAACATAAGTTATCTTTACCCTTTGAAGAGTTATATTGAGAACTTTCATTATTCTTTTATTCATCCCTATGTTCCCACCTTTAGTGGTCTGTGATTGTATCTTTTATTTTTTTTTATGTTTGCATTCACTACTGATAATGTAACAAATTTAGTAGCACGAACTAGGGACCTCTTGCTTATTTAATAAGCTCCATTCCACTTTACTAATCACTTCCTTAAAAGAAAATTGTGTTGATAATATGTTATAAAATAAAAGGACAGAGAGTAAAGAATAAAGAGAATGAAGGAACAAAAGAGAAAATGTATTTTATTAATCAATAGAAGTGAGTTATAATGCTTTTCTAAGGTCTATATTTATAAACATAGAAAGTATAAATGAAATAGAACTTTAATTCTAATGACTACTAGAATTTAAATTTCATCCAAACTTATCTTAATATTGATGGGCATCCACTTAATAAAATATTCATAATAAAAATGTAATTTTTAACATTAAAATTTTTAATGGTATTTGATAATCATATTAATTTTTTGCAAATATAAAATTTGCAACAAAAAAAATGTTGAATATGATTAGTAAGTAGATAGTTGCTTATTACATATATAACGTTTGATATTATGAAAAATAGTTACTTTTTTGGGGTCGAAAAGTGATTCCAATATTTAGTATGCCAATTTTATTAGTAGGATGTTGTTCATTTTAGGAGACCTGAATTCGAGCACTTGTATGCAAGCTGTGTGTGCGTTATCAAAGGGTTAAAAAAATATGAACATATACCATCATGTAATTACATTAGTATGTTAAAAAAAAAAACTTTCTTTTTGGGTGTCGTTTTCCCATTAATATGACATTGTGATTCTCATGATAAACTTTTCCATATGGATTGAAAAGTTTAAAAATACTATGATAAAATTAACCTTATTTTATATTGATTTAGGATATTAATCTATTAATAAACATAAAAAAGAAGAAGAAGTTATTACCTTCTTCCTTTGTTCTACTACTTAATTTTCTCTATTATTTCAGCAGATTTTTCGCAATTATTATATATACATAATTTTTTAGTTTATTGCAAAACCAGTTTTATATATACTTGATTTTATATGCATATTATTATATTTAAAAAATATATATAGGACAAATTTGAAACAATTTTATTTTCAATTAACATTAAAAATTTTAAAAATTAAAAATTATTATTAAATATTTGATCCTAATATTTGTTAAGAATAAAATTTATTATAAAAATTAAATACATGAATATTATCTTTTATTTAATAAAAGTAGATTCGTAAATTATCATTACATTCCTAAAAAGTATTTAGTGAACCAAATATGATAATGTAAAATTTATCGGATTTTAAGATTTTAAGCAATACATTCTAATATATACCAAACGTTGATATCATATTAATAAGATTAAAATTACAAAATAATAAATTTTCAAAAATTAATATTTATTTGTATCAAACAAAATAATTATAATTGGTGCTTAATTTTTTTAATATATCAAACAATATTAATATATTACAATTAGTTTATATATACTTAGTTAATATATATGCATTATTATATTTAAAAATATATACAAGATAAATTTGAAACAAATTTTAGTTTCAATTAAAATTATAAATTAAAAAATAATTTAAAATTTATTAATTAATTTTTATTATTCAATAGTTAATCCAAATATTTGTTAAGAATAATGTTTATTATAAATTTTAAATACATGAATATTATCTTTTATTTAATAAGAATAAATTCTTAAATTATCGTTATATTATTAGGAAATTTTTAAGTGAACTAAATGCTATTTTTTCCGTGTATATCAAAAGTTATAAAATAATTTTTCTAACAATCACATTTTAAAAAATCACATTTCATTGGAATTATAATAAGAAAAATTTTATCAAATGTTTTCCTTTTTACTTTATTTTTGGGAGACTAAAACTAGTTGCTAAGCTAAAATATATATTTATTTTTGAAAGAAACTGAAATGTGGATTTAAACTTTAAATTTTAATTTTTTTATAGAGGAGTAAAAACCATAATTGTTTCTTTTAGGGTTATATTCAAAATAATTTTAGCTACTTAAACTTTTATTAAGTAAAAAAATTAAGTTAACATTATTTTTGAGAAGTACTTTTAAAAAGTGATTTTGAAAATTTTAATTTAAGATTTAAGTATTTAGTATAGTTGTCAAAAAGTGCTTTTAAGAAATAAAATGTCCATTTTAAACATGTGTAAAGCAATAAATAAACATTTAAATAATGTTCAAATTAGTTAATATTATGATGTTTTAATAAGAATATAGAAAATGATTTATTATATTTTGTTATTAATATTTTAATATATGAAATATAAATTTTAAATATTTTTTAAGTAATTAATCAAAGAAGGGAAAATAGCATGTGTTGAAGAGATGAATACGTAATTGAGTTGTCAAAAGTGCTTTTGAAATGAAAAAGTTCAAATTTTTAATTTCTTCATATGAGGAAAAGTACATTTAAAAAGCAAAAAATTTCCTTAAAAAATTATTTGTTTAGCATTGCTTTTAATTCAAAATTACTTTTTATGTCAAAAGTGCTTTTTAAAAAGTATTATTAAACAAAGCCTAAGTAGATATAAGATGTCAAATTCTGGTACCTATATATATATATATTAACTCTAATTGTATTAATCCAAGTAGATATAATATTTAAAATTAAAAAAATTAATTAAATGCTGACATGTCATCCACGTGATAATCTATATGTATGTCACGTCAACAAAATTAACCAACGTTAAATTTTTCATCCATTTTTGGATGATTTAATAAAAAAATTAACTTCAATATTTTAAAAAAATTAAATGAATAATTAAAATATTTTTAAAAAAAAATTAGAAGATGAAAAACCTTAAACCAACTACAAAAGTTATTGTGAAAATCCCAAATGGAGAAAAAAAGACTATTCAAAATGCACGTGACAATTTGTGTATACCACGTCCATAAAATTAATAAATATTAAAATTTTCATCAATTTTTTATGATAAAAATATAACTTCAATAATTAAATAAACTAAAAATTAAATGAATAAATAAAATATATTTTTTAATTAGAAGGTGAAAAACCATCACACCAATTATAAAAACTATCGTGAAAACCATTGGAACTCAATGAAAATGCCGTAAGTGATTGCGAAACAAGCCAAGGAAATTACACCTGTTGAGCGAAAAACAATCCTATGATTTTGATTTCAATATCTCAACAAATCCGGGGAAAATAACCAAACATGAACCTGAAAAGACGACTTGAGAACTTGACCAAAGCAGAGCTAAAACATGCGAAAATTCTTTTTTTCCATGACTTTCTTCCATCTTTTTGTTTATTCATTGATCGGCTGGACTGTTTTCATTCTTTTGGGTCAAAAAGTGGCATCTATATAGAAAGTAGTAAATATTCAAGCAAAAGTGACTTACCAATAAATACACCCACGACTTTTTTACCAAGTTCGTGGATGTTTCCTTGACATGCTTTGACAAGAAAGAAAAGTGAAATCTCCTAAAATTTCTTTTTATTTGTATAAATTATTTCATAATTTTTTATACATTTATATTTTGTATTATAACAATTGTATATTAGTATCATATTTATATTCTTTAGTTGTATTTTTTTGTTGAATCATGTCTAATATCGTCATTTCCATTTTTAAGATGAAAATGAAAAGATTTCTATCTACTATATATTGTTTTGCTTATATTTTCAAGCAAGCGTAGTGTATTTTGAATTTCCTTTTTGTATCGTGTTAGATAGTATCGAATCTTTCACTAATATAATAATCATGAGTAAAATTACGAATTTTATTTTAAGGGCAAGATGAAATAAAAAAAACTAAGGTACAAAGCTAAAATTTTTGGGTTAAAATGACTTAAAATTGAATTCTTAATTTTTGAAAGAGGCAGAAAGAAAAGTGTTTAATTAATGGCTAAAAAGGATTAAATTGAATTATTAATTTTATCATAGGTCAAAAAAAGATATTATATATTATCAAGCTAAGAAATGTAGGGAAATATTAAAATTAGTCCCTCTACCATTAAATGGACCAATTTAGTCTATGTACTATAAAAAGAATTAAATAGGATCAAATTGGAATAGAATTAACATTTACTGTTTACCAACATTAATATTTTTAAAGTTTTTATGATTCAGTAAATAAAATCATTGTGTTTGAGATTGAATTGCAATTGAAAAAAATAATTTCAAGACACTTTTTCTATAATGTTAACTTTATTACAATTTGGATTTATTTTATTCTTTTTAATAATGTAGGGACTAATTTGATCTAGTCCCTATAATACAGGGACCTTTCAGGTACTTTAACCCTACATTTCTGTACTGATAAAAATGGAAAATTTCAATGCAGAAGTCGTTGAGCATTAAGGAGCAAGTGATATCCTTGTTTGATTATATTTCATGGCATTAAAATCACATATTCTAAAGTTCAATGTCTATAACAAAAGCTGAAGGAATTTACATATATATTTGTTCAAATGCCAAGGAACATATCAGATTTGTGGTCTTGCCTGAACAACATATATCATCCCATCTTTCACTACTCCTTCAATATCCTGTGGACATCCATACAGGGATTCTATAATTTTCCCTGCCTCTGCAACTTTTGACAAGATTGAGGTCTGGAATGCTTTGTTAACCATCATTGGATCATTGGAATAATCCAAAACCATGCTTTCTTCTTCATCCATAAGTACACTGAAAATATTCAAGAAATGCAGATCAAATTTTCTTTTTCTACTTTTAAATGAAAATATATACCCAAACTAAACCTTGATGAGCTACTAATCAATGATATACCATCTTGCTATTGATCAGCCATTTGGATAACATTGTTGGATTTATTTGAATTGTTCGGCATAAGAAGGTGACTCTTTAGCATTGATCATGAACCACTTGTAATCCTATTATTGTTTGGAAAATGCTGTCCAAAACTTAAGATTTCAGAATCAAACCTGTCATAAAGCCCAGCTCCTGCGTATCCCTCGAGATCTTCACCATTTGAGTCGGAACGAAATATGATAGTCGGCTTACTGTAGAGCCCTATTTTCTTGCTTGCATAACAAGTAACCTGGGAGTTCATTACAATTTTCTTTGACCTTAGCATTCTAAGATTCTGATTAAGGAACTTAGAAACAAAAGCGAATTTTGCATATCCATCAGGTACGTTTATCCAGAACTAAGTGATTGACTAGCGGTGGATGGGAGAAAAAACTGCCTTACAATAGGAGATTTTAGGTTGTTCTTTTTCGCAACGAAGCTCATAGCGCGTCCGGGATATGCACCCACCAATGTCTCTCCCAAGCCTTTCACAATCTATTTTAAACCCAAGAAGATAGATGAAACATGTTTCTTAGACCATAAGTTCATATAAAATAAAAAAGAGAGAGGCTTACCTCTGCATATATTTCCGAGGTGTCCCCTGATAATGGATTTTTTGTATGAATAACAAAAGCATAATTGCCACAAATGACTTCTTGAATCAGTACTGCCATACGAATATCCTCATGATTAAGTTTAGCTTTCTTACAACTAATATATGCTCTTTCATTCCACTTGGAAGCCCAAACCTGAATATGGTGGGAAAAGAAGGTGACTCGTTGAAAGGAAGCATATGATTAATGCATTATATGCCAAAAGAAAAGTCCCAACCTTCTTTATTGCTTGCCAAGCTCGGTTCCATTGGTCGTCACCTCCTTTATCAGGCCATGGCATTCTAGCACTTTTCATTTTGCTCGTAAGTTCTGTGGTCTACCGCGAAGTTCAAAAATGGAAAACTATCAGTTTGAAATATTATTAAATACGACATCAACTATCTTGCTATATATATAATATACATAAACATCAGAAATTTTTTGGAAATGGCTTCAATTTTAGGATTGCTATAAAAGCAACTATAATGTAAGATCTGTTTGGCAGCACCATGCTATAACACAGTTAAATCCCCAATGGCTTACCAAAGACACAGGAGCACTCATTTGTAGAATAGCTCCTTTTATTTCTTGAATTTTGGAAACATCGCCACCATTTACTAATTTGCGAAGAAACATAATCTTGGTCGATATATCCTAAATAAATGAAGTTTAGATCAGAGAAAGTGATAATAACTCGCACGTTCATCAGAAACACAAAATATAGAACCTCGGAATAATTAACAAAAAAAATTGAAAAAACGAGTGCTTTTAGAGAAGTAAAAGCTTAACTAATAAAATATACCTTATTAACATCTAGTGATAGCACAGTCTCAAATGCTCCGAATGGTATTGCAACTGACATTGGGATCCTGATCCATGATGGCACCCTTCCTCTTAAAAATTTTATATTACAAGATTTGGCGCCAACCTGAATCAAAGATCATTGGTTTGGCTCAAATATATTCTGCAAACCAGTTATTCATTCTATCCAGAACAATAAACGGAATGAGCTTACTGTTTCAGTGGTGAATTCTTCGAGTGAAAGAGCATATCTCCCACAGAAGGTCTTTCTTTTAAGGGTCACTCGTCGAGAAATTGAGGGAACAAGGGAACTTAGAGGTAAGATAGAACCACCGATGTCACTGCAAGTAAGCGAAAAACAGTTCATTAGAATACTGGTGAAGAGGTCTGCAAGATCACTGATCAAACAGTTATATAACAGCTTGCCTGACTATCAAATTTGAGGACTTCAGTTGTATAGATACGGAACGTCCTTCCTTTGACTTGAGATTCCTGAAAGTATTTCGATCAAAGCATGTGGCGAAGCATATCTGCACCATGATGCAGTAAGTAAATTTAATATGTTGACTTTCTCAACCTATGCACAGCGGGTAGCTTTGAACTTTTCATATAAGGTGAAAATATCCACTCTTTGTTGAAAATGACTTTAAATTCTGATAAGCTATCTGAAGGACACATGCCTTACTATTTCTTGCTCTAATAGAGACATGAGACAGGACATCCGGCGTATCAGATGTCAAAACTGCAACAACTCCGTCTGGAATCTCCTCCTCTCCTGTTACTATAGTCGCAATAATAATTGTTGGCTTTCGGTAAACTTTGTTCTGAACAGTAATAAGCTCGTTCACGGAAGATACAAATCCACTAACTTCAACTGGACTGATAACCTGCCAACTGTTGGAACACAAATCTCAGAAAATATTTGACAGCAAACACCATATACTGCCATAAAAATGGAGACCATAAAATAGGAAGCAATCTCTCATTAATTGAAAAAAAAATACAAGCTGAAATGAAACATATAACCTTGGTTTGAAACTCAAAAGTAAGCATATCACAACCTGGCTTGGATCAACTACAAGCTATTCGCAAACTCTTAGGTTTCATTTAAAACTTACCATCCTAAATTTGCAACTTTTCTAAGAACGGGGTCAAAACGAGTAATGAGCATAGAAAGAGCAGCTGCAGATCCTGCTCTTATTAATTCTTCGGCAAAAGCATCAATCTGATAGCAGAACAAAAGAAATAACTAGTAAACTGGTCCGCGACTGAGAAATAAATAACACTCAACCTTCATCACTAAATATGTTTCAAAGTTAATCATGTACCGTTGTTTTCCCAATGCCAAGCAATTTCCCAAGATATTCAGCACTAGGCTGGATCTTGATCAGGAGATCAACAGCCCTGTCAGAAAGTATTATTTGCAGTCGATCAAGAATAGCCTTTGTTTGTAATGCCCACTGGGCATCACCGGATTTGTATGATTCAAAAGCACGATACCAGTCCTATGAAGGTCAAAAGAAACAACAATTGCTGACGACTATTATAAGCATCAAGTATTACTTAACCATCACTTGAGAAATTATGGAATGTTATTGTTGTAGGCGAGTAAATAAGGAAGCTGTTAGCCAAAACTCGATGCCTCAAAATGGAGAAAGGTTAATTTCAATAAAGCTCAACAGATAATATACCTTAGTACAGTAAATGAGATCTTCATTCTTGACTGTGGACAGGCACAAACTTTCAAGCACCAAGGAAATAAAGAACATGATTTCCTGATTCATAAATTTGACAAAAGAAAAAAAAAAGTTTGAATAGATTGGTTGCCTTCAAGGTAATTTATTTCCTGGTTTGCAAATATCAGGACTTACTGGCGGGTTTGCAAAGTTAAGATCTTTAAGTCCCCTTTCCATGGTTGTTCTAACAGCTGAAGCCAAAGCGAGATCAAGGAATAGCAGCTCTTTAGCCAATCTATGAGGGGTTAGCAGAAGAGGGCGGATCTCAATGCGAGATTCCAGTAATTTCTGCAATGGAAAAAAGAACAAAAAATCAATCACAGAAAATGTAGCTTAGAAGTTGGATAAAACAAGCTCCATCTTATTTCAAGTACCTCCATTAAAGGGCCAATTCGTTCATCACCAATATGAGTTTTGACAAAGTTTAGGCAGTCCTGGAATTTGACAACAACAATGAAAAAAAGTCATTCCTTTCTAAAAAAATTTTGGATGAGAAATGAGAATATTTTTAAAGAAAAAACTGGACACCATACAAAATACTATGATTGTCCATAACAGACTTATGATCCATAAGAGAATGCTGATTTACTTAGTTACCTGCAGCTTTAGTGATAAACCGCCATACATATTAACTCTATCTGCTGTTGCAAAACCTTGATTCTGAGCACCAGTAAGAAGATCAAGATTTGATTTAGCGAAAACTCAAAATTAATAGTTGGTAATGGAAAAAGCACAAATTGAAAGAACTGATTGTCTGGTATTGCTGCAACTAACGTTTAATGAGGGAGCCAAACAACTATCAATTGCAGATTCAAGTTCTACACCTGAATGAACAGCCTGTCACATGTTATCGCAAACAGTAAGAACTTTTGAACAATAAATCCAGTTTATGACATATCTTAGAGAAAGAGAGAGAGAGTAAATCTAATGCAGCATATAACTAAATTAACATCAAAATAATAAAAAGGACTAAACTAAAGAGGAATGTTACAACAGAAAGACTGCAGTTATTATTGACTTAAAAGATGCCAAATGGTCTATCTTGTTACTTAGGTCATACAAATAAATAGTGATCAATGAAGGATAAATTCAAAAGACATTGCGGGAACTCTGTAATTTTTATCAGATAGAGGATGATCAATGAAGAAAAAACTCAAAAAAGGGAATTTCACCAAAATATTACTTTGTCAAAACAGGATTGATACCTTCAACGTCTTCAAGTACATAGTGAGGTCACGAATAAGACCTTCTTTAGTATCCATCCTGAAACAAGGCTCTGACACAATCGGACGGTCATAACTTGCAAGTTTTTCCTTTGTGAGACCATGGACATGCAATGTTTTCCAATAAACATCAAGTTTAAAACCAGATTTCAAATAGTTTAATAGTGCCTGTTACAAAAGAACACAACATTCCATTAACAGAACCTATATCTATGTAAAACAAGTTTAGCCAATCAAAAGTAATAGACTGACTTAGCTAGTGTGACATGTATCTATGAAAGATCACTCCATTTCTTCAATTGATTTACCTCATCTGACCTAGTAGCAGTTGCTTGATATTTAATCACATACCTCACAAATAACCACATCATCTGGGCTACTATTATTGTGCAATTTTTGGTGCCATTCCTCCATCATTCCCCCTTTGCAATCATTATTTCTCTAATGAACAGAAAAGAGAAATAGTTTTGTAAAAATGGTGTAGCAGAGTCCATCTCTATAGGACATAATTTATATATACCTGAACCATTAGTATTTCATCACGAATTCTCTGCCCAACATCACCTTGACCTCCACGGCCAACAAATGACACTATAAGCCTCACAATTTCTCTGTCATTTGGCTGGTTCAAATATATTCTTTGCAGTAAATTGGTGAACCTGTCCTGAGCTTCACTAATTTCGCTGCAGACATAGCAGTGAATGTCAGCTTAGTAGGCTAATATTACTTGCATATGCTGCAGATAATATATATTTGATACATCTCTGGATCAACTTTTCACATTTAAATTTGTATAACAATAAATTCATAGATTTGAGTTATTGAAGAAAGAATGAAAATTTTACCGAGGTTTCACATTGTAGTTCTTGTTCCATGTAAGATGCCTGCATCTCATAAGCCTCATCCAGATTAATATACCAACAAGCCCTAATTCTCCTTCAGCTTTACAGCGTTCTGTCAACTCCGTTGCAATATTGAACCTTTGAAAAAGTTGAGCATGTAATCAAAGCTTTTTTAATGACAAACTCAAGGTAAAGAGACATATTAGATAGATTTTAAAATCTCAAATGTTATACGATGGCTGAGACATGATCCTGGTGTTTCCAAATTGACATTACTTGTAAAAGATAGATATGTTTTGACTCTTTTATAACGTGCTTTGGCTCATCTCTTATTTACCTATGCATTAAGGACCTCTCAGCCTCCTTTTCTCTTTGGGATATTTCATCGAGCAACCATTTGACAATTCCATTACTGTACCCGTTAACCTGCAAAAAAGGGCCTCCTAAGTTCACTGATGACTAACATGAGATAACTCAAACAAGGAGCATAATTCCCCTTATTTTTCAGTGTGAATGTGTAACTATTTTATCAGAGTTAAAAACAAAGTCACAAAAATAAGCATCTCTTAACTCCGTTTTTATCCTTAACAAAATAGTCAAATCCATAAATATTACTTCATTTCTTCCAACAAATTAGATAAAGATTCTGTTCAAATTCAGTCAGCCTCCAATAATAGTTTTTGTAGCAATTGTCAACTGCTCATTGTTTAAGTTTCATTTCCATATAAATATAATGTTTATGAATAACATCATCAGACCATAAGATCACACAGTTTAAGGTATCCTTCCACCAGATGCTTTAAAGGATGAAATCATTTTCAATGCATCTTTGGTAATGGAACATGTCAAGTGGAAATATACACCAGTAAGTAGTAACAGCTCCTTGACAATTTTTTCTTGTATCATTTTACTGGTTTCATGAGAAAACAAAACCCTGAAATTGAGCAAACAAATTTAAGAAATGGGAAATTAAGAATATTAGCCTTACTCCAATAATTTTGCTTCATTGAAGACCAGAAAACTATTTCGATGTGAAAAACCCTTCTCAGAGTGCATAGGCAGTTTGTATGTCCATACATCAATTGCAAAAGCAAGGTACCTTGTACAGTATAATAATGTTACCTTTCGAATTGGCAGCACACGTTGTAGGGCTACAAAGAAGTTACCCCCATTGTTTTTAATCCAAGACCCGCTGCACCATATTACAAATTGAATACCAACAAAATTCCTCTTCTGCAAATTAACATCTACCAACTTTTTTTCCAGGAGCAGGTGGTTAATCAATTGAACATGTTAGTAAGCACAAGAACTCATGAAAACTGCTTTGAGTAAATTACCTGGAACGATCTTCCCCCTACTGTTTTTTCTGTAAAATAAGTCTGACATGCTCCGACAACCATTTTTGACTTTTCAGGCAACATATCTGACGGAGGAACCTGAAAAATTAGAGATGAAAGCAGGCAGTGAGTTGAAGTAAAATTTGCAAGCATTCCATAGGTGGGAAATGCCAGTGTCAGTGCACACGATGAGCATGTATTTCCTACTAAATGAAGGACCAAGTATCTCACCAGCCATTCACCAGCTGATGACTTTGACACTCCCCAGTGAAGAATTGCAGTGCCTCTCACGTTCAAAGCAACAAATATGTGATAATCACCACTTAAAACTTTAGAGAGGACCTGAAAAACAAAAAGGAACTTGTTCCAGAGATGTTGGTAGTCGGTCTTCTGTAGATATGAAATAGGTAATAAATTCAACAATTAATGGCTAAAAGAACATGAGCTGACTGACTGATCAGGAAAACTAAGTCCCTCACTGAATTAAATAAATGGAAGAAGCTGATACAACCCATCACCATGTTTACTCTCATGCAACAAATAAAATATTGCAGGAAACTAACCACTATTTCATAGATGCCAACAATATAATTTTGCTTTGAGACCACGTTATTTCCTCCAACTGATTTCTCCACAAGATCCATCAAAGCCAAAGAAGACTGACCAGCCTTGGTCTCGTTTGGCCCCTTAGACTGCCTTTGCAACCACTTTTCAACATCATGTCTTCTAAGGTAAGATGATGGTGTTACAGACCTAGATGGCTGTACATCATCCTGGGCTTTTATTTTTGTTCTTGCATTCATGTAGCTGCTTTGTAACTTGTTCAAGGATATTCCCTTGCGCAGCTGATTTTGCAGCTCTGTTAAAGCATCCGCATAATCTTGCTACAATGCACACAATGATATATATGAGTACCTAGACAGGGAACACTCGATACTGATTGTTATAGAAATAGCACCCAACTCAAGTACAAGCTACATTATTATCAAGCATTGGCCTTATAAGCTAAACGGCAAATAGTTGAGAGAGCATAGGAGGAAAAGAACCACCATGATCTACAAACGAGAAAGGAAATGATATTTACTTGCATGAAGTGAGCAAATTTCCAAATGCAAGATATTGGTCGCAGAAAAATCTTCAGATAGTAAAAATGGTTTCAAGTTATGGTCTGAACTCTGAATGTAACATAAACAGTGGAGAGTATCTGGAAAATCAGAACATGCATGATAACGTATATACTAGTTTCGATAACTTAATGATGTTTATGAGTTTCCCCAAACTGATTTTCACTAGCTTGCAAAGAAAAGGGAAGTTAGATAGTAACAAGCATATGAAGAACCAAACTGTTAGGCTTGAACAAATGAAAAACAATGCATAAATTTAAAAGGAGACTGAGAAGATAATTCATCTTTTTGCACCATAACACACCTTTTGCTGTTCTGGCGAGCTTTGGGGTCTACCTCTACTTTCCCAGATTAGATATGCCTTCCGATCTATTAGTTCTTTCGGTATGGATGGAAGCGGATTACTTACATCATATTCCGGAACCTCAACTCTGAAATTCCCATGATTTAGTTTCAACCTGGGAAGGGAAATATATAATTTCAAACACCTCAAAAGCCTAGCCAAAAAAAAAAGGGATGGTCCGAAGGGAAAAAAAAAACAACCATCGGTCTTGACTTCCATCCTTCAATAAAAATTCAATAGCACGTATCTTGGGGTCTCTCAACTCATATAGTTACTACATATATGTCTCCATTCTGCAGTTTAAGACCGATTTCACCAAATTAAAATTATTTAAAATCACAAACGAAATCTTGTTTCTGACCGACAACAGTAAAATCCAAATAAACCATGAAGCACAAAGTGCAAAAAGAAAATACACCTTCACAAATGGTGTCTGCAGTGCACCTTGCTTGTAACTTTTTGCCCCTGATGAGTCTTCACCACTGGGGATATACCAGTTCCTGTAGAAGGATATAATAATCTCAAGAGTCAAGAGATTGTTTGATGTGCAAAGATTCCATGTAATATATAATTCATATTCATTAGAAGTTTTCAGTGCAGGCTTTACCGGTTCCCAAGGTAAAGAAAACCCCAGTGAAGAATCCAAGTTCTTGTGCAGTTTTTAAGCTGAAATTCAACTCTTGCATTGCGCTTATTTGAACATCCAGAGACATTAATCTGCATAAAAGACAAAGGATGAAAAGAAAAATTATTGTAGAATATTAATCTACAACTATAATAAAACCCATACAAAATCAAAAGTCAAAACCTGAAGTTGCATCCCATCAATGAGCTGGAAATGAAGAACATGAGGAACCTGTACACTACCGGAGGCCGCCATAATAACCAGTCACGGCAATGAAACTCAATGGGTTTGAAAGACCATATCTGATAGACAAACAACCAATTTTATACACATTTAAACGCTATCTAAGCATAGTTACGTAAAAGCTGGAGTATCTTTAAAAGCGAAAATCTGATGAATGAGATTCCTGAAGGGAATATTAAATTACTATCGCTAACAAAGCTTCAAATATGATTCCACGGTCCATAGTTGATGTGAGCTGAAGTCTACTTCAAAGCAATTCAATATCCATCTGACAATTGCCTTGCAGAGCATGCATATGTGATGCATCTAAAGGCATCTTTAATTAAACCCAGTTGTATATATATTTATTAACAACAGGTTTGAAAACCTTCCTCTAAAATGAAAATAGGACACCAAATTGACTATTTTTGTTGAAAAGTTAGTTACCCTTTGGATGTCTTTTTTTTGTGTGTGTGTGTGTGTGTGTGGAGTAAAGGTTTTCTTATTGGAACTGGAAGAGGAAAAGGGAACTTAGGGAAAAAGATGGAACAGATTCGGATGTTTCGAACCTGCCAGCTTAGGTTAGAGCCCATGCTTTGGAATTTTAAAAGCAAAAAGCTCTGCACTTGGGCGAGTGATGCGTAATGCGAATATAGATTCTCCCATTACATGCTTTGAATGGCGACTGCCATTTTCGACGATAGAAACAGGTCACAAATAAAATGGAAAGATAATACTGGAGAACTTTTTGTAAACTTTAATATCAGTTCAGCACCTCATTCCTCGTCTGCTGGACCATAAGTGATAAGTAAATTATTTGAGTAATTTATTTATATATTTTAATTAATTTTGAGGAAAAAAATATTTTTAGTTTTTTTATTTTTTATCAGGTACATAAATTGATGTTTCTTTACTTAAAAGTAAGCAAAAGAAAGATTAAATTGAAAACATATGTGAAGAGATTGGCTAAATTCGAATTTGGAGGACATTGATGATTGAATTGCAAGAAAAGAAACTTTTAATGAGAAATGACCAAATAAAGACTTAGTCAATTTGTTATTTTCTTTTTCTTTTTGTTTATTTTTATAATTTGTTATTTTATTTTGACTAAACTACTTATTTTTAGCAAATGAGTAATTTAGTTAAATAGAACTTAAGCTAAATTTAGTAATCCAATTGTATATAAATAGGAGTTACTTGGACTCAATTGAAGGTACTTTTGATTTTGATAAGCTATTGAAGCAATTGAGCAATTATTACTTTCTTTTCCATTTCGTCAGTCCAAATTGCTGCCATTTCCATTTCCATTTTATTTTTTTTTCATAAATTTGTCCAATTGCTACTTTAGACCATTCCCTTTCCATCTTTCATATTCACAAGAAATCCATAACCATTTCATCCACCAAGCATGAGTAAAATCATGTGTCACTAAATTCATTTTAACCTTAGACCGGTTATCACTCCGTCAAGAAATAATCGTGAGTTAGGAAACCGTGCTAAAGACCTTTTTATTGGTACTAGCTATCACTCCGGTTTATGGGGTAGTACAAATTCGCCCCTTAAAGTTAATTCTATTTTCGATTCGAAAAGTGCACGTTAAATTGAAATAGATTGGTGTACAGTTGGGAAGTCAAATCGGTCGTGCTATATTCGAGTTCCCGCGAACAAATTGGCGTGTCCAAGTAGGAAAAGCTAGTTGGATTCCGTCAAGGGTGGTAGAGACCGGATTTAAATGACCCGCGTGGTTGAGGTTGTTAATCCGAGTTGGGCTTTTCAGAACGCAAAGCTGTTGAAATCTTAAATCATGAGCACGTGCGACGTAGTTAGACATTTGGCAAGGGTCGGTTTGCAGGTCGTATTCGGAGTCGACTACTAGAGAAAAAAGTTGGCGATTGAGGCATTCTCGAGCGCTATAACTAGCTTATCGACTAAAAAAGGAGGATTAAATTTCAAGGATCGATTCAAGATTGGAGGGAACCGAGGTTGAGGCTAAGCTTATTAAAATATATAGTTTTTCTTATCTTTTATTCTCGATTGATTATTTTTCGTCAATATTTATTTTACTGTTTTTATTTCATTTTTATTTTATTTTATTTTAACGTTTCTCTAATCCCCCATTTTTATTTTTATTTAGGAGTCAGTCACGTGTCGTGGGTACGCCCTTTGATACGACGTTTAAGAGGAAGACACGAAAGTAGATTACAGCAGCCAGTCCCTGTGGAATCGACCCTACTTCCTAATACTACTATTTTGTATTATTTGTCGTAGGATATTTATATTTGTTGGATTCGACACCCATCAAATTTTGGCACCGTTGCTGGGGACAAGTAATATTTATCTAACTTTCGTTTGTTTTCTTTATAACAAGGTCTGAGCAGACACCTCTGAACGACTTTGAACCGGAGATAGAGAAATTAGCCCGAAGGTTGAGAAAAGAAGCTCGCGGAAAACGCCTACAGACAGAGTTTGAAGAAGAAGCTTTAACTAAAGAAATATTCAGTGACGAGGAAGCAGAGAAAATGGAGGATCAGAATCAGACTATTCGACAACTTGTAGCAACACCGGACGAACAATAGCCGTTATGTATAACTTATCCAACGGAGAGAAACACTGTTCGAGTTAAAGTCGGACTTAATCCATCTATTTCCCACTTTTCACGGGGTTCAAAATGAGAATCCGCACAAGCACTTGAAGGAATTCCACATGGTGTGCACGAGCATGAAACCTCAGGGAGTAACAGAAGACCAAAATAAACTTCGTGCGTTTCCTTTTTCATTAGTAGACTCTGCTAGAGAATGGTTGTTTTATTTACCACCGGGATCTGTTAATACATTGGCTGACATGTCTCGTTTATTTCTTGACAGGTTCTTTCCAGCAGCACGAGCAGCTGAGTTGAGGCGAGACATAGTAGGTATTCGGCAAAACGAGACCGAGACGCTTTACGACTACTGGAATGGTATAAAAAGTTGTGCGTAAGCTGCCCACAAAACGGACTTTCCGAGCAGTCATTGCTGTAGTATTTCTATGAGGGACTACTTCCCATGGAGATGAAGATGATTGACGCAGCTAGTGGAGGAGTACTTGTCAACATGACCCCTCAAAGAGCTAGAGAGTTGATTTCAACGATGTCTGCAAACTCTCAACAGTTTCGACCGGCTACAGAACCCACGAGACGGGTTTATGGGTTAAGTACTCTGACTTTGGAAAATAAAATAGATAAGCTCACTAATATTGTGCAAAACTTGCTTGCAGATAGTCAGGCCCAGCGAAGTTATGCGAAATCTGTACTATGCCAGACCATCCGACAAACTCATATCCAATTTTACATGAAGAATCGGCAGAGCAAGCAAGTGCTGTCGAAAATTTTCCAGGTCCACCCCAGAGACGATACAATCCTTATTCGAACACATACAATACGGGGTGGAGAGACCATCCGAATTTAAGTTATGGATTGAATCCTCGGTTCAATCAATCGTATCAGCAAATGTCGTCTCTAAATCAGCAACAACCACCTCCAAAAGACCTCGTTAGAGGCAATTGTCAAAAGGTTAGCCACTAACACTGAAAATTTCAAGAAAATACTAACTTGCATTTACAGGAAATAGACAAGCAGATAGGCAAGTTAGCACTTACGGTTAGTCGATTGGAGTATCAAAGAAGGTTACCATCCCAGACGGAACCAAACCCTCGGTATAATACAAGCGCTATGACGTTAAGGAGTGGTAAAGTCTTAGAACCCGTGACTGGCACGAGCCGTGCCCACGACGTTGAATGTGAAGACCAGAAATCAGAAACTCCAACAGAGTCGTCACCACCAAAACCACTTGTTGTGCAACCTCCATTTCCAGGAAGGCTAGCCCAAAGTAAGAAGGAGCGAGAGGATAAAGAAATTTTAGAGACATTTCGGAAGGTGGAAATCAATATTCCCTTACTAGACGCAATCAAACAAATTCCTCGCTATACAAAGTTCTTGAAGGAACTATGTACCGGGAAGAAAAAGCTTCAAGGAAATGAGTGGGTGAATATGAGAGAAAACGTATCTGCCGTGTTACAGAGAGAAAATTCCGTCAAAGTGTAGGGATCAAGGTATGTTCTCGATTTCTTGTAAAATAGGTAATGTTGGCATTAAGAAAGCCATGTGCGATTTAGGAGCATCCATTAATGTCATGCCTTTATCTATTTTTAAATCTCTAAATACTAGTCCTTTGAAAGAAACAGAGTTGATAATTCAATTAGCGGACAGGTCATGTGTATACCCAGAAGGGGTGTTGAAAGACGTCCTCGTAAAGGTAAATGAGTTAATCTTTCCTGTAAATTTCTATATCATTAACATGGAAGACGATAACTCGAAGAACTCTTCTCATATTTTACTTGGAAGACCATTCCTAAGTACTGCAAGTACAAAGATAGATGTTCGTGTAGTGAAACACTCACTATGAAGTTTGACGGTGAGGTTGTTAAATTTAATGTCTATGAAGCCATGGGCCGACCTAATGCAATGTCGAATGTTTCTTGTGTTGATATTTTGAACCACTAACGAGTTTGCATTTTGAATATTCTAAGGTAGAAGGATTACAAACCGTTCTGTGCAAGAGTTTGGATTGTGATCTGGAAATATGGAAAAATTAGAAGAACTAGTGACAATCGAGGATCAAGTTCGTGAAGCCATTTTTCTTATGGAAGCTTCGAAGTTTTTGCGAAGTCAAGGTAAAAATTTCGAGCTAACTCCTGAAACTAAATTGTTGCCTTCAATTTTACAGGCTCCGGATTTAGAACTCAAGCTGCTACCTGAGCATCTTAAGTACGCCTTCTTGGGAGACGGAAACACCTTACCAGTAATTGTTTCGAGTAAACTTTCAAAGTTAGAGGAGGAAAATCTAGTCTGAGTCTTGAGGGATTACAAGGAAGCGATTGAATGGTCTATTGCTGATATCAAAGGATTAAGTCCCTCAACTTGCATGCACAGAATACAAATTGAAGAAGAAAATGCAATTCCGAAGAGGGAAGCACAAAAACTCCTCAATCCACCGATGATGGAAGTCGTAAAGAAGGAAATTCAGAAACTGCTTGGTGCTAGGATGATCTACCTAATATCCGATAGTAATTGGGTCAGCCCGATTCACGTGGTACCTAAGAAAACTGGGGTTACCGTCATAAAAAATTCGACAGGTGAGATGGTTTCCACTCGAGTCCAAAACGGGTGGAGGGTCTGTATAGACTACAGGAAGTTGAACTCTTTAACTCGAAAAGATCATTTTCCACTTCCTTTTATAGATCAGATGTTAGAACGATTAGCAGGAAAATCTCACTATTATTGTCTCGATGGTTACTCAGGTTTCTTTCAAATACCAGTAGCACCAGAGGACCAAGAAAAGACGATGTTTACTTGCCCCTTTGGTACGTTTGCCTACCGAAGAATGTCAT
Organism: Gossypioides kirkii; assembly: GCA_005610355.1. Lineage (NCBI taxonomy): Eukaryota > Viridiplantae > Streptophyta > Magnoliopsida > Malvales > Malvaceae > Gossypioides > Gossypioides kirkii. The sequence goes on along the minus strand of CP032247.1, from coordinate 16,116,137 downwards.
TCGGACTATCCAACGCACCGGTCACGTTCCAGAGATGTATGGTAAGCATATTTTCTGATTATGTCGAGAAAATAATAGAGGTATTCATGGATGACTTTACGTTTTATGGAAATTCCTTCGATGAATGCTTGTCAAACCTTGTAAAAATTCTAGAAAGATGTTTAGAATTTAATCTTGTGTTAAATTATGAAAAATGTCATTTCATGGTTGATAAGGGATTAATTCTAGGTCACATCGTTTCAGCCGAAGGGATTGTAGTGGATAAAGTTAAGATCGATATTATTAACTCACTCCCGTACCCCACAACTATGAGGGAAGTGCGATCTTTCCTTGGTCATGCAGGTTTCTATAGGCGCTTTATAAAGGATTTCTCAAAAATTTCTCAACCGCTTTGTAACCTGCCCCAGAAAAAAAAAGAGTTCGAGTTTGACAAAGCACGTAAAGACACATTCGACACTCTTAAACACAAGCTAGTCTCAGCTCCAATAGTACAACCACCAAATTGGGACCACCCTTTCAAGCTTATATACGACGCAAGCGATCATAGTGTCGGAGCTGTTCTTGAACAGAAAATAAAGAAGGAGCCACACGTCATTGCTTATGCCTCTAAAACTTTGGATGCTGCCCAAAGCAATTATTCAACAACTGAGAAAGAACTTTTGGCTATTGTTTTTGCTTTGGAAAAATTTAGATCATATCTGTTAGGAACTAAAATAATCGTTTATTCTGATCATGCGGCATTAAAATACTTAGTCGAAAAGAAAGAGGCAAAACCGAGGTTGATCAGGTGGATTTTGCTTCTACAGGAATTTGACCTCGAAATTAAAGATAAAAAGGGGTGTGAAGTGAAAATTTAGTAGCGGATCATTTAAGTCGATTAACGATTTCGAAAGAAGGCACGCCCCTTAAAGATGATTTTCCAGGTGAATATCTACTTGTAGCCCAATCAGCCTATCCATGGTACGCGAACATGGTAAATTATCTCGCAACAGGTAAAATCCCTTCTGACTTAACTCGTTTCGAAAAAGAAAACTTAAGCGAGATTCTAGATACTACATTTGGGATGATCCGTACCTTTGGAAGCATTGCTCAGATCAGGTAATCAGACGATGTATTGCTGAAACTGAGGTACAGTCTGTCTTAACTTTCTGTCATACTTATGCTTGTGGAGGTCATTTCGGTCCGAAGTGCACTGCACATAAAGTATTAGAATGCGGATTATTTTGGTCATACATTTTTCGTGATGCTTATTTGTTTTGTAAGACTTGCGAAAGATGCCAGAAGGTAGGAAATTTAAGTCGACGAAATGAAATGCCCTTAAATCCTATACATGTATACGAAATTTTTGATGTATGGGGCATTGATTTTATGGGTCCGTTTGTGTCATCATTTGGTAATATCTACATAATACTTGCTGTTGATTACGTTTCTAAACGGGTAGAAGCTAAAGCTACCCGACGCGATGATGCAAAAACCGTTGTGGAATTTTTAAAGAATTTTATTTTTTCCAGGTTCGGCACACCATGAGTACTGATTAGTGATCGAGGAATGCATTTTGCAACAAAGTGATCACTGCCTTGTTGAAAAAATATGGGGTGACATAGTGCGTGGCCACGGCATATCACCCGCAAACAAACGGTCAAGCGAAAAATTTTGAATCGTGAAATAAAGTCAATTCTTGAAAAAACCGTGAAACCAGACCGTAAAGACTGGAGCCTACGCTTGAATGACGCATTATGGGCATATCGCACGGCATTCAAGGGTCCATTAGGTATGTCTTCTTATTGACTCATTTTTGGTAAACCGTGTCATCTCCCAGTGGAATTAGAGCATAAGGCATTTTGGGCGTTGAAACGGTGCAATATGGGGTTAGACATTGCAGGTGATTTTTGGAAACTAAGTATTTAGGAGTTGGAAGAAATTCGGAAAGACGCGTATGAGAATGCTCAAACTTATAAGGCGAAGACCAAAGCGTTCCATGACCAGAAAATTTCTCGGAAACAATTTTCAGTAGGTCAAAAAGTACTACTTTATGACCCAACACTGGGAATTTTCGCACGGTAAGCTTCGAACCAAGTGGTTAGGACCTTTTATTGTTACTCACATTTTCCACATGGTACAGTAGAGGTTAAAAGCGAAGAATCCGAGAAAATTCTTAAAGTGAATGGTCAACGCCTAAAACGTTTTACGAAAACTTCCAAGTCCATGTGGTTGAAGAGTTGGTGCTTGAAGAACCAGTTGAATAAATTCTCAGGTCGTCGAGCTAACGACGTTAAACAAAAGCGCTTTTGGGAGGCAACCCAAATTTGTTGAATTTAATTTCGTATTTTAATTTTTAATAAAAGCTATTTGATCCAATTTTCACTTGTTATTTTCAGGTCTATTTGTGGAAGCTGCCATTTTATTTGCGAAAATATTGTACGAGTCGTGGTATGGGCATACGGTGGGCAACGAAAATATATTCCTAGTTCAAAAATACCTAAATCTCCAAATACCCATTTTTTTAAAATAACTCAAAACACCAAAATAAAATACTCAAACCAAATAAAACCCATACCCCTTAAATTAAAACACCCAAATAGCCAAACCCATTTTCCTAAAATAACACAAACCCAACTAAACCCAATTCCAAACCTACCAAAACAAATAAAAAAAGAAGAAGAAGAAGTGGTCTAAGTCGTTCGACCCAAGAAGAGAAGAAGAGAAATTGGGCTTGGGCAACCCAAAAGCAAGAAAAATAGGAGGGAAAAAGAAGGGGGAAAGTAAAAATTAAAAATAGAATATTTTTACTTTTATCCTTATCATCTTTTCAAACAAAATATACTCTAAACTCTTTTCTTTTTTTTTCTAAAGCCAAAACCGCTGCTCACCACCTACCGCCGCAAGCAAGCCGCCGTCCGTCCACCATTCACACACCGCCGGCCACCACTCCATCATATTCTCTCCTTTCTCCTTCTTTACACCTAGGTACACCTTCATTTTCCCTCATCTTCACTATATTCTATTTTTTATTTTTGAACCCCCAATCGCCGACCACCATCATCAAACCGCTACCGTCGGTTCCCTCATCCCCATAGAAGGTCGACCCCGCCACCACCATCGTGAACTCACTCCGACCGACGTCACACCCGCCATCGTGCACACACTCCGATCGACGTCGAACCTCCGGTCCTCCTTTTTTTCCCGAGACGATTTGCCCTACTACCAGAACCACAAACCACCAACACCTAGTCCACCGCCGTACCACCGTCGTTCACCACCGCGCCTACCGTAATTGTACGCCGTGCACCGCCTCAAGGTCAGACATAAAATGGTTCGAACACGAAGCTACTTGGCTGACCAATTTCCAACATCCATAAATGAGGTCGAAATAGATTCATAGCGCCTCCGGTCATCAACATTAATGACGATGATTTCGACTCTTCCTCACCATCACCACCGTCCCCAGTACGTAATACTAGACCAACCCGACGATGATGTCATAAGAGTCCAACTCCAATCGAACCAGATAAGCCAGAAAGTCATTCGGATGCACCCGAAATAATAAGGTATAACACTTCCACTTCTCGATCGGTTTTACCATTGATAACACTTCATGCAGATGTATCGAACGAGACAAGCTTCTCACCTCATGAAGAAGCAGGACCTTCAAACCAGAATGAGCCACCATCGAACAGAACGAAACGTCCTAGATGGACGTCAAGAAATCAACAACAAGATGAACCGGAACAGGACAGTGGTATGATGTCGCTGATATACCGAGTCCACCAAACAATCCACCAGCAGAACAATATCAACGAAATAGAAGCGGACAACGAAGGCGCACTCGCACGATGCCTCCGGAATCGAGATTTCGAGGCTTTCTCAATTTTACGATACCGGAGCATCAATCGAGATATGAAAAGATTCAACACCGACCCATGCCTGTATGTAAGTTCATTCATGTAAGCACTCTTGAAACACTTCACTTGCATGATGACGTAGAGGGATATTTTGAGTCTATTGGTTGGTCGTCATATGCTGAAATTAAATGTGGTACATTTTATGAACTAGTATATGAATTCTATGCCACGTTTAATTTTAACATGTATGTCATTCAAACAGTTGAAACTCCGAACACTATTTACTTTCGACTACTTGGTAAAACATTCAATATGTCTGTTTCTGATTTTAACGTTGCAATGGGATTTGCTAGTAATGTAGATATTGGCACTAATTCATACCATCGTGCATCGTTAGACATACCTCGAGATTTTAATGCCAATGAAGCTTACTCGGCTCTAACCAACTCAAGTGATCGAACACATAATTCTAGAACTGCGAAATCTTTGTTGGTACATGAAACGGCCCTTAGATATATCCATCGATTCCTAGCTTTCAATTTTTCGGGCCGTAATGATTCTTCTGCTGTTTTAACTAGAACTGAATTAAATTTTTTATGGTGCATGTTCTCTGGTTATAGAGTCAACCTCGGATATTGGTTTGCACGCAATTTTCATTCGGTAATTAGAGCACGTAGACCTTTAATCTTAGGTGCATACATCTCGCATTTAGCTATGAACTTGTTTCCCTCATTCAATTTTCCGTCTCTTACACATGCTTTTAACATGGATCCATTAGATACATATTGCTTGGATTCTATGGGATTGCTTGTCGGCACCCCTTCTTCTTTTCATTTTGTTCCTCCAGGTACATACACACCTCGGAATAATAGAGTGTTCCGACGAACATGAAATTTTGCTCCGAGAGATCGAGATGAACAGCCCCATTCCACCATGGAGGAAAAAATAGACCGTTTGGAAGCTCGCTTGGACACAATGGAAGCTAACATCGAACGCATCCTTTCGATACTAAAGCGTGAGCACCGACATCGCTCTCCACCGCATTAAACTACAGGGGGAGTACACTTTGCCCTTTCTTTTTCTATTATTTTATATCACACATTGAGGGCAATGTGAATTAAGTAAGGGGAGGGGGCTTATTTGCATGCGATGCTCTTTCTTGCTAATATGCTTATTCTGTGTTAATTTTATTTGATAATTTATTTTGCAAATTCATCTTTCTTTTATTGCTAGGTTCATTTAAATAATTAAGAAATTATGAATAAATGGTTGCTTATTTTTAATCATATATACATTCTATAAACTTGAGTATATTATGGAAAAAGTTAGACATCTTCACAATACTAGGGATTTTTTTACAACTTGTCTAAGTATGTACCCATATCATGTGCATAAATAAATTTAATTGTAAATAAATAAATTAGACTTGGTTATGAGTGAAGACTCGGAAATGTGACCGAATTGAGTAACTGGTTTGAGGTGCTTGACTTGTCATCTCAACTCGCGTAAAAAGATTCGAGTGACGAACCGAAACTTGTAACATTCCACTAACCGAGCTACCTTGAAAAATAAGCTATCTACCTTTCAATTTGAGTAACCGGGTTGAGGTGCTTGGCTTGTCATCTCAATTCGCGTAAAAAGATTTGATTAGGTCTCAAATAAAATTAAAAATATAATAATAATAATAATAATAATAATAATAATAATAATAATAATAATGTGTACATATTAAATAAAATTGGGTACAAATTTAGCAAGTGTAATTAAGTTGCAATTTTGTGAAGTGATTGATTTATTTCATAGTATTTGAAAGTTTATAAAATGTGGTTTGAGTAGATATAAGCAATTATTTATTTCTAATTTCTTTAATTATTGCATGACACTTAATCAATGAAAGAAATTTGGATTTGTTAGATTTTTTGTCAAATAGTCTTAATATAAAATAAACATTATGCTTGAGGACAAGCATAGGCTAAGTAGGGGGATTTTGATAAGTAAATTATTTGAGCAATTTATTTGTGTATTTTGATTAATTTTGAGGAAAAAAATACTTCTAATTTCTTTCATTTTTTATCAGGTACACAAATTGATGCTTCTTTACTTAAAAGCAAGCAAAAGAAGGATTAAATTGAAGACATGTGTGAAGAGATTGACTAAATTCGAATTTGGAGGACATTGAGGATTGAATTGCAAGAAAAGAAACTTTTAGTGAGAAATGGTCAAATAAAGACTTAATCAATTTGTTATTTTCTTTTTATTTTTGTTTATTTTTATAATTTATTATTTTATTTTGACTAAACTACTTATTTTTAGCAAATGGGTAATTTAGTTGAATAGGACTTAGGCTAAATTTAGTAATCCAATTGTATATAAATAGGGGTTACTTGGACTCAATTGAAGGTACTTTTGATTTTGATAAGCTATTGAAGCAATCGAGCAATTATTACTTTCTTTTCCATTTCGCCAGTCCAAATTGCTGCCATTTCCATTTCAATTTTATTTCTTTTCATAAATTTGTCCAATTGCTACTTTAGCCCCTTCCCTTTTCATCTTTCATATTCACAAGAAATCCATAACCATTTCATCCACCAAGCATGAGTAAAATCATGTGTCACTAAATTCATTTTAGCCTTAGACCGGTTATCACTCCGTCAAGAAATAATCGTGAGTTACGAAACCGTGCTAAAGACCTTTTTATCGGTACTAGCTATCACTCTGGTTTATGGGGTAGTACAAATTCGCCCTTAAAGTTAATTCTATTTTCGATTCCAAAAGTGCACGTTGGATCGAAATAGATTGGCGTACAGTTGGGAAGTCAAATCGGTCGTGCTGTATTCGAGTTCCCGCGAACAAATTGGTGTGTCCATGTGAGAAAAGCTAGTTGGATTCCGTCAAGGGTGGTAGAGACCGGATTTAAATGACCCGCGCGGTTGAGGTTGTTAATCCGAGTTGGGCTTTTCAGAACGCAAAGCTGTTGAAATCTTAAATCACGAGCACGTGCGACGTGGTTAGACATTCGGCAAGGGTTGGTTTGCAGGTCGTATTCGGAGTCGGCTACTAGAGAAAAAGTTGACGGTTGGGACATTCTCGAGCGCTATAACCAGCTTAACGATTAAAAAGGGAGGATTAAATTTCAAGGATCGATTCAAGATCGGAGGGAACCGAGGCTGAGGCTAAGCTTATTAAAATATATAGTTTTTCTCATCTTTTATTCTCGATTGATTATTTTTCGTCAAGATTTATTTTACTGTTTTTATTTCATTTTTATTTTATTTTAATTTAACATTTCTTTAATCCCCCATTTTTATTTTTATTTAGGAAACAGTCACGTGTCGTGAGCACGCCCTTTGACATGAAGTTTAAGAGGAAGACACGAAAGTAGATTACAGCAGCCAATCCCTGTGGAATCGACCCTACTGCCTAATACTACTATTTTGTATTATTTGTCGTAAGAATATTTATATTTGTTAGATTCGACACCCATCAATAAGCATCATGTGAATAGGACTGTACATTTCAATAGAAAATTGCGCCTCACCATTTCTACATAGTATCTATATATATATGGCACCATATGAATATTTTCAAATAAAAATATAAGATTACATGACAAAATTCATAAACACAATATAAAAATACGAATTGTCAGGTCGGAAACAGATGTACAGAATAACCAGAAGAGAAAAAAAATCAATAGAATCAAGGGAAGATGAAAAGGGCAACCCATTACATGGGCATTTCAATATTCAAACACCGCCATATCCTATTCAAGCTGGTGTAAGACTCAAATATCTCGACAGTGGAATAGAAATGATTCTCGTCATAAATACAGAGGTTCCATCGTTTTTGTCCGAAAACTTTCATCGTTGTACATTATGTTATCAGAAAGGAAAATACAATTAAGAACATCGAAAAATTCATCCAATAAAGGTTGGTGGTTTTGTAACATATGTCCAATCTCAATCAACCATCCCTTTTCACCATCGTCAGAAATGATTTCATTGTAAGAGTAGCTTTGAATCACATGCTACTATTTTCACCCGACCGACAGTTTCCTGAGAATCCTCTTTCTTAAACAAAGCATCCTGTAAAATGAAGGTCCATACATTGTCGCAGAATCTATATGTGTGCAGATGTCCCTGTAGCACAGTTCAAATATGAATAGCAACTCGGGTTGCGCATTGTGACGCCAGAAGGTATGTTTGATTTGTAAAGTTTTTAATGAGAATATATCAGTCAGATAACAAATTTAAAATCGATACGCCAAAACAGGTAGCTGAAAGTTCAACTGTAGAAGAAAAGTACCACAAAATAAATACTAATGCACAACCAGAGGCATTTTCAACAACCAGTCTCGAGTGTTATTGGAAACAGACGAATTTTTTTTACCACAAAGGACAATACATTATCATGTATGATAAAGAAAAGCATTATCCAAGAACCAAGGTTGAAGCACATCTATATTTTCAGGTTCCTGATAATGTTTCTCTAGTAATCGAACTGAAATCGAAATAACCCAAAACTTTTCATAAGAGCCTATGGAAAAGAATTGAGATATGTTTACCCTACTCTCTTAACCATCAAGTGTCTTTGAAGGCGAGAGGTGGCTTTGGTTTAACAAGTAACGAACCAGTACCCACTCAAAAATCTTAAGCAATCCAAATTGTGTCAGAAAAAACATTTCTCCTTTCAAAATTCCTAAATAATTCATAATGTGTCAAAAATGTCTTCTAGGCATTACTTAATTTAAAAGATTCATGTGTTTTGCATGTTAATCTTTCTTAATTCTCGTATGTGCACAACACAGGTATATTTTGACAAAACAACAGCCAATCACCACAACCAGGTACAATTAAATGAAATTTGTACAATTGAAGTAGCAAATATCAACAGTCAGCTAAATTTTGATCTTGCACTTATATGTAAGGCAATAAACGTGTCCTTCACCATTCATAAATTGTCATAATCATTCTTTCTTCAAGGATGGGGAGAGCAAGGAACCATATCAAAATAATATCAGTTTCCTTTATAACACTGAACTTATTAATAGGCACTCCATAAAACAAAAATATCTCACCGTAGCTATTCATAGAAACAGCTAATCACTGCCACAAAATCACCGTCAATTTAACAATCAATCAACAGTTCAACACATATAACAAACAATCTACAAAAGGAAGAAGGTTCTAGAAATACATTAGCACCTTAACAAGCACAAAAATCAACAGATATCTTACCTCTTTTTTCCCTTAAAAAGAAGGAACATACCTTAATGGTAACCTTGCTCTTCACCTGACTTTCCAGTGCTTCGGTCATAGACTAACAAAAATATAAATCAGATGACCAAATATAATTTAGATAAAGAAAGGTCGAACAAGCCAACAAGATATTTAACAGTACCTTATCGAACTGGACGAGAACCTGAATAGCGAGCTCAGGGCTGAGAGTACCGTTTGAAACCATCTCATCTAAAGCCTCTGTCAAGCACATTCCGATCGTTGACCTCCGGTAAAGCTCAAACGTCGCCATAATTCACCCGATCTGCCCAAAAAATGGAAATAAAAAACGTAAATCTCGAATCTGGATGTTGAAAAATTAAAAGAATAAATAAATGACAACGAGGAAAAACGATAATTTACGAATTGAATTTGGAGGAAGAAATTACGAAAGTTTAGAGGCGGCGTTGAGGGAGATTATAGATGTTCGTAAATTGTAGAGCTTTGAGGATTTTAAGAGTTTTAACGTTCAATTTTTGTGAAAAAGCTCAGAAAAGGAAGAAGAAAAAATGGCGCAAGAAGATTTGGGGCTTTTTATACCCTAGAATTTGTAGATGAAGGTATATATAGAAGAGACAATTTGAGATATATTAAATGACGTTTTTGCCCTCCAAGTCTTTCTCCGTAGACAGGAGAAGGATGAATTGGTTTGGGCCGAGTCTTGTGCTTTGACGGATCTGCCGCAAATTACTACTTATATAGCTTCATCCATATTGAGAATGTCCTAATAAAATAAATTAAGATAAATTGTTAAATTTTTTATTAGAAAGTAGTCTTATGAAACACACAAAAAAAAACAATTTAATATTTAAAAATAATTAATAATAAAAATTTAAGAATGCTGAGAGAAAAATATTAAAATTTTATAGAGTTGTTGAATTTGTGAAAGGAAGTGCCTTTTTTTTATGCTAGTAACCTTTTTTTAATTTTGTTTAAGTGGTGGGGTATTTGCTAAAATTGTGAAAAGTGATTTTTTTTAAACTTTTTGTAGATTTTGTTTTGTTAGAAAATATTTAAGAATTAATAGATTACTTTTCTGATCAAACTTTTATTTGTTATTTACTGTTTGGGGCCTTTTGTTACCCTTCATTTATGATAAAGCTGATGAAGTTTATTTCAAAAAAAAATTTAATAGATTACTTTTTATTTTTGAGTTTTCTTAAGAATAATTTAAATTAAATTAATATTTGATTAATTCATGAAATTAATTATAAAATTTTATCACACTCACAATGTAGGTGAAATAAAATATTTTATATTCAAAATATTTTTTATTAAACTTTGTTTAATAATGAATATAGGTAGAGTGATAATCAATTTATATTTTGATATTATTGAGCATATATTCAATCTTTAAATTTGTAATTTTTAATTATTTTATTTGAAGATGACATACAAATGTGAAAAAGATAAAAGTGTTATTATAATAATATTAATTATAATTTAAAAGAATAAATATTTATATAATTTCATAATTGAGTCGGTATCATAAAGAATAAATATTTATTTTAATAAAGTGTTATAGATATAGATTTTTTGATCAAATTCTATTATTAGACACTGTACTTTATGTAAAATTGTAAAATTAGTATCTATACTTTAATTTGATCAATTTTAATTCTTAACCTTTTCAAAATTTTAAATTTCAATCTTAACCAATGGTATCAGTTAAATATGTTTGATTAAATTATGTCATTGGCCTTGTATTATGCATAAAATTATAGGTTTAGTTCACGTTCACGTTCACCAATTGAATCAATTTTAGTAAATTTTTTTTTTGAATTTCAAAATTTTAATCTTAATGCAAATGACAATCATTAAATCTATTAACTGATTTTTTTTGAATAATATGTGAAAATAACAAATAAACATAGCATTATACATGTGATAATATGTTTGGCACATTAAATTTTAAAAATAACAGAACTTAACTTAATGAATTAAATAATTATCATTTGATTAGGACTAAAAATTTTAAATTTTAAAAATACAGGTACTAAATTTACAACTTACCCAAAGTACAGGATCTAATAGCAGAATTTAAACTTTTATTTTTACCAATATAACATAGGGATTGGGTTGCCAAGGGCCAGATTAGATATGGACTCTTATCAGGCTTGGAGCCCATCTCGTGGCGCGAGCCGAATAAGCCGATCACGGAACTAAACAGAAAAGACTGACAACTAACCATGGCGTGTTCGGAAGCTGCCACGTATAGGCTCAGACGTGTTAAAATTTCCCATGCCCATCAGGCTGCCTAACCTCTTCGTTTTCAGTTTTTATCACATGCCGTTCTCCAACGGAGCCTTGCCTTTTTAACACAAACCGCCATGGAGGAGATGAAGTACTCGCCACTGTCAAACACTTCGACAACCACCACTACTGCCACCGGCAACAGAGACCAAGGGACGTCTACGATATTGTCTCGAATCAAGAAAGAATGCTTTGCTTTTGGAGTTTCATTGCAAGAGGGATTTCGATACGTTAAAGCAACCTTAGTTGGTCTGGTAGAAAAACAAAACTTAAAAGCCATATTGAACCACCCTTTTTATTTTCAATCTTGGTGAATTCAACTCATTTTTTTTTTTGGATGCAGGCAAAAAAGCTGAAAGCAAGAGATGAGCAGGAAGCGGCAATAGGTGATTTAAAAGCTCAAAAAATGCAGGTTGAAGCAGCTGATGAAGCTGAAGATGCCAAGAAAAAAAAATACAAATCCACATAATCGAAATACATAACAATACATTCATGTAACATGTTGCTTTCTTTTCGTACAGTTGTAAATAAAACCTCTTCGTTTATGAAAAATAAGTAGATATAAAAGAATTGACCCGTGTTTTCTTTTCAAACAAAAAGGATCGAAATGGGAAAAAAAGGTTTATATGTTCTGGGATTCGAAGTTTAGTTGAATATTTGATTATATGAACTTTGAAAGTAAATTAATTTGGTATGAATTTTTCTAGGATGCATAAATGAAACAATCATCTTAATAGAAACATACCCAAACCTTTTTTTTTTTTGTGAATACATTTCGAGAACTCAAGGGGGACATTCAAGCCTTATATAGTCATACATGATCCCCTGAAGAGGGTCAGTGTTCATTGCTTGTGTGAGAAAAATGATATTTTCCCCTTCAACAAGCTCAACTCCAGCCACATCTATGTTGTAAAGTCGGTAGAGACCATGAATTCCATGCCTTGCAATTGTGTTGTCATGCCCGATTTCTCCAGTTGTGAACAGAGGAGGGTCTGATTTCGGATCGTTGATCCGAACCTGTTGTGTGCCATTGAAAATGCAGTTCAAATTCTAGCTACAAAATGAAAATGGCTAAGGCACGTATGTAAAACAGATTACTTGTTCTGCATATATAAACCTGCAATTCAGCAAGATGAGCAGTTGCTAGGGCCAGCCGCAATGTATAAGTTCCGGTAAGATCAACATCTCTGACCATGAACTTTATCTGCCATGTAGTTCCTTGATATGTACCATCTTCTTTCTTCCTGTTATGCGGTTAAACATACTTTAATGATTCTTTAACACTCGGGTATGTCTGTTATGGATATGGATATGTATTTGTTCATTGTTTAAGGTTTTTTTTTAAAATGTATTTTTGAGGTTTTCGGAGGGTTATAATATCGATGTCCGGATATGTATTTTAAGAGAGAAATAAAAAAATGGAAAATAAAGCCGGAAGGGGTGAACCTGTTAACTTGGGCAAAGAACCAATCATTTTTGTAGTCACTGATTCCAACTGTGAAAACCAAGTCTCCATCTGGATAAAGATCAGCATATCTTTCCCACAGCCCATACTGTCTATACCTGTCCATCACATACATTTTGAATTTTCCAGTGAATTCAGTTCTTTTAATTCAATAAAATATTTTCCAAAACCAAGTTTTTTTGTGTGACCAAGATCTTTTATGAAAATTAGTCCTCTTTCGAGGATCATGGTTGTCCCTCCTATAATATCATTTTCAAGACTCCAACTTAAATTCTCTCTTTAGGGTGTAATGTACTATTATAATACAAAGTTCAAAATATCTTAATTAAACCAACATAATTCAACTAACCTGTCAGGATGTTTGACATAAAGTTTATTAACGTACTTAGGATCAGGATCCGGAATGTAAAATTCGGCCGCCGTACGGTCTGGGATGCCTATTTCCCATAACGTAGGACCGTTTCTCGGAGGCTTATATATCATATCACCCATACTAATGTCACAACCTGCATTGCATATCATTGGATATGAAATACAATACACAACAACAATTCAATATAGTTCCTTATTGTTCATGATTCAGAAATGAAAAACCTTCTGTAATGTTAACCACAACATCATATTTATAATCTCCAATAAAACCAGGGACCCATGCATAAATATTATATTCCCCAGTCCTTATATTATCAATTGTGAAATTGCCATCTTCATCTGCTCTGGTCCAGAACTGATAACCCTGGCCAAACATTTGATATGAGATACCATGTTTTTTTACATATATAATTAGAAGCTTGTGAAACAAGTAATGAATTTTTTTCTGGTTTAGAAGCTTGATCACCTTGCATTCTCTTTGCCACGAACCGACATTGCCCAGTGGTGCCAAGCCTATATAAGCACCATTTGCTGGGATGGGTTCATAGCTAACGTACCTGAATAATGTTGATTTTCATATAGCTCTATAGAACTTCAAGTGATATTACTACAAGCAAATGACAGAAATTAAGAAAACGGAACCTGTCTTGAACTTCTAATCTGCCGCATACTTTACCCCGTTGATCTGGTTTTGGAAAATCCTCTGATGCTGGAAAACTGTATGGCCAGTTCTGGGTTTCCCTTAGCATCTGAAGATCTAATTGTATAAGTTTTTTTTTTTTGGTACCAACAAAAAAGACGAGGTAAGATTCAATGTTTTTTCTTATTCAAACCTGGTTTTTAGCATCTTCCCAAAGGGAAAAGGCATTTTCTTCACTTGAGACAGAGTTCAGATACAAGAAAACTGGTCCAAAAACCTTTTTCCATGGCTCTCCTGGATTGAGCTTCAGCACTAAATCTTCTCCAGCATAGTGAGCACTGAGAAACATCTGGTTTGAAACAAAGTTGATGCAATTAGGTATATCATCATTAAGGACCAAATAGAATCCAATCTATGGTTCATTGTAATGTTCATTGACTTGAGATCAAACCCTACCTTTGCCAAGATTGGAGGGATTTATGAAACATTAGAGGGTAAAAGTATAATGCAAGCACCTATACTAAGAGTCGAATTGCATTTTTTTCCTCTATTAAAAAAGGGGCAAATTAGTCCATGTGCGATAAATAAAGAGCAAATTGATCATTCTATTAAAAATTTCATTCATTTTTACCGTTAAAAATCGGTCTTTATACATCAGCATGAGATATACATGACATGTCATATGTCACTGTCAAGTTATTTTGTCAGTCACGTCAAATTTTAATAGTACAAATGAATGAAATTTTAATACAAATGATCAATTTATTCCTTAAACTGGCATGCAATGACTATTTTACTTATTTTTTGAGTAAAAAAAGCAAAATGCAATTTGAGTGCTAATATAGGAGCATCTATTGTACCAACATTGGAGAACTGTTTTGTCATGTCTAGAACATTAACTAATACTTTACATAGCTAGTTGATTCACTTACTGCAAGACAATAGGGACCAACATGGGATGTCAGGTTCTGTTTGATAGGTCCACCAGACCTGAATTCACTGCTGGGAGTAATTTGCCAAAATCCCACAGGGGGTTCAATGATATCCACCCATGAACTTTTAGATCTTTGTTCTCAGATGAATATTGGTACTTGTCATCAACCTGCTCGTACACGACATTAACCAAATATATTAATCTAAATGAATATCTAATGATGTGAGACTTTTAAGGCCTATCGATTTTTACCTCTCCCTTGAACTCTGGCTCCACCGGATTGACAAGTAGGACAGCTTCCGGGGTTGCCAGAGGTTGACCTCTGTCTGGTAACCGGTCTTCCGGCAGGGGCATGAATCTTTGCCTGTTGTCTGCTTCGGCCATGTAATGAAATCTAACATTTTACCAAAGTATGCAATATTTCAGATGACAAACAATAGCTCTTTTCCAAACATGTCAAACTAATAACATTTGAGTCCATGTAATGGCCTCCATCTTTTTTACTTGTCTTTTCTGAGCTTGAATACAATTCTGACTTGCGGAAGATTGAACGGAGGCCATTCCTCTAAGTGTTCGAAAATGGAGTACGAGTAGAATCCCGGCGAATTTCGAAGCATTATGAACCTGAAAAACCCATCATTACAAATCGTTTTAGTTTGCCTTAGTTGATTGACAATTTGTATGCATGACCTCAAACTATATTTGGCGCAAGCACGGACCGTTTGTCTAAATTCAAAGGCACAACATCGCCCTCGAGAGAGATATCCCACGTTCTAGTGAATGAGACCTCTACTTGATCCGCAGTTTCTACTACAACCTTAAAACTTGTTCCTTTAAACCTGTATTTGGACACATATGTGGGACATATATCGAAAAAAATAAAGAATCGGGATAACACGGCATAAGAACGGGATAATGGGCGTACACATCGAATGTTCCTGTTGTCCCTGTACTTCCTGTTTTACTCCAAACTAGATCCCAATACCTGCCAATGGCATAGGGAAATAAGTTGTTTGTAACAAGAACAATGAATGGACGACAACAACTAAACAGAGCAATGGGTGATGCTATGAGGCAATGTTTACCCTCTTTGAACTTCCTCATCCTCAACTTCAAGCAAGTTGTCGATGCCATTATACTGTATCCCGGTGACAATTCCATCAGGACTCGATATCGTCACTTGTATTATTCCATTATCCATCACCACCTGCAGCAATTATCTCGTTTATAACTAAGCAGGACTTTATTCAAACTTTTCAAGTACATTGGCTAAGAAGTTCTTTCTTAGCCTCTAAGGGGCATTGCTAGCTTTGATCAAATTACCCTCGTGACTTATGTTGCTCCCATTTTTTATTTTTTCTTGAAATATTTATGACTGATGCATATTTGAATTTGGATAGAGGGATGATATGACCCTCCAAATCACTCTTTGAATTCCTAAAAAGAAATATAGGAAAAAATTGAATATATCCATGTGGGACATATACTCGTGTCTACACTTATACCTAAATCTACGTAACATAGCTTGTACCTTTATTCAAACCATTTTCAAACCAGCACATTGATCAGAAGAACTATGGGTGCTTGACAGAGTAAAAATTAAAATTATGGAAAGAAGAGAGTGGAAAAATGAAAAGGAAATTAATTTTGAATGTTTTTGAGGAAAAGGAAAATAGGAAAATTTTCATCCGAAGAATAAAAACAAATAATTCCAATTTGGAGTCATAGAGAAGTGTACAAAGTTATGCATATTTTAAATTTTTTATTTTTAAATACTACTTTAATAGAAAGAAAAAAATTTTTTTTATTTTTCTATTTTCTATTTTCTTTTCACTCTACCAAGTAAAGCCTAAAAGATAAAAAGCATTACAATAAAACATTATAATAAAGAAAGAAAAATAATTAAATTACGTAGTGATCTTGAATATACAGCTGCACCCCTGGTGATGACATGGTTTGCCTTGTCTTAGCTCTGGAACTTACTTCAGCAAAGCTTTGAATTTTCCGAGAAAGAAGAGGAAAATGCTAAACCATATATAGAAAAGCTAAACATTGGTGAAACTTCATGCCTAATGGTACAATCAGAAACCCTCCTGGATACGTTAGTTGCTAAATGCTTAAAGAAATCTATTTCACCTACTTTTTGTTTTTGACTTTGGGAAACCATTATTTCTTTCCTTCATAGGAAACTGGAGTTGGTAAGTTTTTTATAGTGATTTTGAAGAAATCAGAAATCAGAAATCGAAGCATACTTGCAAGTTTTAACATGATTGGGAAATATCCCAGTGTTTCTGTGTGAGGTTTACTTAAGGCGACAAACATGGTAACTGTCTAACAAGCCAAGCTAATGTAGGAAATCTGTGCATCTTAAAGTATAACAAAAACCTGTTTACGTGACTCAACATGAACCTATATGTTTTTTGGAAGCTAAAGGAAACTCTGTGTATCAGCCAAAAACTGAGGAACCATTTGAAGGGGCAAAAGATCAAATCCACAAACGAATGCTTCAAAATAAAAAAGGGAAAACAAAGGTGCAATGATATTGAAACAATTTCTTAACTTTAAGTAGCTCCTGTTTGCATGCCGCAGTTGGGTGCCATCCATTCATGTAATGAAAATAGAAAACTTTGGAGCTCCTACGTGCATCATGGATCTATATTCTTTTAAATAAAAATGAGATTTTACAATTTGAAAACAACAACAAGAAGAAGATTATAAATACTCTCGAGTAATTATAAAAAAAAGGTTCTAGTTTGTATTGGAGACTTGAGAATTTAATTCAAGTTGTATTAAATTTTACTGTGAGAACTTAAACTTAATTTGAAACAAAAATAAAGTGATCGAGTCATCTCAATTTTTTAATTAGAAAATACAAAACCTTTTGGTATAGCATATAAAAGTTCAAAATACATTTTTTCCCTTCGAAAGTACAAAACAGTCCCTAGCATCATGCTGAAGTTAGGATGTTTCTAAAGTACATACTTAAAGTAAAGGATGCAATTAAAGTAATTCATAACCCTTCATTTTTTTGGGGTACAAAAATCAGTTCGTAGTTGATGACTATGATTATATTTTGGCATGGCTGGTTTTTCAAAATTGCTGGATTAAAACATTAAGAAGTTTAGATCGCAAAAGAAATCCAGAAAAGAAACCTATATTGCCAGAAACATTCGGCACCTGCTTATTTTCTGATAAAAGGAACTATTCTTTTACATAAAACAAGTACATTACATATATGTATAAAATATTTTAGCTACGGACAAATCTGGCTCTCTTCCATCACTTTGTAGTATATTCCTTTTCGACACATCACTAATCATCATTCACAAATATAATAACATTATACGAATCCTGATTCCTGAATTAACATAGAGTTGGGGGACCTTCTAAACGGATGTAGTCATACATGAATCCTTGGAAAGGACTGTTGCATCTTGGTTGTTTCAAGAAGATGGTATTTTCCCCTTCAACAAATTGAGTACCAGGAATGTCCACATTGTACTGCCTGTAGATTCCATGAATCCCGTGTCTCGCTATTGCATTGTCCCTCCCTATCAGTCCAGTTGTAAACAGAGGCCGATTTGAATTTGGGTCGTTAACCCGAACCTAGAGTGAAAGAAAGATTTTGAGAAAAGAAAATAGTGATTTCATTGTATAACTGAATTAAATGAGCAACGATTTTCACCGGCACCACACATCAGCAATGTAGTGTAGTTTTTTACCTGCAATTCAGCTAGAGTAGCTGATGCAAGTGCCACTCGCAATTTGTAGATACCATTCCGATCAACATTATCGAGTTCAAACTTGATTTGCCATGTAGTTCCTTGATATCCATTATCGCCTATCTTCCTGAAAATTTTCAATTATTATTCTCTAATATTGAGAAAATGACAGGTAACATAAAAAAAATGATGTTAAAAGCTGTATCAGTGTACCTGACCACCTGTGCAAAGAACCAATCTTTCCTGTAGTCACTAACACCAATTTTGTAAACCAAGTCTCCTTCAGGATATAATTCTGTATATCTCTCCCACAACCCGTACTGCCTAAACCTGCCAGTGGAGGAACAGAAAATGATAACTGAGAAAATAGAGTAAGGAGTTCGCATAGCTGCAAATTCTTAGGACTGTGCATATCAAATAAGTAAACTTGAGAGAGGATCTCCATAAGAGAAGGTTCCAGGCAGGAGACTTTTCTTCCCAAATCTAGTGTGATCATAAGCAAAAAATTCTTTAAAAAACTGATAGGACAAATACTATTGAGTCTTTGAAAGGATAAAACAAAAGAATTGGTTTTGCTCAATGTAAAAACTTTTGAGTTAGTACAATAGTTTTGCGATTGCAAAACAGTGCAGCTAACCTGTCAGGATGGTTGACAAAAAGCCTATTGATATACTTCGGATCAGGATCAGGAACATAGAACTCCGCAGATGACCGATCAGGGATGCCTATTTCCCATAATGTTGGTCCATCTCTTGGAGGTTCATATATCACATCACCCATTTCAATGTTACAACCTGTACTACGTATTACATAAAGCATATCACGATTGTGATATTAGCAAACTAATTACTACATCAAAGTATGACAAACGGTTACCTGAGATTATGGTAATGACAGCTTCGTGTCGATAATCTCCAATAAAACCAGGGACCCATGCATACAGATTATAGTCACCAGGGCGTATATTTCTAATGGAGAAAAAGCCATTCTCATTTGCTTGGGTCCAGAATTGGTAGTTCTAATCAGAAGTATAATAGCAAAAATCACTATATTGAAGAGTGTGATTTGTTACATTGCTAGCATTTTCAAGACAAACTACAAGCACAAATCTTAAATGTCAACAGAAAAGGAAAAAAGGACAAAGGTATCAGCTACTTCTGCATGCTAAATGGAATTATAATGAGTTCAAGCAATCTTACCTTGCTTTCCATTTGCCATGATCCTGCGTTTCCTGGAGGAGCCAAGCCAACATATGCACCACTAGCAATTACGCTGTCATTGCTGATATACCTAGACAGAGTAATATGTCATATGTTTCAGGAGCTAGATTAGTTGCTAATGAACAAGTAAGAATTGCCTAACAAGAAAAAGTAGTCATTACATTTACTTATAAAGCAAAACTAGAATAGGAATCAATATTCCATTTTGATGGTTCAAAAAACATGAGTGGATAAAACAAAAGAGCAACTCTCGAACATCTAAGCATTTTAGCTATTTTTGTACTTTACAAACTTGGAAACTGCAGTAACAGTCACAAGGTGACTATTGCAGATATTCTTGATATTACATGACTGCTATGAATAATCTTGTCACTTTTCTGATAAAGAAGCATCTATTGAAAAGTCTGTCCATCTAAATCATGTTTCTCGCATGAGCTCTATGAACCTCTGATAACGAAGTGATTGAAAATGTAAAATTTATTTTGCATGCATACCATACCTGTCTTGGATTAATATTCTGCCATTAGCATTACCCCGTTGTTCAGACTTCGGGAAATCCTCCGAAGCAGGGAAACTGTATGGCCAGTTTTGAACTTCAACCATCATCTGTAGATCAATTATACAATTATCTTCTCCAAAAAAATGCCGATTAAAAATACAAAGCATTTCAGCTTGTTTCACAGAAAAATGTATATGGAGGTTCCAATATTAAACCTTGATCTTAGCATCCTCCCACAGCAAAAGTGGGTCATTTCCATAGGCTGCGGAATTAAAATACATAAAAATAGGGCCAAAAACTTTCTTCCATGGCTCCCCAGCTTCAAATTGTGGAACCATATATTTCCCAGCATAATGTGCACTAAGAAACATCTGCAAATTAGGCCAAGAGTTAATGTAACTTGAGTTTATGATCATGGAAGTGAATATCATACCGAGATAAAAACAAAGTGATGTCAAAATTGTTACTAAATACTGTTGTCCAAAGCGAGGCACTTACAGCCAGAGTGGTGGGTCCTACATGTGAGCTTAGGTTCTGTTTAAGAGGTCCACCAGATCTAAACTCGTCACTTGGTGTGATTTGCCAGAACCCAACAGGTGGATCAAAGCAGATCCAACCATGAACCCGAAGATCTTTATTCTCACATGAATACTGGTACTTGTCATCCACCTGTAAATCAAGAAGTCGTATCAAACAACATATATTCCTGTGTGCACACAAATATGGAAAAAGCAATTCTAATACCTAACCATGATAAGGCTAGAAATATAAAGTTAACAAGGACAAGAAACATTTAAACTTTGCCAAATTGGACTCAATTAAGTTTGTAAACTGTTCAACAATTTAATTGAAAAGTGGAACTGCAGATGATGGAGAAAATAGCCTAGACAAATCACACAAGGAGAATGAGGATGCAAGAAGTACCTCTCCTGTTAGCCTCTGATCTAGGGGATTGACAAGAAGGACTGCTTCTGGATAAGCCAAAGGTACGCCTCTTCCATTTGATCGGTCATCAGGGAAGGGCATGTATCTTTGCCTGTTATCTGCTACGGCCATGTATTGAAACCTGTGATAAACTCAGAAGTCCATACAATCAACCAATTTTAAGTTACTCAAAATTACTTCACTTACAAACCATACATTGATGGCTAAAAGATTCTACTTATGTTTGAATCAAATTGAGCTCCCATACAGTACTTCAATCCATTTCATAACCTATCTAGGATTAGTGACTTGCATCGGCCTTAAACAATAACTGGAAGTTACCTTTAACATGCTATGAAAACATTATTCTTAAAATGGAAAATTATAGTTGAGCGAGTCAATCAATAGAGTCAAAATAAATTCAAGATAACTAACTACTAAGTTTTGTCTATAATTGAATCAAACTCCAGATTGACAGGAATAGAAGGCATACTTCTTAGTTCTTACAATAGCATTTTGGGAATAAGAAAAATAAGTTTTCAAATTTTCACTTGAAATTGTAGGTTTTTTAAAGAAATCCATTATTTAAGCACCGCAATTATTAAAGGGAAGAACATGCTATGAATTTTTTACTTGTCTTTTCTGAGCTTGAAAGTAATTCAGGTTTCTCCAAGCTGAAAACCAGGCCATTCCCTGAAATGCTCATAGATGGCATAGGAGTAAAAGCCAGATGAACCACGAAGCATTATAAACCTGGAGAAAGATTATCAAAATTAATAATATTGTTGCAGAAAATCTCAGTAGCAAAGCAATATATGGTTTAAGCAAGGACCTTTTATCAATATTTAGGGGAATGTACTTGCCCTCAAGGGAGTGATTCCAAGTTCTTGTGAATGAGATCTCAACTTGTTCCTCATTTTCCACTATAACTCTAAAACTTGTTCCTTGGATCCTGCAATGCAATAACTCTTGCTTCACACTTTAGCTAACCATGATGAAATTATTTTATGATCAACAAATCAAGTGTACTCAGTCAGAATTGTTTTTAGCTGATCCTAATGAAAAGACCTAAAGGGAAATGGTAGGAACCAACCTTTGTAAGCAAAGAAGAAATAGTTGTCTGAAAGGGAACCGCAAGCTAACAATAATGACAAAACTCTTGAGATATAGAGAAAGAAACCATGCTATGCAGAGAATGTTGCTAGCGTGAAAATAGTTACGTATAATTTCAGAATTCTTGGATCAACCAATTTTCTCAGTCAAATATATATAATGCTATTGCAATGTAGTTCCTATCCATCTTGCTTTGAAAAAAAAAATTGGGAAAGCCATTTGGCACTCCAAATAGTAAGAAAGACATATCTTGAAATCAAAATCTGTCCTAATGAAAGGAGGTTGAATTGTTACATTATGTGTCATATATGCAGACAGGAGGAAAATGTACATACACATCAAATATTCCCTTGCCTCCTATTTCATTCCAGTGCAGGTCCCAGTACCTACAATCAGAAATTTTCAGTCAAATAGGAAGAAAAGGTCTGATTAGCTATGATTTAATTGAGAAAGAAAAGTAATATAATACACAAGGAAGTATGTAAGAAACCCTCCATATGAGGACCACGGAAAATTGCTTATACTATTCCTGAGATGCCTAGAAGTTCTTGCCCTTAAACTACATAGTCTAACTTAGTATCTTGATTTAATTGCATTAATTCCATGTTCAGAATTTCCTATTAATATATTTTTTTTATTGCTATGCACCAAATTAGTTCCGTGTTTATAGATCCTTAACCATCACAAGCAGAAACAACTAGGGGAAAAGTAAAGTAGCTGTAATACTACACACCCTCTATTAGTTTCCTTGTTTCGAACTTCAAGCAAATTGTCAATCCCATTATACCGTATTCCCGTAACGATACCCCCTGGTTTTGATAGTGAGACTTGAACTATGCCATTATCCATCACAACCTGCACAAAGTACCATTCACAACCACAACCAACTCAAAATCAGTCAAATGTAAATTTCCATAAGATACCAACCATTCATGTGTTGACGCATATCCAACTCCATCAATTTCTGGAATCCAAGTTGAAAAATCAGACAACAAAATTAACTTACATAACGGTCTTGAATATGCAGTCGGACTCCCTGAGTCAGCATTGGGGCACAATTTGTATCCTGATTCATGTTCAACATATCTGGAAATACAAAGGCTTAAGAAACAGTTTTATGACATGATTAAATTTTTATCCAAATAGAGAAATAAATCGATGAAAAAGATGGAAATTTCTTGAGGCTTTTGATTAGAGAACAAACCAATATCTTCTTAAACTAGGATAAGCATGAAAGAGTAACAAGCCTAAAGCAAACATATCATAAATAATATCGTGAAAATATCTAAACATAAATGTAAATTTTGAATATAGGATCTTTATCAATAATCAAGACTTGATTTTTCATCTTTCACGTCGAGCATTTACTATTGCCACTCTCTTTCTTCATTGAAGATGTACCTCATTTTCATTTCAAGGAGAATTTTTGAAAATAAATAAAAATATCCAGTCACGATAAAATTGAAAATAAGATTTTTAAATTTCGAATTACCTTGCCTTGCATTTCCTTTACATGTTTTACAGCCACTACAGTCACTGAAACAATCTATGATTCTCCGCAGTGTGCTCGTCATGGACGATCAGTCTGTCACGGAATCAGGCGGTTGTAAGTTCCATCGTACGAGAGAGAAACGGCGGTGATGGTGGTGATCGGTTGATCGGAAATAATTTCAATGTTGAAGCGACCGCCGTAGGTGGTTGGGAGAGCTAGCGGTTGCTATAGCGATTGGTCTCCGGAGACAGTTACGTGGCGGGTAAGGGTTTAACCTCTGAAGGCGCGTGTTTGATTTCACGATGGAAATAGAAAACGAGTACCTTTCTGTTTCATTAAACGCTTAATTTACACTGTCGTCCAATTTTTAAAAGAAGTTGACAAAAAATTATGGTTGTTTTAGCCGATAAAATGTGATGTTATTTTGTAAAATATATATAAACTTTAAGAAATTATAAAAATATAAATCAATATATAAGAGATGCATCAAAAAATATATAACATCTATATATAAATTATATATAGTGTTTTTTGGTTAATATAGCCACCATTTTTTAACTTACCTTAAAAATTAGACTAAAAATTATAATAAAATAATACTTTAAATATTAAATTGGGCTAAATACGAAATGAAAAATCAAATAAATAATATTACATATTTCTATCATTTATATATATTTAAAATGCACTGTTTAAGTAAATATTATATTTACAAATTTTTTTTAAAACTAAAACTTAGGATAGAGTTTAACACATTGAATGGGAGGGTTTTTTTGGTCTTTTTTAATTGGAGAAAATGCCATAACATCATATTAAGAGGGAAAATGAAATATAAAAAGTTAAGTTAAGAAAATGTAGCAAGAAAAAACTTATAATCGTGATTGGTATAATTTGATTAAATGTGCCCTTACTATTTGAGAGAGACATTTAAAATGCATGGTGTCATTCAACTATTATTATGTTTACAAATGTAGGAAGGTAAGGAATTTTCTTAGCTCCAGAATTAAAAAATAAAATTTAGAGACATCAAAATGTGATTTTATCATTTTATTAATTTACAAAATTATAAAGTTTAAAGGGATAATGTAAAAATATTTTCATTTTAGGGGTGAATGGTCCTGCGATGTCACGAGACTAAAATTTTAGTCTCACAATTTGTGCGATTTTAAACGATTTTTAATAATTTTTAACCCTAAACCCTAATACATCGAAAATAAATAGAAACAACTCAAAACAAAAGAAAGCTCAAAATAACAAAATAACCACATAAAAGTAATGAGTTACAATATATCATTTAATTCAAGAATATGATACAACGTATAATTACAAATGAGAGGAAGGGCTTTATTTATATTTGAACTCTCCCAAAACCAAAGATATAGATTGAGTTACATCGACAGTCAAAATCGATGCTTATCTACAATGAAGGGATTTACATAATCCTCAAAGATTACACAATCAAATCTTATCATATTATAATTTCTACAATCTTTTAAGATTAATTTCTATATTTACCGAGGTAGCTCTAATTTATCATAAGTGTTTCACTAGACCATCAAGGCTTCAAGTAGATGGGTTTCGTCACTTATTCTCCAAATAAGACTAGTTCCAGTGGGTCAAATGAGCCCCATTTAATAGATTGACCTACATGGATATTCTTTGTGCAATGGTAACGAGCTTTGAACCGCGGTCTATGACACGTGCCCCTAGTGTCGCCCTCGATGTAGGGATGGGTAAATTTACAATTTAGTCACTCAATTATTAGTAAGTCTACAATTTTATCACTTAATTTAAAAAAGTTACAAGATTATCACTGAACTACAAGTTTTTATTTTGATCACTCAATCTTTGCACCATTATTCTTTAACTCAATAATCCAAACAATATCAACAATAACTAAACCTCAACCTCTAGTAAAGCTACTATCAAATCCCCTTATCTCACCTCTAACCAAGAAAAGAGCAAATAAACTTGTTTCATTAACTCCAAACAATACTTAAAAAAACAAAGAGACAAAACAAAATCATAGAAAAGGGAATCAAAATATCAACAAAAAAGAGACTCAAAGTAATAAATTCAATTAGGTGTTGTGATAGAATTCTGGGTGACAAAAACTCAATCTAAAATGTCAAAAGAAAAATCGTTGAGAAGAGGAACATATTCGAATTAAACTATCATTTGACGAAGATGATTAGAGATTGAAGAGCTTCTCTATCAGGGCATTAATTTTTATATTAATATTAATATATTTTTAAATAATTTTAAGAATTATTGCTAAATACTAATTTAGACAAGCTTGAAAGTGGAAAACCCTAATCCAAAGTTTGACTTGTACAGCTCGAACATATAACGCGACCACCCATAACATTGCGAGCAATGACATATCAGTATAAGAGCACAAGAAAAGGATTTCAACTTGTTAAAATATTTTCGGTACATTTAGTATTATTATTGAGATAATAATTTGGAATTACAAAAGAAAGGCAACAGTATCATCTTTCATGTACATAAATTCAGAAGGATAGGAGCAAATATGGCGATGGGATTGTCCATAGATTATCAGAATCTGAATTGAGTGTTAATACAGCAACAATGGTATACGCTCTAGGATAATCTGAGATACAGAAATGAAATATGTAAGCTCTCAAGCTGATTTACACAAGCCAATGAGCATCCTCTACTCGGCTAAACTACTGGACCGGTCTCCATTGTCTTCTGGAAAAAAAGTGATCCTAATAAAACAGCAATCCCGGCTATTGCGATGGTGAATAGAAGTCGTTTCCGTGAGTATTCGGGCGGCTGCCTTCTCCGAGCTCCTTGCTCCCTTTCAACTGGCCTAACATTCCTAAACATAGGTCTCAATCCATTAAATTAAACCCACATACATGGTACAGTTCTCTTCAGACAATGCAGAAAAAAAGAGCTAAATTCCGATATGGTTTTCAGATAATCAAGACGTGTGCGCCCAATGTTAAAACGGTAAAACATCATCACAATTGATATCAGGATTTATCAAGCGGCCTTTCCCGAAATAGAAATAGGTTCGGTTCATATCCAGGTGAGATGAACACAAGTTAAATATGCACTATTTCCTAGATTACTAGGAGTTCGGTTCTCGTGATTGATGGTCATGTTACTCAGATTCAGATTAGAATCTCAAAAAGATATTTGCCTGACAAGGATGCATTCAGTATTTGTTAGTTTTTCCGTGTAATTGGAGGATCCTTGAAGGATCATATCCCCCTACCCATGTTCACCAGCCAGAAGTATTGAACACAAATACTTGAAGTTAAAAGAGTTGGAGCAACATTTGTCCCGAATGAAGTTAAAAGAGTTGTAGAAAAAAGACAATGATGACATGGCGCATACAACCATTGATATAAATCACAAGCTTAAACTGCCCATGTTGATATAAAATAACAAGCTAAGAAAAAACTCTTAACTCGCTATATTTGTCTCGAATGAAGCATAGACACAATTGCCCAAAGAACTAACTCAATGAATTCTTTTAACATAAATCTCCATAAGTTAACATAGTTACTAATTTTCCAAACTGAAACTTGCAATGAGTACAAAATGCTAACTTGCACTAGATACTAGGAAGACAAAAATATAACTTCACAACATAGGGCATCAATAACAAGCTTAGTAGTATAAAAAAATTTGTTTAAACGCAATAACTGAATCCTACCCAAACATTCCAACTGTAAACTATAGCAAGTATACCTGGAAGATCCGACATGGTCTTCTGGAATACCATTACATCGACTTTCATGGTTATATCTTTCTCTCAGTCTAATGTATCTGTTACAGAGATGACAGAGTTCTGTCCGGTTCCCACATACCTCCTAAAATAGCAAAGAAACAGCAAGATTATAACAGTTTCACCTGACAAATATTGTGGGAATCCTCTCACTGAAAATGATTCAGAATTAGCACCTGATGCTCGGCCAGATCAATAGCAGGCAATGGAAACTCACAAAACTCACAAGTAACAATCCTCTGGGGGCAATTTTCACCTTTATGGATAGGTAGAATTTCACGTTCCATTGTCTCACTGCATAATGAACAGGTAACCTGCTTGACATATATGGAGTCAATAACATCACAAATGTTAACAACCGCATTATGTTAGATTTAACAGTAGATGTGCAATTGCAATTGCACCTGCACATTAGATACAGACACACAAGCATAACAGAATCGAGAAACAATAACCTAGGCCAAACAAACTTGTGGTTGACTGCTCTTTTCCATTATTATCAATGTTAAATGAATAATTAGAATCTTTGTGTTTGTCTTTTAGTTCACTTTTATCAATAATAATAATTCAGACCTTCATTGACAATAAACAGTTAAACTTAACTACCAGTTGGTTGAATAATTTCTACCTTTAAGTTATGATCTTTGAAAAAAGTCTTCCCTTGACAAACCCACGCATTGAAACCCAAAAGAGAAAACTTGGGTTCAAATGGGGGTAGAAGAGATGGGGGGAATATTAACTCAAATATCCACCACTTTAAACTGGCTTTATCAATTATCTTTGTCACATAAACCACAAATCCCAGGCCAATAAGATATTTTGGCAAGGAGAACATGCAAAAGCAAAAACTTAGTTATTTCATTCTAAAAGAGAAAAAGAATAACGGTCTAAGAAAAGTTCCAAATTTTCAGTACATTTGAATGTTAGGTACTATTTCTGTTTATTGAGCCATCTCCAAGGATCAAACAACTTCGTTGCTCTAGCTCAAATAGCACTCAAAAAGCCATCATAGCGATGGGAAAAGAAGATAAATAAGAAAAAGCAAGATAAAGAAATAATTCAAATGAGAACAATTAGAAAGGACTTACCGGAGCATGTGTGTTTAAGAAATGCTCCTCAGCATGCTTTTTTGGAACCATATCACCACAAACTTTACATTTTTCAAGATTACGAGAGCAATGAGCATAGTGCAAATCAATATTTGAAGAAGGTATGGCCCTGTCACTGAACCATTAAAAAGGAAAAGCACTTATTAAAAGCTTTTAAAGCGGGGGAATTTCCAAAATTATTACCTATTTGAGTAAAAGGAACTTCATCCTCGTAAAACTGGATTGCAAAACACATCATTGTAACATCAAATAAATTAGCAACCACGTCAAAACAGAGGCATACATCAAAACAAAACTCAGAAGGATAATGCACTTCTATCTTGCAAGAAAGCAAGGTAATAGACGAACCTCGGTAATCTTTCATCCACAACTCACCTTCCTAACAATGTAAGCATACTTCAAACATGTCGTTACGAGTTGCGAGCATTCAGATAAATAGGAAAAAGTGGAAGCTTCAAGCCTTATTCAACATACGCACACACTTTCCAGCATCAAGCGGATTTCAAATTTATTGATAATAGAAAACTAGCAAAACAAAGAAATATCTCAAAAACACCAACAATTAAGTTGAAATGTTTAACATACCCTATAATTACATCCAAACTTTCAAAATTCAAAGGATTTGCAGCTATGGGCAACGACAAATGCCATGATCGGATTAACTAATACAACCATGAAGACATAAACGCAGCAAATAAAAATGTTTTAGGTCCTGAAAGACATCAAAGCAGGTAATTCAACTAAAGTCATTCCCTTTCCAACTTGATTTGGTCAACTTAAATTACTAATAATTTCGTTATGCATGAATAAATATCGTACTACACAAATTCTAGACAAATCAGGCAATAGAAATCCCTCCACAACGCCAATAATAATAAATTATATTTTAAAAAAAAGAAAGAAAAAAGAACAATTTTAAGAAGAAAGACGCAAATTCTGAGCTGATATAAGAATAAAAGGAACAAAAGGTCTGCGATCAGAAAGATTGCGTCGAAAACTCATCAAATGAAAAATTAATTCTAGAAAATGGTCTGCAAATATACTAATAAAAAATACCAGTGATTGCATATGCGGGTGGTTTCATCCGAAGCAACTGCCATAGCGATCCGTTCAAAAATCTTTGGTCGACAAAAAGAAAATCCTAAATCAATTAAAGATAATAAAATTGAGAGGGAAATCAGATGTGATAATTAAAATTCTTAATCAAGATTAGTAATTAAACCTGCAAAAAACAAGCCCTTGATTTTCGTAGGAAACTCTCCTCTTTCCTTTTTAATTTTTTTCTCTTATTTTCCCAAAATTTATACGAAAGGAAAATCATAAAAAATCGAACGAAGACAGAGAGAGAATTACGTTGATTAATACTTTGGTTGAACGAATTAGATGATGACTTTGGGGCCCACCCCTGGAGTCCACCGTTCAACTTTTTCCTTACGCTCCTTCCAAGGGCGGTGAGCACCACGACTATTTGCAATTTGGGCTTTCAAATTTTGTGGACTTAAATTTTATATCTGGGCCGTCAGCAGTAAGCCCTTCAAAGTTAACTCTATGAAAAGATTGGATAAATTCTCTTATTCGTACATCTACACTAAATTATCAACATAATATAACATAGTAATTTATACTTTGGAAAAAATTAAAAAAATTAATTTTTATATATGGTCGATACATCAAATATAAATTTATAAATATTTATTTTTCTTGTAATCAACTTATAAATTTACTTTGATACTTCAAAATCACATTGAGCATTGAAGCATCTGCTAGAATTTTAATAAATTAGAAGAATCTTAAGTGACGACAAGAAAAAATTTTAATGGTTTCTCATAAAAAATAAAAAGTAGAATAATCTTCTCCCTTTGTTGTTAATATTTAATAGTTTATGTATTTATTCAAATTATATCTCATATTTGAAAAGTGCAAGAGTTTGGTGATTGCATGTGGGCTACCTTATTATTTTAACTCATAATTAATAAAACAACAAAAAAGAGTATATATAATCAATTAAAAAATAGAATAAAAGTTAAAATATATGGATTTTCTTTTTGAAGATAATTAAAATATACGGATATTAAAACTCATAATTTCCGTCATTTTGATTGCTAAATCATTATTTTATGCCGCGACGAAGATTAGTCTTTCAACTTGCAATTAAGTATTTTTTGCTAAAAATCAACATTTAGCACCAAATTATATGGTTGTTCAACGCCATTAGTTAATTATTACTAATAAGTATAAACGAACGAAATAAATGTGCATTTTATTGTTAAGATAGTCATGAAATGTATATAAAGAATGTCCCATCTGTTCTATTATTTTAAAAACCATTTTTAAATTATATGGTTTTAGTGGATTGTTCTAGAAACAATAAAAAATTATATCCTTAAAAAAATATTATATACAATTAAATAATTTTGTCAAGGAAAAAAATAGCATTTTTTATGCAATTAATTAAAATGAGTAACATTTTTTTCATCAAAATGAGTAACATGTTGAACATAATCCAAAATAACTCAAGTGATAAACTTTATCAGTTAAACTAATTAAAAACATTTTCTGTGTGTACCTACGGTACGTTAAATTTCAATGCTCCAATTATAGGGTAAACACAAGTAGATAAGTGGGATTCCTTTTTCGAATTTATAAAGAAGTTAGGATTACATGTTAAACACATTTTTTTGTGTGTACAATGCTCCAATTATAGGGTAAACAAAAGTAAATAAGTGGGATTTTTTTTTTTCGAATTTATAAGAAAGTTAGAATTACCTGTCTACTAGGGCCAATGTTGAGATAAAATATTTCAAATCATATAAATAAAATTCGTTTAAAATTTTATATTTAAGTTGATTTTCTTTTTAGAAAATGGCTGAGATTGAATCCATGTCATTTAAATGTTAGACAGAAATTTTAATCACTGTTTTAAATAAATTTTAACAAACAACGATGGAATTTTATTTATTAAATTAAAAATAAGCTTCGTATACATTTATTCTTCAACAGTTTTATTTTCTAGTAAAAAGTATTTAAGTGGTTTGGTTTGGCATATCCATCGAGGAAAGAGTATTTTTTCAAGTGGAACCATCATTAGTCATGGCCATTTACAAAAATAAACATCTCGCTTTATGAGTCACACCTTCCTAAGAAAATTTCAAATATTTGAAAAATAAAATTTGCATTATCTGCCCATAATCGTCAAACACGACAAAACAAAAGAGAAATGCAATTTTCAAACGACAAAAATTCACCTAATTTTTATTAGAATATTTCACTGTAGAATTATAAATTCAAAATTCACATTTTATTACACAATGTTAAAAAAATATTTCACTAGTATTTTGTGTTGCAATGTTCTTAAATTGTAACAAAAATACTTTTATCTAAATTTAGTTATTTGGTAAATTATATGACAATTAATTTTGATACAATTATATAATTATCTAAAATCAAACAACAGAGTCTTCACCGAAAATTGTATTGTTTACATAACATCTTTCAGATGCTACTTGTTGATATAATAATGTGACAAGAATATCGAAGCCTAACCCTAAGGGCAAAAAGTCGTGAATGGGATGAGGAAGTGGTTGTAGCAAGATAAGAAAATTCTTGAAAGAAAGAGTATCAAACGTTGGAGAAGGAGCATTTGCATGCTTTGTTGTCTGGTTTACAGGCGCGAAGTCAAATTTTTTTTTTAGAATGGTTGAAATTAAATTGTAATTTTTACGATAGTAAAAGTATAATTTCATCATTTGAATAGCTTACATTTTTATAATTTTGAAAGGATTAAATCAGAATTTTATTAATTTTAGGGAGTCAATGTGTAATTTTACCTTTACTAATTTAAAATTTTAAAAATTTTAAAAGATTTAAATGAAAAATTTTATATTTTAAATGGAATCGAGCCAACCCTTAAATACGCTACTACTGATTTGGTTGGAATTCTTCTACGATCATATTTTTAAATCTACAACAACCTATGCTTGGATAGTCTTTCTTGGTACATTCTTCAATCCAAACTCACTCTATTTCACCATTCTACTTGAAAATTTCACCGTGTTTATGTCCCTAGGAGGATGGTCTAATGACACTGATATTTATATTATTATACTTTTGTAAGTATCATAAATTCACATTATACTTATAATTTGTCTTTCATAACTTTATTGTATATATTTTACCTTCTCATATTCAATAAAAAATCCTCATAATTCATCATTTTGTTTAAGAATTTGAATATTTTTTTGTGCATAAAAAAATATGCAGTTATCACCGCGTGTGCGTAGGCAACCAGTATTTAAAAAAGCAACCCCTCCATTATGAGTTTGATTAAAGTAAAATCCAAATCATAATGGGAATAAACCTAACCTGTCATTGGTCCATGCACAAACATCATTTGTTTTGGATTCGACACATGTCCAATTCATATTTAGTTGTAATAAAGCAATGGTCAAAGGATTCCCATTGGTGAATTCTCAAAGTAGCATAAAATTTTATTGGATTAATTACCCTAACATGGTTCACGTGGCTTCGTCCAATCAAAGTTTGAGCTTACAGACAGTCCTCAAACCCTAGACGATAAGCTGGTTTGAGGATAAAATATATTACTCACAAATATTTGTACTGATTAAATTGATATCCACAAAACAAATTGTTTTAATGGATGAAGTAATTGTATCACGATAATCATTAAAAAATTATGGTTATTAGATATTAATAAAACAAAATCACATCATAAAAAGGTAAAGACATCTAATTGTTACTAGAATTCATATTAACAATAATCTTTTTCCAAATCCCTTCTAAAAAGAGAATCTTTTTCAAAATAATTGTATTTTTAAAAATAAATTATAATTAAAAATATTTTAGGTTGATAGTTATTTATTATTATAGATAAAAAGAAAAAAAAATCTTAGTAGTTAATTTTTTAAAGAGTAAATGACACGATAATTTTTATGGTAGTTATTTGTAATTAGAGATAAAAGAAAACAACAATTTCAAATATTTTTTAAGAGTGAACTCAACGAGTGGCTCCAGTGGTATAGAGGATGTTGTTCATTCTAAGATACCCGGGTTCGAGCACTTGTATGTGAAGGTATGTGTGCGTTGTCAAAAGATTAAGAAAATATGAACAGATACTATCATGTAATCACAGCAGTATATTAAAAAAATATATTTTTAAGAGTAAGTGATATATTTTATTTAATAAGTGTATTATAATTAAATTTTGACTTTTTGATAATTTTATTATTGAGATGTGTCATAGAACCAAATTACATCCACATTCAATGGGATCCTTAACTAAATTTTAACTCTAATAATTTATTTTAAAATTCAAAATATTTAAATAATTCTAACTAATAAAAAAACATTGAAATCCTTTTTGTTTTTATATTAATTAAGTGTTTTAGCTGTTTTTTTCTATTTCAAAATATTCTTACAATTGTCATTAGTAAAACATTGGAGCTTATGCTTTTTTTTTTTTTTGCAATAACTCTTAGATAAATTTCAAATTTTTATTATTAGAACCAATTTGAATTAAAAAGTTTATTGGATGTAGATGAATTATAATAACAACTATATGCCTTTAAAATGGTATGGCGCAAAAATATTTTATTGACATAAAAAAGCTGCAGTTATTGAGAAAAAAATATAAAAGCTACATTTTTTTTCTTACAATAACTACACTTTTTTGTGTGAAAAAAAGCTACACTTTTTAAAACCATCATAATATAAGTTATTTTCGATGTATTTATTTATAGTTTAAGGAAAGTGTTTTATATTTAGTATATTTTTATATAACTAAGTTAAGGCTTGTCTTTTATTACCAAAAAAAAAAAGAAAAATCAATGTCATAATTAAAAAAATTATATTTTTGGATGTATATCATGAGTATGTCACCTTATGTCGCTAGGATTTAAAATTTTACTAAATACAAAGCTGACTTTACAGAGTGTTTTAAAGAAACTACGCACTTATTAACAGAGCCTTAATGACTATTCCTTAATAAATGCTTATAGGAAAATCACTTAATTAATTTTAGACTTCGTTAATATTATTATAAATATCTTTTTATAACAAGAAACAACTAAAGAGTGAAATAAAAAAACATATTAACTAGAGGAAACAATAGATTATTATAAATATTTTAACCCATAAATTGAAAATTATGCATAAAGTAATGAATAATTGCATTATTTTATGCAATACACATTACTGTTGTTATAAATATATAAAATAATATTTTATCATACACTCATGATATGAGTGATAAAATAATTTTATGTTAAAATGTTTTTTTAATTTATTTAATAATAAATATAGATGCAATGATAACAAACTAGTATTTTAATAAATTGAGCACATATTTGATCCTTAAATTTATAATTTATAATTATTTTATTTAAAGAAAAAAATAAGAGTTTGAGAAGAAAAGAAAAGTATAATCATAATAATATTAATTATAATTTAAAATAATGAATATTTCTATAATTTCATAATTGAATTGATGATTCGATAATTAAAAAAATATTTAAATATAAATAATTTATCTCTTTAAAAAAATTATCAACAAACGAAAATGCATGAAATTCTCAACCAAAAGTTGGAAAAAAAAAAGAATGGAGCAATCAAGTTCTAACAACTTGTACAAATAAAGAAATAAAAAGAAAAACACCACTTGTTCCTAAAATAAGTGAAATGATAAACTAGTTGGCCCTTCAAATTAATTCTGCCATTGGACTAAAAGTCTCTGAAAACTCCTTAAACCCCTCGATCAAACTGGCCAACATATTTCTGATGTTAGTTTCATGATCTTCACGTGTATTTGGCGACTCCCATGATCTCAGATTTTGGTTCCATTTATATTTAAAATTATCCATTTTTGAAAAGGAATCCTAGGACTGTGTTTAATTTCTGCACAACTTACAAGCTTAGTGCAAGACATTATCATTCATATTTATAATATATAATATCCACATAATATTGGTTCGTTCGATCCATGGAACTTCAATTTTAATTCTTTTGATTGACTCGTAAAATATCATAAAGATATTGTAATAATTACCTTACTATTATGTCTTGAAACTCTTCAAAATAAATAAATTTATTTTGTCTTTCTGTTTTAACTTATTGACCGACACCAAGATGATCAATGTTAAAGCCATTAACGCCAACACTACTTTATTATCTTTCTATTTCACGTTTGCTCATCAAAAAATGGGTAAAAATGCTGCTCAAGTCCCTATACTATAACGCTATTGCATTTTGGTCCGTATACTTTTAAATTACTTTTACCCAAAAATCACGATTCGCTTCAGCTTTTGCATGGAATATAATCGATTTTATGTGTCGAAGGAAAATTAATATATATTATTTGGTGCAGACATTTTTTAAACAAAAATTATAATTTTAAAAAAATCTTAACATGCAGGTTAGGATCTGAATTGATTAAAACTACGACATGGATGACAACTATTTAAGGAATAACAAAAGGTGTAATGTGATTGCTGAAAACAGACGTTTTTTTTTTTTCTGATGAAAAAGTAGCAGCAAGAAAAAAAGATATGTGCTGTCCGAATTTTAAATTGTTAAATACGTATTATATTTTTTTATTTGAAAATGATTATTTTTTACTTATTTAAGTTTGTTAGAGAAGAGCTATGAATATATTAAATAATTTACTTATCTTAAATCTAATTATTTAAATTAAATATAAAGGAAGCATCAAAATGTATATCAATATTATAATGTAACATGCAATCAGCATGTTCCAAAAGTGGATATAGATAATAAGATATTTTAATTAAGTAGCTACATGTATATAATTAATATATAACCTGCTACCCTGGATTTATCATTATTTATTGATTTAAAAACCGCAAAATTTGCGATCCAACTCAACTTGCATTACCTTTCGCGGCATAGGACATTGAAACTGTTGACTGATTGCCCGCAACTTAAAATAGAGAAATTATAAATAATAAAAATAATTAATAGAGAAAATATAAAGAATATTGGTGAGTGAAATTAGAAACAATTGAAAATAAGAGCGAAAAACGATTTTATATAAATTTATTTTTTTAAAATTAAATACATTCTTATAAATTTATAATTTTTACTTAATGGTTTGGGTTTTTTAATTTATTAACTAAGTTTATTTTGTGTGAAGTAAGCAAATTTAGTATGTTCTGGTTGGAACTTAATTTTCTATTTTATTTTGATTTATTTCTTTTATTTTTTAAATTTGAAAATACAAGATGAAATGTTAATATTATTAAAAATTTTCTGCTATTACAACTTTTTTTTTACATTATTTTAAATAAATATTTATTTAATTTTAAAATATCACATCAACTAATTTAAAATAAGAATTTTAAAATGGTATTAATAATTATATTTAAAATTTAAAATCTAAAAAGAATAAAAACTAAATTCTTAAAATTAAAAATTAAAAATAAATAAACTAAATTCTAAATTTACGAAAAATAGATGAATTTGAAGCATATTTCATTTTATCATTTTTCATGTTAGCTAATCTATTGAAGCCTTTTTTTTCTTTCCTTCTTAATATGTTAACGTGTTATATCTCTCTCTTTCACCAATAATATAATTATTTTTGTGGTACATTATCTAAATATTCTTTGACTATAAGGATCATTACAAATAAGCAATGCGTATACAGTGGCGGAGTCAGAAATTTTTTTTGAGGCTGAAATTAAATTAAATATTTTTTATTATAATATAAATATAATTTCATCATTTTAATAGCGTATATTTTTATTATTTTTAAAAAGTTAAATTAATTTTTTATTATTTTTTGAGAGGGTCAAAGTGTAATTTCACCATTACTAATTTAAAATTTTATAAATTATAAATGGCCTAAATTAAAAATTTACCATTTTAAAAAGGCTATAATTAATATGAAAAGCAGAAAATTGCAAAATTCTTCAACCTTGGAGATCTACTTATATTTTTTGGAGGATCATAGTGTAAATTTATAAAGGACTAAATTAAAAAAAATAAATTTGTGGCCCCTTGTGTGCACCAATGTCTAATAGCTTGACATAATATATAGTAACTTAATTACTTTTAAAGGAAGAAAAATTACGAGTGAAATATTGAATACATATTATGGATTGACGTGAGAAAATACATTTAAAGAAAAAAAATTTGAAGAGGGGATTGAATCCATACTAAATTTAAGTTATTTTTATCCATATTATTAAAAAATAGCATATGAATATTTAAAGATAAAACTGATTATTGATTATGACATCACCAATAATTTTATCGTAATACGCAATTTTGATTATATTATTGAACAAACAGCTGAATTTATAATCATTACATTTTGAATCATAATTATCGGAAAGAAACTTAGCATACCAAAACAAATAAAAAAAAGTTAATGTGCAAATTGAGGAGCATCTATGTGATGGCAACACTTCCTCATCACCTTAACCCCATCATCACCTCTTCCCTCCTCTTTATTTCTGATAAATAAGCACATATCTCTTTGAACCCCTTTTTCAGTTCTTTTCACATGGTTTAATAATAACTTTAAAATAGGAACAAGAAGTTATCTATTGGTAACCGTAGCAAAGGAACAAAAACTCAATATTTTACGCAATAATTAAATGAAAAATGATCAATATGTCATACCAACATGATCATGTATTATTATATTTTTCTTTTCTTTTGGTTTTTTAA
Source organism: Gossypioides kirkii (assembly GCA_005610355.1). Taxonomy (NCBI): domain Eukaryota; kingdom Viridiplantae; phylum Streptophyta; class Magnoliopsida; order Malvales; family Malvaceae; genus Gossypioides; species Gossypioides kirkii. Next base: position 16,077,808 of record CP032247.1, on the reverse strand, counting down.
TAAGCTTTAAGATATGCCCTCTAATATTTTTGAATTTGAATTTCAGTGCGGGTAACACCTTCTATTCCTAATACTAGAACTTGTTTGTAAAACAAATATATATATATATATATAGTACTATAATTAAACATATATAATATCCATTCTTGTTTACCTAAAAAAAAGAGCAAGGAACTAGAAGTTTTTACACATTCCCACGCAAAATAAGGATTTTCTTATTAATGGAAGAATTCGAAGATGGTGTGGTGCAGGTGCAACTTTTGTGATGAAAAATTGATAAATTTAGTACTTTAGTTTAATACAAGTTGAAGATTTTGGTGGGTTTCAAATGAGCTAATGGGTTGGCAGTTCTAAAACCTGGGAACTTGCTTTTATCAGAAATCAAACAGATCAAAAAGAGATGATTCAGGTGTTTGCCTGTTCTCATTTAAATTAATCATATACCTAACCTTAAAAAAAATCTAAATAAAAAAAAGGGAATGAAGAGCATATTTCAGGATTCTTCGTTGGCAAAGTTAAAAGGTTTATTGATATTTTCTTCTTGGAACCTGGAACTCGTAGTTTCTTTGTTCTTTTCATTGCACGGTGTCTAGTTTTCCAAATTAGGAAACCTTAAAATCTGAAAAAGAAAAAAGAAAGGGAAAATGCTTTTCCAATTCCCCACATTTGTCGACACGTAGTGACGCGCACAAAGTTCTGTCAATTTAATGACTCAATTTGCCCCTGCCGTCATCTTCCTTGCCATGTTTGTCCCTAATGTTTGCCTGAAATGACGAGGATATCCTTTTTGAAATGCGGGTTCCCTATGTACCTAAAATATAAAAAATGGTTAACGTAATCATGGCAAATATATTTTTTCTTTTATTGTCTTTTTTTTGGTTGAAAATATAAATTTAATGTTTTTTTCATATATTATCAAGTGAAATAACGGGTCTGTTTGTACTGAAAAATAAATTTGGAAATATAAATTTAATTTTTTTATTATTTAAGTGGGTTGTAAACTAATTTTTAGTTATAAGATAGTTTATAACCCTCAGATGAACCACCCTCATATTAGAATGAGAGGTTTGGGATTTGAGGATTTGCGAAAATTCAATTTCGTTATGCTTGGGAGATAGTTTTGGCACTTTAATTACCATAAGGATACTCTCTGTTTTCGAGATTTTAGCATAAAATATTTTTCAGACGGTGATGTTTTTAAACTGAAACAAGTAAAGAAAGCTTCTTATGCTTGGTTTAGTATTCTTGCGACTTCAAGGGAATTAGGGGATGGTTTTTTTTTTTTTTGAAAGTTGGGAGGGGTAGGGCAATTCGAATTTGGAAGGACCGTTGGGTATGAAGGTTATGGATGATCGATTGTTACCTTATGATGGATTGATGTTGAGGGATGTCACAATTGTTATAGGGACAAAGTTAGAATTTTTTTTAGGGAGAGTCGAAATTAAATTGTAATTTTTACAATAATAAAAATGTAATTTTACCATTTGAATCGTTTATATTTTTATAATTTATAATTTTTAAAATGTTAAATCAAAATTTTATTATTTTTAAAGGATATAATATAATTTTACTTTTATTAATTTAAAAATTTTAAAATTTTAAAGCGCCTAAATAAAAAATATATATTTTAGAAAGGCTGCCTCCCGCCGGTCCCCTAAATACGCCTTGAGTTGATGGGTTGTTTCGACAATATGGGAATGGTGGGATGTGTGGAAGATGAGAGGCCTCTTTAGAAGAGAGGTGGCAAACATGATTTGCTCCATTCGATTTTACATAATGAGCCGCAAAATGTGATGGTTTGGGGTCGTTCTCCACAGGGTTGTTATACGATCAAGTTTTGTTACTTGTGGCTACTTCTTCGGCATATTGGATTTAAGCCATATAATTTTTTTTTTGGAAGGTTATTTGGAAGCTTAAAACATTACCTAAGGTAAAGGCATTTACAAGAAGAGTAGTGGGACATCAGACATGAGTTGGCAACAAAGTATGGGTCGTTAAGGCAAGGGCTAACCCTAGTTGCATGTGCAATGTGTACTTCGATGGAGTCAATTTTACATACTCTTCAGAATTATCCTATCTCATATAATACCTTAGCTTTTGCCGGTATAATGATGATGTGGCTTGCGGAATTGTTTGGCTAGAGCAACCTATGTGGCTAATGGATTAAGGTGCTTTTTAGGATTTTATGATTTTTGTGTGGAACTTGTGGAATGAGAGAAAATAATGTGGTGCTTAAAGGGAAGCATTCAACTGTCCAACTAATTCTAAGTCATACTAAAGGATTTAATGAAGAGTTTAGGGTTCATAATTTAGTGCATGCATCCATATTGCCGGTTTATCTAAGGTCAGTTCGGTGGTTGCCACTGAAAATTTCTAACTCATTAAAATCTTTTTTCTTCTTAAATATTCGTATTTTTAACGGTTATTTTCAAAAATAAAGATTGGTGCCACCTGACATAGTGACGGCATCCAAATTTTTTTTTTAAATGATGATTGGATCATTATTGGGAGCATTGCTGTCGATTTGTCAGACGGTACCAACGAGCACTATGAAGAACATGTTATTTTCATACATAAATGTGACTTAAATAATTTTTATAAATAATTAATTATTTTAAGTTAGTTAAATAAAATATTTAATAATATTATTTTTAAAATATCGACATACCTTATCTCTTTAAAAATGCAATTGCGTTTTATTTATAATTTAATTTGCTTTGGATTCTGCTTTTAAGAATAATTTCTAAAATAAGGAAAACCGAATTCTTATATTTAGAAGATAGATCTTCTATTTCTTGCCTTAGCTTTCGAAAAGAAAAAGTATGTCATGATTTAAAAAAGAAAAAAAAAAAAGAAGAAGACATAATTATACTAGCACAAATTTTTTTATTCATCAAGATATGTACTCTTTCAGAAACGATATAAAAAAGTAAAAAAATATTTTCTACTAAGCCTAATCTATATATTGATCATATTCTATTTTCATGGTCATGGTATTGATTTGACTTAAAACCAAATTGGAACTGTGCCAATCCCACTACCATTCTTGTTAGGTGTGTTTCCTCCCCACGTTATATATTTTCCTTTTTTAAATAATTTTCTAAGGTGGTGGGCTAGATATATCAAGTAAGTTACTTAAATTGGACAACTAATTTGAATCTTTAATGCTTAATTGGGAAGACTTGGATCGTGGCTCGACAAGTTGCCAAATAAATTATAAATCCAAACTTCCTAATTTTACCTATTCTGTAATTTTTCTTTTGTTCTTTAGCCTTTCATTTCCGTGGAAAAAAGGAAGATGCTCGGTTGGAGGAAATTAACTGTTGAGGATATTATTTGATGTCACCCCATGAATTGGAAAGATTCAGTCTTTTCCTTGTTTGAAATTAAAGTCTCACCAAATTGCCTGAAATTTAACCAACAGTCTTAACTTTAATTTGTAGAGCAAATTCAAGACACTTTCGTAATCACCAGTTATTCTCCCACATAAAATTGACTATATAAACAAATCATAATCAGTGATTAATATTTTGTAGTTAATTAACACTTAATATATATTACATAAATAATATTAAATCATTCATTTTTAATTATTATTTTTATATAATCATAATTAAAAAACCATTCATCTAAAAAACTTAATTCATTTACTTTTAAATTTACCAATTTTATTTCTAAAGAAAAGTTTCCACAAGCTGATAAATTCAAATTCAACTTTGCAAACTTACTGATCTTGGAAAAATCGCACCCGTAGAAAATAATAAATGCAAGTCAATTGACTTCCTTTTAAATCTTAAAAATAAAATCGAACCAAAAAAAAAGTCTAAAATAGTAAAATGAATAAATTATGATATATTAATATTTGTTGCATTTCCACATGATGTTTATCGGTGGTCCATATGACAAAAAAAAAAAAAGATAATGAAGCGGTTGTCCTTCCAGAAAAGTACCGGTTCCCTCGTCACTTTTTGTACCACTCGCCACTCTCCTAGAGGCGCATCGCGGGACTCAAACGTCCGTTCCAAAAATTTAAATGGCATACATTATTGAAATTTGATGAAAGTATGATAAAAATTCTTACATTAAGAACTAATTTAACATATAAAAATCAAAATTTAATACTACAAATGAACAAAACATTTAACATAGAATTAATTTATTTTTTAATTTAACGTAAATAGATTAAGTTGATATTTTAATCAAGAAAATAAAATATAATATATTTTTTAATACAATAATCTCCATAATACTTTTTATCTCTTGAAATTTTGTTGTTATATCTTGATATGTCGTCAGGGAACACCAATATAACATATTCCAAAATTAAAGTAAACAAATAAAGAGAAGTAAAGTCTAATCCTTGAGGACTGGGGAGTCGTAAAAAGTCTGTTTGTCAATATTGTGGGCAAAATTGTGCCCAAGAAAAGTGTTGCGATCTGAGAAAAAATAGAAGAAACAGAATTAAATAAAAGAAAATATAATTAAAAAAAATAAAAAATAAAGAAGTTGAAGTAAAATAAATAGCATAAAAATAAATAAGTTGAAAGAAGAAGAGTTTATTAATATCAAAAAATCCAGCTTCCGATTATCTTAATTCTTCCTTGGTTCAATCATAGACTTTGGATGGTTCCTCTCGTGCCCGAATAAGCCAGTTAAAGGGAAGAGAACGCCTACGACCACCAGCTCCGGATTATAGTTTTTAGTGGAAATGACTCTAGCCAACCGTCGCTCCAATGGGACTGTCTTACACTAGATCATCTTTTCCCAACGACGAATGTCACGTCGTTTTGTCTCTTTTGGCTTGGCAACCTCTGACGCAGTAAGTTAACGAACCGACTATGCAACCTTCTCAAAACACACAAAGCGATCGTCTTTCCACAAGATGAAAAGATTACTTTTGTAGGGATTTTAGACGGAAGCGTCAATCCCGTATTACAAAAAATTGATGAATACTCGGGTTGAAAAGAATTAAGCGCGGATTCTAAACCTCATGAATCTTGGAGGAATATTTGATAACCTTTGGCTATAAGGGTATTTTAGTTACTCGTGATTTTAGGAAGAACACAAGATAATAAAATAAAGCTTTTATTGAACTAGGGATTTAGGGAGATGGAAGATTTTTCAATGAATGAGGCATGAATAATTCAATCACTTCACCCCTATTTATAGTACATAATATTCCTAGTTGAATCCAATCTAAATTCTAAAAGATAATTAGAATTATATCTAACATTCAATTCCCCTAATTGGATCCAATTTAAACTCTAAAAGATAAATACAAAAAGATAAATATAAATTAAATACAAATTTAAATAATAAATAATATTTTAAATATTAAATCCTAATATAAAATATATTGTAAAAAATAAAATAAAATAAAACCAAATCTTTTTGTCCTATAAACTCTCTCTTTTAGCATTCTATCTTCACACAACTTCAAATTCTCCTCTAAAACCATGCTTTTTGTCTTCAATTTATCTTCTATTACCACTTGAGTCCCTATAAAATAAAAAGACAATAAATAGCCCAATTTAATAGGATCATACTCTAAAAATATATATATTTAATATCCAAAAGTATGTCATATTTAAGCATTATCATATTCCACCTACTTAGCCCATGCTTGCCCTCAAGTATGACTCATAATCCACTAAGTAATTAAAATTCCATCATGAAAAATAATACTCCAAAGTTCTACAAACAATTAGACTTAATGCTTACGAAAAATAAAGAGAACCTTTAGCTTGCTGTAGGTAAAATCGAAACAGTAACCCAATTAAAACATACAACAATTAAATCATCTTGAATTATTTCATGAGAGTTAGATAATTTACTAAACTTACCAAGACACCTATTTGTTCACCATTGTTTCCAAATTTAGTTATCTTCCTTTTATTTTGTCAAATTTTCCTTTTTTTTTCTTTAAGAATACATTGAATCTTTTAAAGCGAAATGAAATGACAACCAAGCACTCCATCCCGATTACTCAGCCCAACATGCTCTCAATTTTTTTCTTCTCTTTTTTTTTGTAGAATGCATTAGCCCTTTTGACGCGAAGTGAATGACAACCAAACACTCCATCCCGGTTACTCAGTCTAACACATTCCGAATTTATTTATTTATTTCTTTTTTTTATTCGGGTTAGCGGAGTTTTACTTAACACGTCACACAATCTTTTTACGCGAAGTAGGATAACAACCCAAGCACCCAACCCCGGTTACTCAATTAGTCACGTTTTAAACTATGCTCATAACCGCGGAATCATCAAAGGATTTTTTTTTTTTCTTTTTTTTCGGACAGAGAACTTTAATTTAGGAGGACTAGGAAAAACAAACAAGTATCAAAAATAAATTTAGCAATTAACTAACAATTAAGAAAAACAATTTTAGCATGCATCAGAATTAATTGTTCTCTTATATTTAGACTCAATCAATTTTACCATAAGCAAGATAAAGTTTTCTTCATTAATCATAATCTTGTGAGCCTAATAGAAATAAAACAGTGGAGACAAATTTAATCATAGCAAAATCAAAATTAACTCAGCAAACAAGAATCATACTGATGGGCAAAACAGTGGGCATTTCGTGGGTAAAATCATGGGCATGAAATGGAACAAAATATACTTAAAAATAAATAAATAAAACAGACAAAAAATAGTAAGGTAGCAGCAACAATTAACCCATAGCAGCACAAACGGCAGATAAAAATAGTAACAACAATGAGGAACGTCTCCCCTACTTAAAACGCATTGCCCTCAATGTGAAGATAAATACGAAAAAAAGGGTTTAGAATACTCTCCATGTTATCGTTGTTCTCGTAGTGCTACAGTTTCCATCATAATTTTTTTTGAAATAAATTCCTCGAGTTTCCTGAATAAAAATAAATAAATAAATAAAATAAAATAAAAATAAAAATAAAAATAAAAATATTTGGGTTGCCTCCCAACAAGCGCTTGTTTAACGTCTTTAGCTTGACGACTGAACTAGAGTTAGGGTCGTTCCCACTGGATTTTTTTGATCATATAAAGTTGGAAATTTGGTGCCTGCACAATAGAAGATAGAAGTTTAATGTTCATAGGGGGTAATAATTTCTTAACAGTTTTGCAAGATGTATCTAAACCATCAAATAATATTTTAGGTTCATTTTTATGGAGTGATTTGGAAGTCTCTTCTACTAAGGATTCCACTATATCGACACGATTTACATTCAAGATTTCACTAGGTTGACTGATTGCGTCATAAACATTAAACTTTACGATCTCCCCATCAAACTCCATTGTGAGGGTTCCACTTCGCACATCGATCTTAGTATTTGCAGTACTAAGGAAAGGTCGCCCTAACAAGATATCGGAAGACTCAGGAGTTTTATCCTGTTCCATCTTTACTACATAAAAATCTGCAGGAAAAATTAGTTCATTGACTTTCACTAACACATCCTCAATGACTCATTCGGGATGTACAATAGACCTATCCACTAACTGAATAACACCTGTTTCCTTCAAAAAACCCACGTTAAGTGATTCATAAATAGAAAAAGGCATTACATTTATAGAATATCCTAAGTTACACATAGCTTTCTCAATTCCAAAGTGACCTATTTTGCATGGTATAGCAAACATACCTCTATCCTTACATTTTTTTGGCATCCTTCGTTGCAAAATCGCAGACACATTCTCACCAACATTTACCTTTTCGTTTCCAGTCAATTTTCTTTTGTTGGTGCAAAGTTCTTTCAGAAATTTAACATACCGTGGAATCTGTTTAATAGCATCTAACAACAGTATATTTACCTCCACTTTTCTGAATATTTCGAGGATTTCTTTTTCTTCATTACCTTTTTGGGTTTGCCTCAGTCGTCCAGGAAACGGAGGTTGAATTCTAGGTAATGGAGGTTTCGACCTGACCTGTTCGTCGTCTTTTTTATTTTCATGGGTAGATTCTTGGGCATGATTTTTACCATGAATTGGTTCCAACACTTTCTCACTTCGTAGAGTCACTGCATTCGCGTTTTGTCTTAAGTTAGGTTTTGTTTGTGACGGTAACCTACCCTATGCATTTATTTTCTTAATTTGCGTGGTCAACGCCTTAATAGATGCCTTAGTTTTCTTTTGAAAATCTATAGATTGCTGCTGAAATCAAGAACATTAGCTGCTAATTTATTTACCAGAGTTTCTAGGGAAGTACCTGAATTTTACGCTTCTTGTAGAGCTCGATTTTGAAATGGCTGGTTATAACATGAATTTGTCTCATATCGCAAGTTAGGATGATCCTTCCACCTAGGATTGTATGTATTTGCATAAGGATTATATCGCCTTTGAGGTGGTCCAGGAAAGTTTCCCACAGCGTCTAATTGGGCCACAAATCATCATACAAACTAGGGCATGCATCAGTTGTATGCTCGAATTCACCACAAATTCTACATTGACAGGCCGACCCTAATTTTCCTTCAATAAGAGAACTCACAACATTAGTAAGTTTTTCAACTTTATCTTCTAAGGAGGAATTACTTAGCTGATGAACCCTTCGAGTAGGTTAAGGGTTGGCTCGAAATTGTTGAGTATTTGCAGCCATTGTGGAAATTAAGTCTCTTGCTCGTTGAAGAGTCATATTAACCAATGCTCCTCCACTGGCGGCATCTATCATATTCATCTCCATAGGTTTCAAGCCTTCATAGAAATATTGGAGAAAAGACTGCTCAGTTATACCATATTGTGTACAACTTGCACACAACTTCTTGAATCGTTCCCAATAGTCGTAAAGAGACTCCACATCTTTTTGCCTAATCCCAACAATTTCTCTTCTTAATTCAGCAGCACGAAAGGCTGGAAAAACCTGTTAAGAAACAAACGAGAAAGATCAGCCTAAGTTGTAATAAATACATGAGGTAAATAGAATAACCATTCCCTAGCGGAGTCAGCTAAAGAAAAAGGAAAAGCGCGTAATTTAATTTGATCCTCAATTACCCCCTGAGGTTTCATACTCAAACAAACTATATGAAATTCCTTCAGATGTTTATGTGGATTCTAATTCTGCAATCCACGAAAAATCGATAATAATTGGATTAAACTTGATTTAAGCTCAAAGTTAGCATCCACAGTAGGATACGCAATGCACAATGGTGGTTGATCATCAGGAGCCTCGGCTAATTACCGAATTGTTTGATCCATAGATGGTGGTGGATCTTGATTTTCGTCAACCCTAGCAATCGACACTTTCGTCGGCGGATCAACTCAATGGTTTTTCAATGTTGGATTAGGGTTTTCGTTTACCCTAGATTCATTTTCATCGCATTCTTCTACTTCTGAAGGTGAATTATGCTTAACTCTTACAACTTCTGACTGCCTTTTTCGTAACTTTGCTTCCTTGCGATTGGCTTTTGCAGTCTTTTCAATCTCAAGATCATACGGGTATGAAAGATTACCTGGAGCAGATCTAGTCATAAGAAGAAAAAAGCAAGATTAGTACGTTACCAGTCCCCGGTAACAGCGCCAAAATTTGATGTATCATCGGGAACCCCAAATATAACCTATTTCAAAAATTAAAGTAATAACAGTAAAAGGAAAGTAGGGTCTAATCCTCAGGGACTAGAGAGTCGTAAAAAGTCTTGTTTGTCAAGATCGTGGGCAAAATTGTGCCCAAGAAAAGTGTTGCGATTTGAGAAAAAATAGAGAAACAGAATTAAAAATAAAAGAAAGTATAATTAAAGGAAATAGAAAATAAAGAAGTTGAAGTGAAAATAAATAGCATAAAATAAACAAGTTGAAAGAAGAAGAGTTTATCAATATTCAAAAATCCAGCCTCCGGTTATCTTGATTCTTCCTTGGTTCAATCATAGACTTTGGATGGTTCTTCTCGTGCCCGAATAAGCCAGTTATAGTGGAAGAGGACGCCTACGACCACCAGTTCCGGATATAGTTTGTAGTGAAACCTGACTCTAGCCAACCGTCGCTTCAATGGGACTGTCTTACACTAGATCATCTTTTCCCAACGACGAATGCCACGCCGTTTTGTCTCTTTTGGCTCAGTAACCTTTGACGCAGTAAGTTAACGAACCAACTGTGCAACCTTCTCAAAACACACAAAACGACCGTCTTTGCACAAGATGAAAAGATTACTTTTGTAGGGATTTTGGACGGAAGTGTCAACCATGTATTACAGAGAATTGATGAATACTCGGGTTGAAAAGAATTAAGCGCGGATTCTAAACCTCATGAACCTTGGAGAAATATTTGATAACCTTTGGCTATAAGGGTTTTTTAGTTACTCATGATTTTGGGAAAGAACACAAGATAATAAAATAAAGCTTTTATTGAACTAGAGATTTAGGGAGATGGAGGATTTTTCAATGAATGGGGCATGAATAATTCAATCACTCCACCCCCTATTTATAGTACATAATATTCCTAGTTGAATCCAATCTAAATTCTAAAAGATGATTAGAATTATATCTAACATTTAATTCCCCTAATTGGATCAAATTTAAACTCTAAAGATAAATACAAAAAGATAAACATAAATTAAAAGATAAATATATTTTAAAAAATAAAATAAAGTAAAATATATTAAATCTATCTTCACACAATTTCAAATTCTCCTCTAAAACCATGCTTTTTGTCTTCAATTTATTTTCTATCACCACTTGAGTCCCTATAAAATAAAAAGACAATAAATAGTCCAATTTAATAGGATCATACTCTCTCTCTCTCTCTCTCTCTCTCTCTCTCTCTCTCTCTCTCTCTCTCTCTATATATATATATATATATTTTTATATATATATATATATAATATATATATTTAATATCAAAAAATATGTCATATTTAAGCATTATCAATTCTACTTTGATATTTGTGATGTAAATGAACAGAACGTTCGATAACTGTTCGTAAACCGTTTGTATAACGTTCATTTATTAAGTTAAATAAACAAGTATGAATAAATTTTTTATGTTCGTTTAATAAACGAACGAACACAAACAGAAGTGTATTCGGTTCGTTTATGTTCACGAACAAGCTCGTTTATTGGCTCGTTTATGACTCGTTTATTTATTAATGATATTTTCTTATAAAAATATTAAAATAATATATGTGTATTTATTTATTGTTTATTTATTATTCATTAATATTATTCATAAACATGATTGTTTAATGTTCGTGAACATGTTCAATTAAGTTAAATGAACATGTTTGTGAACATTAAACAAAAGAACATGAATACACATAATTTTAAATAAACGAACAAACATAAACAAAAAAAATTGAAATTCTTAACAAACTCGAACCGAACATGAACAACTTAAAAAATAAATAAACGAACACGAACAGAAATTTGTTCTTTCAAGCTCGATTTATTTACAACCTTATTTATAATTGTGATTTTGAAAATAAACCAAATTTATCATTGTATTTTAATTTAACATTGAAGTTTGCTACTTTATTTTTGTTTTATTGAATTTTAATATAGAATTTTGAATTTTACTATTCATTAATGGTTTTCAACAATTTGAAGGTAAAGTAAAAAAAATTATATATTCAAAATATTTTTTATGTTTTAAAAGGATAATTAATAATTTTATAATTTTTTTAATTCATACTTTTATATAATATTTCAAATAAAACAACCTGAAAATATTATTTAGGAATGAATGTAAGATCAACAAGTTAAAATAAAAATCTCTCATCATTCCACTTATAATTGTGTATTGAAATAAATTTATAAATATAGAATATTTTCATTCACCCACATCTTGAGTGTGATGAAATCTAATAGTAATTAGTTTTCTTTACCTGTACGACATACGAGTTGATTGTATGCATTAATTAAATTACATCTAATTATTTCTTTAAGATTTTTATAAAATCCAAAATATGTTATTAACATGGTTATGAAATTAAAACATAATAATATATAAATTTAATTAAGAATAACATGATAATTGATATTAGACTAAATTTAAATAAATAATATTTAAAATTAAAATTATAAATATTATAATAGTATATTGCGTGAAAGTCTATTTTTATATATAGTTTGTAACTTAATTTTAATTATTAGTTTGTGAATGTGGATTATTAATTAAATTTAGATGACCATTAAATAATTTATTATAATATTATTTATATTTTTAAACAATTTAAAATTTTAAAATTCTAAATTGAATTATTGAATATAAAAATAAACGAGATTTATTATGAAAATATAACTTGTAGATCACAAATTCATATATAAATTACGGAGGAATTTATGTTGCAAATTTTCTCTCCACCAAAGCTTTCTTTCATCAGTTGTAATATATGAAAATTTTATAGTATGAATGCATTAGAAATTTAAAAACTTTTTAATATAATATATTAGTTTGTATACTCGAGTGATGCATAACTTAATTTTATATATTAATATAATTTATAAAATTGTATCGTATAAATATTAACGTAATTTTATTGATAAGACATACAATATGATAATTATATTAAATCATAATATTTAAAAATAAAAATATTATTTTTTAATGGTTTACAGAATGCGAAAAATTAATTATTGAATTTACTCCGATAAATATTTTAAAAAATAAAAAATACAAAAGTTTCTTAACATATATGCAATCCAAGCAAATCAATTATTGAAACATTTTCGTTTTCTTTAACCATGTATTTGAATAAATGAAGAAGTTTATCATATAATATGTATTATCATACATAAAGAAATTGACTTTGAGAGCAATGTTTAAGAGTCTAAATCATAAAACAAAATAACAATGCACTTAGTAGTCATTTTTATGTGTACTTTAAAAATTTCGAACTAGAAGGAATTAAAGCTTAGTTCAGTACGAATCAAACGCTTGAAATTATCATTATTTTTGGAGTTCACCACAGCTCGATGGAGCACATCATTTATCGCCGTCTCTTTTTTTTTTTACTTAATTTCAGAGTAGTCTTCACTTGAAAATATCCATTGAGAAGGTTTTCGTATTTTGAGGTGTAATTTTGATTAATATTTTTATAGATATTTTGCTTAAAATTCTTTTGCGTTTGGTATTCTTCTAAAAGATTATACGTATCTCCTTTATTTTTTCTCACATGTTTTTTTATAGAATTTTTTTACTATTTTAAATCATTCACAACTCTTATTTTTTCTGTTTAAAATTTAAAATTACCCATCTTTAGGTTTAAAAATTGAAAAGAAATCTCTTTATTATCCATATTATTTTAATTTATTATTTAAATATTATTTAATATATTTACGTATATAATTATTTTTTTTATTTTCAAAAAATGCATAATTTACTTATGATAATTTAATTAAAATTATTTAGATAAATTTATTAAAATATATTAACAACTTAGATTATTTAGATCATTTATAGTTTGTTAATATATTATTTAGACATGTTGATTTTAAATAAATTATTCATGACTGTACAAAAATATATAATAAAGTAAATAATATTAAAATGTCAGTATATTTTAATTATTCAAAATATATAATTTTTATTTATAATTAAAATAAATTAAGTTTATGATTTAATTTAAAATACATTATTAAAATAATTAAATAAATTATCAATTAAATATCAACATTATTAATATTATATATTTAATACCCGTGCAATGTTATAAACAATAATATGTTATATTTAGTACCCAATTATTAATATATTAAATATGTTATTATATTCTGTCAAAAAAAGTGTTATTATATTATATTATATTTAAACCAAATTATTAATAATTATTAAACAATATTATATTTTTAATAATTTAAAATCTATATTTTTATTAAACGCAATCATAATAAGTTATTTATATTTTTTATATAATTTTAAACAATTACATTTAATATTAAAACTTTTAATAATTTGATTTAATATCTGTGCAATGCACAATTTACAATTTTATCATTGAACTATTAAAACATTTTATTTAAGTCATTGGGCTGTTAAAATCAATGTTATATTGTTTTTTCTGTTCGCATTACCTGTACCAATTGAAAGTTTTCTTTCCTTTTTTCTTCTACACTTTTTTTCTTCATGAAACAATTTTAGATATCATAAAGCTATGAACCAAAATTCAAATAATTTTTTTTTTGATTTTCGACATTGGCTATAAAATCAACTTGGATATAAGATATATTATTCTACTCGTTGATGAGTACTTATTCACTGTATCGATAGTTGAATCGTCACTTAGAAATCATTGGCAGAACTTTTTTTTTAAACTTAACAGTTCATTGACTTAATAAAAACTTTTGAATAGTTTAGTGACTTAAATGAAAACTTTAGAATAGTTCAATAACCAAATCGTAACTGTTTTTTAGTTAAATGATCAAAATAAAAATTTATCCATAGTTTAGTGACTAGTAGTGAAATTTAACCTTTCTTTTTAACCCAAGAAAATTTGTTAATTTTTCCCTTCCCCGAAAGGAGGAAATACGGCCTAGCGTCTAATGTACTCGTAGACCCACGCGTCAGTGATCTATACGAGGGACGGCTCTTTTCTCACAAATCAAAGCTATTAAACAAATTAGTTCCGACTGCGATTGGTACACGTGTCCCTAATCCATTTCTAAACCACTAGCGGTTTTATGCCAAAAACAGCTGTTTTTTGCTTTCACCCCTCAAAACTTTCCTTATATAGATGGTTTTGTTTTTCCATACTAAAAACTTAAAAGACCAAAAGGCAAAACGACGTCTCTGAAACTACGGTTTGTCTCCTATCACCCGTTCCTCACTTCCTCTCCAAGCATTTTTTTTTCAAAAATAGTTAAAAATAACCTCCATTGCATTTCTCTTAATTTTTTTTGGTTTGCTTAATAGCTTTTCATTATTCTTCTCTGTTTTTTAATCGAACATCGAGAGTGTTAATTTTTCCATTTTTTCTCAAAATTTTTGTTTGAATAATTAGAGAAGACTAATTGTTTGGATACTGCGGTGAGCTAAAGCTATGGGGAGAGGGAAAATAGTGATAAGGAGGATCGATAACTCGACGAGCAGGCAAGTAACTTTTTCGAAACGAAGGAATGGACTGCTGAAGAAAGCTAAAGAGCTCGCGATCTTGTGCGATGCTGAAGTTGGAGTAATGATTTTCTCCAGCACCGGAAAGCTCTACGATTTCGCTAGCACCAGGTTCTTTTAAGATCTCTTATTATCATTGATTTTTGTTTTTCCTACTTGATTATCATGCTAGCTAGTATTATTTGATTTTCATAGGTGAGATTTGTACGTTTCTTCATAAAAAAATTGGTATATATATTTGATTAAATGTGACGGTAAAATGTTGAAAAATGATAGGGAAATTTAAATGCTAGAGTTTTTAGTTTTGATTTTATAATTTCATGATTAAAAATTTACGGATTAGTTTCACCGTGTGAATTTATCTAGAATTTCCTTTGATTGTTCGTCTTCGATTGGATATTATTATGACTTCAGTAGAATTTGTTGAAAGTGAGCGTATATATGCCTAGTTTCATAAGTGGAGTAGAATCACTGATTATAGAGATAGTAATTAATTTTACTGCTTGACTTTGAGGTTTCGATCAGTTTGCTAACATTTCTGAGTACTAAGAAGAATTCTACTTGTTTCATAAACAACTTGAGGAACTATTGGCCAAAAAAGAAAAACAACTATAGAGGAACTTAACTCATCATCCTTTTTGCATAGTCAAATTCACATTTGAAATGTGAGTGAATATAATCCCTATAGCTTATAATTAATCATAATGCGTGGTTGAAAAACTAAAGTCAAAAAAAGGTTGAATGTTACTACTATGCCCCCTATATAACACTCTTATGAATTGAATTTCTATCAGTTAAAAATACCTTAAACATTAGTGCTATTTGCCCTCCTATTTAGACATCATATATAATCATGACAGCACCTAAATTTAGTAGGAAAAGAGAGAAAAACTATAAAAGCTTTGTAATGTAAAACTTCGAAGATTTGTCAGTGAGGATTCCAATTAAATGTAAGGGGTCCAGGCATTGCTATATATCTTATAGTTATAATTATATAAGACATTTAGAATGATATATGTAGCAGAAGGACTTAAAGAAACCTTAGAATCTTAGGTGAAAAAGGTCAGGCTAGGGATATCTCGACCCGTATATCTAGATTACTGATTGTCTTGAAAATGCATGAAGAAACAAGAAAGAAACTTAAAAGAAAGAGAAAAAGAGTAGATGATGATGTCAACAGTTTAAAAAAAAGTATATATTGAATATTTAGTTACACCTACATCTGAAGGGATTATAAGTGAACAAAACTTTAAAAGCTCCATGCATTTGTGCAATGAAATATTTGGGGAAACATTTTTTTGCCATGTCAAAAAA
Organism: Gossypioides kirkii; assembly: GCA_005610355.1. NCBI lineage: Eukaryota > Viridiplantae > Streptophyta > Magnoliopsida > Malvales > Malvaceae > Gossypioides > Gossypioides kirkii. The sequence goes on along the minus strand of CP032247.1, from coordinate 16,061,487 downwards.
CTTAATTAGATAAGCTCCATGCATGTTGCAAAAGCAAAGCCAGGTTACACTATCTGAAGTGTCCTATCCTAAATTCTACGAAAAAGAAAAAGACATTTTATTATTGTTTGAAAACTTAAATAAACAAGACCCTAAACAATGATCAAGAAGATACAACTTATACCAAAATCCTAGAATTTATCGGAGTTTGATGTTTCACTTTATTATTGAAACGGTACACCCCGGTTGGTACAATCGAAGCCAGTGTTGAATTTATTATCCCAGTTTAAATACCAGTGAAGCATTACTGCATAAGTTTGTTCTTAAGTCCCTCTTTAAATAGGGTTATGAGTATGCATATAATTTAGAGTCTCAGTATATTGATCGTAGACCGGCTGGATATGATATAGTTAAGTAGCTTACAACTGGTCGCAGTAAGTTGATTAATTTATGGAGGGTGGCAGAAATGAACATATATACAGATTAACTTATAGGTATAGGATTAATGTGATGATCGATAATGACACACTGATTGAGGCTGTTGCAATTATTTGATCAGTGCAAAGATAGCAAAGTTAGCAAGGCCTGTGTGGTATTATGAGGTCATTATAAGCAAATGGATAGGTGTAGCAGTAATAAATTACCTGAGTTTGCTTGAAGTGAGATAACAAAAATCATTTCTAGAAGGGAATTGTCAAAAAGAAAGGAGGAGCAAAAGAGGGTGATTTAAATCATAGAGACTAGAAGGTCAATAAAGACAAGAAAATATAATGCAAGTTATTGAAACTCTAATTAGGAATGAGATAATTAAATTTCTTTCCTTAATTGGACTGTTCTTTATTTTTATTTATTTTCTATATCAGTACATTCTTTTGCTTTTATAATTCGTTTTGAAATTTTCAAGTATTTGGCTAATCTTAATTTTCTTATAACATTTTGAGAAGGCTCTCTACCACTAGTGCCTTCTTTGCTTATAGACTGCTCCTCATGAAAATCGAACCCTAAATTGATATAAGGGAAAAAAAATGCTTTTCTCTTATCAACTGAACTAACTTCCTTAATTGTCTTTCTATTTAATGATTACATAGGTAGTGAAGTATTTTTAACTTGAATTTCATAGGAATTTTTTGCTATTTCAGCTTATAAGCCCCAATTTAATTAATCGAAAATATAAAAAATAAAAGCAATCAATACACCGAAGTCAACATAAAAAATTTGATAATTGCAATACTCATAAAGTTTTCTAAAAATCCAAAAATAGTTAGCAACGAAAACACCTGACAATTGAAACTACAAAACCCAAACGAAAAAAAGAAAATATTTGAAATTCCCATTTTGTAGATAAAAACTATATATGAAAATAAATAATAATTTTTTTATTAGGAATTAATAATAATATTTATACCATAAAAGAGATAATATTTAAATATAATGCTTTTTAGTGGTTTTAATAAACAATGAAACACTTGTTATAAAGAAAAACAATTAAACACTTATTAAGAAACCTACTTAAATAAAATATCTGAATCCTATATGATTACTTGGACCTTTGTAAACATAACACGTTATGATATCCTATAAATAGTAAGAAACTTAAAAAGGAAAAAATAAAACTTCTTAAATATGTTTTAGGTACAACATTGCAATATTTTTTCTTTTCACCTTTTCAATCATAAACGAAAACTTTTTCAAATTCATTTACTCTCTCCATTAGTTTGTCGGAGGAAATCCAGATTCAAGACAAGGCTGATCAATTCTCTAAAACTTTTTAGAGAACAACAGTATTTGATAAATAAACGAAGGAAAAGAGGGAAAAGAATCCGAGACAAACTAATCTACCGATTGAACTGAATCTTAATTATCATAGGGTTTTGTAGATATATAAGATAAGATTAATCTAGGAAAAATGAATCTGCGCCAAGGTGGTCAGCCTTGTTCGTTATTAATAAGCATCTAATGAAGAAAATACTGAACAACATGCTTCTTCAGAAAAAAAAGAAAGAAAGAAGGATCAGAGGGTAGACATTCCAACCTTGGATCTCCAGAATTTTGATAATATTTCAAAAAGTAAAAACACGGGTTCCTTCCTTTTTCTTTCCAATAAAATGTTATAAATCAAAGGAACCTTATTGTAACAATATGATAATTTTAACCACAATATAAAAAATAAGTGAAATCATAAATGATGAAATAAAAAATACAAAACACATTATAAATACATGAATGTGTCAAATTTTACATAATATATAATACTTTGCAACACAAACATACGAATCTGTAAATGTAATTATCCCTTTAACTTTATTTTGATCTAAAATTTCTTTAAAGAGTGCAGCATGAATCATGTTATAATCAGAACTTAATTCTATATTATAGTTAAGTTAGGCTTTCATTTTGTTTTCATTGTCTTAGGCAGTAGCACTATAATGGGCCCTTAAGAAGAGGTAACAACTAATCATCTTTCTTCGCCTAAGATGTTTTATTTATGAATGAAGGAAATTTATTATAGAAAAACGGAAATCTTGCGTAGCTTAACATTTGCATAAACTAATATTGCAGATTAATTTAAGATTTCTATGAAATTTAATATTGGAAAGAAATCAATCTTATAGTCATGTAAAACGTTAAGAGATTCTTAACTATAGAATTTAAATACAGTACTATTATATTACCCATAGAGAAATTTGGCTGACATTGACGGGTTTCAAACACATTCACCACTTGTTCTTTTGTTTTTTAAATATTGTCAAACTCAAGTCCTCTCTTTAGCCATTCATTATTAATTCTTTTTAGAGGAACAAGAAAAAGCTGTTGGGGTTTTCCTATATATGATTTTCTTGGATATTGTGGTTGAAATTTAAAAGCCAGTCATTAGTAAGTACAAAGGTTTTAAGCATTTAGCTGGTGAACTACTGCCAACCTAACTTTATTGCGTCAAAATTTTCGACTGTGGATTCTTATTTTATGAAAAAGAAATGCAAAAATAGGTCCATTGATGATATGCTAGGAAAAATCTTTTTTATGGTTTGTTCTTTCTTTCTTTACAAGAAAAGAAGGTATAAAATTTTTTTAAGTTCTAAGTAACTTTAATCTCTTGATTATTTAAAATAAGAATTAATTTATATTTTTGTCATAATTTGTACCTAGCTGCAATCTAAAGTTTTTTTTATCTAATTGATATTTAGATTTGAAAAATTTTAAACAAGTTGTTACTTTGATATTTAATGGATTTTGTTAAGTTTATTATCCTCAATCAATTTGATTGTTCGATTAGATTACAATGTGTATTAAGGAAAAATATTGTGTGAAACAGAGACAACACATTATTTTGTATCCCTTAATTATTTAATGCGATTTCAACATTTTTTTTCATATTATTGACGCATCATTTTGATAATCTTTTAAACTTGAACATTGGACTCTAAACCCTCAATCTTGAATCTTGGACCCTCGATCTTGAACTTTAAACCCTGGACTTAAAATTTTGGACCCTAAACTCTAGACTTTGAACTTTGGACTCTAAATCTTGAACTTGGATCTTGAACCCTTGACTCTAAGTTCAAGGTGCAAGGTCCATGATCCAAGGTTTAAGGTTCGAGTTAAATAAATTATTAAAATGATGTGTTAATGACATAGAAAAAGATGTTGAAATGACATGAAATAATTGGTAAGAGATACAGAATGATATGATGGGTTAATTATTTCATGTCATTGACACATCATTTTAATAATTTTTTTAATTTGGATCTTAAACCTTGAATTTTGAACCTTCGACCTCGAACATGACTCAGGGTTTTAGGGCCCAAAGTTTAAAATCTCAAAATTTAGAGTTTAAGGTTCAAGTTCATGGTTAATGATTCAAGTTAAAAGAAATATTAAAATGATGTGTCAATGAAATGGAAAAAAGATGTTAAAATGATATTAAATAATTGGTAAATGATACAGGATAATGTGATGTTTTTGTTTCATATAATCCTTTCTCGTGTATTAAAAAATAAAAATCTAATTTAAGATTTGTTCATTTTTCTTTAATTCTATTAATTAAAATAAAGTAAATATTGAAAATGTAAATTAATTAACTTTACAATTAATAACATTTCATTTATCTTTTCTTTCAATGTTAATTAATTAAAGGACATTGAATGTTTTTTTAAAGTCCTTTTCTTTTATAAGAGAAGTTCTTAAACTTTCTCAATCTTCTCCACTTTTATAGCCACCTCAATCTCGTCGTTGTTCGGCCTCTTCTAGATAAGTTTTGACATCATTGAATTCATCTCTTTTTATTATTCGGTTTGACCTAGTCTAAAATGACCAAGAACCTTTCTAAATATTCCCTTGGATCTCCCCATATAAAATGACTTATTAACTTATAAAAAAATTTAATTTTCAAAATTAATAATTTAAGTATCACTTTTAATACTTAGATAAGAAAATTGAATTTACAGTTAAACTTATCAGAACTATATAAATATTTACTAAAAATTATATAAATATAAAACACTTTAAACACAATATAATATTAATAGATGAATCACCAAGTCCAAAATAGGGGATAGTGTATATTAAAAATTTGGGGTGGGGGTATTGTGATTTTTCCCTTCAGGTATGGAGAAAAGAATTAAAAGGCATACGTATGCAACAATTAGGGTGACCGTATTGTTTTTCCCTCTCTTTTCATGTGTTCAAATTAAGGTTTAATCTTCTTTAGATTTCCTTAAAAATGAAAAAGAAATTTCAACTTATCTCTTACAAATGAATAACTAGCCTCAGCTTGAAATATTATTGCGTAAGTGTTAGATAAAAATATTAAATTAAAAAAAGATATTTTGAAAAATTTAATAAAATATAGTTAAATTTTTTAAAATTTAAATAATAGATAAATAACAAAAACTTGTTTAAAAAGCTAAGGAAGTTTTACTCTCTCAACTAAACTCGAGTATAGCTTTTCATTAAGGCATAGTTAACATTCATAAATATGATTTTCATAATTTATGGATAAATTCCACATATAAATATGGGATGATTAATATATTGAAAATAATAAATAAATAAACGTTTACCTAATTAAAGTACTGAAAACTAACGAATAAAAAAATTTAATTAACAGATATTAACCCCTGCTTCTTCAGTCCTGACTTGAGGTTTACTCGGATGGAATCACACTACATTATCAATTCCATATTGGTACCATCCGTATTGGTCGGAATGTTACATTCCGATAGTAAATTGAATCGGGGCGAAGTTAAAATTTTTTTAGTGTTGAAATTAAATAATTTTTATGATAGTAAAAGTATAATTTAATCATTTTGATAGTTTATATTTTTATAATTTTTAAATGATTAAATTAAATTTTTATCATTTTTAAGGGAATAAAATATAATTTTACTTTTATTAATTTAAAATTTTAAAAGATCTAAATGAAAAATTTTTTATTTTAAGGGAACGCCCCTATCAACCCTTAGATGTCCTTAAATTGAACCAACAAAATTTAGATTTTGTTTTAGTGTAAGACTTTGTTTAGCGTTACTTCTTAAAAGCACTTTTGGGACAAAAAGCATTTTTGGGATAAAAAAAACTTTTGAGATAAAAGCATTACTAAGTTTTTGAAAAAAATGCTTTTGAAAAGTGCTTTTGAGTTTTCAAAAAAGTGCTTTTGACACAAAAAATATTTAAAAAAAATGTTTTTTTTGCCAAAAAGAGATGGAGGAAATTTTTAACTTTTTCTGAAAAGTGCTTTTTTGGTTAGAAGTATTTTTAAAAAACATTACTAAACTAGCTCTAAATTTTAATAGGTACCGATCCTGTTGATACTTATCAATTGATTTCCCCTGTATCATTCAGACTAGGATGTACAGATTGGTACAAAAAAATATTATTTATTTATTTTTCTTTTGGATTTATTGAATGATGGATTATTATATGCTTAATATCAAATAATTTTATTGTTTAATGTATGAAATAATACTTTTTTACTTGTTTATTTTGGATTCATTTAATGGTGGATTGTATTTGTGAAATTTATTAAAGAGTATATATATATATTTGATACAATGCTTGAAATTATTCACAAATCATAATCTCTCCTCAACTCTTACATAAGAAGATAAACGTACTTCAGTTCGAACTCACATCATGTACTGACAACAATATTTTATAATTATAGTATTTAAGATTTATTTAATTTAGTTTTTTAATATTTGTAAAGATTATATATCAAATATTTTTAAAAAATAACAATACATTCAAAACAGAACCTGAAATAAGTTGGTACTCGTATAAAACAAGACCAGTAAAGAGCATGAAGAATTATTGAACCCTGATTAAAATGAAAAAATATATATATATACTGATTTTTTTAAAAATTAATAATTTAACTTAAACAATTTTAACACAAAAAAACATAATTTTAACATCAAAATATATATTTTATCTCAATTTTCGTAACAAAATTCTTTATTTTATCCTTACCATCAAGTTTCAATCATGCAACAGTAAGATTGATGCTAATTTATGATGGCGAAAAATAAGCATAAAGATCCCTTACGAAATCGGTTTTACTACTTCGTTTCTTTTGAAAATTCTCTATTAAAGAACTCAATACTTCTTTTTAATAAAAAAAAAATGTTTTCATTAATGGCAAAGAAAGTTTTAAAACCAAACGTAGGTAAGCTTTATTAACTTAATAGTTGCTTTAGTTCCATGGAAAAATATTAAATACTTCAACTTGTGGTCTCGTATTATAAATAGTGATAACTTCACCAAGAAAGAAAACTTTTCTTTTTTAATTGTCTTTTAAGAAAAATTATTTGTTCATTGCAGAAAAAAATTAAACAATTCCATAAAAGGGTAAAATATTGTCGAATCTTTAGGGTATATTAAAAAGATAATTATTATGTGTACCAATAATAGAGATTTTTAACTTCAGTTGAAAAATTGACATTGTACTTAAGTTATATTTTAAAAAGATATGAATAAAATATGATAATTTTTTAGTTTCACTTTAAAGGTTAAAAGTTTCATTATAATATATTAAAAAATAAAAATAAATCAAATAATTATTTTCAAATTAGATTGGTGGTCAAATCAATATTGATTTGTCGGTCCAATAAATTAAACCAGTTCCATTAAAAAATATTAAAAGTTCTAAAAAATAAAAATAAAAGTAAAATCATGATTTAACCGTTGATTTAATCGATTTGTATCATTTTTCAATTTAATTGGTTCAAAACTATTTTTTAAATTGATACCCCGATCAATTCCTGATCTAAACGGTTAATCAATTGGTCCAATTTAATTCAATTCAAATATCCTTATGTAAAATTAAAAAACTCCATTGGTAGTTGACAAAATAATATCAATAGCTTTAAAGGTTTTAATTTTTTTCGAGAGTACTAATTAATTGGGTGAAAAAGTGTTAAAGCTACTCTCTAACTTTTACAAGTTAGTAAAGTGTCCAATGAGGGACTAAGTTTGTTATATTTTAGAAGGCTGTATGTAATAAAACTTCTTTACACAATTATTATTATCGAAAGGGTGTATATTGTCTCTAGAGAGACCTAATTCACGCCCCCAATCTTCATCTCCTTATTAACTATCAATTTTGCGATAGTTTGATAGCAACAAATTGATCTTAAACACTTATCTAAAAGAATTTTTATGCAATGTTTTTCAATAACTTTAGCATCGTATTTGAATAAAGGGATAATATGCAATTTGTCCCCAAATTTATCTAAAAGTATTTAATTGGCATTTAATTTTTTTTTACTTAGTTGGTACTTAACATTGTATTCTGTCACTCAGGGTGATGTTTTTGCATTGATATCGTTAGTTTTGTATTGATGTAACATTGATGGCCAATCTTTTAGTGACATATGACAACCTCTCAATATAACACGTGTTGAACATAAACTAAGAAATTTAAAATATTTTAAAAGTATAAATTAAATTAAAAAATAGAATTTTTGAACAAATTTAAAGGGCAAACTATATATTAGTCCTTAAAAAATTAACGTTAAGAAATTGCAACCATGTGTGTGATGGTGTACAAATTTAGGTAATACAAAAAAAAAATTCAAGTAATAATTAAGTACCTTTAGATAAGTTCAGGAGATAAACTATAAATTAACCCTTAAATAAATATTAATAAAAAAGAGATAAACTATATATTAACCCTTAAATAAATATTAATAAAAAAAATCTAAAAGAACATAAAGAAAAGTTGAATAATAAAAAAGGGTATCTTATTTGTATAATTAAATTTAGTAAGTTAATAACCATTAGCATCAATGGTGTGACATCCAACATTTGATTCGATTGTTGGATTCAAATAAATGATGTCACATCACGTTGCTAGAGCAACTCATTTCATTATATTAACTTAAGAAGAGAAAATGTAGCACAATCACCATTTTTTTGGAGTAAAATCAAATTGGAATAATCCAAAAGGTTTACAAAGAAGTAATCGGGATCGAAATACCTCACTCTATCCTTTTCAAAAATTACTTGAATCTTCATAGGAGGGACATCAAATAAACACAAATCTTCATCATTTGTCAAACATTTTAGTTAATGCATCCGCTACCTGATTATTCTCTCTAGGTCTATATCACACGAACAACTTGTTACCATGGGATAAAATTTGTTGGACTCTCTTAACAAGTGATGTACTTGGCCCAACTAACTGATGATCACAAATAGCTTTAACAACCTCAACATTATCAGATTGGATGATGACCCTATCATGTCCTTGCTTTTGAAGCAGGAGTAAACCATCTAGAGTGCCCCACAACTCGATAGCAAAGACTGAACACTTACGCAAAAACTTATTATATCCCAATATCCACTTTCTCGTTTCATCTCGAACCACACCTATAATAGCAAAAAATCAGTGTTCGTTTGAACGACACCATCAATATTGAGGAAAAAAAACCTGGAAGTGAATGCTCACCATGGGGTTTCAATCCCAACCTCAACACATCCTTATATATTGAAATATATTGGCTAGCCTAGTTATATGAGATCTTAATAATTTCATTCGGATTCATGGATATACCTTGGAAGGTAAAGAGATTTTTATTTTTCCAAATACATCACACTAATAACTCGAATAGATAGACCCCCTCATGTTGTGATTTGAGTGATCATGCAAATTCAAAGTTAACCATTCTATAAATTACTACAAAAGAAAACCTTCTATTGACTTAATGGAATAACTTGGTACCAAACATCCTTCGCAGTCGGACAATCCCTAAGCACATGTAATGTATCCTCATATTCATGTCAACAGAGAGGGCATGACTAATTTTAACCAATCCTCCTTTGAACTCTCTCGACATTGGTTCATATTCATGTCAACAGAGAGGGCATGACTCATTTTAACCAATCCTCCTTCGAACTCTCTCGACATTGGTTAGGAGTCTCTGTTTTAGAACTATCCAAATAAATACCTAACTCTTTGAGACCTAGGGAATTTTCACACTATGTTCCAAATTACATCTATAAGGTTTCAAGAGCCCTCCAACATTCAATACACACTTTTAACAGAGAAAGCACTTGTTACAGAACAGGACCAAGAGATCAAATATGGACTTGCAGAATGCATTGGTGGAGGAATGCTCACGATATGTTGGATAACATCTAGCAACCAAACTCGAAGTAGATCAAGGTTCCATGTGCCATTTTTCGTAACCATCTCACATAACTCGCATAGGTAAGAACATGTTTTATTAAGGCCCCATATAAGGGACCCAAGCATCCTCCTAACAACGAACGTCATTTCCATCACCCACTGACCATATCAAATTATCATGCATTAAAAGCCATACCTTAGAGATGGATTTCCATAGAAAAGAGCTTTTACTCCGTGCAATACACTTTGGCAATCTATCATTTATCCCACATTTTGCTTTAAGGATTCGAACCCATAAAGCATCAAAACCAAGCTTCATTATAAAGGTAGAATTCTAATCACTAAGATGTCGTATCCTAAAGCCTCGATGCTATCTAAGCTGACAAATAGCATCCCACTGCACTAACACTATTTTCCTTTTAGCACAAAAGACCCTCAAATGAATTGTTGCATCATTCTTTCAATTTCGTTGCAAACGCCTTTCAAGACCATTAAGCACTGCATGAGGTAGCTTAGGATTGAAAGTAAAACTGACTGTGCTAGAGTAACCATTTTTCATGCAATACTAAAGTTACGCATTAATTTTAATCAAAACAATACATAATGTTTTGGGATCACACATGTCTTATTTGGTGTCAAGATTCGAATCTAAACTCAAAACATCAAAATTGAATAAAATGTCTCGAGACAGTGAAGTCATGTTTCAAGGTAAGCTAGGATTCATGCCCATTTTTGAGATTCCATCGTTAATTGTTGAAACCATTATGAGGTGTTGTTCCCTCTTAGGCCTTCGCGTTTGAACTAATTGGGAGACTTGTTTTATAAAGTGTTTAGCTTGGGTCTTGTTTATAATTGATTTGGCATATGTCTCATCGTTTAAGTTTATATGTTTTTCTCTATGTTCTTAAACGAAATGTAAATTTTGGCAAAAATATATATATTTTCGCTAAGTCAACTATAAATAATATTTTAAAGAATTTGAGCTATTCATTTAATACATATTTTAGACTTAAAAAACAAGTTTCAACAAACAAAAAAATTTATTTTAGAAATAAACTACAAGTTTAGTCATTTATGTTTTTTAAAAATTATTTTTTGATCATCGATTTTTTTTAATATACTAATATGATTACATGATAATATCTATTTATATATTCTTAACCTTTTGACAACACATATTTCTTGCACACACAAGTGTTCAAACCTTAATCTCTTAAGATAAGCATCATTTTCTATTTTATTGGAATCACTCGTTAGATTCTGATCATCGAATTTTAAAAATTAATGATCACTAACATATTAACAATTTATCACATTAATTCTTATTAAAGGGTAACGACAAATTGATGTAGAATGTTAATATTATTTCAAACGATATTTTAGGTCAAATTTAATTTTCTTTTCTTTTCCTCTCTTCGTTTTCTCCCTTTTTCACTCTTCTCCAAATTAAGGTTAAAACTTTTTTTAGTTATTTGTTGAATCAACAAATTGAGTTAACTTTATGTGAGGATTTGGTTTTTGTGGGACACCAAACAAAGTTCCAAAATAGCACTCTTTGGATGACTATTTCAAGCAAGTTCTAAATAAATCTAAAATTTTTATTTCGAAAATAGCCTTAACAAAAAGACAACAAACAAAAGCAAAAATCTCAAACACCAAAACAACAAAAATACATTAACTTACCGAAAAAGGGATAGATGTTTAATTTTTAGAGCAAGAGAGTATTGGGGGTTTCATTAAGGCTTAGAGAAAGTACTCAAAGAAAATTGAAAGAACACAGAGTTAAGGTGATGAATCCCAACGAGGTGAAAAATTGTAATTTCTTTTTTGCAAATCTATACTTTTGTTTGAAGGGGGTTAAAAAAATATTAATAGAAATATAAATGTTAAAATATACCATAAAATCATGTATTTTTTTTTGTAAAATTGAAAATTAGTTCATGTACCGTTATTTTTAGAAATTTAATTATCAAGTTTTTAAATTTTAAAATTCAAATTCAACTATTAACTTTTAAGATTATTTTGTTAAATTTAAGTTCATTATAATACCATGTTTTAATTTCATTATTATCAAATGAATATTTTTATTTATTTCAAAACGTCAACATTAACTTTAACAAAAAAGATTTAACATAATTAACAATTTGATCTAAATTTTGAAATCAAAATAAACTACAAAAGTTTAACCAAATATAAAAAGACAGTAAAAAAGAATAAAAAACTGAAATTTGGAATGATTTTGTATTTGGAAGGTGGCGATCGACCGTCGCCTATAACATAAGACGATGGTTGAGATCTGGAGAAGATTGGCTTTTGGGGTTTTGTTCTTCATTTGAAGAACATGATAGATGTGGGTGATGAGAGGGAAAAATGAGAAAATGTTGGGTTTTTATAAAGGTATTTTTATATATTAAATATATAATTTATTTTATAAAATAAAATACATTATTTAACATGGATGAAATATATATTTAATATTTATAATATCATCTTAAGATAAGAATAAATAAAATTTAATTTTTAAATAAAAATTACTTTTTGAAAGAATGACTATTTGGCTCTTCTATGATGTAGTTTAGTACAGCCCAAACCATGAAGCAAGCCATGACTAATCTAATCCACATCTTGAGTAGGCTCACAAGACTAACCAAGTTATTTGTGAGTAATCCAGCAAAGTTTGTAGTTAAACGTAGGAAAATAAAACTTGCTCTAGCTTGAGCTTGAGTTGACTTGTTTATACCCGTTCTCTTGACTGCATGAGTTTCAAATGTTTTCATCCTCTATCATTATGAGTAATCCAACCATTTCTGAACTGAGTTTTTACCAAAATGGCACTATTACCTATATAGGAGCAAAGGACTCTTGGATCAAGAAAGCCTCAGTCACAACTATGGGGTAGGCTTCTGGAAAATATTACATTAAAAGTGATACTAACATATATTACCATGCACATAACTTGCACATATGGTATATACATGGGAAGACAGAGATGAGTTTGGGATCAAATAACAAATGTGATGACAAAAAGTTCAACATGATGTTATAGCAGCTTAAAAACTTGAACAATAATTTGAGTATACTTTTTTGGGACAGATAACCCATCCAATACTCACCCCCAAGTCTGGGTGACATAGAAATATGCATATGTTGCAATCATAAAGTCAAAGTGTGAAACCCTACCCTAAAGCCTAAAATGGAGAATAAAAGCATAACAATAGGATCAATGATATTTCTCAAATATTGACTTCTTCAATAACTAGATTCATAAACAAAGTAACGAGGGAAATGCAAGGTGGCAAAGTAGAGATTAAAAGAATGCAGCCTCTGTAGTTCTAATGTAATAGTTGAACAGCCAAGTACAAGATTAGATAAAGCAAAGCATGAAAGAAACAACACTCAGACCAGTTGAGAGTTTAACTTTCATATTCAACAAAAATTAAGATTGGAACTTCAGTTGTTCAGCAGCTGGTATATCTTTCTGGAAGGGAGATATGGTTGACTAATATAATCACAAAATTGTCAGATGCTATCAATTTTATATAAAAGGAAGATAACAAAAGCAGTGAAGTTGACGGAAGATAACGTTATACTTCCAAGAGCCCATGTGTGTTGATTTTGGATGTTATGTGTTATCATTTTGTCTGTTTTCCTTCTCTCTTTCAAGCCTTTAGAAATTACAGAGTTTCTGATGCAAGTCGAATCTATTCTTTTCCAGCATGAGATCAGTAATCGAGCGATACAACAAAACAAAGGAGGAACATCAACAACCAGAGAATCCAACCTCTGAAGTCAAGGTATGCTTTGGTACTGAAATCTTCAAATTTATTGTATTTTACCTTCAGAGCACACCAATGCATAATTTAATAATCAGTGAATCTGCATGCTTTTAGCTTCTACTTGGAAAGAAGGTAAGATTGAAAGGTTGAATAAATTTCCACTTCATGCCACCAAACATTAACAAGCATACCTTGATATGTGATGTGCAAAGTTCAATATTCCCAACTTTGCTTACACTATTTTCATTGAACAAGTAGAGCAAACTTTTCCAGGTTTGCAGTGGGTATAAGATGCTGACACTAAATGCATGCAAAATTTATTGCTAGACATTACCTTCAGGTCTAGACTTTATGCAATCATTGATTTGAATGCATACCATTAACTCCTCTTGTGAGTGGTGGAATAGGAGAATGATTAATTGCATGCATAGGCTAAATTACGATGCTAGGGCTGTGTTGTTCTTATAGCTACAGGGTTTTGGAAAGAGAACCAATAGGAAATGGAAGACATCAAGGAAATGAAACAAGGCCCACGGTGAAAATCAGCTAAATATGGTTCTAGGAAGCAAATTATTAGCTTCAGGTGAGACCAGGGACTTTAATAGGAATCAGTTTGAATAATCCAACACTCTCAGACCTTTTTCACAGTAAGGCTGGGCAACATAAAAAATTAATTTCTGTTCATGCTTCTCATCAAATTATACCAGAATTATTTTAAAACTAAGCTCTGCTCTCTTCGAATCTATGTTAAGATTTAACTAAGCCTTTGTTGGTCATTATACCCACCAAAAAACTCTTTTCTTCTGAGGTTGGGACTATTAATTTCTAGAAGACAGGCAAACTCATCATAAACCACTGGTAACAGCTGCCAAAAGATAAATACTATATTCAAATGATATACTATGGGTAAGGAAATACTATGATGAGAGGATGTCTAGAAACTCTACGAGTGCAGAACATACTTTTAGCTCTGCTAAAGAGAATTTATTTTAAGATTAAAAAAAAAAGGTCCAGACCACGCATAGATAATTGAACAGTTTGAGCAGGTCTAAGTTCTGACCAGTAAGATTCCGATGAGAGGATTTGTGGTCAAATCATCCACTAGTCTTCATGTTGTATATAGTTCTTAGTAATATGCATAACTTACATGTTTTATGTTTATGTTTAGTAGTCAAGATTCCTACTATAAGTTGCTACATGGAGTCATCACAGAAGGATCTTTTTGAGGCTTGGTGGGTAGAAGATCAATATACTGTGTGCATGTAATGCTGGAACAAGGCAACACCTTACATAAATGTAGTGCGATAGAATGTGAAAAGGATATAACTGATACTGTCTCATAGTGATGCCATTCAACCTGCAAAAGTTACTAACATTGCATTTAGCTATCTAAGGTTCCTATGTAAACAGAAGAATATTTGCTTAATTTAGAAAGCCATTGTTGATAGGAAATTTACTATGCGTCTTGCTCTTTGAACACTGAAGTAGATGTTTTGATTGGATGAAGCCTTGAACTCTCCCATACAAGCTTGTCCATGAAAAATTATTGTAGTTCACCATGGTGAAATCTCCAGTACAAGAGTTGACAGTAGTAAAGCCTATTTTATCTTCCCTTAAAGTTTAGATCTCTATAATCAGCATTCAACAAACAGTTAACGTTATAAAGTAGAATAATCCTTACCCCTTTTCCTAGAGATCTCACAATTTCTTGAGAAGCTATATCTTCATCTCTTTTATGTATCAAAAAATGCATAAGCTTTATCCAATAATTCATATCCACAAACAGCTCCAAATCAACAACATACTCCAAGGGTAAATATATCTTGTATTTCTTGAATCTAGATCAAATCCAGAGACTCATCCATGATCTATCTACTTTCACATATCTCCATCTCGTTTATGCCTTCAAACATTTTACTGCTTCTAGATCAATCCAGAGACTCATCTACGATCTATCTACTTTTGCATTCATTTTTCCATCTCTTTTATATGCCTTAAAACATTTTACCGGTGATATAAGCCAAAAGCATTCTCTGATCTCCAAATAGAAGCCCTATTACTTCAAAAACAATTTTTGCAATTTGCAATTTCTACAATAAAAAGCATCTGTCAGTCTCTCAGTTGATATAAATTTCCCATGGGATTTTGAAAAGCTAGCTCTAACAGCCTAATTTTACTTGCTAAGTTGCTTGATAAGGATTCAAAACATGAATCAAGCGTCCAGAGACAGAACTAAGTAGCTGATAATGTGCATAACTTTGACAAGTACACCAAGGACATGATAAGTGACTTATCATCCAAATAATTAAACTATCAAAATCCTGGTTTGACTAACTCATTAATTTAATACATAACGCAACTTCCTTTACAAGATTTAAAAAAGAATCTAGCAAGAGCCTTGGACCTAAATGTGTTTGATTAATTACCTTATATCTATAGCAGTGTCAGGTCTATAAATATGCATTATTATGGTAATGTTTCATTATTGAAGTTATTTATATGCACATTCATTCTTTGACCAATAAATTCTGTGACTGAATAGTACCATTGTCT
Organism: Gossypioides kirkii; assembly: GCA_005610355.1. NCBI lineage: Eukaryota > Viridiplantae > Streptophyta > Magnoliopsida > Malvales > Malvaceae > Gossypioides > Gossypioides kirkii. The sequence continues at coordinate 16,045,551 of CP032247.1, read as the reverse complement.
CAACAACTGCAAAATCATATTTTTCAGTTCTGGCAAAGAGAGGCAGCAGTTCTTAGACAACAACTGCAAAACCTGCAAGAAAATCACAGGTATTTTGATTTTTATACCATATAAATCACTATATCAAACGTGAATAGGAGGACATTAAGCCAAAAATGCAGAATCTAGAAACCAATTTTACATTATGCATTCTGCAGAACACAAAAAATATGCCCATGATTCAATTCAACATAGATAGTCTCCTGCTTTTCAACCAACTACATGAATAGCAAAATAGCTTTCTCCTTCAACCTGTTATAACTCTGTTCCAGCCTTTTATGATGCAATTATGTATGCTACGGTTCATATCTTTGAAGATCAGATTGAATGAATCAATTGTTCTTCAATAACACACAGAATGATGGTCCTAGACATAAACTTCTGCTCTAAAAAAGGCAGATCCGTATCTAACCGTAAAGCATTGAATGCAGCAACACTAAAAATGGCCCCAATAATAGACAAGAAATAAAAGGTCCATTGCATCTCCTGTGTATGCCTATGAAAAGCTTTATCGTCTAATAAACACATCCTGTTTACTGAAATTCGTCTAAGAAACAAATCCCGTTTGCTGAAATTATGCTCCTGAATGTCAAAACAGGCAAATGATGGGTGAGGAACTTTCTGGATTGACCGTAAAAGATTTACAGAATTTGGAGAGCCAGTTGGAAATGAGCCTTCGTGGTGTCCGTATGAAGAAGGTTTGAAAATTCTATTTCCATGTCATGTCAGTTTTTAAATTCAAAATAGCATGCCAAAAAAAGCAAACACAATTTGGTAACATTTACTCCACTGCTGTAGGACCAAATGTTAATGGATGAAATTCAAGAACTGACCAGAAAGGTAAACCCTGAAATGATACATTCAACTCCTTACTATCATACTGAATTAGCTCAAAGTGCCTAAATTGCATTGTCTTGTTGCAGGGGAACCTCATTCATCAAGAAAATGTGGAACTCTATAAGAAGGTAAACCTAATTCGTCAAGAAAACACAGAACTATATAAGAAGGTATAAATTTGAATGACTCATAAAAATATAAATTATCCTAGAGATATTAAAAAGATTCAGCCATTAACATTTGTCATCTATGAGATGTCTAAAAACCAACCTTAACAGAAAAGTTTCTCATCCAGGTTTATGGAACAAGGGATGTCAATGGTGCAAACAAAGAATTGGTAGTCACAAATGGTCAAAGCATTGGGGAGGACATACATGTGCCTGTCCATCTCCAGCTAAGCCAGCCACAGCAACAAAACTATGAAACACCAACAAGAGCTACAAAATTGGGGTATATATTCCTCCATACAGTAGATGATTCTTATTAAAAAACCAATTACTTTGCCACAAACTGATCTCCAGCTTTTTGCATGTTAACCCAGCAGATTGCAATTGCATTAGCAAAAGAAGATGCATTAAAGTGGGCTTGGATGTCACTCAATTTGTATCAACAAATAGCTCCTGGTTCCAAAAGTTATGCTTCTCATAGTAAGATATTTTATGTTAAAACCACTGATCATTCAGCCAAAAGAAAAATTGGTTTGAAAATGATTAAACAAATGAAATTTAGCATGAGTGTGATGATCAAGAAAACCAGCTAGTTATGTAAAGATAAATTAAGTGTAATAAAGAAAATATAATATGAATGAGAAATGGACAATGTAGTACCTTTTTTCCAGTTTTAAAGATAACTCCAATGGAGACCACAACTAACACTTATTTAAGTTGATTTAACATGAAAAATCTTAATGTAGTTATGTCAGGGAACTTGTATGATAGCAACAAGGTGCTTCAGAAAGATATTAATATTTACATAGGTGAAGCTACAAACCATTGAACTATAAAAGCATCTGCAGCACGACACTTAAAAGACTCTCCGTAGTTTAGTGCAACTCAAATTTCTAAAATAAACTGATGCCATTATCTGTAATGCATAAAGAATGGTTCATATAACTGTCCGAGAACACCAATTCAGGGTACCTAAAGAAAATACCACTGTTACAATGCACACAAGACTATATGACAGAAGGTGAAACCAAGTTTCTTCAGTATTTTATACATATCATGATTTGATAATATGAACAATACTAAGAAACATAAGCATTTATAAATAGGATGAGTGAAATTCCAAAATAAGAAAACGATAGGATAATGTTTCTAGTTTACTGCTCGAATAGAAGATGCATTCACAAAAGCAGCTAGCAGAGTTACCTGCTAAAACGATGGGCCTTAAAAGTAACTAAGGCTGCGTCTAATGTCAGCAACTATCAGAACAGAGCACAGAAAAATTGAACAGCATACAAGCCTCAAAAGGTACACAACCCAATACTATCTAGATATGTCATAAAAATAGAGTTCGCATAACATGGGGCAGTATATTTAACAAGGAATTATAAGCATATTCTGCAATAACTCCGCCTGTGGAAACACCAAATATTTGTGAACACAGCCGGTCCCAAGCCCGGATAAAGGAGGAGGGTTGCAACATGTCAGAAAAAAAACACTCAAAACAATTATGCACTATCAAAATAACCTAACTTTGATCAGTAAAATAAAGGCAAGTATAGCAAGGTCAAAATAGAGCTTAAATATGTGCCTTGCAAATTAAGTTTAGCTATATTCTACAGTAGATCCAAAGTACCTATTCATCAAGAAATAGTACCCATGTTGGATACATATCTAACATAAACCTTAGAATTCCATTGGAAACATGAAAATTAGATGCAAAGAAATCCAAGCTATTCATCATGAAACTTAACATAGTAAAAAGACAGAAGTCAATGGGAGAAAAAACCAAAGAAATAAACTCATACCTATACATTAACGTACAAGAGGAAAAAGGGAAACATTAATTTCCTGGTCATCATTCTTTCGGAAAGGCTTGATGAACCCATAAACATGAACTAGTAGGAGTAATTTTCCAACATATAGAGAGAAAACTGATCACCATTAAAAAATTATGAGATTCTATAATTTCGTCACTGTAAATTCCTTCCTCCAAAATTCCAACACATATGATGAGACATGTTTTCTGGTTATTTGGAGGGCTAATCATAGGGCTTGTAAAGGAAACTTGAGCATAGCTCATGCATTTGAAATTTATTACAGCTTGATATTTCTGAAACTCTATCTTTTGCAGATTAATGATTTGAAGTTATTACCTGCAAGACACCTATACTAAATCATAGCCATCAGAGCCACTTGAAGGTTTGACATGTTTCGTATCCAGCATTCTACACTTGCCTGGAAGTGCAGGATTCAGCTGTTGTCTGCTTAAAGAACAAATGTAGTTATTAGGATAGTGTGCATTTTTGTCAGGGAAATTAGGACAAAATAATTTTTACAATCTATTGAGAATTTGTTGCCTTTCCACTACACAACTAAAGATAGCCTTAATCTCAAACTAGCAGCTACATCAATCCTTTTGCTCGCTTCCACTCAATTACTATGTGTTCCAAGAGATCTAGAGATGCCAAATCACATAAACATGCCTAAACAGACACATACAAAAGACAGGTTTATAACTTTAGCTAGAAAAAAGGGCATTACTCCATTTAGTAAACCTTTTGACCTCATCAAGTCGTCTTCTCCCCATATCAGAAGGCAAAACAAGTATTTCCATATAGTAATCATAAATCTGAAGGAACTTATGTAAGGACTTAACAATAAGATGGAGAATTAATAGTTCAGCCACAAGTGTTAAAACATTTAACAAGAATCCTCAGGCATTGGTGAATAACCTAAATCCACTTCAACCTTAAGGAACTGGACAATTAGTAATAAGCCGTTACCAACCTATAGAGTAAATATACCCCACCGCTCTCTTTATAATCTTACTTTGCTAATTTTAACCCAAATATACTTTGTACTCACATGACAAGGCAAAATTCAATCCCCTAATCACCATTTGCCTTTAAGATAGTGTACATTCTACTAAGAAATTGGCGTTATAATCACACATATTGTAATTCTTAACACAAAATGCTGAACCTTCAAGAAATAAGTTGTGATCTTGATGAAGATGATTGTTCTTCATTTGAAACAAGGTCAGCAATTGCTTGAAAGATTGGAATCTTCAAATGAGCTAGTGTATTAAACAATGAAGAAAACTTTTGGACCAAGACTTTTTAGGAAGAGAAGAGACATGATAAAGAGTCAAGAGAAAAATCAATTATGAATCCCACAAAATTCAATTGAGGACTCACCGAAAGGCTTGTATACACACTGTTAACTGAATTCTGTTAGCGTTGGTTGGAAAATAAGCAGTTTAACTAAAAATAATAGTCGAACCTTTTAACTATTACAGTTTTATTTTCTTAATAAGAATAATTTAACTTCAATTATATTTAACAATTTCTAAAATGTTTAGCAGATTCAAAATATATATATGGACGCAAACAAAACAAATGCCTGCATATCTAACAAAAAGCAGTGGAAAGTAAAAAAGAAAACTTTTTAAATAGTTATCATATATGCTACCTTTTAAAAGAAAATAACAACGAATTTCTTTCTTTCCCTTCAATAGTAATAAAAAAGAATATAAAAGTAAGATGGGCTATTGTCTAAACGTTATATATTATTATGCCAAGTATGATCTTAACATGTATTATCAGAGCCGAATAACAGTTTAAAGAACCTAATAGAGGTAGATGTCATTTAAAGTCTATGACAACCATGTTTAGCTGCTGCCGAGTAGTACTCTGGTAATAACCATACTGGTTATTGATAATATAAATCCTCTAGTGCTGCTATCTCTACCTTACAAGATCAGCACATTGTAGATTAATCTAATCTCTAACAGCTTAATCGAAGGAGATGAGAATGAAAGAGATACAACTATACGTCTACTGGTTATGTAGAATATAGCAAATACCACTTAAACTCCAACTGGAGAAATGTCTTCTTGTATCATGATATGACACTTCAATCTAGATAACGATGTCATCTCAAAATTATATTGTTATAAATATGTACCACCAGTGATTTGATATTACTCCATAACTTCACTTTAGCAAATCATAACCATGAATACATACCTAACAGTTCAAACAGAAGAAGAATACTTATTCCTATAACTATATCTAGAAATAACAAAATTTGAAACAAACAAGAGTCTATTTTCAATAAATACCAAAGATTCAGTAATTTAAAGATATTGATAAGAATGTGAGGAAAAGGCATAAAAGGTGCCCTCCAGCTCTATATTCCGAAAATCATCATATCTTAAGATCTCTTATCCAATAATGTCATTCCTCCATCCTTGTGGCAGCCAGCAAGTTTAACATTGAGTTAAAAGTTTGTGAAACTCAAGTTCCACGTAGAGGTTTTTATTTATTTATTTGTAATTATGGAAAAGAAATCTTCATAGTAATATCTAGTAAAAGAATAAAGAATACCAGAGGGAAGGCTAACAAATAATCCATCAGCAGTTCCATTGAAGGGTTGAAAGCATCTATAGAAACTATAGTTAAGAAACTCAATAACGTAGCTCAAATTGAAAACTGGACATTAAGCACTGAAACCCACCTTCCTCCGCTTGTGCCGGCAAGACTTATAAGGAAAATTGAAATTAGTTAGGTTAGAGTTAGGCTTTAGTAAACACACACAAAAAAAGAAAAAAAGAAGAAGCTAATATAGCCAATAAAGCTAATCTACACATAAAACCTATGCATACAAAATATTGATACACAGTACAAATCATGAACCCTATTTAAAAAGCAATGTCTAATTTTTCAACCAGTGTTTATGATCAGCAATTGTAGGTATTAAAAAATCTAGCATGACAATAAAGACAGCCATTACAACAATATTTTATGTGTTTTTTTTTTTGGTTCTATTGAAAGAACCATCGACTACGGTACTATGCACCTTGTAATCCCTTAAAAAAGTTGATTCTCCAGCAGAGAAAGCATAAAATATATTACGATTAGAAACCATGTGGAATGTTAATATGTAAAAGGGGGAAAAAAAAGAGAAGATGAAAACTGTGCGAAAACATGAATTCTATGACATTTCGCATCTCAATGAAAAAGGGGTAATCAAATATCATACAGTAATACAAAATTTTAAATTGAAGCTAAGGTGATATAATTATACAATTGCGTTGTTAGTGACCCAATCGAAACTAAAAGAAGGCAAGCGACAGATCTTTTTTTTTTAAATAAAAGATATCACACACAAAAAATTTAAGAAGAATAATAGTAAAAATTACCTGGAAGGCCAAAAAGCTAAATTGCTTTGAATCTAAAAAGCTCTCCTAAGTTACTCTTAATGTAACCTGAAAATAGTCCAAAATGTCAAGTTTCTGCAGAAATGATTTTTAGGAAATAAAATGTAATAATGAGAAAGAAAATGCTAGCAATAGGTTTTACAACAGCATTTCTACCGTAGACGTGAAACACTCCATTTCTCCAGTTCATTACCAGAAAAACTTCGAAAATATGTCAAAAACAGATGATCGTAAAAATGTTTTAAACATAAAGTACGATTCTCCTATCGCTTTCGCTTTTCAATCACTTTCCCGGTAACCAAACGGATTTTAACAAAAGTAACTATAAAACAAAGTTTTAAACTGCCATCACAAACAAATTCAGAATCAAAGCAAAATAACATTTCGAAAAAATCTCAAACTACAAATTACTCAACAGAAAAAAGAATCAGCATTCACGTTTAAAGCTGAGAATGCTAGCTCAAAAAAAAAACAAAAGCAACAATCTGATTACGAATATTTTAGGTAAACCAGAAAAACAAACATTAAAACGAGAGAACCGGATAAATAACTAGATCTGCTTCGTTCAAAAAGACCGCGGAAATTATACCTGAAGAAGCTAGGGAAGCTGAAGAAGAGTAACACGAAGAAGGAAAAAAATATCTGGAGCAGTAGCAGATGAGAGATGGAGGGATTTAATTTTTTTTTTTAAAAAGGTAATGTGGGGGAGAGTGAATTTAGGTAATTAGTTTTTTTCTTTTATAATCATCCGCGTTTTCGGTTAAGCCACTACATGAAGGCTGCGTTCTTTATTGCGAGGGAAAGCTAAAATATTTCTTTCCCGCATAAGTAAAGAAGATATTTAATTCCGGTTAAAAAATATTTCTCACATAAATGCAAAAGATGAAATTTAGGTATTTAAAAATATTAAAATATTTTTATTTATATTAAATTATTTAAATATTATTTATTATTTTTAATTTTTAATTTTTAAAATATTCTATGTTTCATTAATTTTATAAATAATTTATATTAATTATTTAAAATATATTTAAAATTATATTTCATATATCATTATATTAAATTATTTAAACATCATATAACTTAATTAATTTTTTACTTTGCGCTATTATATCTAAAACAAACTTTTTAATATTTAATCACAATTTTTTATAACAATGATAAATACTAAATATTAATAAATATTATTTTTAATTACATTTTTTATTACATGTTTTTAAAAATACTTCTTTTAAAAAAATATTTTTAAACTACAACAACAATTGATAATTGAGAATCAATCTTAAGTTTGAGGCGCCAATGTCTCTTGTTTTCACATGACATTAACTAAATAGAAAAGGAAGGGTCTAATTAAGATTTAATTTTTTTCTCCTTAAAAAAATTGCTTTTTATTTTTTATTTTTATAATATTATTTATTTGGTTTAAATTAACAATATAACTAGTGGTTGTTGTTAGATAACATAAAAATAAATCAATTATATTCAATAAATATAATTTTTATATAAATCAAATATATTATTACTTTAAATCTACTAATAGTATTATAGAAATAAAAAATGAATTAGTAATTAAAGTATAAATTTAAAATTTTAGTTTAATGGGAGCTAAAATCACAATTAAATGAACTCCATGTAATGATTTAATAATTAAAATGTTTATTATTTCATATGTGACTTGAATTTGAATCATTAAACATATTAATTATTCAAATTTCATTTTATTATGGTAATTAAAAAAATCATAATTAAATTAAAGAAAATTGGCTGACGTGGTTAGGTAAGCAAACCAAGGGAAGGCCAAAAAGATGGGCAAACTAAATGGGCAGGCGTCAACAAAAGACATATACAACGATGAATCGTCTATAACCATAAGAATTTTAGGCCTCAGAACGTGTCCAATTAAACGAACGGGAACTTAACACGTGTATGTTAAAGTTCCCTAAAAATCTCATTGGCTCATTTTTCTATTGACTTTTTCTGAGTCTTGGAAAACATCAACAAAAAAACCCTTCCATTTGTAAACAAAAAAGCATTTATTCGAGCTCTCCGACCTGTCAGGGACACGTGTCAGGTTCTTGAGATGAGGTAGACCGAAGATATTTAGGAGTTCAGATATTTTGAAGGAAAGGTAGACTGTGAAAAGCTATAGTGCTTCTTGTGATACTGTGGAATTATCCGCGAAGTTGGTAAGTTACTCAACTTATAAAGTAAAATTACTAATTGGAGAATGGAGAGACTAGACAGGATGCAAAGGCAATCCACGTGGCTTTGGTCCCAAAATATTGAAATTATTATCAATATATCAAAATGGTTTCCATTCAAACTTCGCGTTGAGTTAGTTATTTTTTTCATTAAATTATAATTTAAAATTTTAAATATTACAAATTATTTAATTTTTTTATTTTTTATATATTTGAAATTTAACCATTTTTATAATAAAAAAAATAGAGAGATTGGAATTGAATTTGATCCATAAACGTTTTCATGTTAAAAAAATAAGGAAAGGGAAAAAATGGACAGGTGTCCATTCTGGAATGGTTTAAGGCCTTCCTTTAGATTTATATATTCAATAAAATTAAAATTTGCATTTTTTGTATTTATATTTAATTCTGTACATTCTAAATTAAAAAATTTATCCTTTTATTTGAAGTCTTTTTGAAATTAGTTATCATAAATTTTAATTCATAATTATGGGACTTAAATTAACATATTTATATTTTAATTCTATAAGTAGAATTTAAATGTTGCTATAATTTTTTAGTTTTTTTATTATGTCTTAAGTAGGATATATGTGAATCTTTATGTGAAGTCTAAAATTTTTATTAGTAATGAAGTAAATAATTTTCCTCAGTTTTCTTTATAATAAAGTTTGACCCATAATAAAGTTTGAACTCAAATTGAACTCAACAAGTGGTTCAGTGAAAAAGAAAATATTGTTCCGAGCGCCTGTATGTGCAAGGTGTGTGTGTGCGTTGTCAAAAGGTTAAAAAAGTATGAACAGATATTACCGTGTAATCACACCAACATACTTAAAAAAAAAAGTGACCCAAATTAATATATTACAAAAGTAGAATAAAATAATTGATATTTGATATTTTTATTTTATTTTGAAAAGGAAATTTATTAATTTATTTCTTTAATAAGATCATAAAATTCGGGCGAAAATAATAAATACTCGTTGATGGTGAAGGACAAATTTTATTAACACAACAAATATTTTAACCTTAGCATCAATACAATATTATGACACGTTAACAATTGACTCTGTCACAACTTAAGCACGATAATTCTGGAGTAATTGCAAGCATTTAATACGATAAGAAAATTAACCTTGCATGGTCCAAAGCAACGAGAAAAATCTGCAAAAGAATCAAGCATCCACTAAATTTGAGAGGACAGTAACAAAACCATCACTAAAATCACTTGTAAAAGTAGTATTATATGCATAAGCAAGACTAAAAAAACATCATACAAGAGAAGACAAAACTTCTAAAAGTGAATATTTATTAAACAATAGAAAACAAATAAAAACATATAAAACTTAAGACGAAACGAGTTCAAATCGATTCATAAAATTATTTATTATTATTTTCAAATACTCTCAAAATAAAAAAATAAATTAAGAAACTGATGAAAAACCACTCACTTTCTAAGAAAATTTGTTGGTGAAGTTTTAGCAACAATAGACATCATTATTTGTCCATCACAACTTATGAAGACAATAAAGATACGTACAAAATAAATATGTAAAATGAAAAAAAAAGGAAGGCAAATAAAATTAATGAGGAGAAGGAAGAAAGGGAGGGTTGGTGGGAGGTAGCCAACCTAGAGTAGGGGTGAATAAAATTCGATTTGATTAAAAAACGTGATAAAAATTCAAACTTTAAATTAAATAGTTAGAGTTATTCGGATCAACTCGAGTAAGAAAAATCAAAATTTTCGATTTAACTCGAATATGAATTACACAATTCAAGTTATCTGAAAATTCGAATAAGAAAATGCAAAACTACATCGTTTTGATAAATATTTATTTTTTTAAAATTAAAGTCAAAATCATTAAATTAAAGGGTAAAATTATGTCGTTTTGATAAATATCTACTAGTTAAATAATTTATCCATGTAAACACAAAATTAAGTAAAAATAATAAAATTCGTTAACTCAACTCGATTCGACTTGACTCGATCGAATACTCACCTCTAACCTGGAGGTTGACACTGTTGTTGTACAAAACAAAAGAAAATAAGCAAACAACTTGATTCTTTAACGAATGGTTGATGTAATTGTTGAATCATTGTTTATCATCTATATTAATTACATAATTCTTATATGACTTTATTTTAGCGTAAAAGGTTTTAACTGGTCATTAATATTTTATTAATCAAATAACATTATCTATAACAAGTTCATGAATTGTATGGGGATAGGCAACATCAAAAGGAAAATTACCTAAGTTCTCAATTCCTTGTGGACTTAAATAATCAGCAATCCTATTGCCCGAACGGGCTATATAGGTAAAATCCAAAGAAAAAAAAAGTTTAAATAATCGAGCCTCGTGCAAATAAAAGCCCCCCAAAAAATGTCAATCAATCTAGAGCAAAGCTTAGAAATTAAAAGAGTACAACCTGACTCAACAATGATATCTCACAAACCTGTGGAATGTGCGAGGTCAAGATCGACAAGAACTGTTTGCGCCTTGGGCCATGTCGGCACCATCAACAACCATAACAATCATAACACTCAATCTCCTATTACGAATCCATTGGCATCTCGCACCACCACACCAAGCCCAACTCGTCCCTTGTCGTAGGGGCGACCACTGAACCACCCTCAGACAAACCGACAACATCGAGGCATGCATTAAATTATAGATCGTAAATTTTTTATTAAGTCTTTTAACTTGATTTAAAATTAAATGAGTCGTTGAATGTTTTCCTTTAAATACCACGTTATTTTTCTCCTTCCACAAATTCCACACAAAAAACCATAAAATCCAAAAAAGCACCTTAATCCATTAGTCACATAGCTCGCTCTAGGCAATCAATACTGCAAGCTTATGTCAAATCCCATCACATCTTAAAATTTTAAGATAAACTCATATGACTGAGTACAATCACGTTTAGTTCTATCCTATCTAGAGATCTAAATAACGGTATGACAATTGTTCTTTAGCAATAACGCCACCTTTTGCATCGCTATTGATGAAAAACAGTTGTGAATTAAATCACAATCAGAATAGTAGATAACAATTACAAAAATTGATGTATCAATGAATAATGATCTTAGCGGCCTGCCATTGCCACTTATGTCCATTTTCAGATGTGAGAGAGAGAAAGGAAGAGGAGGAAATCATTTTTCAATAAAAAATTGCAATAAGAAAAGAAACAAAAAAAAATCCTCCTATGATATTACCAACATCATCCCAACACAAAAACCAAAAAAAAAAAAAAAAGCAAAAATAAAGAGAATTTTCATTCTTTCACTGGGTTGAGCCAAGGATGTGATGGTTTTGAAAAAGAAAAGCCATAGCTGGAAATTTGGAACTATAATGAACCTAGAGAGACGAGAATAGTGGAATTGTTGATACGGGGATTGAAATTGCGGAGTAATGGGCCATAAAATGTTCTAGTAAAAATATTAATAATGCTATTTAATCTAAGAAATGTTTTAGAACCGGAATAAATGACTAGTGGGAGTTAAATGGATCTTGTGTTTTCGATAATATTTTTTTGCCAGTTTGATTAAAAAATTATTTAAATTAAAAAAATTTAAAAAATGGTTAACCCTCATTTTTTGATGCATATCATTGTGACTGTCGATTGACTTAGTAAAGAAATCTAACTGATTTTAAAGTATATGTTTGTATTTATTTTAAAAACACGTATTTCTTTCAATTGATTTGTGGCTAAAAAATTTTTTTGATTGGGTGACTTAAAAAGTAATTAACTATAAATATAATATTTTTAAATAGAAAAATTATTTGGTACACGAGTTTTTTAGACTCCATAAACCGCAAGATTAGATGTTACAAATGTCCTATAAATGTATAGTAAATATGTATGATAGTTTTTTAAGACTTGTACAATAAAAAAATATACTATCTCTGTATCAAATACTAACCCCTTAAAATAAATAAATGCAGCTCAATATTTTTCTAGTCCAATTAAACCTAGGAAGAAACTGGAAAAGGTTTATGAGCTTAAAGAAAGGACTGAATCTACTTACACATTTCTCATTGAAGGGATAGCTCACAAATGCTTTGCTAATTTGGAGTTGCTAAATGAATTACGCTATAAAGGAGTTGTAACTCGTAAAGAATAAGATCAGCAGAAAAATTTGCTGTCAAGATGTAGTCTATGGTGCATGCCGTATTTAAGTTCTCCCTTTAGTTGCTAATGATATATAACTTTTGCAGCTCTATTGTGCTTGCCCCTTTTCTGCAAGCTAGGAGACTGAGTCTATGATGTATTTATCTTTCGCCTTTGAGTGACATCCAAGTGCAATATTGATAGATAGCCATCATTATACTTTTTTGTTTATATCCTTTCTTTAAGCTTATAAATGTTTTTCGATTTCGAGTTTGCCTTGATCTGTTAGCTTGCAGCTGAAGTGGTAGTTATGTTTTTTGCTTCATATAATCTCATTCACTTGATTTCTTAGATGGTGCTTTATAAATACATGACATTTCATTGCTTCTCATGGCATTACATCACTATTTTGTAAATAAAAATCTTTCACGTGCTTTCCTTTCCCTTTACACATGATGAGGCATTTAATCTGCAATGATTGGTATCGTGAACTAGTGATGTTTATTTCGATGAATTTTTACGGGCTTCTTCGCACTCTGCTAGGTGCAAGTAGTGGATAGATGTAGTTAACAGGCTAACGGTCATGCCAATCTTCTATCAGCTGGGCAGAGTAGTGGAGGCATGCTACTTTCCTGATTGCCATCAGCAACTTCATTAGCAAAAACGATGACATACCTTGGTCTTGGGCTATTTGATTCTAAAACAAAACGATGGTGGATCTTTCTGGCTGATACCAACGGCTTTAAACACGGGGGGAAAAAGCTGATAGTGCGTGATCTCTCAGGCCCTCTGCAAGGGTATGGGCTTAGAATAACTGGATAAAGGGGAAAGCAAAATTGCAGTGGTGACTGGACGAGTGTAGGGCATAGTAACATGTGGCACCAGGAACAGATCGTACGAACTGAAACAGATGAGGAAAGAAATATCTGCACCCTTGAATCACATGGTTTTAGGGACCATTGGCCATGGCTTAAAGCAAGTGGTATATATCCACCCATTGTTTTTCCCTTTAAAACCTTTCAATTTTATGTTCACCGTTAAGATTTTATTTAGCATTGTTTTTCAAAAATAATTTTGAGGTAAAAAATATATTTTAAGATAAAAGTATTACTGAACTAAAGTAAGAGAAATATTGTTTTTCTGAGGAAAAAAATAAAGAGGGATAATATAGGATTTGGCATCCAAGTCTCTCTTAGTAATGGTATTTTTTTTTACCTACTTTGATACTTAGATTCATTTTGATTTCTAAATTTGATATTCTAACATGACGTATGATTGAATCAATAAAACCACTAATTTTCAATTTGATTGATTGAATTGGTTCTTTGATCGATTTTAAATCATCACATCTCTTAATTATATATTTTATCCTTGATGTTTTTAAATATAAACTTATGCTTTAGACTCTAATCTCGGTCAAATTTTCCGTTATTAGAAGATATGCACTTTTGCATAGACATGATAATTCTTTTTTGATTTATACAGAAAATTTGATGGATAAATATTCTTGCTATGTAAAATTTGATATTTTTATATATTCCTCCCATCAATTTTTTTTGTTTGCAATGTACGCGTTAATTTTAAAAAAAGTGAGGAGGGGTCATGGGCCCTTTCGACTGTGCTTCTTCGACGTAGCCAATGGTGCAGATTTATTACACCTTCTATCATGTACTCGATATCGCTTGGCGAAAAGAAATAGCGACAGATCATTCCTCACTCGCTCTGTCTCTTCCTCATCTTAGATTCCTTCTTCACCTTCCTTGTCTGCATTACTTCTCAGTTTCACCTTTCTTTCTTTGCATTTTCCTCCCCCTTAAAACCCAAAAGGAGAACTTTTTCACGTACTGATCTTTTTGGCCAATGCTGTTCTTCTCTACCACACACTCAAAATCCAAATTAAATGAAACGAGACAAAATCTAGAGACCTCACAAACCTTTATCTCTTATTCATCGACCGCTCCGAACACTGAAGCAATAAAGTTTATCTTGAAAAGAGTTCAAGCAAACCATGGAGAAGAATTCAGCTTCGAGGAAAACCAAGGAAGAAGGGTTGCTTTCCTGTTGGGGTCGGCTCAAGCTGAAGCTCCCATGCACGACAAGAAAAATAAAAGCTTTGGGCAATAGCATAACGGCAGCTTTCATGCCAAAGAAACCAATACCAGTTGGTGGGTTTAGGTACGACCCTTTAAGTTATGCTCATAACTTCGACGACGGCTATGGAGAAGATGATCTTCAGGGTTCTCTGTATCGTGGGTTCTCCTCCAGATATGCGGCACCTTTATCAAGATCAGTTGCTCATAAGTGAAGTGACTTTTTGGGTCGTTAAAATGTATATAGATGATATATAGATACCATACGTATACTATTACATTTTTCTTTTCCTTTTATTTCCACTTATGTTTCAGTTTTATTCTATATTGTGATTTGTAAGCTCGTTATATGCAGAGAAGAAAATAATATAAAATGACTATATTTAAAACATTTAAAGAAATACTACTTTTTTCTTTTTCTTCTAAAGAATGTGCTAAGTATGAAAATGTAGAGTTCTTGAAGCCTAAATTATTTGATGTTGAAGTGAAATGAATCTAATAGACTGGACAACCATCTACAACTATGCCTTTTGCGGTGGGACAAGAAGCTAGATCGCAGTGCTCGCCATCAGTTCCCCACCAAGATATGCTAATTCCTTGCATTGTCAATGTGAAATATAAGAGAACTCCCATGAAAGCCAACCCAGCATCAAGTGCTGCAGAGAGAACATAATTGTATCTCTGCCACCAACCTTTTCGGTACTTGAAAACATAGTAATTGAAGATGAATCCAATTATAAGCCAGCAATTGAAGTTCAATGATGTGGCTGGTGGCATTGCAGCTGTTGCTCCCAAGAGCACTGGAAGATTGATCAGTGGGATCCATTTCTGGTTAGGGAAAGCTTTGTGGAATAGCCATACCACTACAGGCCCCAAGGCGCCTCCAAGAAAGAACCAGTTGAGAGCAGAGTAGTTCCCGAGGGGACCGAAGATCCTTTTCGGTCCAACCAGACCCCAGATAACCGATGCATCGAAGAAGACTCGGTCACCGGGACATGTCCATGGACTGTTCGGAGGAAGTAGGTGATCCTGGCATATGTTCTCAACTGTAGTTAGCAGCCACCATGCCACTGCAAGGTTCACTGTTCCAGCTATCACAGTCCCAATGCCCTTTTAATACAATACAAATTAGGAAGAAGAGAGAATTAGCAAATATACCCCAGACAAAAGGTCCTGTTCTATTCTTATATATATTAATCTTTTAAATTGTCAAAATCATGTCTATCAGTAATTATTACCTGCTACACTCAATTAATTGTCAACGTTTTGTCTTTTGCAAATGTCTTTATTTCCTTTAAACATTCGATTTCTTTTCGAGGCATACCTGGACTACAAACATCGATCTTGGTGGAATCTTCATGTAATGGCCGAGCTTGAAATCATTAAGAAAGGAAACTGCCTGTGCCATGCTTATATATCCGTAGGTTTTGAAGCAAACATTGGCTATTGGTTTTCCTGGTAAAATGTAACCCATGATGTACTCAGTGATGATATTCAGTCCTGGTGACTAGCAACAGAAAGGGCCATACTCAGCAAATGCAGATCATCAAGATACAAAAGTTATTCAGGAAAATCATGCAATAACTTAGAACTATACGATTTTTCAGTACTTTAATTTACATGCTATGGGCCATGTTACTCATACTCGAATATTGATGTCGGATATAGGTATGTATTTTTTGACATATGCTCAAAATTTTTAAAGCCTCTTCTTATATATTTGAAGGACCATATTTGGAATGTGCCGGATATCAGTACTTCAAAGAAAAAGAGTTACGTACAAAAGTGAGAGCTTGTTACCTGATTTGTAGTGGCAGTTATGATGCTAACAGGAAGAGTGAAAGCTAAAGCAATGGCAGCTGCAAAGATAAGTCCCCACCAAGGCATTTGGATGTCACTTTTCATAAAAACACATAACGCAAGAGAGAGCAGCAATGTCAACCCGAGCAACAGGTAAAACCACCAGTCCGGTATGCTCTTATACTTCTTCATTAACCTTGTATGAATATCTTCTTTTCCCTTGAAAGAAGCTTTCAGTTGTGCATGTATCTCCCTGTTCCAAACATCCAACACAAAGTTTTACGTTAAAAGATAGCCGATCCAAAAAGTCGGGTGTGAAGCTATAAAATTAAAAGCTTTCGGTCGCTTACTTTCCATTAAACACAGCTACGTGTGAAAGAGTAGATATAATGGCAGCAAAGCCAATGCCATAAGTGAGAGAAAAGAAGACGCTCAAGTTTACAAGTCCCTGCTGCTCATATGCCGGCATATCGATTTCGAAATTCTGGTTTACAATGCCTGATACGTTGTATGGTTCCCCCTTGTGATTAAACAAATGTGATGAGAAAATAGGGAAGTTGCGAGCTTGGTAAAGGTCAAGTCCCCAGTAGGCAATTGGAAGTACAACATACAAGAATAACGCAAAGCCTACAAAGATATTAACAATTGCGAAGAAAGGGGTCACCAGAGGGCTGCCGAGGAAGGAAGCAATGACCGACCAGTCGACTGCAAACGATCCGATGCCAATCCCTTTCATTCCCGATCCGATCTGCTGGGCTGTTACGGACTTGGGAAATGCCCAGCACACCCAAGAAATGGCTGACAATGTGGGGAATAAGTAGCCTGGAAACACGTACCAGGAGAAGCTGCAAATAAGTGCAATCAAGAAGAATTTCCCTCGGGACATGCGGCTATTGTCTTTCTCGTGCATGGCCCTGAAGAATTTATGAGCTTTTTCATTGACTTCAAGCATTGGCAATGAAAAACAAGCTATTGCAAACCCATGATATTCTATACAATCAAAAGTTCATTTGAAAATTTTTGACTGACTTAAATTTTTTAATAAAATAATAATTACTATTAATGCAAATAATGATATAATTAAACACATAAAACGTGTTTAGTAAAATGAAAAGAATAAAAATTTTAAATTCACTTACCAGGAGAAAAACATGAAAAGAAAGAAAATAATAGAGATCCATTTTCATCTTAATGATGAAGAGAAATAAGAGATAAGTTACATTAATTCAAAATGATTATTTTTTAAATGTTAATTTTTTTCTCGCATTTTTAACGCGAAAAAAAAAATCTTTTTCTTCCGAGCATTTTCTGTTCTTTCAATTTTTCATCACATTAATTTTCGGCTAAATGGTAGACCTAACACTTATAATTAATTGAAATAATGAACCATGAAATTCAAACTTCATTTTGGGTTAAAAAAGAGAGAAACTCTAAAAGATAAGATGATTACACAGAGCAAACTCTATCATGTGCATGTGTTACTCCTAGTAACCATAAACTTCAATTTAATTTTATAAAGGGTAAAGTCAAATATTCAGTACGCCATTACGATGACGAGGCATACCACAAAGCACGAAAACGACACCGTTACCTGAAAAGAGAAACCTGAACCAGGCTACTTGGCCACCACATTTCCGCAGGTTCCACCACGAACCTCCTCATAATCCCCGCCCATCCATACCCCAAAACCTGCCCATATGTTTTCAATTTTAGACTTCGAAAAAAGTAAAACAAAAGAGGAGTTCCAAGAACAACGTACTATTTTCGAAAGAACGGGAATTTAAACCTGTGTGGTGATGACTAAAATCCAACTAGCTAAGAAACTGATCTTCCTATGATAAAAAGCCCGGATAATATCCACGATACTGATAGCATAAGCCGTGCCGCCACCAAACGCAGCCCCAGCATTAGCAAAAATAGAGATCAACACATGTTCTTTGATGTTAAACGGACCAGGGTTCAGCGTAAACTCCTTGTTTACCACGGGGATATTAAACTTGGTGGTTGGCAGCACTCTCGCCATAAACTTTCCCACAGGGAGCGACGCCACCTGTATGGATATCATGGTAACCTGGAGTGGCTCCGACCGGTAACTGAAAAACGTGTTGAGGAAAGAAAGGAGAACACAAGACAAGAGTCCGATGAACCACATTCGGAATGTCCAAACGGGGAGTGTCGTGTCGTCGTCATTGGAAACTGTAAGACGTACTTCTTCGATGGGGGAAACATCGTCGTTATCGACCGCCGAAACGAAGTGGACGTCGCCGACGCTGGCCGAATCTATTTCGAGAGACGACATCGAGAATGTGGGGAGGCTTTTTTTATTTTTATTTTTTAAAAATATTTTTCTTCTATTTTTTCGGGGTTTGTTAGTGAGAGAAAGATAAAAGGCGGGTGATCTTCTTAACGGCGGGGGGGAATTTTTCGGATTGATAATGGGGAGAGGATCTCTGAAGCCATATTTCACATGTGAAAGGTTTCACAGACTATGGGATTCTTTTACTTGAATCCATTATCCATCCCTTGAATACTGCATTAAGCAGCGACCAACAAGCTTTTTAATGGCTTTGAAAAATCTTTAACAAATGCATGTGGACGGTTTCTTGATACAAAGGATATTTTTTACCCGTGACAATTAATTATAAACGGTTTTTTTTGTATTATACTCATTCAAATTTTAGCTTAAAGCAATCATTTTTTATATAAAAATTTCTAATTAATCTAATCTAATATATCATATGTAGTAAAATACATAAACATTTTTAAGAAATGCTGATTTTTATATCACTATAAATTATTTTTTTATTTCAATAGTTCACGCCGATTTAATGTATAAAAAATATGAATCCTATATCAAGATACGTATATCTGTATTGGTGCAACTAAATTTGTCAAGGAATAATAAAAAATAATATTATTTTCTTTTGGGTATTTTCAGAAGCATTACTTTTTTTTTGCAAAAACAAAAAAGGTAGTTTTGTTATTTTGGGTAATAAAATCGCCATTTTAATTAACTTCCTAAAATATACAAATTAATGCCCAACAGGTCAGCTATGTAGGAAAAGCAGTTAACGTTGTGTAAAAAAATTTAAATACTATTCACCAAAAAAAATATTAAGTTCTAAAGCGGAAAGATATGAGATATGCTTTAGGGATAAAATTATGTATCAAGCTCTTTTAAAAGAAAATTTTCAATCAATTAAAAGACATAATGAAAGTATATTTTTTGGTGCCACTTTAGGTATTTAACTATTTTATATTATTTTGCGATGCTGAATGTGTAATATTAAATTGTTATTTTTAAGATATAAATAGATAAAAAAATTTGCCGCATATATTGTATGCCTAAAAATAAGAAAAAAAAATTATAATTATATTTTGATATTAAAAATTGTTTCGACATTTTATAATTTATCCGTGAAATACATAGGTTGATCATGTCTATTATTCTGTTGTTATTTTTAAAATAATATTGAGATAAAAAGAATTCATTGTATATTGTAATTAAAAAAATTGATAAAACGGTGATTATATTTTGATATAATAAATTTTTGGAAATATAAAAAATTAGCGAAAAATACAGACTTTTATTTAAAAAGAATGATGGAACAATATATGGAGTAGTTTACTTAATTTAAAAACTCATCTTACCATTCGGTATTAATATCTAATTTTTCAAGTAAACTTTTATAAATTGGTAATTTTTGTAAAAAATTCGTTACCTTTGTTTATTAATAAGATTTTGTAAAACAGATTGCAGAAAGTAAAAACAATTATAAAAATACGGGAAAATAAGAAAAATAAAAACCGTAAAAAAATTAGTAGAGAAATCAAAGCTTGTTCTCTTTTCCCACCAAATTGATTACAGTAAATAAAAAGATAATTTTAATGTTATAATTATTGAGAGAAGATTTCGTTGATGCAGACTCACATGCATCAAAATTGAGAATATAAAAGTTAGTATGAATTTTATTAAAAAAAATATTTAATAACAAATTGGATAAGTTTAAAATTACAAGCAAAGATTGTATCTTAAAGTATAAGAATACATAAATTATTTTATATTAAAAATTTATGAAAAATGAATTAATCATTATAAATTTAAGTATATCAATTACAAAATATTGATCAAGCTATAAGGGAAAGATGCATAAAAATGTGAAAGGCAATTAAGTTGAAAATGAACCAAAACGTTTGGAGACATAAATCTCCATGCAGGTACAACAATTAAAGTTAATAAAAATAGAGTATCCTTCTCATCATCTTTAAGATCCAGCCTGGAAAATTAAAACCAAAATTATTTCCATATCATTGAAGTATGTAAAAATCCAATAATATTTATGATTAGATGTCGTAATTTACCTACAAATGTAGGGCCATTTTGAAGGTGTATGACATTGATGAATCCTCAAATAGAGGTAATGTACGAAGATATTCTTTGAAGTGGAAGATGAGTTTGCTACACAATATTTACGTTATGTTATTTAATTTTAGTACATGTATATTTTTTTTTTCAATAACCGAGTCATAAATAAGATTAAAAACAATATATATATATATAAGTGATTATTCAATCAACCAAAAAATTCTTTACATACTAAATTGGGTAAAAAAGTTTATATATTAAAGTGGAAAATTAAATATACTTCAAAGGCCTAATTGTAAATTAAAGCCTTAATATATTTCATTTTTATAAACTTGCAGGGTACCAGATGATTTCATATTATTATTTATTCCAAGACTTGTTATGTTACAGTTCTATAAACTTGCAAGGCACAAGATAAATTTGTTCTAGACTGATAAGAAACCTTCGGTGTATAATTGTTAATATTGATATGTTATAACAATATGACTAATTATTAGTTTATGAATTTTTTATTTTTAAAATATTGTTGTTGATTTTTATCAGTATATGTATAATCTATAAACGTAAATGAATAATTATGAGAAATGTTTAATATATTTTTATTAATAAAAATAATTAACTTGTGCATTGTGCAAATAAAAAGTTAATTAGAGTTATGTTTGTGAATATGAGTTCAAAAATTTTTATTTAGACAACTTTGTCATTGAACTAAGATCTAATTGACATATAAATTTAAACACAAAAATTTTCTATTAAGTAAATCCTAATTTTAATATAGAATCTATGTTTTATTTAAAATCCTAAGCTTAAATTTCAATTTCAAGTCTCACTTTATAAATTATGGGTAGACTTTTTTAGATTTATTTTAATTTAATTTTTATTATATATAGATCTCATTTATTTTTATTTAAAACTAAAGATATTTTATTATAAATTTTTAATTTTAATTCTATTTTGTAAGAATCTTATCTGAATTTATTGTAATTAAATTTAAAAATATTCCATATAACACTTGATTTTATTTGTAACCTGAAAAAGAATTCTAGCTGTCGAACATTATTTTTGGATTGCAAATGGAGATAGAGTTCTATTTGATAACAAATTTATCAAATATAATTTTAATTTTTACATTCATTGGTGTTGGAGTTGGCAAGACATACCCAATCACATGCCAAGAATAGCTACTAAAATTATTCTCCGTATTTTTTGCTTTTAATTATTTATGACAAAACTATCAATAAAAACCCACTTAACCGACCCTAGGAAATGTTATAAAAATCACATGATGTTGTTCATGCTCAAAAGTCCTTTGTTTAAATACCTTTTTTTTAGCTATTCTCATCATTCTTTTAGAGAAATTTAGAAATTTTATTTTTCAAAGCATTTTAAATTTTTAGTAGAATTTTTTTCATAATCTCTTTTTCTTTTAGCATTTACCTGTAAACGCGTTGTTTGTTTGTAATCAAATTTAGTAGTCTCCTTCAACAAAATGCATAATAATTTTTCTGTCTTTCTAACTTTATAAAAAAAAATTAACTTTCATTTAATTTTTTTTTCAACCCTTAAATTTATATTTTTTGTCGAATCACTTTAAAATTGATAAAAAAAATTAATATTTATTAATTTTATTGACGTGACACGTTAGAAACTAATTTTTGTAAATTAAAAACATTAATATATATTTTATAAATTTATAATAACTTTTAATTTTTCAAATTATTTTTTTAATATTTTAAAATTTAAAAACTAATGAATTGTTTATGTGGCATCCACGTGGATGCCAAGCCATCAACGTTAACAAACGTTTGCCTTTTCATTTATTTAGGGGTAATTTGATAAAAAATTATAAATTCAAGGGTTAAAGAGGCGAAAAATTAAGTGAAAGACTAAGATGGTTTTCTTTTGTAAAGTTGGACGGCCAAATAAGTTATTATACTCAGTTTTTTTGTCACCAACCATAAAAAATTACAAAATAATCACCTGCCTATTGAAAATTTTCTTTTTTGGTCACCAATTGCTAAAATGTTTAATGAAAAATGATGTGATGGCTTTTAAATTTGCATAATAGTAATTTTAATTCTTAACTCTTAACATTTATACATTGTATTAATTTAGTCTTGATTTTAAAAAATTTAACTGTCATCACTTACACATTGAGTAATTTATTTATTTTTAATTTTGATTTTCTTTGTAACCCTTTCATCTATAAAGTTAAAAAAATCTATTAATTAAATTTGATCGAAAATATACCAAAAAAGGAAACATTCGAAATCCAAGACATTAATTTTTATTTTCTTTTAAAATTAAACCTCAATATCACAATTAGAAGTAAAACGGAAAAAAACCAAACTATACAATGTGTAAATGTCAAATGTTAATTTTTTGGAACATGACTAAATTGACATAATGTACAAATATTGACAAATATTGAGAGTTAAAGTTATTAATAGGTTGATTTTAAAATTTGTCAAGTTATCTTTTCATAATTAATAATTTAACGTCTAATTATCAAAAAAGAAAAATTCGAATAGTTGAGTAACCAAAAAATAAAAAATTGAATAATTAAATGATCACTTTGTAATTTTTCATAATTAAATGACCGAAAAAAAATTGCTAATAGTTAATTACCCTTATCCTATGTTTGGATAAATATCATTAAAGGAAATGGAAGGAAAGAAAAAAAAAGAAAAGAAAAAAATGGAAGGTTAAAGAAAGGAAAGATTAAATTCATTTTTTAATAGAATAATTAAGACTAATAAAGGAAATGAAAGGAAAGTAATTTTAAGATTTTTTTTTATTTGGGTAAACTAGGGAAAGGATTGGAAATGATATATCGTGAATGAAATTTCTAATTTTATTCTTTGTATAAATAACAAAAACAATAATAAAATTAAATTAAAAATTATAAAACATAGAAAGATAATTAAAGTGTTATCCAATAATACAAATAAAGTTGTACAATTTCAAATAAAAGAGGTTAATAATCCAAAAGGAGTGTACAATACTAACTAACATAATTAAATGAATTGATTATTTACAAGAATAGAATATTCAAATGCTTTGATCTCTACTAAAATTAATAATAAAAGGATAAGTTTGATGTTAAACGGTTTGTACGTAGAAAATGACCGAATAAAGAAGTATTGAGATATTAAAAAATAAATAAAAGTGAGGTTCTCAACTTTCTTTTCTTTATTTCCTTTAAAGCAAATTATCCCAGAAAAATGATTCATTTTCCTCGCTTAATTTTTTTTCCTAATCCAAACATAGTGTTAACGTTTTATTTGCATGTATAAGGAATAAAAAATGTAAAGCCCTCTTAATCAGTGACCAATTTACGCAATAACTGAATCCAATTTTCTGTTGATTAATGCAATCATCTTAAAGTTATGTAGTATCAGAAAGTTTGAAGTTAGAATCTCCTGATCTGCAACCATGTTCATTTCATTAAACTCGAGTGGTTTTTTGATTCTTTGACTTGCTGAGACCTTCAGAAAATTAAGTAAAAGAGGTAGCAGATTCCAACAGGGTACAAATGTTAAAACATGAATCTTAAAATATTGGGCACCCTTCAACCGATATCCCCTTCGCAGTGGGGCAACTTGCTAGATCACAGTGCTCTGGAAAGATATCCGGACTGGCACCCCACCAGTTCAAACTCTTATTCTCAATCCCCAATGCGAAGTAAAGCAGCACCGTCATGAATGCCACCCCTGCATCCAGTGCTGCTGATAGAATGTAGTTATACCTCTGCCACCATTGCTTTCGATACCTGAAGACGAAGAAGTTGAAGATAGTTCCAATAAGAATCCAGGATGTGTAGTTCAATGGGGTTGCTGGTGGCATGCTCCCAGTCGCGCCTAAAAGCACCGGCAAATTGATAAGAGGAATCCAAGTCTGACTGGGGAATGCCTTGTGCAACAGCCATACTACAACCGGTCCTAAAAGCCCTCCTAGGAAGAACCAGTTTAGTGATTTGTACAGCCCTTGCGAGCCGAAAATTCGTTTCGGTCCAACCAAACCCCAGATGACCGATGCATCGAAGAAGACTCTATCACCGGGGCATGTCCAAGGACTATTTGCTGGGAGAAGATCTCGATGGCATATGTTTTCGACTGTAGTTAGAAGCCACCAGGCCACTCCAAGGTTTATCGTGCCGGCTAACATGGTTCCAATGAACTGATATGCAAATGCGGCCAACAAGGGAGCGATGTAAGAGAATTATGGAAGTTAATGCAGAGAAATTGATCTATAATAAACTATAAATCTATAATACCTGAACCAGAAACATTGATCTTGGTGGGATTTTCATGTAATGACCGAGCTTGAAATCACTAAGAAAAGCCACTGCCTGAGCCATGCTAATGTATCCATAGGTCTTAAAACAGACATTGGTTATTGGTTGTCCAGGCAATATTACTCCCATTATATACTCTGTAATGATGTTCAGCCCTGGTGTCTGCCGGGACAGAACATAAAAATTATTCAATGAAGTGAAATTTTTGAAAAATAAAATTATCCTTGTTGATAAGAAAAATTGCAATATTAAATTACTTGATTCGTCGTGGCTGTTATAATGCTGATAGGCATAGTGAAAAAGAAGGCAAGTGCAGCAGCAAATAACAGGCCCCACCAAGGCATTTGAACATCCTTTTTAAAGAAGATGCAGAGTACAAGACCGAGAAGAATTGAGACGGCAAGAAGCAAATAAAACCACCATGAAGGTATATCCGGGTACCTTCTCATCAACCTAGTGTGAACATCGGCCCTTTCCCTCGAAGAAGCTTGAAATCGACTATAAATTTCCCTACAATCGACATGGTTTTCATCACTTCAGATGAACATCAAATGGAACAATGACGTTTCACCTTGTGAAATAACCAAAGAATTTTTACCTTCCATAGAACAAGGCCACATGCGTTACCGTGGAAGCAATAGTGGCGAACCCAAATCCATAGGTGACAGCGAAGAAAGTGCTCATATGGATACTCCCTAACTTCTTGTACTCCGCCTCATTGAACTCGAACTTGTTGTTAACTATCGACGTAATGTCATACTCCTGACCTTGTGCGGTGAACAAGTCCGATGAAAAAATGGGAAAAGTTTTGGCGTTGAATAGGTTTAGCCTCCAGTAAGATACTGGCATCACAAGGTATATAATCAAGGCATATCCTATGAAAACGTTTACAATGGCGAAGAAGGGAGAAACGAGTGGGCTAAACAAGAAAGAGGCAACGGTTGTCCAGTCAAGCGTGAAGGACCCTATGCCGAGACCGCTCAAGCCCGAACCGATTTGGTGGGCGGTTACTGAATGGGGGAAGGCCAGGCACACCAAAGAGATGCTTTGCAAGGTTTGGAAGAGGTAACCTGGGAAAACATACCAGCAGAAGCTACACACTAATGCTATCAGGAAGAATTTCACTCGTGATATGCGGCGCTTGCCATCGTTGTTTTCTTCTTTTTCGTGCAAGGTCCTGGAATATATAACAGTAGTACAACGTTAAAACAATGCAAAAGTGTTCAATATATACGCCAGTTATCGCCTTTCTAATGTTGAATACTGAATGCCTTTGAGATAAAAAGAAGATCGAAGGCTGAAGCAAACTGAAACAGAAATATTTTCTGCTACTTTCATGTGAGATATTTCCAAGGATAATAAATACAGAAGTTTTTTATCATTAAGCTAAGCTAGTTGATACATTGTTGAAAAATATATATATATGCATTGGAAGACCAAATATAATTACCTAAAGAGAGAAATTTGAACAAGGGTAGAGGGCCACCACATGTGCGCCGGCTCCACCACATACTTCCTCACTAGCCCCGCCCAACCATATCCCATAACCTGCAGTTAAGGCACCACGAAATTAGCCAAATATCCACTTCAATAACAGTAGTAATCTTATCTTATCTCTTGTTTTTTCTGTTTTCCAAATTCTAAATTCTCATTCTATAGACCAGGCTTTGAAAGCTGTTCTCATATATACATGATTATACTATATATCTCCTTTTACGTCTTACTGTTGAACCCTGAAGCCAAAAAAACGTCGAGTAAACCAACCTGTGTTGTAATTATGAGAAGCCAACTACCAAAGAAAGAGATGCTCCTTCCATAAAAAGCCTTGATTATGGTAACAATAAAAACAGCATAAACAGTACCACCTCCAAAAGCACTCCCAGCATTAGCAAATATCGTAATCAAAACATGCTCCTTCATGTTGAACGGTCCGGGGTTAAACGAGAATTCCTTCGAACCGAACCCAGGTATACGGAACTTAGCCGTGGGAAGAGCCGAAGCCATGAAGCGTCCGATGGGAAGAGTGGCCACCTGGACGGTGATTTGGGTGATAACGAGCGGCTCAGTTCGGTAGCCGAAGAACTGGTTCAGGAAGGAAAGGAGGGCGCAAGAGAAAAGACCCAAGAACCACATACGGAAAGTCCATACAGGGAGCGAAGGGTCATCGGTGTTGGGCACTGTTAGACGAACTTCTTCTATCGGAGACAGCTCGCTTTCGTCGATTTCACCCTCCTCTTTCACCACTTTCTCAGCTGGTTTTGGTGATGCTTCAGTTTCCAGAGCTCCCATAGTGAGAAATAATCAAAACGAAAGAGAAACAAAAAAGAAAAACTGATGAACAAGTCTTAACTTAGCTGCAATGCCTGCTTCTTGTTTAAAACAACTATGTCCCTTTTATTGTTATTATTTTAATTATAATTACCCATTTTTCAAAAACCTAAATTCTTTGATACAAAATTTCAAATGAAGTTTTATACGAGACGAGAAGAAAATTACAGAGTTATAAAGTCGACTTCTTTGATATCGATTGGCTGGGCAAGTGCCTAGTCTTACTTTTGTTTGTACGATGATTTCTATAAGATGTAACAAAGGGTTGTTCAGGTTGTTTAAATCGATGAGTTTGGTTGGCAAAGTTACAAACTAGTGGGTTAATACAAAGTAAAGGTTTAACATCAGTTATCAGTTTACATACGTGGTAGCATTTCGTTGTTAGTACAACAAGCCAGGGTGCAATTACTAGACCACACTGCTAAAGATTCTAAAATCCTATAGATTCCAATAGGATAAATGAGTGGAATATGGAGATTTCAAACAAAAATTAGACAAACAGGTATTTTTTCGAAATTTAGGGAAATAAATTTTTGAAAATCATGCATTACACAATTTTTTTTTAAAAAAATTAAAAAATAGATATAAACCCTTGAATCTCCAACGGTTAGAAATTGAAAAATGAAAAAGGAAAATTAAAAACACTTAACGCCTCCCAAACTCTAATCCTGGATAAATCTCTCCACTTATATTTTTTCCATTCAATTTCGTCCATCTTTCTCTCAATTTGAAACTCTTTTTCTCTTAATTTTTTTATCTTAATCTCTCAAATTCTTCTTCTCTCATTTTTTTTATCCTAATAGTTAGTAATTTCTTAATTTTATTCGATTTCCATCATCTAAAAGATTTCAAATAAAATAAGGTAATTTGTTTATATTTTAATAGGTTTAATGATATTTTTATGTTAAATAAATTGTTCATTTAATAGTAATTTAATAATATTATATATATATTTTAGATCGTTTTATTGCCTAAATTAACTAATCTTACTTAATTTGATAAACGTAAAATATTTTAAAAATGTCAATGCCTTCAATTTGTTTGTATCACAGATACATATATATGATGTCCAATTACAAATGGTAAGAAATATTATTATTTTATTTTCATCAATATCATTATTAAGTTGTTAATAGTATTATATTTTTAATTTTTTTATATTTATATAATCAAGACGAAAATCGAATTATTGAAACATGTATATACAATTTAAATGTGAGAGCACCATGTGTTATTGAACAATACTTAAAAGAAGCGGGATTATTACATGTGTCCCGTATGCTCAATGAGGCTAAATTAGAGTCCGCACTTTTTAGTGTTTTGCTAGAGAGATGGAGACCAAAAACACACACATTTTATCTTTCGTGCAATGAGTTTACAATTACACTCGAATATGTCGCATTATAACTCGGTCTACCAATTGATGGGGCAGTCATTATAAGGGTAGTGCACATTGAGGATTAGAGGCTAATTTGCCACTAGCTATTAGGCAAGGTGTGAGACAAGTTTACTGGTAATTGGATAGATATGAAATGGTTAGAAAATAATTTCTCACATCTTAACAAATCTTTTAGTGTGTTTAAAATACAACAATTCGCTCGAGCATTCATACTGAGGTTGATCGGGAGTATTCTAATGTCAAATAAATCTCGAAATCTGGTTCATTTAAGGTGGCTCCTACAACTAACTGACTTAAAAGAATTTGTTGTTTTGGTTGCATTGTACCAAGAGATGTATTGGGCAATTGAAGCACAAAAATTAAAATCGGTGGTTGTATACTCCTTCTTCAATCATGGATATGATATTGCTTACCATTTTTACGTCCGTGAGTAAACTTCTCTTATCAATCCTCACTTGTAATAATGTAAGGTTCATTTAATAATATAGTTATCATATGATTTTTTTATTATTATATTTATGGAATAACATATTATATGAAAAGTGTTGGATTTGATGCTCCAAGTGCAGTATATCCGTTTGTACACTTGTAATTTTTTTAAACATATTGATTAATAAAATCATTTATGAATTACATTAATACCTTTTATATATTGTCTTCACATGGTTTTTGGATGTAAAGCAAAATAGAAATAAATATTAGCTTACAGGTTGTCTAATGTTTAACTAATACTAAGCGGTATTATGTGGTCGGATCGTAATACGAAAAAACTTATATTAGTAGAAAAACCTAAACATATCTTTAGTCTAATCGAAAATAAGGAAACTGTTTGAAAGACTAATATGTTGTCTATGAAGTCTAACTGAGGAGATGCTTTTCTTGGGCAACGGACCGGATGACTCCCAAAAGATAGAGACATAGATGTGACTGATTGGACTGACAATACATCGGATTGGACCTAAGTAGAATAGACCCTAAATTCGTTTATGAATTTATTCACTTGTGACGTTCATAGAGTGACATACCCTAATCCTAAGTGGATAATGAACTATGTATGTATAATTTATATACTTTTATGTTAGTAAAAACCTGAGTTCGAATAGATAAGAAATTGAAAGTTGGTGTGTTGAGTATATGATTTCGGCAGTATGTAATGTCATCCACAATAGTGGAATTCTTAACCCAAGACATGGGTAATCCTCTCATTGACATTACATGATAAATGAAAATAAACGTTATCATGGGTAATATGTTGCCTATGAAGTCTAACTGAGGAGATGCTTTTCTTGGGCAACGAATCAGATGACTCCCAAAAGATAGAGACATAGATGTGACTGATTAGACTGACAATACATCGGATTGGACCTAAGTAGAATAGACCCTAAATTCGTTTATAAATTTATTCACTTGTGACGTTCATAGAGTGATATACCCTAATCCTAAGTGGATAATGAACTATGTATGTATAATTCATATACTTTTATGTTAGTAAAAACCTGAGTTCGAATAGATAAGAAATTGAAAGCTGGTGTGTTGGGTATATGATTTCTGCAGTATGTAATGTCATCCACAATAGTAGAATTCTTAACCCAAGACATGGGTAATCCTCTCATTGACATTACATGATAAATGAAAAATAAACGTTATCATGGGTTGTTTGTCTTTGTGATGAATGACTTAATTACTATATGATAGTAATTGATTTTTCATGAAGAAATATGTAATAGTTACCATGAGATAGAATATGATCATATTAGGAGAATAAATTTATCCCAAAGAGATTAAGGATATCCTATGAAGGTAACACACTTATTTATGATAAGATCATTAGACAAACACTGATTGAGTAGTTTTCGTAATGATATGTCATTAGAGAGAGTTCAGTCACGATACTATAGAAGAATGACTTCGTAACTAAATAAGTTTATAATTAATAGGCGAAAAGTTAGAACTTAATTATAAATCATTTAAACCCTAATCATATATGTTCAATCGATCCCTCCACTAACTCCTTGAAACAAAAAATAAATTGCATATTGAATCAAATGAATAGAAATGGATAGAAGTGATAAAGTTATAGAAATGAAAAACACTCAAAAATGAATATGGTTTTCTCACAAAATATGAAAATGACCTTAGAATTAATTTATAATTTTTTGAATTATTAATTTATTAATTAAATGAAGTTTGAAAATGAAATTAAATTATTTGGTTATTATGAATCAATTGAATTTAGAAAAATATATTTTCTCATAGATTTTTTTATGACAAAGTTGTTATGATTTTAACGGAATAAATATTAGGTTGAGAAAATTATTTAATTGAAAAATTAATTAATTTAAATTAATTTAATAAATAATGTCTATTTTGAGAAATAGAAAAATATGTATGGATTAAATTATAACGTGATGGATTAAAATTCTATGAAACACATATAATTGAACCCAATATAAGAAAAGTCTGAATCCTTATCATAATACATATTAAGGGAAGCACACCCTATTAGTCACTCTCTTTCCTAGTTCATTTAAAGGATTGTTTGTCTATTAAATAAGCATTAAATGCATTCTATTAAATAACCTGAATTCGGTTGTGTTTGATTCGAATTTGTTCAAGCCTACACTCGAAGTAATTTATAATACGAGAATAAAGAAAAATATCGTCCGGTTAAAAGTCGGGAATGAAAAAGATCCGTTTAACTTAAAACACAATTATATTTCAAAAATTTATTATTATAAATATCACAAACCATTTTGATTTTTTGTTTTGCAAAAAAAAAAAACCATTTTAGCGAAAAGTTTACTCATTGCTAAAAGCTGAACTACTAAGAAAGAAAGAGATTCGAGGTGAAAACGTGAAAGTGTAATTTGATTTAAGGAAAATTTTGAGTTGAAAACGTAGAAGGGTGAGTGAAGACAGAAATGGCAGTGAACTGAAAGAAGGGGCAAAAGGTTTTCTAATAGGTGGGTTGGTGGATCCGTTCAACAGCTTGAAGCAGTTGAATTTTATGCGATGACATTATGGAACAAAATATGGACCTTCGATGATAAAAACACCAGTGCGAGGGTTCTTTTGGAAAAACTCGGAAAATAATAGGACTGTTCGAATTGTTTCTTGTTTAGGAAGATGTATGTAGTGCCTCGTACCTCTAATTGAATTTATCCCTTGCTTGTTTTCACCAATACATCAAGTTTAAACCTTCAACTTAGTATTCTTCGATGAATACTCATAATTTTCATTGGAAAAAATTGAATGAAACAGTGACACCACGTTATTTGTGTCCCTTTTCCAATAGTTTTATGCCACATCAGTATTTTCATTTTTAATTTCAACATTTTCATCCTGAAAAAAATCAAATTACAATTAAAATCCTGAAATTTAGGATGAAATTGTTGATGTGTCATAAAACTATTGGAAAGAGATAATATCCCTGTTTCATACAATCTTTTCTCATTTTCATTCAGCCTTTGTTGGCTTTGAAATTGAAAAGTAATGCTTCAAATGAGTTTTTCTTACTCAAGTAAGCCGGAAATTCTTTCGAAGATTTAGGGCTATTTTTATTAAAAATAATATAATTATGTGATAGGAATGAAATAGAGAAGCAATAAGTATTACAGAATTTAATTGTATGGATGGTATTATATAAAAGTAGAGTTGTCCATAAATTATCCAAATCACTGAACTGGGTTTTCTTTCGATTCATGCAATAATCTTAAAATGTTGTATACGAATTATAATATTCTTTTCTGCCATCAAATTCTTTCATTATGCTTGACTTTTTTTTTTAAATTCTTTGTCTTGCTGAGACCTTGAGAACATTAATTAAAAAAGTAGCAGACTCTAACAGAGCACGAAGCTTAAAATATTGGGCACCCTTCAACCGATATCCCCTTAGCGGTGGGGCAAGTTGCTAGATCACAGTGCTCCGGGACAACATCAGGACTAGCACCCCACCAGTTCAAACTCTTACTCTCAACACCCAGTGCAACGTAAATCAGCACTGTCATGAATGCTGTCCCTGCATCCAATGCGGCTGATAGAATGTAATTATACCTCTGCCACCATCGCTTTCGATACCTGAAGACAAAGAAGTTGAAGATAGTTCCAACGATAATCCAGGAAGTATAGTTCAATGGGGTTGCTGGTGGCATGTTGCCTGTTGCGCCTAAAAGAACTGGCAGATTGATAAGGGGAATCCAAGCCTGACTGGGGAATGCCTTGTGCAACAGCCATACTACAACTGGTCCTAATAGTCCTCCTAGGAAGAACCAGTTAAGTGTTGAGTACTCCCCCAGTGAGCCGAAAATTCGTTTTGGTCCAACCAAACCCCAGATGACCGATGCATCGAAGAAGACCTTATCGCCAGGGCATGTCCAAGGACTATTTGCTGGGAGAAGATTTTCATGGCATATGTTCTCGACGGAAGATAGAAGCCACCAGCCCACTCCAAGGTTTATCGTTCCGGCTAACATGGTTCCGATGAACTGAGAAGCAAATGCAACCAACAATCGAGCAGTGTAAGAGAATTATCCAAATAAAAATCAGTTGAAAAAACAATTTTTAAGTATACAGATTATAAACTATAATACCTGAACCAGAAACATTGATCTTGGAGGAATTTTCATGTAATGACCGAGCTTGAAATCACTAAGAAAAGCCACAGCCTGAGCCATGCTAATGTACCCATAGGTCTTAAAACAAACGTTGGTTATTGGTTGTCCAGGCAATATTGCTCCCATTATATACTCTGTAATGATATTCAACCCTGGTGTCTGCCGGTAAAGAACATAAACATTCATCAATTAGGTGAGTTTTTTTCTTTTGAAAAAAAAAAATATAATCCTTGTTAATAAGCAAAATTCCCATCTTAAAATTACTTGATTAGTCGTAGCTGTTATAATGCTAATAGGCAAAGTGAAAAAGAAGGCAAGTGCAGCAGCAAATAACAGTCCCCACCAAGGCATTTGAACATCCTTTTTAAAGAAGATGCAGAGTACAAGGCCGAGAAGAATTGAGAAGGCAAGAAGCAAATAAAACCACCACGAAGGTATGTCTTTGTATTTTCTCATCAGCCTTGTGTGAACATCAGGCTTTTCCCTTGAAGAAGCTTGATATCGACTATAAATTTCCCTGCAATCAACATGTTTTTTTACTTAAAAGAAGAAAATCAAATAGAAGAAAGAAGTTTCACCTTGTGAAATAACCAAATAATTTTTACCTTCCATAGAACAAGGCCACATGTGTTACGGTGGCAGCAATAGTAGCGAACCCAAATCCATAGGTGATGGCGAAGAAAGTGCTCATATGGACCCTCCCTAACTTCTCATACTCTGGGAAATCGATCTCGAACTTCTTGTTAACAATCAACGAAACGTTATATTCCTGACCTTGTGCAGTGAACAAGTCCGATGAATAAATGGGAAATGTTTTCGCGTTGAATAGGTTTAGCCCCCAGTAAGATACCGGCATCACGAGGTATATAATCAAGGCATATCCTATGAGGACGTTTACAATGGCGAAGAAGGGCGAAACAAGTGGGCTAAACAAGAAAGAGGCAACGGTTGTCCAGTCTAGTGTAAATGCCCCAATGCCGAGACCATTCATGCCTGAGCCGATTTGCTGGGCGGTTACCGAATGGGGGAAGACCAAGCAAGCCAAAGAGATGCTTTGCAAGGTTTGGAAGAGGTAACCTGGGAAAACATACCAGCAGAAGCTACACACTAATGCTATCACGAAGAATTTCACTCGTGCTATGCGGCGGTTGCCATCCTTATTTTCTTCCTTCTCATGTAAAGTCCTGCAATGTCATATTCATCACAAGTGTACAGTACAATAACTTTTTGAATTTGTAGCTAAACAATGAAAAGTGTACAAATATGCCAATTATCGCCTTTCCATGAAGCAAACTGAAAATAGAAGTATTACTGCTATTTCCATGTGCGATATTTCCGAGGTATAAAATATATATTGACCAATTAAAGCATCAACATACATGTAACATACATATATATATAGGAAGGAGACCAAAGTAACTTACGTGAAGAGAGAAATTTGAACAAGGGTAGAGGGCCACCACATGTGCGCCGGCTCCACCACATACTTCCTCAGTATCCCCGCCCAACCATATCCCATAACCTGCACTATAACACATCACAACTTAATTTATCAAGAACCAAATAAATTAAAGTTAAAACTTAAAATATCAGAAACCAAAAAAAAAAAAACACGTCGAGAACTGTAGTAGAATTCTTTGCTAGACTTAGAAAAAATATATATAGATCTTTGTGTTTTTTTTCCCTACATATTACTTAGAAAAAAAAATGGAAATTAATATTTAAACTTGAGAAATTCTCGATTCTCATTCTATAGTCTCAGTTAATCCTTTTCTTGAAAAACAGTTAACATATATGATATATATCCCATAATCAAGGTCTTCTTTTAACTTCAAAGTCAAAAAGAAGTGCAGTAAACCAACCTGTGTAGTCATGATAAGGAGCCAACTAGAGAAGAAAGAGATGCTCCTTCCATAGAAAGCCTTGATTATGGTAACAATACTAACAGCATAAACAGTACCATTTCCAAAACCACTTCCAGCATTAGCAAATATCGTTATTAAAACATGCTCCTTCATGTTAAACGGTCCGGGGTTAAGCGAGAATTCCTTCGAACCGAACCCAGGTATACGAAACTTAGTGGCGGGAAGAGCCGAAGCCATGAAGCGTCCGATGGGAAGAGTGGCCACCTGGACGGTGATTTGGGTGATGACGAGCGGCTCGGTTCGGTAGCCGAAAAACTGGTTCAGGAAGGAAAGGAGGGCGCAAGAGAAAAGACCCAAGAACCACATACGGAAAGTCCATACAGGGAGCGAAGGGTCATCGGTGTTGGGCACTGTCAGACGAACTTGTTCTATCGGAGACAGCTCGCTTTCGTCCATTTCACCCTCCTCTTTCACCACTTCCTCAGCTAGTTTTGGTGTTGCTTCAACTTCCATAGTTCCCATTTTTTGAGAAACAATCGAAAAACTAAAGAGAAGAAAAACTATTGAATGAGCCTTAGCTTAGCTGCAATGTCTGCTTAGAACATCTATGTCACTTTCTTTTATTTACTTTTGTAAGACGTGTTTTAGTCTTAAGAAAAACTAAAGGGAATATTTTACTTTTACTGGGTGTTTACATGTTTGTGACTCTCCTTTAAATAGTACCACTATATGTCCACTATACCTATAGTTGTCTTATTATTATTACTCATACTATTAATTTTACGTCTCCGTCACTAAAATTTCAAATAGGTTTCAACTTTTTAAATGAAATAGCTAGATATATATATGCTTGAAAACTATAAAAATTTGGATTTAAAAAATAAAAAAATAAGAATTTTAAACTCATTACTAAATTTGTATTTAATAAATTAATAAATTTGAAAAATTATTTTGAAGGTTGCATTTCTAACCATTTTGCTACTTAATTTACGCTATTTTTAAAATCTAAATTCAAATTCTAAAACCCCAAACTAATCATGCGATAAATTATATACATGTGTTTAAATTTTATATTACATGTTTTAGATATAATAGTATAAAATTCAAGTTAATATTTTATATCTAAACAGATAATCATCTTGATTGATATAATATTAATATTTTAATTTTAATAATGATTTAATATTTAAATCTAAAGTAATTGAGGTCCGATTATTGGATAATGATGGGGCGAGCAAGTTGTTATTCTTACTTTTGTTTGAACGATAATTCCTATACGATGTAACAAATGGTTGGTGTTTAATTCGATTAGATTGGTTGGCAAAGCTACAAATTAGTGGGTTATTAATACATCAATTTGTAAATAAAATAAAAAGTAAATCACAGAAGGGAGGCCGTTTCGTCCCCAAAGTGTCTGATTAATTAATTATGGGACACAATCACTTCACTGTTCATGGAGGTAGGTTGACGTTGTAGGACAACCAGCCAGGGTGCAGATAGCGGCTAAAGATTCTAAAATTCCATAGATTCCAATAACTTTAGTCCATGGTTAATTAATTAGTTACCTTATCGCTGTTCTCAAGGAAAATCTAAAATAAAAAGAAAAATGTAACATCCGCGTGCTTTAATCGGATTTGGAACAGTGATAGAGTACAATTGAGAATTAGAATATATGGTTGAATTTAGAAAGGTTTGGAGAAATCAAGGATTAAATAGTAAAGGAGAGAAAATATGGAGGACTAAATAGCAAATTATCCAAATTAAATTTTGAGTCATCATGGGAATTAGATTGATTGAGGAAGGGCAAAAGAGTAATTTGGTGGAAGATATTTTTGGAGGCAAAGTTTTGGGCCAAAGTGTAAAGTTGGAAGGCCTAAGGACTAAAAGTGCAATTTTACCATTTTTATTAAGTGAGATATTTTTGAAGAAAAGTCTAGAGAATTTGAGAGAGATAAAAATCAATTAAAAAGCAAAGATATCAGCTCTCTCCATAAAGCTAACCGTCCATGCCATTCTCTCTTCCATCCAACTTTTACTTTTATTCCAAATAGGTCCTTCCACCATTTTTAAGCTTTCCAAACTCCAAAACCTTCCATTTTCTTTGGAATTTCTGAAAGAAAGTCATAAAAGAGAGTTATTAGACACCTCAAACTTCTTATAGAATTCATTTTGAGGTGTTAGAGAGCATAGGGACTAAATCGAGAAAATTTTGAATTCAAGGATTAAGGTAAGAAGTGATTAAATTCTCATGATATATATGTATTTTACTGTTATTTAGCATGAAAACTATTGAATTAGAGCTTATATATTATATGTGTTTATGGGAAATTGAAGAGAAAGAGAAGAGAGACAAGGATCAAATTGAAGAGAAAGGAAAAGAGAAGAACAAAGAGTGAAAAGAGAAGGAAATCAGCCTTTTTGTTGTAAGTACTACAAGAATTTTAGTTTATAGCCTATTCTTCATAATATATTTGAGTTGTTAGCATGGAAATTGTTGTTTAATTAGGTGTTATAAAGATGATTAAGTGAGATTAGTGTAATAAAACATGAGAAAAAAAATGTTTTCATTGAAACAGATTGGACAGAATCAGAGGGTTAACTTTGAAAATGCACTAAAAATTTTGTATATGGAGTTAAGGGTCTAATTATATATGTAATTAAAGCTTATTGAGTGTAGTTTCATATGGAAGAAACAGTGAATTAAATGGATCTGTATATTCTGAGTTATAACTGATTTTGTGTAATAAGGTCAGAGCAGATACGAGTTCCCCTGTTCTGACTTTGAAAAATTGTAGAAAAATGTAGAAAAATCATTAGAGTCTGAAATTTATATGGTTTAATCCTTAATGAATCTATTTTCAAAATAAATAGACTAGAACATTATTGGATCTCTGTACTAAAATATAGATAATTTTTAGTGAAGAAAGGTCGAAACTGACAGACAGCAGAGAAGGGGTAAATTGAAAGAATTTACTGTACAAATTGGCTAAATTAAAAATTCTGGAAATTTTATGGTAAAAATATGATTGAGTATAGTTTCAGAAACATCAAGCGGATATTAATTTCGAATTCTGTAGCTCAAGATATAAATAATTTAGTGACAGTGATGCAAGTGAACAGCTTTGAAATATAACGATGATGTGTGAAATAATGAGAAATGATTAATATGAATTGTTATGCTCATGTAGACAAGTTAGAACCATTGAGATAGTAGTGGCATGCCATTAAGGAACGCTAGCGCGCTTACCGTTCAGCACTGTGTGTGCTTACTGTTTCGCACTTTGTGTGCTTACTGTTTCGCACTTTGTGTGCCTACTGTTTCGCACTTCGTGTGCCTACTGATTTGCGCTATGTGCGCCTATTGATTGCACTGTGTGTGCTTACTGTTTCCCCAGCACTTGTGTGCTTACTGTTAAGTACTTCGGTACTTTCTGTTACGTTTATCTGATTGGTTCTATAAAAGTCTACTATGGGCCAAGTGGACAAATAAGATAAGTGAGCTATGGTTAAGAAAGCTATGATGGTTAGAATGGGCCAAGTGGACAAATAAGATAAGTGAGCTATGGTTAAGAAAGCTATGATGGCTAGATTGTGAAAAGTGAAAGAATGTGCAAATTATGACATTGAGGTAAGTGAAATGATGAATACATGAAAGATAAGTATCATACGTGTATGTGTAATTAAATGCTGATAATTAAGTGAACTAATGTGGCTGAAAGGACTAAGTTGTGAAAAAGGGATGAAAATGTAATATCTACCATTGAGGTAAGTTGGTATATGAGAATGAATATGTGTTATGGTGGCATTAAGGTAAGTTAAATGTTATATGCAAGAAAGGTTAGAAATTTTATACGCATGAGCATTGAAATGTTTGATAAAATTAAGCAATAAATAAATAGTCATCTATTATTCTTGTAGTGCTTACTAAGCCTTCACCGGCTTAACGCGTTTATCTTAACGCGTAGGTACAATGTAACAAGGAGAAAAGTCGAGTTCAGGGACCTCTCATCACATCACATCATCCTTTGGTGGACTCCAAATATAGGTATTTTTTTTAAGAAAATGGCATGTACAATAGTATCTGCGTGAATCCCTAATGAGTGGGAAAAATGTTATCTCGAACGTTATGAATTATGAAAATGAAATGATTAATATATGATATTTCGATTTGAATGGTCTTAAAAGACATCGGTTTTTAAAGAAAATTTTCTATTACTT
This sequence comes from Gossypioides kirkii, assembly GCA_005610355.1. Classification (NCBI taxonomy): domain Eukaryota; kingdom Viridiplantae; phylum Streptophyta; class Magnoliopsida; order Malvales; family Malvaceae; genus Gossypioides; species Gossypioides kirkii. The sequence continues at coordinate 16,006,005 of CP032247.1, read as the reverse complement.
AACTTTCTGTGTCGTACTGTAATGTAATGCTCTTATATTAGGTTTATACATATAAACCAGGTATAAGGGTGTTACAAAAAATAGATAAAACTAGGTTATACTCTGCACTATCGGTCACAACTCATCTATTTTCATTATAATTTTTTCAGCTCAAATTCAAAATTGATATTAATTTAGTTTTTATACTTTAATTTAGTAAATTTAATTTAATTTATTTAAAATTTTAAAATTTTAATCCTCACTTGAATAATAATAATTAAATTTATTAGATCAAACTATATTATTAATTTTTGTATTATTTATAAATTATATATTTAATTTATGTTTTCAAATTTTATATTTATTGTATTAAAAATTTTAAAAATTTGTATTGTAATAGTTAAATTCATTAATTGAAATATTATCAATTTTTTATAAATATTATATAAAAATAACAAATTAATATAAATTACACATGTGACAATATAATTTCACTGTAATTAAAGAAATTTACTTAAAATTTAGTGACTATTATTTAAGTCAATTTAAATTAACTATTTAATAGTTATCATCTAGATTATAGTTGAAATTTAAAAATTTAAACATTTTATATTAAAAATAATTTAATTAAAGTATAAAGTTTAAATATGTAAGTTTCATATAATATATAAATTAAGAACAAAATTTAACTTTTCTAAAATGGGTGTCAAAATCAATTTCAATTTGAACGTGGTAGAAATATTTAAAAATAATATAAACTTCAACATCTTTCATTACTTCAAGTTTAAAAGCTTAATTTTCTCTGGATAGGTTTGTATATTTTTTCAATAAAAAAGATCTTGAAAAGATTGGACGTATACGAAATTACTAAAAAAAATGCCCTTCATTAATTAATGTGGCTAACTTTTCAATCCCCTTTTATTTTATTTTATTTTATTTTTTTAATGAATATGATGACCTTTCAATCCCAAATAATGATAGAAGAAGTTAGGAATTTTTTTAATTATTATTGTCATTTAAATTTGTTGCTTAACAAATATCTTTTTATCATTTTTATTATGGGTAAATATTTGATACATAGATAATATTTTTTTTTTATTTCACAAGTAGTTTTAAAATTTTTAAAACATTTGTCAATCTTTTAATTCTACCTATGCAATCTAAAAACTCATAGTGTATTAAATATTTTCCCTTTTATTACTATTTTGAAAAATATCTCTTGTAGAATAATTTTAAAAAATAATCTTTTATTTCAATCACATTAAATTATAAGACAATTTTTAAGACATAATGATAAATTAACCCTCAAGTTTATATCTTTTATCAATTTAATCATTATACCTTTTTTAATTAAATTTGACCTTCAACTTTTAAAAAAAATTAAATAATTATTTTTTTAATAAATGTTTAAACATAACAACCTGCATAACAATTCATGTGTGCTTTTTTTTTAATTTTATAAAATTTTTATAATTTTATTTTATTTTTATTCAAATATTTTTATACTTTCATATTATCTGTTGATGTGACAAACAAATAGTTCATGTCAACATTAAGTACACATTGATTGTCATGTGAATTAACACGCAAACATCATTGAAAAATAAATGTTTTAGTTAGCATTTTTATTAAAAAATTATTTGACTTTTTAAAAAAATTAATGATCAAATTTAACTCAAGAAAAATATTAAAATCAAATTAAAAATATATATAAATGTTGAGAGTGAAAATTATCATTATATTTTTTAATTTTTTTTATATTAATGTGATATTTAATTATAATTCTCATAAATAAAATTTTTGAGGTACATCCAAAAAAGAAATATATTATAATCGGATGACATTGTCGTCATTGTTGCAACAATAATGAATTTAAACCCATTTAAATATGTATTATCTTGTAATTTAAGATTTTGAAGAGGTTTATATTAAGATTATTTAGCTTCAACCCAAAGTCCAAACTGATGCCCATTACCCCTTTAACAGGCTATTATTGGGTAGTCTCTCGTTCGACCTAGGTTCGAACCAAGCCTAGAGGTTCGGCTTCCTACTAGTTCCCATACCAAACGTCTAACTTAATGAGCTTGGGAAGATTTTACGTGTACTCTAGAGTGAAAATGGGTTCCAATTACATAAAATGTTAATCAAATCATATAAATTTTGTATAAATTATACTTTACAATGAGTTTTAAGAAATTGATATATATCTCTTTTTTAAGTATATATATTTTTAATATTTTAATATACCATACCCTATAAGGCACTCATCAATTTTTGACTTTATTTTTAAAATTTAAAAATTTAATTGGCTACCAAATGTGCAATTATTACAAAAATATGTTCCGATTCATTAAGGTGTAAGCATCAGGCAATTAATTTTAGGTTTTGTTCCAATAATTTTAAATTTTATGTATTCTTTATCAAATCGAGATTTCTTTTTCAATAATAATGATGATGATATAAAAAAATCGAGCTACATGAAATCGATTTATTTATTATTGAAAATCTGGAATAGAGCTGGATTCGTTTCATACTAGTTCGTATATATCTAATATTCATGACTGTTAATAAAAAAAAATCATGAGTAATCTAAAAGGCGTTACAAGTATAAATTTGGCAGTCGAAATGCTCTATAATTTTGAGTAATCGTAAAATGTCATTCTCCATTTGATAAAGTCCAGTACTTTGCGTGGTTGCAACATATAGCATTTTGCTCAAGGAAATAAATTATGGATCAAATCAAAGAAAGCTTTACAATCATTAACCACACAGAAAGTCCAGATAAATACTATACATATTGTTATGATACTCACTATAACTGACCCACCAACCCGCTAATTCGTCGAGTCCTGATCTGCAATCTGTATGGGTTTGCACATGTGTAGTGTGAGCAAACCTAAGATGAGGACGCATAATATGCGTTCGCCTACACATGGTGCGAACCCACTTCAAGTATACACGTGTTAACCCTAAAGTAGAGTACATGTCATCATGCATGGAGAATTATATCATATAAATACACAGAATTAGCCCATATGAGGGAACACGTAAAAGCAATCATATCATATAAATACACAGAATTAGCCCATATGAGGGAACACGTAAAAGCACTCAACACATTTTTCCTGTTTCACTTTGGGGTTGCAGAGGAGTTTGGAAGGGTTAGGTAAGCCGCAACGTCAACCTTGATGTTGTAACTTGTAATCCTACGTATACGTAGTGATTATGGACTCAAAATACGGGCAATGTTCAACGTCTTTTACTCTTGGATTTTGTGATCCTTGATTTGCTTGATTCGTTAGGTGGTTTCCATATGATGTCATCCAGGTTGCTACAAAATGTCTTGTAGAACTGTGAAACGAAGGTGCATTTTTTATTTCAGAATCCGAATGCTAATGAAAACAGAGGGCGGAAGAGAGGTTATATTCAAGGAGGAAGGGATGGGCATTGAGGGAAGGCAGACCCGGAAGGATATCCCAAGAAACCGTGTCAAAAAAGAATGTTAAAAGCAGATTACTTGACTAAACAACACTTGCATGCAAGTGGAAGAAGGTAACTAACCTTTAGGTAGTCCCCGGCATCGCCAGCTGCTTTTTGAATATCGACCATAAAAAACGTGGGAGCAACCTCGAAAACCTTTGAATTCCCGAGAACAATCAGGGGAATAGGGGAGAAAAACAAAATTATTTAAAAGCTAATGAAGAATTCAGCAAGAGTTGAGATCAAAAACCTACTTCGAGGATAACTGAAAGATGAGAAGTCTTATTAGCTGAAAGACCTTCAACTCTCATCTGAAAAAATTAACACATGACCAGAGTTAACGACAAGATTATTCTCCAGGCCAGTCGATGCTATTATTGGCAAACAGAGGGAATGAAACAACTGTGAAGGAACTAGAGAACTTGTTTACTTACTAGCATGCATAATAGCCATATGTAAATTGTAATAAAGAGCAAAATCGGAAATAAGCAATTGTAAATAGCCTGAGTCATCTACCTTGTAATTGCGAATGTGTGTCTTATAGCCCATTGATTGAGCAACAACTTCCATGCTAGACAGAACAACCCTTGCTGGCTTCTGTGAAACAAATCTTGTCTGATGCTTCATGGTGTCCTGACAGGGAGAATAACGCATTCATATAGATTAGTAATGGAAGGAAAAAACATGTATCGGACTGCCTCAAGAAAATATATCCCAAATACAATATATTTAGAAATCGCCATATATGATTTCCTGATAGTAAATTACTGCTCATAGACAGACAGTACTAGACATCAGAAAGCAAAAAATAAAGCAAAAAACTGAGCAGCTTTTCCAAACATGCTGTTTGGTTGAAAAAAAAACCCATAAAAAACAATTAGTTCCTTCAAAAACTGGTCAAAAGAGGTAGAAATGCAATTTTGACTATTTATTAAAGAACTATACCTTCCCGCAGTCAAAAAGTGTTGCAAGATTCAAGCCTTGAGAGAGAATGATCAAGTCAAATGCATTAAGATTCAAAGGACCCATATCCTCATTTCTTGATGGCTCATTACCTCTTTCTTCCTACAGTATAATATTAGGAAATAAGAGTATGAAATTTAGTCACAGTGAAGCATTCAAACAAACTCACTCAATTTAGGCACATGCATACAAGGAAACTTGGTTGAAGTTATTGATCGGGAGAACACAAATTATACTTTTACATCATTTAACTATATTAAAGCTGTTAAATACCTTATCAATCTCAGGATTGTCAAAAACAGCATTTACATCATCCAAGTTAATATCTTCATACTCAAGAAGTCTGGCAGGAACATAGCTCTTCTTAAACCACTCATCACTCCTGATTTGCTCAATTGTAATTCGCTGTGCAGAAGAGGAGAAAGAGAGCAGCCATATTGAAACCATTATTACAGAAACAAATATATCAATAAAAAGAATGCCATATGGTGCTAGGTGCCAATGCACTTAGTTTCAAATGAGAACAGAATTGGAATCTTTCATGGTTCTACTGGTTAAAAGTTATGCAAAATAAAGTGTTCTGCATGAGCGCTATCAGAACACTAACACCAAATAAATAATGGCTCCTCCAAAGCCATCAGAAAGGTGATAGTATACTTGTGATCAGACTAGACATAAAGGTTTTATGGTGCATTCCAGGATAGCTAGGCATCATTTCATATACCTTGAAACCACACCATTAATTTCTGTAACCTTATTACTTATTGTAGCAGTTAGGCAGCCCAAGCAATTCAAAATTGATGAACAACAAGTACTTACAGTTTGAGGATTTGGATCTAGAATTTTATGAATCAAGGATTTTGCCCCCGTAGGAAACCAAGAAGGGCAAGAGAACTCTGCTCTCTCAATCTGCAGATTAAAAAAGCTATGCAGTACTCATAAATGATAATGACAAATAAACTAGTGAACATAAAAAAGTTCATACCTTACTGTATAGCGTGGTTAGATCAAGCTCATCAAATGGAAGATAACCTGCCATCAGAACATAAAGGATGACCCCACAAGACCAGACGTCCGCCACAGCACCATCATACCCCTTGTGACTAAGAACCTGCAACAAAAACAAAATATCGGTTTAATAAGCAAGACAACAACAGAAAATAAACATTTAAATTAGGTGTATTCAACATAAAAGCTGTCTATCCTATAATTTTACCTCTGGTGCTACATAGTTGGGAGTTCCACACGTGGTCCGAAGTAGGCTAACTCCCTAAATATACATATCATCAAATAACAACCAATATCATTATATATTTCTGTCAGCCTATTTTGATGTCAGGAGAGGAAGACGAAAATAGAAGTTCACTCTTCACTTAATTTCTTACTTGTTCTGGCAATGCGCTAAGGCCAAAATCTGAAATCTTTAAATTTCCTTGGGAATCAAGTAAAAGATTTTCAGGCTGTATATAGAAGCCAACAAGTCAGAATTTATGAAACCATGCAAAGAAAAATAGCCGATCATTAAGAAAAAGAACACCTTCAAATCTCTGTGGTAGACTCCCTTGCTATGGCAAAATTCCACACCATCAATAAGCTGTTGGAAATATCTTCTAGCTTCAGCTTCACTAAAACGACCATTATGAACCTGCAAGATTACCGATTTACCGTCTGCCCTTAAAACAAACCCGATAATGCAACCAAAACTGGATCTTTTCTTCTAAGATACATACTAATTTATCGAATAATTCGCCACCAGTAATGAACTCCAAGATTATATAAATCCTAGTTCGACTCGCTATAACCTAATAAATAAAAAATTAACACTGTTAGAAACCAACCAATCATGAGAGATATTAAAACTTCAGTAGTCTAGTGATGCTACCAAATTACTTACCTCGTGCAAACGAACAACGTAAGGATGTCTAACAAGCTTCATTATAGATATCTCCCTTTTGATCTGGATTAATTAATAAATATAGAAGGAAAACAAAACTCATGATTCTTAACTTGAAAAGAATTCAAAATTTCAAATCTTCCTAAAGCTTAATTATAAGAAATGATAACTATGACTACTATTTGGGCGATGATAATTTATCAATTTCACCTTTGATTCAGTAAAATTACATAAAAAAAAAAAAAACTACTATTTTGTTGCAGTTCAACATCTTTCTCATAAAATTATCGAAATTTCATTCCAGTAACATAAAAGATGGAAATTTGACCTGATCGACCATTTTATGCTTGATAATGGTGCTGCGGTCGAGGACTTTCATGGCAACACTTTCGCCGGTCTCCGTGTTTTGCGCGAACTTAACCTTTGCGAAGGTTCCTTCGCCGATTGTTCTTCCAATCTCATACTTCCCTACTTTTCTGACCACCATCGCTAATTTTCTTCCGATTTTCTCTGTCTCCGCATCCCACTTTCTCTGTTACCAAACAGAAGCATAAACGGAAAAAGACAATAAGGAAGAGTTTAAGGTAAAGGAAACATCAATCAAAGCGTTTGTGTGAGGCTTTTAGCTTTTCCTTTTGTACTTTAAAACTACCACAGTACTAATAAATTAACATGGAAAAGTTTAATATATCATCTACTACTTAAATTTTACTTTAATGTTCAATTTAGTATATACTTTTTTTTTAACTTGAGTTTTGTTTTAATATTCAAAAATTTGATAATTAAGTTTTTCATTTTGATATTTAATTTTTTTTAGTTAAGTACATTAGTTTTACTTTAATATTTAATTTAGTACATGAATTATTTGATTTCAATTAAATACTTATATTTTCTTTATTAAAGTTCACATATCAAATGTTTATTAAATCATATTATATGATTTAGATACCAAATTAAAATTAAAATTTAAGTGAAATTAAATTTTTCAAAATAAAAATAAAAACAAAAAACAATATGATGGAGGGTTCGATTTGATGAAATAGATAAATAAAATAGATTTTTTATTTTTGATAAATTACACCAACAGTCACTCAATTTTAGAGTAGCTGACAAAACAGTTACTTAGGTTTCAATTCAGTCACTCAACCTTCAAAAACTTATTACTACCTTTTACATAGCTTGCGCTAGTCGACAAGTCATCTGATGGACTCAACTAGAGTTTTCCATTAGCAAGTTTGGGATGGATTCGGGTTAGGTCCTAACAAAATTTCAAGCATGATTATTAGGTTTGAGGCCTGCTTATTATATTTGGGTTTGATTTGATCCGAAAAATAGGTTTAAATTTTTGTACAGGCTTGATCTGAATAAAAATGTTAAAATTTGAGCCCAGTTCGGGTCGTATTAATTTTTTAATTTTATTTTTTATATAAATTTTTTAAAATATATATAATACATCAAATACAATAAAATATTAAAATAAATATTTTTCAACAAATTGAAAATAAATTAAAAAATATCATTAAATAGCACTAAGATAAGTGTAACTTAACAAGCAAATGCTTCTAAAATAGTAGCAAAATTAATAATAAAATAAGTGTTATACAATGTCCAGACATTAACAAAAAAATAATAGCATAATAATATTAAAATGGTAGCAAAACAATGATAAAAAAGTGAGAAAAAAACACCAAAACATAGAAAAGCAAAAGCGAAAATAACAGGAATTTTTTATTGAAAATTTGAGCCGAGCCCGAATAAAAAAAATGTTACCTGAAACCCAACCTGTTTTCTAAATGAGTTTTATTTGTTCACTCAAGCCTATTTTCATTTTTCAAATGACACCATAGACAGCTCTAGATTTAACTTTTGGACTTTCGTTTTTATTTTTCTTTTTTGAAAATAAATTATATGAAGAGAAATTACATTTCCACTTAATAATATTTTAATTAGAAATCCTAACTTTTCCACAAATTACTTATATATATATATATATATATATATATATATATATATTAAGTTGAATAATAAAAAATTGACATCCCTTAATTAGTTTAAATTTTATTTATGAGAAAACAAATTTTAAAGAATTTAATTGTCTTTAAAGGTAAGTTATGAACTTAATTTATATTTTTTAAGAATAGTTTATATATATTCTAATTTGAATGATTTTGATTTTTCATTTATCGAATTTTAATTCTAATCAAATAGTAGTGGTTAAATTTGTTTGATAATTTTTACTATTAATTTTGTATTAAATTATGATTTTAATTCGTATTTTTTAATTTTATTTTTTATAATTCTTATATTTTTCGAAATTTAAATTTTAATATCGATTTAAAATGATAATTATTAAACTCATTCATTAAAATACCATAATTTTTTAATATTAAATAAAAATAATAAATTGACATGACATTATATATGTGATAATATGTTTATAGTATAATATTTTAAAAATATCAAAATTTAATGGCCATTATTTGGTTCAATACTGAAAATAATAAATGACAAATTAAAATGTAATGCAATAATAAACATTTGTATTCATTTAATATTTTTATGTGTTTAAATTCCGTTTTACTCATGATTTAATTTAATTTTTTATTATAATATTACACATATTTCATATGTTATTATTAATCAATTTCAAATCATAAATTTTATTTTTATTGTAATTTATTTTAAATACACAATTATATTTTAAATTTATAATTTCTACCCATGCAATAAAATTTTTAATATTAATAATAATTTAAGATAACATAAATAACCAAAAGCGTTAGACAAGCAGTAGGGGTTGGGTTGTTGTTCCATTGAGATTCACAAGATTTTTCATATTTCATAATTTCATTTTGTTACTTAGAAGTCCTGGTACTTAGCTTTAGAGGGAAGAAAAGATAATGGAGAACTACATTGATGCACAGTAATTGTCTTCGGGAAGAAGATCATTTGTGAAACATTAGCCACATGTTCATTTATTATCAAGTTAGTCAGTGTCAGATATAATGTAAATAAAAAGATTACATTAAATATATTATTTTCCTTAATGATTAGACAACCATTGTATGTTTATTTCTACATGCATATCACTATCTTGATCAATTAGCCCTCTCTACCTAAATGAATATTGTTAGGGCTAGAAAATATAAGATTAAAGAAGTGGAGAAGATGGGTAATGTGCCCCAAAATGGAAGTTTCAACCAAACCCTCTTTGGTGGAAAGAAAGTGGAAAAGGCCTCAACTATCACTTTTCTTTTTCTTTTTTTTAATTTATTATTATTAAAATTCTCGAGTATAATGACACTTATCTATTTGAATTTTCGTGATTGATTCAATAATCAATGGATGTTTATTCATATAACTCATCTAAGTTCAAGCTTCTAGAGAAGCAAGTTATAGACCTTTATTTGAACAACTCTTTTTGGATATAGTGTGTCTATATGATGTACATGAATGCTAACATTTTAAATAGTTACCTAGATTTTTCTTAAAAAAAAAAAAGACAATTTCATTAAGAAAATCAAATTGAACAAGTCAAATAAAAAGATGAAACAAAGAGAGGATCAAACTCCAAGCCATTAAGCTTACCCAATAAATCCAATCCCTAGCTCCCCACATTATCATCCAAAATAAACTTCTCAGCATTAATAATATGAACAATAGAAGAAGGCATCATAGCATAAGAATAAATGAAAAATAGATACTGATAAATGTCATGCATCATAGCATAAATAAAGCAACAAAGAAAGAAGTCATGTCTTTTCCTCGATGGACACATTCAGGTCGGAGAATCAGCGTTTTATGCTCCATTTTTAAACTTAACTTTGGACCATAAATTATATCACCAAACCTTTCTCAAGCAAAAGAGCTGTAAATTTTCATGAAAGCTTCAAACAGGGTCACCCCAGTTCTCAGGACAAGTTTCAAATCTGACACATCATTTTGTCCGGTAAAAAGTACGAGGATGCTTTTGAGCTTTAGAATTTCTTTCGACATTTAGGTAAGAGGTCCGAGGCTGTACAAAGTTTGATTCAGCTTCGAAACTAAATGAATGAACAAGTAGAATGAGTGGATGTACAAATTGTTGCCATAAGCTTGGATCTTTGTTGCAGCAGCCAAACATCAGCTAAGCTTTTACTGCCAAGGTTGAGAGGAACCTTAGACCAGGCCATTTAAGGGTGAGTAATCTAATTAGTTCATTTATTCTGTATTCGTTGATGTTTGTTTGCTTCAACAAATGGTATCCTACATGATTTATTTCATATTGGAAACCCCAAATTTATCTATAAATTGTGGCTCTACATGATTGTTTTTCTTGAAAGAAAAAATATAGTGGTATGAGATAAATAACCGCAAGAATGAACGGCCATTTCATGGTGGCTGTAAAGTCCTCTATGGGAAGGCTGTGGCTTTGCTTAACTTTTATTTATGTCTGGCATTATGGAAAGAAGCTTCATCTTATTCCACAACAGACCAACAAATTAAGTGCCACTGTAATTGTAGAGATTTATAGATGATGGCTTGGGAAAACAATGGGAAAAGCTCCAATAGTTAAGTGCCAGACAGCGTACGTTAGGTTCCTGCAACAGATGCTCAGTTACTTTTCAAAATCAACCAAGAATCTAGTCGTGAGTTTGAGAACGGGGGAGAAATGGTGCATAATACCGAATACACAAATGGCCACCCTGGACAACACGGCACTGGTGGAATGTGAAGCAATAAGTGTTAGAAGTAGAGGCTCTGGTTATGGAAGGAGGCGTGGAAGCAATTACTAGTAGTCGTCGCAGGGGAGGTAGCAAGTATATGTATAAATGAAGTATGATGCATATTGAAGAAACAGCAAAATCACGTGGATGCGTGGGGACATAGTAACTTGATTAGAATGTTCAAAGCAACAAGACTATGGCGGCGTAATTCTGGAGATCCCAAAGTAACATGGCTTAACAAACAAACATTGAATTAAAACTTCAATCAGATAACACCCAGCATCAACCGCAATTCTCTCCAAAAGAACAGACAACATCGGAGTAATGAAGTTGTTCAGACGATGTAAAATATTTAATTTTCTACTTTCGGCAGGGTTTTAAGGATTTATTTAACCTGAAAGCAGCTTGCCCGATTGCAATAAACTAATCAGGAAATCAACTACTTAATTTACAGCCATTATGAAACCCATTTTTCTTATATACATCAAACAATGCAAAGGTAACATCACCCAAAAATTTTTAGAATAAATTGTTGAAAATTTCCATAAGACATCGAAGAATTCACCAAAAACTATAAAAATATTTAGTCTTATTCAAAGTACTATATTATAATTATAACTTGATAAACAAAGCAATACTGACAAATTGTTAATTGAAATCACACAGAAGAAGTTTGGGGAGGAGCCTTAGCATTCGCAGCAACCTTACCGTCCTGATTTAACGCCGGAACACTACTGGATGCCGCCATTTGTGGCATCCCTTGATATGGCGCCGCCGTGTAATACACCTGCCTTCCTGCCCCATCATAACCCACCTGTACATATCCTGACTCGGGCGCCCCACCCGTCGGTTGCATAACTTGGATTCCCTCAGAGTATGCCCCAACCTTCGTGGACGGAACCGCATTGTAAACCGGCTGCTCTCGGTAAACATCCTGAACCACCCGCTGTACCCCGTAGTAAGGTTGACCAGCTGGTACGGTCACCTGTCGTATTGTCGGAGGCTGTTGATAAACTCCAGCTGCATGAGCCGGAATGAGGTAAACCGGTTGGTTTGCGGGGGCTCCGGCCGCAGATACCGGATAAGCAGCGGAGGTTAAATACGCCGTTTGAATTGGCATTTGCAGCGGAGTTGATACTGGGGCCGGTGAAGTGGCAATTTTATCCGACATTTTTGAATAATCTTGAGTATTGTAAGCTCTAGCATTTGATTCATCGATTTTTCTCTGCAAAATGCCTTGTTCTTGAGTGGCAGCAATATGCATCCTCTGTAATTCCTGGATCTGCCTCTGGATCTCTGCTGGAGATACCATCGGGTCCGTGATCAAATGCCGGTCCTCTGATCCACAGTCCGATCCCGCCGTTACATCCTTCGCAACAACTTCCTGTGCCACCGTCGCAACCGGAGGAACAGAATCCGGCACCTTCACTTTATCCAAACCGAATAGAAAATCGGGATTTGCCGCCGGAACCGCCGCAGCGGGAGGAGAAGAGGCATCGAGATTCTGAATCTGCACCGAATTCAAGGCGTCAACGAACCATTGCCGGTCGGACTTCGGTTCACTTCCTTCAAATCCTGACGCCACCAACGGCGGGTTCAACGGGAATAGAAACAACCTCAACCGGGCCGGTTTCGCAGAGGAACGATGCAACCGATCGTATTCCATCATCATATGTTCCAGATCTTCGTCATTGGTAACGGAAATCAAAGCGTCGAGATCTTCACCGGGAAGCTGATACTTGAAACACACCTCAGAATCCCCACCGTAAAGAGAAGATAACTTGGCCATGATAGCAGAGAACTTGATGTTGCGATCAACGGCCAGGATCTTGGTATCTCCACCAACATAAGCGAGCTGGTTATCGTGGGAACGCGGCTGGATTTTGCCCCCATAACTGCACATAAACTTAACCTTATAATTAACATTATTATTAGTAGCATTGAGGGAGGGCGGCTCGTCCCATGACTGATTTTCGCATTCAATTTCTCTGGAACGAGGCGAAGAATCGCCGGATTCAGGATAAGAAGAGTAGGAGAAGTTTTCCATGGGGTGAAATTGGTGAGGTTTGAGGGATTAGTCTTTAGGGTTCCATTGAATAATGAAAAACGGCGGAGAATGGAGGTTTGATTATGACTTAAAAGAGCAATGTGGGAGTGGTGGACCCAGCTGGAGCTGGTTGGATTGGAATTAAATAATTTAGAAGCGTGACAGCAAATGTTTGCCTTTATTTATTTTTATTTCATTATTTTATTTATTTCTTTTATAAACTTTGCCCCTTTTGTTATAAAGTTTAATAAAATAAAATTACGAGTGAGATGAATGTAAAGGTAAATTATATTTTAAAGAAAAAATTTTAATTTAAATATTGAATGGGACATAGTTAAGAGGATCGTCGTAAATTTTTAAAGGATTAATATTCGTATATCATAAAATGGATATAAACGAAACTCTATACATACAAAAAAAAAAAAAAAAGGCAATTTAAGCTTTAATTTAATTCGCACCACATGAAGAAAATTTGTTCGGTGGATTATCCAAAAATGCTGAGTTTTAAGTTTTAACTATAATTATTAGATTAGATTGTTTTTGTGAAATTTATCAAATTAGATCAATTTTGAGTTGGAAGCATTTTTAGTGGATATGACAAAAAATGCTTTCAATTGGATGTGCTTTCAAATTTGCCCAGATGGTTAAATGTTAGTGCTTTTATTCTTGAGTCTCGGGTTTGATTCATCTCATACTCACATTTGTAATTTTTATTTCATGTTGCTTCAAGTTTTTTAAATTTTTAATTAATTTTTTAACATATTAGTTCTTTAGTTAGATAGTTAGACAGTTACAATTACATCTTTAAGTCTCGAGTTTAATTCTCTCCTATTCATATTTGTATTTTTTATTTCATGTTGTTTCAAGTTTTTTAAAATTTTAATTAATGTTTTTTAACATATTAGTTTTCTCGTTAGATGGTTAGATAGTTGTAATTACATTCTTGAATCTCGAGTTCAATTCCTCTACAAAGTTTATTTTATATTGCTTCAAGCTTTTTATTTTTAATAAATATATTTAACATATTATCTCATTTCGTTAGGTGGTATGATTACATCCTTGAGTTTGAGGTTCCATTATTTTTATAAGAATATTAATGTATTCTTTATTTCATATTGTTTCAAACTTTTTTATTTTTAATTAATATTTTGATTATATTTTTTTAGTTATTTTTATTTTTAATTAATGTTTTGATTATATTTTTTTAGTTATTTTTATTTTTAATTAATGTGTTTTTTTATTTTTAATTATTTTTATAAGCATATTTTTTTTCAATTAATGATATTTATAATAATCATTTGATTTTATAAATAAAAGAGTTAAAAAAATACATTACTTAAAAATAAAAATAAATTAAAAATTAGGGAAAGAAAAGTGATGTCACTTTTAATATGTGAAATTACATTTTTATCCTATTAATTTTTTACATAAATTATTTTATAAAAATATAATTGGAAAATTTTTATAATAATCAAAATTTTTTTTTTACTTTCCTAAGTTTAGCAAAACAAATGTTGTAAATATCTCTCTACTTTACTTTACTAATTCTATCTATTAAACAAAATAAACATAAATCATAACTTTTTTTAACCTTTCCTTTCCTTTCCTTTATAATTATTTACCCAAACATAGGGTAAGAGTGTGGAGGTATGGGTAGTAGTGAGAATTGTAATAAAAATAAAATATTAATATTAATTTGATTTTTAGGTTGTTTTATTTGAATGTAGTGAAAACAATAATTAAGTATTAAAATAGTATATGCAGAATTCTCATGTGTCAACAAGAGCAATTTTTTGTCTGCCTGCGATGTTGATGTGTAAACATCAATTATTTCTGCTTTCGATCCCTCTTTGCCTTAGCAAAACTTTAAGTATCAAAGAACCAAGCATTAAAGCCTTATTCATTGGCTCTACATCCTCCTTATAGATGGCGGTAAGCTTGGCTTGCTCTTGGTAGTCTCACATCTTGTGCCAAACATCACATAAATAAGCATCTCTCTAGCTCGTTATCTTTTTTTTTCTCCCATGGCTTATTAGACTCAACTTCCTTGCCGGTGACTTCACAATCCCATTCTTGGATTGATCTCTTCTACCATTGCCCTTCACCTTGGGTTTGAAAGACTTAAACTTGACCTTTTTTTATGTCAAACTCAATTAAGGATTCAATTACCGTTATGGTTTTGGTAAGATCTTAGGCACCTATTCGCTGTAACTCAAACCTAGCCCAAGGTCTTAGTCTATCCATGAAAGAGAAAATGCCTTTGTCTCACCCTAAACAAATATCAAGAGCATCAATTCACTAAAACTTTTAGATAGTGCGTTGTTGTAAAAGCCGTCACAATTTAACCTAAGCCTCATATGCTGGTGTGATTACATGGTAATATCTGTTCATACTTTTTTAACCCTTTGACAACGCACACACACCTTGCACACACAGACGCTCGAACTCGGGCCCCCAAAATGAACAACATCCTCTTTTCCACTGGAGCCACTTGTTGGGTTCAATAACAACATTAGTTAAATATATAGAAACAATATTTACCATATTGACATCATCCTTGATGCCCACAACACGAAAGTATCATTTCGTTCCTCACAAAAAAATATCCACGTCCCTCATAGACCTGATCCCATTAAACTCTTTCGGTTTAAGGACGTCAATCTTGTATTTGGGTGTCTCGACTCACACCCCCATTACCCACAACTACTTTGCACAAAACAAACTCCCCCTTGAACAATTCCACATGTTTCTTCAAAGCCTCCATCATGGCTTCGAGAGCATTATCCCTCTAGGTCAACACATCCATAATGGAGTTAAGAGCCCTCTGCATCTCTTTCATAGTGGCATTAGGAGTGTCCTGCATTTGCTCCTTAAGCTCATCCCATAAAGTCCAACTTTACGATGCATCCCTCAATCACCTCAAGGCCTTAATATCACCCATGGATTCTTTGAGTTTGGCAACTCCTTCATCTATCATCGACAAAATGTCCCTTGAATTGCTACCTTTCTTGGCCTCCATAGGTCTCTAGTGAGACATGTTGACAATCTATTTGACTTGTCATCTCAACTAAGCACTTTAACAAACTTAGCTCAAATACTAACTATCACGGGCCAAGATTTTAGCCTAGGAAACTACGTGATCTTAAGCGGTGAATTCACTTCAAATTTGCATAGTTAACTTGAACCTTCGAAATATGAGAATCTCAAAGAGAATTTTGAGGCACTAACGGTAAAAAGTAATTGACGAAACAAGTGAGAAAATAAAGAAGGCTTAATAAAGCTTTTAAAGTGAATGCTCTCAATTTAATTACTCAAGTGAAAATTGATTAGAAATGAAGTGGGAAAAGTCTCTTTTTATAGTTGAGCCCCGACATCCAATAATACAAATTGAATTTCACTAATGACTCAAATTCAAGCTTATCTACATGACAAATTCATCAGGAATTTAAACTCTCAATAATATTATCATTAGGGTTACAGGGTAAACAAAATTACCTTGATAACTACAATTTATTGTAATGGTTTACTAGGCCACTAGACTCCAAATAGAGAATTGAGCCGGTCTTGATGAGTTAAGTAACCCCAATTTGCTCAAATGGTTGCCTAGGCTGTTTTGCATGCATTGGTCATATTCCTTTGTACATGTGCCATGACATTTTGATGATATGTTATTGTTAGTGGCTAAATTTGAAAGTGTTTATACTAGTTTTAGTGAGCAAGGTTTCCCCATGATTGGCACCTACACCCTACAGGTTTCCATCACTCCTTGCATGGATGGAAGATAATGAGAAAAAAAAATGAAAGAGGAGGAAGAGTGAAATTTGTAAATATAATATTAAATAAAAATCTAGATTTAGATTTAAAAAAATATTTTATTAAAATATCACTTGTCACACAATGTGATTAATTAAGAGAATTTTTTTTTGGTAAATTATAAACAGCGATGTGACTCGAATTCAGGTCACACTTGAGACGATGAACATTTTTAACCACCAAGCCAATACACAGGGTTCAATTAAGGGAATATTTTAACAAGAATAACGATTGAATCATTTATACTATTAATAAAATCCCTGATTAAGTTGGTATCACAAGTCAATCGAACACCAACTCGATTAAGAAATTATAAAATAACATTCCGTATTTAAAATTATTTATTTTATCCGAGAGTATTTTAATCTTTTAATTTAAAAACAATAAAAATATGCATATCGTAGGATTTGAATCCATAACAATTACATTTATTTTTTTTAAATTTACCATTCAACCAAAGTTTTATTTTAAATTTATTACACAAATTTTATTACATTCATTAATCGTATATATTATTTATTATATGTTATTTCCAAATATACATTTATATTTTAAATACATAGTTTTCACACGCGTACACATGTGATAAAATTTTTAATTTTGAGAATCATAATATTATTTTAATAAAAAATGTAATTGAAAATGTGCTATAATTTAAAGCAAATTTTTTATTTAAACCTAAGATTAATGCAATTTTTTATTTGACATCCATGTAACCAAACGGTTGGATTAAAAAAAACACAAACGTTTAAAAATTCTAATTGTTAAAGGTAAGTGAATATAAAGACTTAAATTTTAAATTTATATGTTGTCTAATAAAAAACCTTCATAATTAGATTCGATATAAGTAATGATGTTTAAAATTAGATACATTGATTAAACCTGTGGGCGGAAGAAATCAACTGCGGAGACACGACAAACAGCAAAAACCTTTGGTTTTTTGTCGACTTATTATTTTTTGATTGTATTGTTGGTGAAAGTTTATGGAGCAGCGGGAAGGATTCGCTTTTGGTCTGCCACTGCAGTGTAGTTGTTACTGGACCCATCTACTAATACTAATATGCTGCCAAAACAAACCAATATATAATAAAAAATGAAAAACAGTGGAGTGAGGTGGGAAGACCATTAACACTTCAAATTTATGGAAATTACCCATAGTTAGGTTCTAAAATTTAGTAGGGCATCCATGTATACTGAGTCAAGTATTAGAATTTCAATATTATTTATATTTAAGTTTTGTAAATGAAAATATGATATAGAAAGTTTGATAAAATTTAATTAAGATATATAAGAAAGTTAAAAAGGTTAATCATTGGAAGGTATCATGATGTTTCGCTAAGGGGACTTTGAAGACACTTTTTCACGCTCTGCTTTTTATGTTTCTCATCTCAGCTTTGGTCGGGTTGATTTCATACATATTTGATATTTTTGCAGGATTTAAAACGAAATATTCCACACTTGTTTCTTTTCCACTAACTCCCACCTTTCCCATTTTTTTAAATACGTCTTTCAATTTTTTTTCAGAACAAAATTCGATCAAATTAACTCTTTGTTTTGAAAGTACCAAATTAAATCATTTTAAAAATAATATTACACGCTTTAATAATTTCAAACCTGCAATCTTGGTAAGCTTGTCTGGCAACACACCTGTTGTCATAAATTAATATTAGTTTGGTATTTAGAAGTTTAATATTGTAACTTGCTCTGTATTGTGAACCCATCTTCCAAGGTCTTCGTCACTTTGCAATTTGATGACTTCTGTTTTGGTCTCGTATCATTGCATCACCCTTTTTTTATTCTAAAACTGGACTGATAGATTATTTTTATCAATTAGTTTTAGTCACGTATTATTGCATCAGGAGATTTGTTAAAAGGCTTAATAATTTTTTTAGTAATTTATTTAATTTATAACTTTTTAAATCACTAAAAAAATGGATTGTCATATTTTTAAAAATAATTTTCATATATTTTTTTAATTTTTAAAATTAAAAAATTAATTAACTGCTTACATGTTATCAATGTGTATGTAATATTAGTAAAGTTAAAAATTGTTAAATTTTTTCATTCATTTTGATATGATTTGATAAAAATATAAATTTAAAAATTAAAAAAAACAATTAAATTAAAAACTAAAATAATGTTTTTATAAAGTTAAAAGGATAAAAAAATTTATTATACCATTGCTAAAATCCTAACATGTTTTGTCTAAACCCATCCTCCTATTATAAATATTAAAATTTAAATAATAGTATCACCTCTTCTATAACTGTTACATATATTTGTTCATTCCAATTCATTTGATGGGGAAATCATTAAGACAAATCTTCAATGTGGATAAGTTTAAATACCCTTTGAGAACACAGAAAGAAATTGATTAAAGGTAATACGACAATTAAATATTAATATCAATGGCAAGGCGAGCTAAGAACTGTTTGGAAATTTATCATCTCCCCGGCAGCAGGCAGGCAATGCCTCCAGCAAATACACCGCCATTCCACGTGTGGATTCGTACATTAATTCAGGCCAATGAGATTAAACTTTGTAATACCGAGATTACTGCATTAATTATTTGTTTATGTATTTAGTAACATATTTAAAAGCTAAAAAGGATTCCTAAATATAAAATTATTTATCAGGGTCGAAAAGAAAAGAAGAAAATTATGAGACTGATGATGAAGCCCATATAAAGCACAATGGCCAAAAGAAGCCCATTCCATATGTCCTCAAACAAAGCGAGAGAGACCTAACCAAAAGCCCATTTCCAGTCCATGATGACGGTACGACGCCGTTTCTTTCTCATGATTTCATCTCCGGTTCTTATTGCTAAGCTCTGAAATCCCAGGTGGTTCGACTTCGATCTGTTTGTTTACTGAAGTCAAAAAAACAATGGTGAAAGCAGTGGTCGGAGAAGAAAGGCAACTCCAGCTAGCCGAGGATCGTCTCTCCCGATCTTCAGAACCGGCTCAGGTTCATTCCATTTTCTCGTTGAAACAAAATTACAGAGATCGATGAATTCTGAAGAATTTCATGTTAAATTCGTTTTTGCCCGTTTAAATGCAGGTTGGTCTGGTGATAGGGAAACTCAACTCCGCTCTGGACCGCGGCTTCGTGTTCGATTTAGTACCCACTCCTCAAAACGACGCCGGACTACCAGCTTGTTCGGTTTTGGAGCCAGCAAAAGACAACAAAAAAAGGGATCGAAATCCAAATCTCAGACGTCTGATTCTTCCTCTAATTTGGTCATTGACAAGGACTGGGTCGCTGAACATGCTCGCCAAGTGCGTTTATTCATTCATTTATTTGTTTACTTTGAATTAGTGAACTGAGTTCGATTTTTCCCTTAAATTATGTAAATGTTGTTGAATCAAGGTGTCAAGAATGATGGTGGGTGGAATCGAAGTAGTGGGTATTTATGTGTGGGCAAGTGAGGTCGCTTTCAAGAATTCGAATATGGTGCTTTGCCAGGTGTTTCACTTTATCGTTGCTTCATTCTTATTGAAGTTTGGCATGTTTTCGTTTAGGAGTAAAGTTTTGGTTTCACCAATTTATGATCTGAAATAAATGTAATGGTTTTTGCAGACTGTGAAGGGAGTTGCTGAAGCAGCTTCCACTTTGGAGGATTACCTTGATG
Organism: Gossypioides kirkii; assembly: GCA_005610355.1. Taxonomy (NCBI): domain Eukaryota; kingdom Viridiplantae; phylum Streptophyta; class Magnoliopsida; order Malvales; family Malvaceae; genus Gossypioides; species Gossypioides kirkii. The sequence continues at coordinate 15,985,492 of CP032247.1, read as the reverse complement.
AAAGATTGCTTATTCACATATGTTATAGCCCAAGGAGGTACTTTACAAGAACTGGATCTGTACTCGTTATTTGTTATTGATGCTTCATGTTTCTCAGTTGTTAATGTTCAATTTCAATTTCGACCTGAAAATTACACTTCTTTGGTAGATGGACATGTCGGAATTGTACACTGTCATCAAATATTACATCAAGCAGCTTACGGCCTTGTGACTTCAAAATGGGGAGGGTCTTAACTTCTCTTCAAACTTTTAAGTGTTTGTACAACTTTGATCTTAGGTAACTATTATCTATTTCTCAAACTTCTTTCCCATCCCAGATTTCTATTGTTTGACTTGATAATTTCTGTTGAATTTGTTCTTTGTTCCATATGGGGTTCACCAAACTTTCATTAGCATCTCTTATTGCCTGCTTCCTCATAACTTCTTTACAGTCTTTTCACTAAAGTATTAGGCTACGATATAGCTATGCTTAATTTGGAACTTAGTTCCACTTTTGCGTTGTTGCTTCTCTTGATAGTTGATACATATGTTGATATTTTCCTGCTAGCTATTTTAGCATCAAAAGTGTGTCTTTAGTCAGTTTTGAACAACAAAGGTATATGTTACTCAGGCTGCCAATTTATCAAGAGAAAACATCAAAAGCTGAGACACTTGTTGATGTTCTTCGTAATGGAATTTCTAATTATGTTAAAGAGCTGCAAGGTGCAAAAGCTGTGATTGATGGGAACCTGGTGAGAATTGCTCTAATCAACCTCTTAAATGTCTGGGCATCTTATTCATTAATCTTTATAATTATGGAACAATATCCATTACTTCTTGAATAATTCCTTCACCTTTGAACTGGTAATTTCTTCTGATGCTATTCTATTGTTTAGGTTGTTAACGATGAAGCAAGCACCACAGAGGGTTTGCATGAAGTTGAGTTGCTTCTACCATTTATGAAGGATATGTACATTGAAGGTGATCTGGCCTTTTCTATTTTGAACTTGATTGTCTTTTCATGTTGTTTATACTGTTAAAACTAACGTTTAATAATTGTTTAAATTTGTGAAGCATGCAGCCAGAAAGATGTTGTAGGTGTTGTCAATTTTACTGGCTCTCTATGTTCCTTTTCATTCTTGAATTCCAAGGAACCAATTTCACAAGCTGTTGCCGATATAAAGGTAACCCATTTCTTCTAATTTGTACTTTTTGTCTTGATTTAGATGATAAATTGGTCTCATTTTGATATTAGAAGTGTTGACATGGAAATGCCTATCCTGGGAAATAAATGGGATTAGATGTTGCCATCTCCATGCAAGATGAATATAAATAATGACCAGTTTATTTCAATTGTTTATCCAAATGGATACGAGAAATAAAATATTTGGAATTCAATATGTGAAATTATCTGATTTTAGTTGAGTTAGGCCTGTTGACAAATTCAGTACAAACACATGCAACTAAATTCTAACATTCTCTTGCACATCAAAAGACACATTTTACCCCTAAACCTTTGGTCTGAAGAGTCTTTTCGAGTCTTATGTCATCTTTAAATTATGCTTATGTGTGCCATTATGGTGCAAGCTTTTTCATGTAGCATATTAATTTATTTTGTTTGACATGGCATAGTTCATTTTATGTTCTTTACACAAGCGTATAGCCATATTTTGTCTTCACTTTGTCTTTATTGAATTACCCAATTTCTTCAAAACCACCTTGTTGTGATGAGAACATTCTTGAAATGCTAATGTTCGAAGGTTATTTGTATGTTCTCAATCCAAAAAACAAGCTGTCTTATTCGCTTGAGCGACATGGGTTTATAATTTTGTCTTGTGCAACTGTATATGGCTGTGATCAGGATGATATCATCAGGAGTTTGCGAAGCAGGCTCGATATTATTTGCGATGAAGCAGATGAAGATCCAGGGCAAATCGACAATGGAATTAAGGAAGCAAGAAATGACTTAGCTTCTGAGAAGCCAGTTTCCCAACTCGTTTTACACTCCTTGAGGTGCAATAGCTGTGCTGTTGATAAGTCTTTATTTTATCAAAAGAACCTCAGTCTAGTTAGAATACTGTCTGTCATCCAATGTCTAGTTTCCTTTTTTCTCTGTACATTATTACCATCATGGCTTCATGCTATTAAATTCAAGATCTGGCTATGTTGTCGCTGCATTATTGATTTCAATAAAACATCGTTCACAATCGGCTTCCAAAATAGCCTATGCTTTTCTGTGTTCATTCTTAAATCATTATTTTTTTTTGCTATATACGTGTTTTCTTTCCTCCATTTCTAAGCTTGCACCTCATAGAGTTCCTGTTAATCGAGTCTTCTTTTACTCTTAACAAGTTGGAACGGTGGAAGTTGTTATGTTCCCCTTATATTTTTGCAATATTGATTCTCTCTGCTGTATGCTAAACAAATTGGTACAGGAAAAATTGCAATCTTTCTTTACCTCGGAGAGTCTTTGTTCCATGGTTGACTGGTACATATATCTGTGACTATCTCCAACCATCAGAGACACTTGAGGTTCTTCTTTTTCTTCTTTGTTTAATTGGAGGGTAACATATTTCTGTGCTTTCTAATTTGTTGTTTTCATGCGCTAGTAGGTTTTAAAAGATCATTGTGTTGAGTTGATGTCCATGGAAGCTCCAAATGATGCATCAAAAATCTTGGAACCCGAAGAAGAAGCCATTAGAGTGTCCACTAGATCTTTTTGGGATGTAGTCCTCCCTTACTGTTTGACATCGAGCTCTACCCAAGAAAAGAGCATAGAAATTACCGGCAAAGAAAATAGCCAGAAAACTAGCAAGTCACCCAGTCTCTACTTCATTGCAGCTGTTATCATCCTCCTCCTCTCAGTATTATTAGGTTACGTGTTTGTAAGAAAATCATAGTGCAGTGGGTGAACATTTCGGTAGTAATATGGAGCCTTCTTAGAATCAATATCATATCAAGTAGTGTGAAGTTTGATTACTTCAAATTATAATAGAAAACACATTTTTTAAAAGGAAATTTTGTTCTGAGAACCATTTTCAATGCCATTGGACACTTTTTGATTGAAATGGCAATAGTTTTTGTATGAGAAGATATGTGCCTTTGGGTTTTCCTTGTTTGCCTTGATAAAAAGATGTTGCTTTGAACTTTGATTGATGCCTATTTTAAAAGCCATTTTGCATTGAGTTTAACATGAATAATATAAATCCAATAAACTCGAAAAGTTTTGTTAATTAAATAATTGAGCGTACATTTTTTTAGTCAATTATTTAGCAATACAAAGAGACTTTTTTGTCAAATTTCCTTTAAACTTAAGAAGACAAATGAAGGAAGATCAAAGAATACAAATTCGATGAACAGATTAAAGAATTCTTGGAGAGTCCAACAGTGAAATGTCCAATTAGTTGGTAACTTCCTCCCTTAACACATGCTGCTGCTTTGCAACATCTCTTGATGAGCAAAGCGTTGAATCCACTGCCCTTGGCTGCAATAGTTGAAGGCAGCGATTAAGCATGAGATACGTCATCCTTTTAATGTCCAAAAAAAGAAGAAGAAGAAGCACGATTTACCTTTTATCGACAATGAGCACCGAACGAAGTTCACAATGGTCGAAGCTAACATCAGATCAGGCAATTAACTCATCATCAGTCACAATTCACAAACATTTAACATTTGAAAGCTTTCAAAATACAAATTATTTAATGGTTAAGGGTGAGTACCGTTGGCGTAAGGCAGAGCTAACAGCTTGATGACAGTCATTTCCAAGTACTTTCAATATTTGCTGCAGTATGATGCCATGGCTGACAATCACTATCTCCTGCTCTGGCCTTGTCCACAACCTGGAATTGGAATTAAATATAATTTAATCAACCAGTAATTACAAAACAGGACCAAGATTTCACATCCAATTGTTGTTACCAGTTCATAAACAAGACCATCCGAGCAGCAATTTCCTCTTCAGGCTCTCGAATGTCCGGGTTCCACATGCCGTCATTTTCGCCATCCATCTGATCGATACAAAACGAATATTAGATACACATTCTTTAATACGGATTCATTCAACACTTGTACTACATGTCATCATCTTAATTAATTAATGTTTAAAGATAAAATAATGGCGGCTAAAGACCTTACCATTGAGAAATCAATAGAAGGGAAAAGAGCTTCACACTCGCTAACCCTTCGCCTCATATCACAAGGTCGAACCCCCTGCATCCAGTTGAATTATAAAGTCATGAAATTCCCAGTTTAAAACTCCAACAACATGGTTTAATTTAACATGGTAGATTTAATCAATCCATACCAAGCGGTCTCGACAAAGCTCGACTGCCATAATTTGGGGGCAATTGAGACCACCGGGTATTGCAGAAAAATCATCAGTATTCCCTCCATCTGCGCTGCTTTCATTACCAAAAACTCCAATAGCAGTTTGCATGGTCCTAGTAATTATGATACCATCAACGCTCGTTAGCATCGTCAACCTTTAACTATAAGGAGTTTGAAAACTTTTACTATTTTATGTTTTTACCTGTACAAAGGGGAGGTGACCACTAACTCGATCCTTTTACAAAGCCCTCTAGCATGAACGTCCTTGCGAAGTTTACAAACCTGTAAAAACAAATGTAAAGATTGAACATGATCATTATACATAAGTTTTTGACGATCCATGTATAAGAAGCCACTGGTTATTAAATTACCTGCTGCAATCCCAACGGGGAGAGTTGGGCATCAAATAGATGAGGAGACAACAGTGCATTTCGGTCAATGTCTCCTTCTACGTTATGCATTGCTTGTCCATGCCTCACCTGAAATTCATGAGTGACGTCTATGGGTTAATAAAAAAAGAAAAGCCCTTTATTGGCGTTGGTATATTCTATATGTAAACCAAGTACATACCAAGTGAATAATTTTGCAACGCTGCCATGGGTATGGGAATTGAGCTGCGGTGGTGTTCATAACTTTCTGCAAATGTCAAGTAAATGTAAGGAAACAGAAGAAAGCTTATTGTGATGCGAATTAAGTTTTTTAAAACGCTGCAGGATAAATACTTATATATACTGAGAGAGAGAGAGAGAGAGAGAGAGAGAGAGAGAGAGAGAGAGAGAGAGAGAGAGAGAGAGAGAGAGAGATTGAGATGAGTATTTTTCTAGGTTGGTTCATATCTTCTTCATCACAATGTGACTCCTAATTGAATATTTAATAATGGTGGTAAAGAAGAAGGAAAAAGTATGAAACTGGAAAAGACTTTGAAAATTAATTACAATTTGACTTACCATATATAAATTTCCCAACAACTTTCAAGGTTAAAATATTTAGTCTTATATACTTATAGCATTAGAAGGAATCTACTTATATCAAAATAAAATTTACGTGATTTTTATATAATTAATATTTTAATAATTTAACCATAAACTTTATATTAGTGTAAGTGATCCCTACAACATTATTACTTCCCTTAATAATATATGGGTTGATACTGAGTCAAATAATAGTACCATTAAAATGCATAAAGATTTGGTAGAAGGAAAATTGGCAGGAAAATTATGAAGAAAATAAAAATCAAAGGAAAGAGTTTGGGACCAAAAGAAAACTGTGGAAAATTTAAGAACTTGGTTTAATTAACGCCATCCGCGGGATGGAAGGCTATTCTTGCGAATACCAGACTTCAAGTCTTACTAATAATTTTATGTACAAATTTATATGGTAATTCATGAAAAACATATAAAAATACATACTGTCCATGCAACGTGAAAACAGGGACTATATGGTTTCCTTTTTCAATGCGTGAATAGGTGTGAAGCTACTGTTTTCCTTCTTTGATTCACATAGCCTTCTGTTTTTCTTTGGAAACGCGATTTTGGATTTACACGGAGAGAAGAAACAGAGGCCAAAACCCGTTTTATTGACTACTTTGGGAACGTTCAACCACCCTGAATTGTTTATGGAAACAACTGCTACTTAATTGTTATAATATGTTACATTATTTAAAATAGAGTTGAATGAATTTATTTTAAAATTTTCTCATGTTATTGATACTTCAAATACAAATTTTTGTGATGAGTTTGTTTCACTATTTTTTTTCTTAGTTTAATTATACCTACATAATTGGAATGTGTATAATTATGTTTATCGAGGGAAAAAAATTTGACACTTACTTTTTTATCATGTTGAATATTTTTTTTTGAATATTAATTTTATTATAGATTTTTGTTATATCTGTTCTTTTTTATATAATATTTAGAATTATTCAAAATCTCTCATCGACTCTTAAATAGAAAGATAATACATTTTAGCGTACTCAAACTCACATCTTTTTACACTGATAATAATGCTAATGCTAACTGAATTAAGACTCAATTAGCATCCTATTAAATATTTAACCTAAGATTAATGTTCAATAAATGTATAGCTCTTGATTTTATTATTTTATCATAATCTTTTTTAAAATTTTAACAGAAATTAACGTCATTTAAACAAATGTTTAGTTTGTTGACAAAGTAAGTAACTAAGGGGAAGGTTAGGTAAGGTGCTTGATAGTTGGTGCCCAAAAATAATAAAATTATTCTGAATAATTTATAATAGAAGTCATTTAATTGTAATTTTTTTTATCAAAATAAAAATCATTCAAGTGTTAATATTTTTTATCACTTAATTATGAAAAGTTACAAAATAGTTATTCAATTTTTTATTTTTGTTTTTTTATCAGCAATTAGCTAACGTAAAAATAAAAACACTCAAAAACTCAAGATTGTTGGGTGACCAAAAAAATAAAATTGAATGATTGAATGATTATTTTGTAACTTTTCATTATTTGGTGACTGAAAAAAATTTACTGATAACTGAGTGATCATTTTGATTTTTCATAATTGAGTGACAAAAAAAACATAATTAAGTGGCTCTAAATGTCATTTATCCAATTATCTTTTTTTTAAAAAATTGTGAAATTATAAGTTAATATAATTAATATTAAAATTACAAAAAAATATAATTCATTTAAAGAAAATACAATTTTTTTGACTACCTATGTAATGATGTTCATTTAGATTATGAAGATGGGCTATGATTTAGTAAATTGTATGTCTATATCTTAAGTGAAATTAAGTTTCTTTTTAGAAAAAAAAAAATCCCTAAATTTAGTACCTAAATCTTTTTAGATCAAATTGTATGTCTATATCTATAGGTTTAATATATTATTTAATATCTGAATTTGATATTTTTTTAAATTGATATTTAAAATTTTTTTGCCTAATTCTATATTTGAACCGGATTTTTTTTAATTTAGTACCTAAATTTTTTTGATAAAATTTGATACTTGAATTTGACATTTTTTCCTAATTTGGTACTTAAATTTTTTTTTAGATTTAACTTGGTACTTAAATTTATTAAATATTATAAAAATTACTCAAAACAATAACAGTGTTGAATTTTTTTTTTGTTATGCTACAAAAATATTATTAATTTTAGAGAAAATTCATGTTAAAAATAGGTATTGAGCTATGCTTAACGAATTGATATTAAAAAAGATTAGGTACCCAATTAAAAAAAAAAGGTGAAGTTCAAGTATCAAATTGGACCCAAAAAGTTTAAGTACCAACTTAAAAAATGTCAAGCTTAGATACCAAAATAAGAGAAAGTGTCAAGTTTAAGTACCAAATTGAAAAAAAAATTAAATATCAAAATAAAAAAAAATATCAAATTCAAGTACCAAATATTATATTAAACTTTATTTATAATAAAAATAACACCTTCCTCCCATAAAAACAATATTTAAAATAATATTGTTGGCAAAAACTCCTAAAATTCAAGTATTATTATGCATATTTACATAAATTTCGATGAGGTTTGAGTCTCTCAATGTATGCACCATGTCCAAATTTGTTTTGTATTTATACCTTCAACAAAAGTTATATGTATATTTACAATTTTTTTCACGTTAAAGGTTTGGCACAGGGTTTTTTGGTCAGTGTAAGTTAATTTTTGTTGACAAAAGTAATTTAATTTTATTAATGAATATTGTATGAAAAATAGATGAGAGTCAACAAGCGAATATATAAAAAATTTTGTTATAAATTTTAATTATATCTGAATTTTACATAAATATTAGAATTATTCTAACCTATAAATAAAATAATAATGTATTTCAAAATAATTAAATTTTTATTTTTCTGTATTAACAACAATATTTATATCAATTTAATTAAAATTCAATAAATAATATATATTTTTAATTAAAAGAAATTACTCGGTCAATTTTTTTGAGAACAATTAATTAGTAGGTCTTAGGCTCTTAGCTTAAGAAAAGTTTGCGTACATACACGTGTTAAGAACAGTGACGACTAAGTCAGTCGGTCCAAATAAAAGTATTTAAATTTTTTTCATAATTTATTGTTTTTGCTTAGAAAATATGTGGAAAATACAAAGCAATTTCCACTAGGGAAACGAAAAGCCCAGAGAAAATCATCATCCCTCGGACTTCATTGACCCAGTAAAGCCGCGTGACCAACTTGAGTACGTTCGTTGATGCATACGGGCCAGATCAGACTTGATTGTTTTAAAATTTTTCTTTTATTTATTTTTAATATAAAATTTCTTTTATTTAAATGAAAATGAAATGAACTTGGGCAGATGTTTTAATTATCATGACTGCTCTACCTCAATTTATTTTTTTTAAAAGAGATATTGTATATAATACAAAGTTATTATACAAAAAATACGTAATTTTATATTTTAATAAATATATGTAAATTACACGAATTCAAGATATATTATTTTATTTTTACTCTTTTAATAATTATATATTAGAGTAAAATTATTATTTTATATATTAGGATCGACAAATCATTATCAGAATCGCTCCATTTTAAATTTGTTTATAGGTTGAGTCAAAGTAAGGTATTAATCGTTTTGATATAATGATTTATTTGACCCTCCAATTTTACAAAAAAAAATCATTTTAGCCCTTCATTTAAGTTTTTGCCTCTTCTAGCTTTTGAACTTGTATTATTTATCAAATCACTCGAAATGGAAGAAAAAGTTAACGTCTGTTAACTTTGTTGATGTGGCATCTGTGTTGTAGTCCATATGTGTGCCACATCAATAAAATTAACAAACACTAACTTTTTAATCTATTTTGAGTTGATTTGACAAATAATTAAATGAAAAATTAACTCGAAATGAAAAGAAGCGAAATATAATTGTAAAGTTTAATCAACAAAGTTTAAAAATTAAAAGAAATGAAAAATTAAATGAAAAATTAAAATAATTTTTTGTAAAGTTGAGAGGTCAAATAAATTATTATACCTAATAATTTATGCATCTGTTCAATCACAATTTAACTCGAAAATTAAACAATATTTTTTTAAGCTCGACCCATATAAATAACGCACTACCTAGGCCTGGCTTGGTAAAAATTATTATGTGAACTAAAAATGGGTAACAAGTGGTTAAATTATGCAAATAATGAGAAAAGTGGTTATGAACTTAAACATGTTAGAATTACGACATTTAGTAATACTTGCCTAATATTTATATATATAAACATTGATTTACTAAAGAAGAAATTAATAAATATGGAAATAATATATATGAGTTAAAAATGAAAAAGGTAGATGATGAATTTAATGGTAATGTTATATGTGAGTTTTTTTTAATATATTGGTGTGATTATATGGTAGTATCTGTTCATATTTTCTTAGGATGAACAACATCCTTTTTTTTACTGGAGCCACTTATTGGATTCACCATCATGTTATTTTTAAAAGTAGGAATTAAATTAAAATGTTTCTAAACTCATTGTGCTTATTTACTTTTAAGTTGTATGTTGATTTTATGCCCATATCTTTTACATAATTGGGCCAACGCAAGTATCTTTGATGGTAGAGCTGCAAATCCCTTTCCCAAAAATAATTATATGGGCCATCAATTTATACGATTTAGGGCCTTTGCTTGTTGGCCTAAAGGGCTTGGAATCGACACCAACAACCTAAAAGCTAATAACTCCAATAAGATGAAAAGTAAATTCTCTCCTGTTACTATTTAACAATGATATAAAAATCTCACCTGCATCAACTATTAAAATTCTATTCTATTTTTAAGTTATAAACAATTCAAACTTTATTCAACTTTTTATCTTTTAGAAGCTATAGGGTAATTATTTGATATATCATCATTAAAATTTTTAGATGAAGGTGTAATAAATGTCACTTTTATTTATATTATATTTTTTTTAAATTTACAACAAATAATATAATATATAACATAATGTTTAAAATAAACAGTATTTTATAAATAAAAAAAATTGAAAACAATATAGAAATTTAGAACTAAATTATAATATTAAATTAAAATATAAAAAAATAAAATAACATGCATCAATTATAAGTTTTTTCAAATCTGTATTTTTATATTACAAATAATAATTTTTTATTCTTTTACTACACTTTATAATACATTTGTCAAATTTTCAACCCCTTGCGTAGTACTAACTATATGAAAATAATTTACATAATTTAAAGGTTGTTTATTGAATTTTGTAGGTTGTAGAGTTAAAATGATTTAGGAGTTTGATCAATTCTAACGTATTAAATAAGCTCAATTTATTTGTATGAACAAATTGTGCTATTGTGTGGACCTTAGTCATGGCCTCATGACTAATGTCTGTGGAATGTGACATTTCTAGTGAGCCAAGATGATGCCAAACCCAAAAATCGAAAACTCTAATTCGGACTTAGTTGAATTTAACCCAAAAGAATTCAATTTTAAATGTTTTAATATAAAATAAAATAAAAACTTAAGTAAAAATAGATATTGGTAACATGAATAGATGTTTTAGCCTATGTGGCTTCTAATAAACTTGTAACTAGCACTAATAATAATCAAAGGCTACCTACCGACCCTATAATAACTTGTATCCAAAGACTTGAATTGCGGGAAAAAGAAGTAAGACACCATAACTAGAAAGTACAGATGTAAACAAATCCTTTTTGATTATATATATATATATAATGTAAGCAAATCTTAAGAAAATGAATCCTCAACCTTAAAAAACATCTCATGGTTTAATTTTTTTTATTTATTTATTCTCAAAACCAAATAATGTTATAGTTACAGTGACAAAAACTCTAATCCCTCTGTGGTTCATTTTTATTTTTAATTGTTTACCTACCTTCCCCTCCCTTAAAAAAAAAAAAAAAAAAAAAGAGTCTTAGTCTCCTCCACCATCCACCGTAAAACCTAACATTGCAAGAGGGCTTGACTAATGATTCATATGAACCCAATATTTCAGCTGACTAAGTTCCCATATTGCACAAATGGCTAAACAAAAGTAGTCCATTCCTGATTCCATTGGCCGACCTAACTATTCTCATATCATTGCACTATGGAAATTAAACATTGGTGGCGCATGCAAACACCAATTTCCTGCTATACGCATCTCACCTCCTCCTTGGTTTTAGTGGATTGTTTGAGTGGTGTAGGAAGAATTTTTATTTAGGAGATCTATATTGATTTATAAAATTCGAGATTTAATTAACTAATACAATTATAAATTTAGGGAATCAAAAGAATAATTTTTTCAAATCAAGTGCTTTCTTGTTGGAATTTGACCGTCCATACGACGAATACATTTGGCGAGCTCATCAAGAATGACGAGTAGCGAACACATTTGACAAGTTCATCCAGATTGGCGAGCTCACAGCAAGAGGCAAACTCATTAATTTTTACGAACAAGGTTCGCAATATTTTGGTGAACAGTGAAACTGTGAAGTGCAAGCTCAAATAGTGAAGCTGCGAAGAAACTGAAGTTTGAAGAGCTTACTCGTACGGCAAGTTTTTCTTTCCAGAAGATTTAAATTTTATAAGTAAAATATTTTCAACATTTATTAGCATAAAAATTTTAGTTATTTCCTTCTATATTTAAATTTTTTTTATAAATACTTTTATTTGTATTGGTTTTATATATAAGTCGAATTATTTAACTGAGTGTTTAATAATATTTCAACAAATAATTTTGTTACTACTTTTTGTGTTCTTTCTTTTAAGCAATTTTTTTTGAGTGTACGAGGGTCAAAAACCCAACATCTCTTAGTGCGATCTTGGAATGACAAGCAAATGGTGTTTGAAGTCATGATCAAGTCAATTTTAAATGAAAAATGTAAGTGATAATTATGGAAAAAGGTGAGGTAATAAAGGAACCAATTTGATAATAAAAAAGTAAAAAAACCTTAATCAATTATGAGAAAATAGGAAAAGGACATAGATGACATATTTTGTAATTAAAAAATGATTGAGAACTCAGCAAGTGGTTCTAGTGAAAAAAATGATGATGTTCATCTTAAAAGATTAGAATTCAAGAATCTGAGAGTGAAAAATGTATGTATATTATTAAAGAGTTGAAAAAATATGAAAAATATTATCATATAATCATATTAATATATTTAAAAAAAACTGCGTTCTGATGGGAAGACAAAGGGTAAGAAATTAATAAATTGATTAAGCAAAGATGTGAACAATAATTAGAATAAGACAAAGCGAGGTGGGGGATCATAATTACTCCAATTTTCCATTTCGAAATGATAAAACGTTGACGCGCACGTTCTATGTGCGATGGCCTTTAGCTTAAATTATTCATAGAATGGAGTGTAGTAGAATTTAATTAGCGTATAAGGCTTCTTTTGGATTGAGTCAAACTTACGAGTTAGTGAGTTCACTTACGGATTTTGCACATATTTTGTAAATTTTATTTTTAAATAACTATACTTTTATTCAATCCAGGATCTTCTACAGCATTGGGACAATAATTTCTCAATATTAATAGAAAATGGACCGAATCTCAAAAATATTGAAAATTTCCTGCAAAGAGAACAATAAAAAAATAAAAAATCACAGACACAATATAAGAAAATGAAGCAAAACACAACCGAAGAATAGCCAAGAATCCCATAAAGAACACAAGCATTAAAAAATCTGCAACACAACAACAAAAAATCCAGACAAAGCACAAAAGCCTCACACAAGAATCCAAGAATTTTAAACCTAAAATCGATTTGTTTATTTAAATTTGATTTGATTTAGGGTGTATTTCATAAATCATTAATTTTTTTATTTTACTGAAAATAATTTTTTTAATATTTAATATTTTAAATATGTTTGATAATCATTTAAATTTTTTATTTAATATAAAAATATTAACAAAAAAATATTGAATAAAATAAGTATGTAGGTAGAAAATATTAAATTGATTTTATTTTTATTAAAAAAATAATTCAAATTACCAGATTTATTTTTTTTCCAAAACTATTTAAAATAATATAAACAATATATTAATAATATTAAATTTACAAACAATATAATTATATTTCGTATTTATATTTATCAATTTATTAAATAATATTTTAATATAAAATTTAACAGAAATTTACAATATTTAAAATTTCAGTTTATTAAAGACACCCCTTAATCGATATATCTTTAATATTATTGACAAATGACAAAAAAGTTAAAACCTTAACATTTTGAGCATCTATGTTGAAATTTAATTATACACAATTACTATATTATATGGTGGCAAGTGTTTTAAAATTGTAGACGCAAACTATAAAAAAAGCTTGATCTGATTTTAAAATATTAATAGAAAAAATTATTTGAATTCAACAGGACATGTGTTGAATTAAAAAACATGAAAAGGGAGATGTGAAATATCAATGAATAGCGTGCAGACAAAGATTACGGAGTCTTGAAAGTATCACTCTCTTTTTCATCTTTCTAAAAGAAAACAAAATTAGTTATGTTAAAACTTTAGACTAACAGTTAAATTAAGTGAACCACATCATGCAACAACCGTCCATGTATAAAGTAATCCGCCGACCTGCCGCCGTCCTTAGCTACCTTGCATGCAACACCAAGTGCACCTATCTTTATTAAACATTTAATCCTTATAAATTTAATCTTTATATTTTAATTGGTTATTTTTATTTTTATTTTTTATGAATGTTATTTTATAAAATTTAAAATTAAATTAAATTATTTTTATTTTTTAAAAAAATTATTAATTCATTCAATAAATGAGACCATATTATTCAAAGAAAAAATAACAAACACTCGTTGTAGGTAGTGAAGGACAAGCTTCATCAACAAAATAAAGGTTTCAACCTTAGTATCAATAGAATATTATGACACGTTGACAATTGACTCTGTCACAACTCAAGCACAAAATATTTGAAGTGATTATAAAAATCAACCTTGGATGGTCGAAAGTGGCAGGCATAAATCGGCAAAAGAACCGAGCATCCCAAACTAGAGAGGACGACGACAAAACTAGCCTTAAAATCACTCGTAAAATCAAGACTATATACATAAGCAAGACTAAAAAGCATGTTACAATAGTAGACAAAAACTTCTAAAAGTAAGACTTACTAAACAATGGAAAAACAAACAAAAAAACATATAAATCTTAAGACAACATGAGTCCAAATCGACTCATAAAATCATTTATTATTTTGAAATACTTTCAAAATAGAAACAGATTAGGAAGCCAACGAAGAGCCACCCACTTTCTAAAAGAAACTGTTAGTGGTCGATAGTATTTCAGTGATGATAGACATCATCATCTATCCATAGTAACTTGTGAAGACAATAAAAATACCCACAAAATAAATCTGCAAACTAAAAAAAAAGATACATAAGATGGATGAGAATAAAAAAGAGAGAGAGAGAGTTGATAGATAAGAGAAAAAGGCACGCTGAATAAAACAAAAAGATAAAAAACAAACGAGTTGAAAAAAAAAAGTTTTGAGGGTTTAAAGATATTTTTAAATTATATTATTTTTAAAATATGATGTGACATATAGATTATTATATGTGTAAAATCATGGGAATTTATCATATTATTCACTAAAAATTTAATTAATGAATCAACGAATGTTATTTACGCTAATGATTGAAAACTATAGAAACTAAAATTGGTCAAAATGTAATTCAAGAGTAAAATAAATTCATAACTTTCAGTAGAATTTAACCTGATTCTGATGTTGTTTTTCATGTTACGAACAGAGCTCAGGCAACAGTTTATTGTTTTCAAATTCTTAAAACTTAAAATATTACAGAAGAAAAACAAACAGTAGATGCAGTTTCTTCGAAAATCATACACCCAAATTGCAGATGAGGTAATCATTAAATGGTGACTTCCACTTCCTCCACTGCCATTTTGTCATTGCCAGAATCCCTAATTTGGAGCATTTCTTTTCCAATTCTTCCACAATATTGCTGCTTACTGATCATCGAACTACAAATTTTCCAATTCAATTATTATAAACAATTAAACCATTTCTCTCATTTTGCTTTTACAATATTATTTAACAATTCGAGTGAAACAAACATTTGTTTACCTTTCATGAAAAATGGCGATTGAGCGAATTTCACAATTTGTAAAACTGCGTAAACAAATAATAAATGTTTCTTTGATCAAAATAAGAGATTGATGTGTGAAATTGTTTAGGTGTAGAGAGGTAAAAAGAGACTGACCGGCTGCGTGGATAATCACCATCCATTAAAGGGTACCACTTGTCTCCTTCTAATTTGATCGGATGTCCTCGAAGCGGCAAGCGGTAAAAATTGCTATTCTCGACAAGTTCGATCATCGCTTTTTGCAAAAAAATACCATGGCTCACCACTGCTATCTTCTGTTCTTTCCTCTCCCATAACCTAAACCATTGAATTATGTTTAACAAATTAAAGGACCCAATGCTAAAATACAAAATTTTATTTTGGACTCACCATTTGAGGAACTTAATTGCCCTAGCTTGGATTTCGTCGTGGCTTTCTCTTTCATCTGATTTCCACAAAACATCATCTTCTTTTTCAATCTGATTAATGGTGAATTGTTTATGTTAACTCATGTTATTGGCATTGCAGAATATTTAAGACCAATTATGGAGTAAAATAGTACTTACCAATGAAAAATCAACTTTAGGGAAACGAGACCGATACTGACTAATACTTGCTCTCTTGTCACATTCTAATATTCCCTACAACACAATAAAGAAGATTTTGATTAAAAGATGAGAAAAATAAAAGAAAAAATAGTGCAGCTTCCATATGGGGACCGGGGAGAAGACAACAGACAACACGGTCCAGCTCCATGCTTAATTGTTTGACAGATTATTATCTTTTCAATAATTAATGCATAGCTGTTAAAATGATTCGATAAAGGAGGAAACTGCGACGGCCACAACATACCATTCGTTCTCGACAAAGCTCATATGCTACAATTCGTGGCCGACTATTGAAAATCGCCGATGTTTCATTGCCATTTACATGTGAATCCTGGCGTGAGCTGACGTTTAATGCATCCACTTGCTCTTTACCACCAAATATTCCCACTGCCGTTTCCAATGTTCTACAGTTGAACCATTCAAAAACATTTTCATGGTGAAATAATTTGGAGCAAATAAATGCATAAATTGGGTTTTTTTAAAAGAGGCTCAAGTCACATCTGGAACTGCTGATATGTGTAACGATCGGATTTCAGAACGGTTACATCAAGTGGGTGTGAAATAGGAGAAAAAGTGTTGGGTACCTTGTCATAGGGGAAACGATGACAACTTCAACCTCATCGAGCAGTCCAGTTTCACGGACATGTTTCCTCTCGGCAACAACCTGTTCAAAACAAATCCATGCACTCTAAGACATTAATCCCAGCATAACAAGTAAGGATAGTTTATAGATTTGAATTGAAGTGTGTACGGATTCTAACTCACCTGCTGCCAGCCCAGAGCGGAGAGTTGAGCATCCAAAAACTCGAATGATGTTAGCGGGTCACGACTCTTGTCTGGTTCTAGATTATGCATTCCTTCTGCATGCCTCACCTGATGAATTAAATTGTTCATACATATTCAAAATTGTTGAGTTGATTGCTTGTTTAAAACTGAAAGAAAAACAAGAGTAAAAAGGAAGAAACAAACCAGATGAATAAGTTTATGAGGAGCCGCTGCAATTGTATCCATTTTCTGCACATGCGAAAAACAGAGGAAGATAACACAAAGCCGAACAAGGAAGACGACTCATAA
Source organism: Gossypioides kirkii (assembly GCA_005610355.1). Taxonomy (NCBI): domain Eukaryota; kingdom Viridiplantae; phylum Streptophyta; class Magnoliopsida; order Malvales; family Malvaceae; genus Gossypioides; species Gossypioides kirkii. The sequence goes on along the minus strand of CP032247.1, from coordinate 15,968,450 downwards.
ATACTGAAGACGTGAGGTATACTAGACACGAGGAAAGCAATAAATTAAATTAAAATTCGAGACCCAAAGTTTTTTTTGTTTGGTTGTTTAAAAAAGAAAAACCCATTGTCAATAGTCCCACAGACAAAGTATATAAACTTTTTTTTTTTTTTTCCTTTCGTCTTGGTTACAACCTCAAAGCTAACAACTATTAACCAAAGAAGAAGAAAGAAAAAGGGGCATTGCTAATGTTACTGTACTCGAATATAGAAAAGATTGTTGCAGCAATTAATTTCCCATTACAAACGCTCGCTCCTCAATAGCTGTGCAAGGTTGAAAACTATAGAGTAGAGATTTAAATATACAAATTTATTTCTGTGCATCGTAATTGACTTGGCCTCCCCACATCTCATTCATTCATGCACGAGAATCCAAACTCCGTTGACGAATAAAAGACCATGACAATTAATATGATCCTTACTTACTGATTGAAGGAAATTTCCCAGGTAATTGCCTGCACAGAGAGAAGGAGGAGGAAGCTAGCGCAGCTATTTGATTTTTCTGAGCTTCCAACTGAACTTACTATTAAATTAGTCTATAAAGAGAGTGATATCATTCAAAGATAAGAAAATAAATGAGAAGCTCGTGGGGTGTTTACCCAGAGCAGTGAGGGAATTTAAAAGGAAATTTCGATAGGATGAAATATCCAGATAAAACTGGTCAACCGGTCAACTGTTCATGCTGGTGGAAGGCAACCAGAACAGACTGTTTTACTTGGTTCAAAATTGAACAATATGATTATTCTACAACTGGGAAAAGAATAAACGATTATTCTACGAAGCAATAAATAAAATGGATTATAATGGACAAGTTTGCATACGTTGGGGTTTCGAATTTTATAATTTTTCCTTTCTTGATAGGCTCTCCATGTCACCTTCCTCCTTCGAATATAGTAAAATTTAACTCAACTGTGCTAATTTCCTACTTGACATTGGCTTCCATGTTTTCCATGTTGCGTGACGCTACAACCATTTCCATTTTTTTCTATAATAACGAAAGCGAAAGTTGTTTATGTTATATCGGATTTCTCGTAAAGATGATTATGTGAACTAAACTTGGATTTACTTGTTCAGTTTTCCATTCATGCAGCAGGTAAAACGAGGATATAAGAATCATATTATAGTTTTGACCCTTTTCCTTGATCGTGAAAACTCAGGCACACAGTGCTCCAATACAACAGTCGATTTCGAAAAATCAATATAATTTAAACCCTCCTTCGGGGCAGGGCGAAACCACATGGATCCAGACAGATCCAAAGAAAATCGGTGGTGTTAAACTTGTGGACTGGTTCGGCATCCCTTCCATGTTGCTATTTAATTGTCTTACGGACAATAATAGGATGTAGGAATTCATGTGCTTTCATTTATCAAGAATTGACAGCTTCTTAGCTGTATAAAGCAATTTTTATCTAACACATTCTTCAAATAATTTAAAGATTGCCTAACGTATGTAGATTGACAAGAACCTAACAAATTATCTCTCTGTAAATTTGTGATGAATCATGTTTATGGAAATCAAACTGAGTGTTCAACGCTCGATCGCCCCACGAAACACGAAAAAAAAAAAACTAATTCGCTTTTCCTTCATCCGAAAGCTTCTCGTCAGTAACATCACTTGGAAGATCAAGGCCACTAGGGAACTTTCCAGGATAGTTAGTGGTTGCAGGATCTGATCCCATCATACTGCAAGAAAAAAAAAACCAAAGTTATTCGAAAAAGAAGTTTTCGACAATGGCCCCATTGTGATAAAAACGAATTCCATTTCAAGTTCTAAAACCGTCATGAATACCTTCTATCAATGATAACTACGGACCGGAGCTCACAATTCGCAAAGCTGCAAAAGATATACCGAAATTTCTAGTTAACCAGTGAAAAAAATTCAAGGTTTTAGGTTATCTCTACTGAAATACGTTTCCCTCATACTAACATATAATTTGCCTACACGCCCTTTTCATAGTGGTGAAATAACAATTAACAATTTTGAGGAACTCACTGTTTGCATATTTCGTCTTTCACCGATGGATGACAATCACTACCAAAAGCACTTAACGTATGGTACAAGAATCCGCTGTGCGTAACAATCACAATTTCCTTCTCCTTCCGCGTCCACAACCTGTGGCAAATATTATATGATCTAGTCATGGGGCAGTTCAATTTTAGCATACATTTCCATTTCTTTGCTATGCAGGTCCAAAATATAGGTAAAACTTGTACAGCAGAAAGAGAAACGGGTCACTCACCAGCTGAGAAACTTCATTCCTCTGGCTGCAACCTGTTCGTTCTTTTCTCTAGTCTCAGCTTCCCATAAAACATCATCGTCGTTTTCGACCTGAAGGGGAGAAAACAAAACAAGAATGCTTGCAATCAGCCATCATTGAATTCAAAACTATATAATCATAGTTGATAACGGCAAAATGAGCAAGGATTGACATCAACTACTTGCCAGAGAAAAATCAATTGCAGGAAAGAGAGACTGATACTCATTGATGCTTCTTCTTCTATCACATGGATGGACTCCCTGTGGTTCAATGGTTCGACGAGGAAACAATGAAAATGAGATGAAAAATGCATAATATCATTAGGCAATTGGGATTAACTGCAAATTCTACAACATGAACCAACTCTTTTATGTAAACATATAATATATATCAACTTATGGTCGGTTCTTACATACTACATCAGAACCTAAATAACAATTATCCTCCGAGTACAGAAATTCATAAGTAAGCAATCTAAAAGATGAATTACAATGATAAGACTGAACCATTAACATTTTTATAATGATAAAGACTGAACCATCAATTTTTTTATGCTCTATCATAACCTTGATTGTTCCTTCCGATCTTGACATCTATGAGTCTGTGACTAATACTGAGCATCTTCAAATACATGTTAAGTGTTCGTGCATAATTCGGATATCTACAATGGATATTTAGCAACATGTTATACATTTTGGGAGCTAGACCTCCCTTAGGACATAGGGAAAAATACAGTAATACAGACATGAAATTGAACATTGGAGCATCAGAAGTTCATATTTTCAAAGCAGAAAAGTGGGAAGTCAAATTGCAGCAAGTAAGAATAATAGAATGGATGATTAAAAGATATTGGTTATTCCGAAAGCATAGGAGTTTGATCAAGCTTATAAGTATATTGATGGATATCGAACTTCCATGTTAAATATTTGGTGTTTGACAAAGAGTTGAAGTAAAACTGTTACTCCTTTTCATTCTCAATGGAGAAAACAGAGTTCCTTACGATAGCAATCCGTGCATGAAATTGGCTATCGTATCCCTTGTATGCAACAGCACATGAAAATATAAGCAGTAACATATTAAGTTGCAAATGAATTTTTTTGAATGGTGCATTGGAGTCAAGCAGAAACACATTCAATTGCAGGGCTTACCAAATGTTCTCGACAAAGTTCAACAGCTACAAATGGTGGGCAATTCAAGCTTGAAATCTCAGGACGGTCACTTTGCCCTGCATTTGCCACCATTAGTGGAGGAACTTCTATCCCATCCTTATACCCCTCACCACCAAAGACTCCCACTGCAGTTTGCATAGTCCTATAATCCCAAAACATATAACTCAAGCATGAGAAATCTGAGGAAAACCGGAAGCTTAAACTAGGTATACATTAATAAAAACATCATGAATATGCATTTTCTGGGCAATGAAAATTCACTATTAAACAATAACAATGATCCTTACATACATACAAAAAATTGTTTTCAACTTCCCTTTGGTTTAGTTCCTAGTACTTTTCTTTTCGTAGTGTTCAAATTTACAAAAAGAGTGTTGAATTTGCACTGACCTATTAAGTGAAGCAGACAATTGTTCTTAGGATAGGAATCTGAACAAATATGCCTATGCAAGTAGGCTATGATCAAGGTAGTCAGTACCGTATAAGTGAATGTAAAATTTTTACCTTCGTACCAGTATGTACCGGTACCAATATGTTTTGAATTACAATTTCAGATTTATCGATGTTTTAAATATTTTTCACATATATATATTTATAGTCCAATTTTTAGTTTCTTGATAAATTATATATTTAAATATTTTTCCACATAATAAATTATAGATTAGTTGGTAAAAAATATATTACATAATATATATACATGTATATATCTCAATTATATCCATATAGATACATTTGTATGTAAATATAAGTTTTAAAATTATTATTTAGATTCAATAATTCAATTTAATAACTACTAATTTTAAATAAAAATATAGAAAAGTTGAAATAGTTAAAAGTAAAAATTTTAAAAGTTGGTTTAAAATATCAAAATTTAATCCCAACCAATATGAATGAACCGCTACACACCGGTCCAAATTAAGATTAACCGAAAGGAACTGAAACATATTGAAATGATTGAAACACACCGAAATTTTAACCGGAACATGAAACATAAATTAATTGGTACTGGTTCAAGACTGAAAAGTTACGTACTGGCCAGTACCACTTGTACCGACTGCATGGTATGAACTTCAATTTTTACTGCTATCCTAAAATATGATTTTTCACATGAAAGCAAAGGGAAATATAAATAATCTGAAAAAGAACCACTACAATAAAGAAGATGTCAAAAAGTGCTCTTTTGTCTAAAAGTAGTAGTACTAGTAAAATAAAATGGAGGGAAAGGACAAAAAAGAGGTACCGAAACAGAAATTCTCGAGAAACAAACAAAAGTAATTAAAAAATTATAATACCTGAGCAAGGGGGAAACAATGATCAGATCCACTTTTTTAGAAAGCCCAGTTTCATGAACATGGTTGCGCAGATTATCAACCTGATATAATATCGGTTACAACCATAATTATACTAAAGCAATATTGTTCCCACCAAAACCAAACAACAGCATTGTTCAAAGGTATATTCTAAAGAATAAACTCTCCAAAAACCAACTTTAATGCACCAGATTTTAGCAGGCAAACACAAATCCTAAATAAACCCTATCGTTTCTGTTTGGAGGAAAAAACAGAATGATATAACCAATGATTTTGCTTTATAAACCTGTTGCCAGCCAAGAGGAGTGAGATGGGCATCGAAATATTCTTCAGATGAATAAGCAGCATGATCTATTTCCCCTGCTACATTATGAACTCCCTGAGCGTGCCTCACCTGCAAGAAAAAAAAACCCATTTATTTAAAAACCAGATCGGCCAATCGACTTTTGAATCCAAATCAATCGAAACAGAAATGAAATTTTTGCATCAATGACACGAACCAGATGGAGAGTTTTACAACGGTGCAAAGGGTATAATCCAGGAGTGATCGTTGCATCCATTTCTGCAGTCACCCAAAACAACAAAATATAAAAAAACGAAACAAGTTTTACATGGGAAGAGGGAGAGAAGAAAAAGAGGGTACCGTGTGTTGAGAGAGAAACAGAGGAAAAGAATGTATCGGTTTTGGGGCTTTGAAAAGGGGAATGGGCCACTGGGAGAGAGCAATGCAGCGTGGAGGAATAACAAGGAATAAGATTTACTGAATGAAACTTTATATGAATGGGGAAAAGGGTGTATTTTAAGATGCTTTGCGTTGCGTTGTTCGTAATTCGATTGCGGTGGCTCTGGCAAAATGGTGAGTGCCCCAGTTTTTAGAAGCCATTGTTTTGGACCAGAGGTTCTATTTTACATCACCGACCACACCCACATGGCCAATTGGCATCTTCCCCTTTGCTTTGCTTCCTTGGAGAAATATCCAAACTAATGCTATTCTTTTATTTAATTTATTATTAGTTTCCCTTACTATCAATTTTGGATCATACAATAATAATTTTAACAACTCAATAATCTAATAAATGATTAAGTAATTAAAAGAAACATAAAGGGTGGTTTAGTAGAATGTTTTTTATAATAGCCTTTTATCTTTCTTTTTCCTGACTAATACCCGCTTATCACATTCCATAAATACTAATTACTTATCGTGTTATATAAGCTAACCTTCAAAGGCCTGGGCCCCAATTTAGGCATGTGTTGAGCCCCCCTGTTTGATCCATAAATACATTTAGATCATCTTTTTTTTTTATTTCCAAAAAGAAATAGTAAATTATATGGAAGACTATTAACCTGGATTTCAGAATTTCCATATGAAAAATAATAAATATTTTAATGCAGCCTTTTGCCTGTCGGCCGGGGCCGCCCCGGCTGACAAATCTAACAATGCCCATTTTCAACTTTCACGTTTCTTGGTCAAAATAAAACTACAAATGAATTTTACTTCTCATTTTTTTAAAAAAATTTTGTTGGGCTTCATTTCAAATTTGTCTTGAAGAAAATAATTAATTATAAAAAACTCTGAATCAAAATCTTATATGAAAATAATTTATTTTTTTACTGGGTGATAACGTTGGCATCAAGTTTAAATTGATTCGATACTAGACAAAAAGTATCATATTTAGATTAAGGCATCGATACCTTATAATAAATATTGATACAAACAAATGGTATCAATATCTTATAAAAAAGCATATAGATATTTTTGACATATTTTTTAGCTTTATTATGAATTTCAATAACGGTGATTGGGTTTTTTCTTTGCCCTCATGCTTTTTCATTCAATGACAAAACTACATTCAAACAGACACAAATAGCATCTATAGATAATTAAAACCTTAAATTAGCAACACAAAGTAGATTGAAAATATATAATACTTAAACCTTTTATTTTTCAAAACTGAGTTTTGCACGATGAGAGATCAGATAAAAAGCTCAACGGGGAGCACAAATTTAAAGTAAAAGCTAGAAATAGGAAAAATAAGAGGAAAGATGAGAAAAGAAGTAAACATGGCAAGCGAAGCAGTAAAGGGTGGTGCTGGTACAGAGCTTTCAGCTGCAAGGAAATTTAGCTGGAGTTGGCAATAGTGTAACCATTTGGTTAGGACAGTTGATGGAATGTAGCTTTAATAAGAAGATTGATGTCAAGGGAGTTGATCAAGGAAATCAGACAGTGGAAAGTAAGATAATTGAGGAAGAAATGGCATCACCATTATTAAAATGCTAAAAATGTATCAAAAATATCAATACCTTCTATAAGGTATCCATACTAATATTGACACGATGTTACTATACAATTTGAGGGTACCAAAAAAAAAACTCGTGAAATTATATTGAGACAAAAGTTTCCAAACGGGGAACATTATCATGTATTCATGTATAACAAATTTATGGTTAAATAAATAAAGATTTTAACTTTTTCAATTATTTTTTAGGAAAACAAGTTACAAAGCTTTTGTTTGTTTATTCCTTTTTTCTTGCTAATTATTTAAAAAAGAAAAACAACCGAAAGCCTAAACAACAGTACATGTTTGACTACGTCTGTAAGCAGCAATTTGGACACAAATGTTTACAAAATTCAATTTGTCAAATTTTTACGCGCCTCCCATTGAATTTCTACCAGCCATTTATTGCATAAATGGGATTTTTATTGGGTAAATTAGATATATAGTCACTCAGTTAAAAAAAAAATCATTTTAACCACTTAAAATAAAAAAATTACAATTTAAACACTCACATTATATAGTTCGAGCATTTTAGTCACTCTATTAAAATTACAAACGACAAGTTGATACGACAATTTAAAAAATGACTATAGTAACACCTTTAACCCTAAAAATTTACATATTATATTAATGTAGTCATAATTTTAAAAAATTAAACCTCAAAATTTACAAATAATTTCAATTTATCTTAATTTTAAAAAATTCAAAAATATATAAAAAATACATAAATATTTTTAAAATATAATAAATAAAAGTTTTCAGAAAAATAATTTTAAATTATATTTAATATTAATATTAAATAAAATAAAAATCTCCCACCTCCTTCCCTCTCCCTTTTGGCTTCCCATTTTCCTGCGCTTACTTGTTTGATTTAGCGAAGTGCTCTTTACTATGCTTCCTTTACAACTTATCCAATTGTTTTTTCACGACTGAAAACAAGCCGATGGAAAAAACTTATCCCATTTTCCTATGATTTTCGAAACTAAAACTCCAGTGTTATACTGTTAATGTGTGCTTAATCGAAATTTAATATCAGAATCAGAATACCATATATAGTGAGGATCGAATTGATACTGTATTATTATATTGAATTTGCTGCTGCAAATTGAGGTATAACAAAAATGCAGCAGCAGCAGCAGCAGCCAGCAGAGAGGGACAGAGACGGTGGTAGGGGAGGGGTCGGTCCGTTGGGGGAGGGAGAGGGAGAGGGATGAGTGGGGTTTTTATTTTATTTTATTTAATATTAATACAATTATATTTATTTAATATTAATATAAAATATAATTTTAAAAAAATATTTATTTATTTATTTTTACATATATTTTTAAATTTATTACGATATATATTTTTAAATATTTATGTATTTTTAAACATTTTTTGAATTTTTTAGAATTAGGATCAAATTGAGATCATTTGTAAATTTTGAGGATTAATTTTTTAAAATCATGATTAAATTGATATAATGTGTAAAAATTGAGAATTAAATGTGTTATTATACTAATTTTTTTAACTACCACATCAATTTGTCATTTGTGTTTTTAATGGGAGTGACCAAAATAATCAAACTATGTAATGTAGGTGCTTAAATTGTAAATTTTTTATTTTGGTGCTTAAAATTAAAAACTTTTATAGTTGGGTGACTATTTATGTAGTTTAATCTTTTTTATTATCTATAACCCTTCCTTCTTTTGACACCTGTCCAGTGCTATCTCTTCTTTTTTTAATCTTTTTTATTATCTATAACCCTTCCTTCTTTTGACACCTGTCCAGTGCTATCTCTTCTTTTTTTACATTATAAACATAAATGGTTAAACTTCAATTGTGGTCCCTTTATTTTATTAGATTACATATAAATGGTCATATATAAATTTTGGTCCCTATATTACACTCAAATTTAAGATTTAATACTCATAATTTATCTTTTTCATTATTTGTTACTTTAGTGCTGATAAACTCATTAATTATTTATATAAACGAAGGTTGTAAGCGATTTTGTCATATTTTTTTCTTCCATTTAAGATAACAATAAAATTTTAGTATTGATCCCTCTAATTTGCTAAATTTTGATGAAAAAGTAAATATCCAGAAATAAAAAATTTTGATGAAAAAAAATTACAATCGTTTGGTGTTGTAATAAAATTCAACATAACCAAGCATATGAATTGCAAGGGAAATTAGGGTAGTATTGGGCCCAAAATCTAATAAAATGGAAACTTGGGCCAAGATTTTATCAAGGCCCAACTCTAAACTAGTAATAAAAACGCTTAAAACCGAGTTCTCTGCCAACTTTCTTTTTTGTATATAAGAAAAAAATTAATTCATCTTTCAATAAAATATTAATTCAAACCAATTAACTACAGGTTGATTTTGATTTCTATGTATATAAAAAATCCGAAACGAATGGCAAAATTTATTTCTTCATTAATTTTTCTAAAAAAAAAGTAATTAAAAAAAATGCTAGTCTTTTCAGCGGGATTTTTTTAAGTTTTCTTTATTATTATAAATCAAATATATTCACAAATGTAGATATACATATGAACAATTCGAATTAAAATCAAATCATTTCAAAATAATCAATATTAAGTATAATAAATGAATAAATAAAAATAACAGGACAAAAATCTCACACAAAGATGTTAGAATTTGGTCTTAACCAATGCTAAAGCATCATTGGCAAACTACACTTAAAAATAACACTTAGAATCTTACTTTCTTTTTACGAGTTTTTGCGTGTAGATAGTTTTCCAGATCACATGAAATGAAAAGGGACAAGATTTTGATGTTGGGGTGATATGAGGAAGATTTTTAAGTAATTTGTCTCCAATATGTTTCCTTGTAGCGGTTATATGTATATACGAGAAATAATTGTATGAAATTGAGATAATATCAATTTTCAATAGTTTAATGTCACAATAATAGTTTCATTCTGAATTTTATGGTTTTCATTTGGATTTAATTTTTTTAAGATCTATTTCATGTAATCTTTTCTCATGTATATATAAGTTTCAAATATATATTCATTTATACGCTACGATCGTATTTATAAGATTTGATTTCGTTTATTTTTCTCTCTTTATACCAACAATGAATGATAAACCCAAAAAAAGAAGTAAATGTTGAATACTATTAAATTTATATAAGAAAAATATTTAATAAATTAGTAAGGATTAAGTATAAAATATAATCATGTTGTTCAAGAAAAATAAATCTTGAAATTTAAAATTAATTATTCCTTGATTTTAATATTATCAATGTAATATTTCATATTATTTTGGTTGAAAGTTAAATAGGGCAATGTAAAATTTTCATTATTTTGTCTTGATTATGGATTGATGGTTAAATATTTAATACAAATTTAAATCGTGTGATTTTTATCTTTTACTGCTGATATAAAAAGATATTTCATTACTTAAAAAACGAATAATTTACTTGACAATTTCATCAGTTTTGTTTTTATTGCACCCAAAAGATGGTTATTCATTGACATGGGCAAAGTCAAAAAAATTTTTAGGGGAACCAAAATTAAATTATAATTTTTACGATAATAAAAATATAATTTTAAAAGGATTAAATCAAAATTTTAGTATTTTTAGGGCTGACCAAAGTGCAATTTTACTTTTATTAATTTAAAATTTTTTAAAAAAATTAAGGACCTAAATAAAAAATTTTCCATTTTATGGGGTTCCTGTTCTTTGATTAATGGTCAATTAAATTACATATTTATTGACATAGTTGATAAAAGTGAAAGTTTTCGATCTTGAATATCCATGTTTGAGATTTACCATGAGCAATTATATATATATATGAGTTCTCAAGTCTCAGCATTTTATTATTATTATGTGTGAATTTTAGCCTAAATCATTGGTTTTGTTTTTTTCTTTGCTCAACAAAAATAAAGTTTTATTAATATCCAACGGGTTGAATATTAACTGAATGGTTAGTAGAATACAAAAAATCCAAATGGAACCATTTTATTCTACTTAGTGATTGTAACTTTTCAACTATTCAATAAATATTAATATATACGATATTTTAAATTGAAGTAATAGAAATATTGAATCAATTTGAAAATTTACATGAATCACAAGTATAATTATAATGATAATTTTAACTATTAAAATATTAAAATATTAATCTTAAAAAATACAAAAAAATATGTAAAACTAAAATAATTTTTTTTGATAAATAAAACTAAAATAATTTTACTCCGATATAAACGAATCACACCAATTACATAAATACATATAGTTGTATTTTATGGGTAAACAAAATCACTCCCTTGATTAGTCAAACAATTAATTGGTTTTGTATGCTCTATCTCCAAATAACGTGGGGGGGGGGGGGGGGGAATTTGTATATTTTCATGTTTAAGACAGCTAATACCATATCTTAAGCTCATAGTCATTCTTCTAGAAATGGAAGTTGAAGTCGCCAATTAACATTTACCTTCAATTTTTTTTTCTTTTGAAAGTTCTACTATTATAAATTGAGTAGATTTTACAAATATAATACAAAAGTAAATATATGCTGAAATAATTTATAACTTATAATTTTTTTTTTAATTCTGATCATATATGTTCTTTTTGATACAATGCTTAGAATTACCCCAAAGTCCATCACCAACTCATAAATAGAAAGATAATGTGTTTCAGCGCACTTGAACCACGTCTTCCTACATTGATAACAATGCCCATACCAATCAAGCTAAGACTCAATCAACATTTATAACATGTAATTAAATCAGTAAAAAATATAACTAGTAAAAAATTGAGTAAAATTTATAATGTAATATGATATAATATCATGGTAAAAATAAAAATATTCATTTAGATTCTCTCAAACTCTAAATTTTAGGAAACCTATCAACAACATTATGTTATCAAAACAACACTCAATTGTCCAGATATCCAACTTTCTTATTTTATTTCTCAAGATACTTATTAGAGCGAGTTTAGTAATTAATCTTTCGCATTCTGTAGGCCCATTAAGGGGGTGGATGCTCGCCTCAAATTTTCAATCTACTCCACATTCAGGACGAGAATCGAACCTTTAACTATTGGTTAAGGTACGAGATATCCAACTTTAACTAAACGAAATTCAAAAAAAAAATTAACTTAATATTAGATATAGTCACAAGTCAGATATTGAAAGTTGAATTTAGGCAGCTGTGCAAATCAAATTACGAGACAGTCTAGCAAATTGGATTTTGGGGCTAATTTATTTCTTTTATCATTAAAATTTAATTTTATGAAACAATTAGTACGTCAAGTTGCAAAATTTGTAGGCTTTGAACCCGATTTTGTTCGATAAAGTTGGTGAATGTAAACAGCTATAATAAGATTTTCATATATGACAAAAACATATGTACGCTATAATATATATATAAAAGAGGAATCATTTATATTTATATTTATTTTTCTTTTAAAAATTTATGTATTTAATTAAATTAAACCAAAGTAATTACAAATTAAATCTATATTTGTAGAATTAATATTTTCAATCTTTGAACGGACAAAATTATAGATTTCATGTAGTGCGACTCCCAAACATAGAACCAATTGTTTTTTTGTTTTTTTGAAGTTAATGGATTCCCTAAGAAACATATAATATGCTTAGATATTATTACAATTGAATAACATCCCATTTGATTTATAAATATAGTTTTCTAGTGAGTCGTTTCAATCTTTAAGCAGTCCACACATATAATTGGTCTTTTTTTATGTATAAATTTTAATTATTATATGAAAAGGAAAAATAAAATAAGATTGCTAAGATTATCACTAGCTAGTTTCCACAACTCGTGCATAGAGAAGTATGATTTTGTCCTTATTCCGGGTCTTTTTATGTTTCTTGACAAGCTATATAAGAAATCTTGATGCGAGGAGGTTTCCAAGATTCTTTAGTTATGTATTAAAATATAATGTGTGTATATATAATTAAGTATAGGGAAAATATTTGATACACTGTCACGAGTTTTTAGATTTCATAAGTAAGGTTAAGGATGTTCGTAGAATAAAAAGTTACTTTACTAATGTATTTTTTTGAACATTGATTTCATTATAAATTCTGATAATATCTGCTCTTTTTAATATCATGGTTAGAACTACACATAGTCCCTCACTAATCCTTAAATAGGAGGATAATGCGTTTCAACATACTCGAACCCACGACCTCTTGCACTAACAACAATGTCGATGCTAATCGAACTAAAACTCAATCAACATACACTACTAATGTACTAAATACTAAACCTTAAGTATAATGTAATGATAATCTGTATAGTAGTAAAAAAAAACATACAAGATTACGAGTCAATGATTTTGGCAAAAACACATGTAAATCAGTGGGACTCACGTAAAAAAGGCAAAACTAAACTAAATAAAAAAAAAAAGTAAAAAAGACTTGAAATTGATTTACTTGATTGATTGTGATGTGAAGTATCAAGATTAGGGTTTTAACAATAATTCCACTTAAATGATTTTTAAATTCGAGTGTTGGTAATTTCTGGAATTGTGTATATGTCTTAACCCTAAACAGGATGAAACACACACACACAAATTTATTATTATTTGTTATTTTTAACAAACTTAAAACAGATTTTATGATTTGTAGTCAATGTGTAGACTCAACCAACTAGTATTCGCGATCTTTGATTTTTGTTGGTTTATGCCTTAATTCATAATTGTATTCCTTAAAAGCTAATTAATTAAATCATGCAAAAAAGACAATAGTGGTTAAACATAATACCCAATCATTTATATTTCTAGTTCTATTTCATTTATATACCCAAACACAAAAACCAAATTATTTTAAAATTTATCTTATGGTCTATGAAAATCCTTATCTGATTCTTGATTGTCTTTTTTAATAACAATATTATTATTTTCAAACTTCAAATTTAAATTTTCTTCTTACAAGTACAAGATACTTTAGGACAAATCTAGAAAAAAATTTAAAAGGGTCGGATTTGAATCATAAACTTCAAGTTTAATTTTATCATATATATATATATAAATTTTTAATTTCATATATCATAAAAGGAGTAAAAAGTAAATTTCCAATATTGGGACCAAGACCCTACCTGCCTTTTGTATTCCGCTCTAGATATACATTATTATTACATCCAACATTTCACGATAAATCCATCAAAATTAAATTATACGAACCACAAAGTTGAAATGATCCAAAGGTTCTCAACATGACAACCAAGTGAAGCGAATAGGATAGAAAAAGTGGTGCGGTGAGTGATGAGAGAGGTGGGTGGAGTTAACGTAAGGTTGCCATTCATAATTAATTAAGATTTCAACTCATCATTGTGTAAACGACTGATTCAACACCGAGTACTAAGAACAAATTTCATAATGTCTTAAGATGAATTCAACATTAATTGGTTTTTGCCCCAACAATGAGGCAACTCAAATCATACTATTTTTCTCTTCGTAGGCCGATCGACTGGTACTACAAAATTAAATCCCCTTTATTTTTATTATTTTCTAAGTTTTCATCAAAAGATAGCTTAAACGTCAAATAGGCTACATTTTATGTGGGCACAAAATAACTCAACATTCAAATAAGTTGGCCAGGTAGGATGATGGGCAAATAGGACCTTCCATTTTGGTCAACAGTCACATGTTAGATATAGCTAAGAAGTAAAAGAGTCACGAATTAATTAATAATAATTTTAGTTCAAAGCATGGAATTGAGTTTTTAAAGTCCTTTTCATACAACTCAAATAAATAGAATAAGAGTTGACAAATATTTAAAATTCATTTGATAAATAAGTTTTAGAAAATAATAAATTTTTACTCAAAATCAATAAATAAATATCTTTTTAATAATCTCGTTATAAGTTTTGATCATATCTGTTATTTTTCACAAAATGTTTAGAACTACCCATAATCCCACCTCAACTTATAGATGAGAGGATAATATGCTTCAGTAAACTCAAATCCACATCTTCTTGCATTGATAACAATATCCACAATAATCAAATTAAGACTCAAATCGAAATATTTTTTTAATAACTTTCCCCAAACTTAATTTGTATGATAGATGAGAATTCGATATTGACACGTCTTTTAATAAGTGTGGTTTGTGGGGCAGTTTTTAATTTGCCTTAGCTAAAAAATACTCGTGAAACCAATTAAATTAACCCTTACTTTTCAAACCTCCTAATGATATCTTTCCCTTTTTATGTTCAAAAGCAAAAATTATGTAGCCCCCCAGTTTTTAAAAATATTTATTAACGTCCAAAAATAAATAATTTTTTTAAAAAATGGGATCTCTCTTTCATTCACATGCAATTCAATGAGAGTACATATGTATATACGTTACACAAACCCTAATTAGTAGAAAAAACATATATGTATATAAGTATATGTTTATTGGATGATGAAAAGCCTGTATTTGGCAGCACTGTTTAGGATTTTCTTTGGATCCCTTCCCCATTGAATATCCCACTACCCAACAAACCACTACCTGACAAATTCCACCATCATAAGTAGAAGAAGAAAAGATGACGATGATGATGAAGGGAAATAAATAAATAAATAAATGTTTTTTTGAGTTTAGAGCTGAAAATAACAAAACCCTAAATCAAGATATTGTGGGCTGTCAAGTTGAAAGTGAGGGAGGAATTAAAACTGGTATGGTATATTTTGCTGTTGGGAAACCGCTTAGTGTCGGGGCGGTAGGGAGAAACTGCCCGTGGTTTTCTCATTTTACCACCATTTTTCCCCACTTCTTTTCACTTTTTTTTCCCTCTATTATGCATCTCGTGGATGCGAGTCGTTGTCAATTTTAAATAATAAATATTGCTCTCTCTTTTCTTTTCTTTTTTTAATTTTATTTTCGCCCAGTTCTAAGGTTTGTTCCCAATTAAATCTTTTGTTAATTATGATATTAGTTGTTCTTAGTACCAAATGACTTTTTTTTGTTTACGTATATAATTTGAGCCCGAGTTATTTTTAAAGAAGGTAAACGGGACGTCAGTAGTTCACGCCTTGAGGTTCAGTATCAAATAATAAGTTAATGTGAATATCAATATAGGGTCGATATTGAGTAATAAAAAGTTGAAGATAATTTTGATATTAGTTAGTTATTTTACAAGATATGCATCAAAGGTTAATTAATGGCATGGATGAAGATACTGCACATTCGATAAGACTATGATCTACTACTTGTGGAAAATTAAGCAATATCGTGTTCGTAGTCGTACGATTTATTCATAAAATATCAAAGCACAACCTCTAAAGCAACCTCAATTATAAATAAGTATATATACCTCAATTATGGATGCATAACAACCCATAAACTGCAATGATATCAGCTATTTTTCTTTCTCTGATGTATAAATTATGCTGGGCTGTATCGAAAAAAGAGAGAGAATAATAATGGATTTATATAGTTAAATTTTAATTACGAGAACATTAACAATTTGATAAGCTAATATTTTATATAATGTTGTCCCATTAAACAAATCCATTTTGAGTCCCTCATTTTCTTTTTTGTTTATGTCAAAGTTATCAATGGTGAGATGATTGATGCACTTGTTAAGAAGTTAATAAACCATAATTACAGTAATTAATTAATTGATGACCTATTAGCAAAGGGGGGAGGAATAGCGGCCACAAGTTATGGTACGACCATGCACGTGTACATGTCTGGACCGATACCATGATGCCTTGAAAATCATTTGTTGTATACAAAGTCAAGTTCAAAGCTCTACTTATTCAACCAAATAAATATGAAATCAACAACTCCATATATAATATTTGTGTGGCCAACATTTAATTTTAAGTAAAAATTAAAAAGATTAAAGTGAAATAATCCGTGATGATGTTTGATAGATGGAAATGACATATCCAAAATGAGAAGAATGAAAACACTACATACGCCGCAGCATGCACATAGAAGAAAAAGTTATTTCATCTACGTAAAATTAGATAAATTCATAATTGAAACAATCCAAATTAAAATACACGCATATTAATATTTAAAACCCACCTATAAAAACTAAGATTCCAACTTAAGTACAAAAAACTTTTTAATATTTGATAATACTAAAACTTTATTAACTTTTACATGATCAATTATTTTATATATATTTTTAATTTCACAAATAAGATTAAAATTTAATCACATGTTTTATTTATATATATTAATATTCAAAAAATAGAAAATAGAAAAAGGTTAATTTGGTTTATATTATTTTTAAGTAGGCTAGACTGTTAGCCGTGCTTCCTTTCTAAAGATATTCCTTCACTTAACACGTGGGGATGTGACAATAGGACACGTCTATTGGTGAATTTCACTTTCTGAACCTCGTGTATTATTATAGCTACTTTCAATCTCCCTCCAATTATTAGTATAGTAAAAGGATATAGTTAAATTAAAATGAATCACTTAATTATTTAAGATATTCAAAAGTAAATTACGTTTTTATCAAAATTGTATTTCTTTTAAGTGATTTATAATTTATAATTACATGGTTAAGAACTATATCTATTGGTATAAGTTTTCATTACTTAATTTCAAAAAATTATAAAATAGTCATTTAAATTTCGAAAGCTTTCACTTAAATCACTGAATTGTTAAAATCAATATTGTAGAGCCTTCTCTATTCAGACTATCTGCACCAATCAAAAGCTCTCTTTCTTATTCTCTTTTACAATTTAGTTGTTTTCACGAAACAAGTTTAAACGTCACAAATTTATGAACCAAAATTCAAACAATTTTCTTTTTCGATCTTCGACATCGACTTGGATCTAAGTTATGTTCTTCTACTCGCCGATGGGTACTGATCCACTATATTGATCATCAAATCATTACTTGAAGCTCGCTAGTCAAACTTAACAAGATAACTTAATAGCCTGGTGACTTAAATAAAAACTTTCAAATAGTCCAGTGACTTAAATGAAAATTTTTGAATAGTTCAATGATTGTTCTGTAACTTTTAAAAATTGAGTGATCAAAACGTAAACTTATTAATAATTTAGTAACCTTAAGTATAGTTCACCCTAAATTAAAATACATTTGAACAATTTATCAAAATAAATTTAAACTAAACTTAAACGTTTCTAATGCCTTTCTTTACTATTAAATATTTAAAGTTATGATTGAGTCTTAACTTGATAGGCATGGGCATTGTTTCTAATGTAAGAGGATATTAGTTTGAGTACGCTAAAATGCATTATCCTCCTATTTATAAGTTGCTGTGAATAGTTCTAGACATTATGTAAAAAAAAACAAATATGATTAGGACATGAGATCGTTAAAAAAGAAAATATTTAAAGCTATATGTAAAATCAAATATTAATGGTTCACAAAAAAAAATTTAAATATTAATGAATTCTATATGAAGTCTATTTTGCTTTTCTTAGACTATAAAATAAAATATTTATTTGGTTTTAATTTCATTTAAGATTTATTGTTTGCATTTTTTTTGCTATCCTTAATTCGCCAAACATATTCTTATAACTAATTTCATTTCCATTTTCTTTTTCTCTTTTAAAAAATAGATATTAGGCTATCACTATGTAATCCGTTTTAGGTAATAATCAAATAGCATGGGAATAATAACCTCTGTTATCATATGATTTAGGATTCAGAGTGTGTCCTCTTTCGTAATTTGGGAACAACAATGTTTCGTAGAATTCATGCAAAGCATATAGGGGGGTTTTTGGATATATTATTTTGTGCAACCATAATTAGTTAGTACAAAGTTTATGCTTATACTATATATTCTCATACAAAACAGTAATATAATAACAATAATTGTTAACTAATAGTAATGAAAATAAAGCTTCCTCTAATGATTATGATTGGGTATCATTACAGTTACCCCATCTTGTTCCTGTGGGGTTTAGGTTATCTTGTCAAGGATCCAGAACGGGGTTTGATTTAGTTTAATTAGTTGATTTAATTATACATTTAGATGGGTGAAATTATGAATAGAGTGAAGCATTTGTGGATAGGTAGCCTGTGCTTCATTCTACCTCTCCTTAATAATTAACTATTCCATTTAAGTTTTTTAGCATTATGATTAATGAAAAATAATTTTGGGTTTTCTCTCTTAAATTTTAATAATTTTTTTTTCAAACTTTCCCCTATTTATGGATCCTAAAATTTCACTTATCACAACCATTTAATTTGTTTTTTTTTTTTTTTTTGCATACAGCACATAGATTCATTTCATGTGCAAGGGAAAAAAAGGGTTTTGACTTGGTAGTATAAAGAAGGAGAACCATTGGAACTTTAAATAAAACCCTACCAACTTACTACAAACATATATAATAAAATATTGCAATTTCATAGCCTCAGCTTCAGCTTTGCCAAATACATTGTTATTTTATAATTCACATTGTATTGTATTTAATATGGTATTTTTCTTCCTCGCCTTTAAGTTCCAATAAAAGCCTGCAGTTCGTGATTCTCTGCCATCATGTAATTAAGTGAAGCCTGCAGAGTCAAACATCAAGTTCCTTCACTTGACAGCTTCCTAAAAAATTAAAAATGGTACCATTAATAGATAACTAAAAAGTAATGAAAAAATATTGAAAATCTTAAAAAAAAAAAAAAAACTATAATTTTGTTGGATGTTTCAATCGAAATACAAATAGGATTATAAAAAAGAAAAAACAAAAATCCAAATAACAAAGATAAAATTAGGAAGGGGACAAGCATATAATGCCACGTTCAAGTAAAATCAATTCTGATAGACCAGGCAGATGAGCCTAAATTATATATATAAAAAAGCACACACATAGCAGACATAATAAAATGAGTGTAGACTATGGATGATAGAGTGAGTGTAGATGTTCATGCACTGAGTAAAGCCATATGAATGTGCCGAAACAATCCCTTTAACAAACAGTTCAATTGTAGATTCTACATTGGTCGGGTTCTTAATCATGTTTAGTAAAGGCAAGTGAGAATGGGATAGGATGTCACCATTCCTTTTTGGAAAATGAGAAAGATGGTAGATGTGTAGGCATAGCAATTAAAGCTCAGTTTATTTTATGTACTTAACACAGTGGGGATAATAATTCCAAAATTAGTGATTAGGAAACAACAAAATAATGAGCCCCTACCAACTAATTATGGATCATGAAAATTTGAGCTGAGCTAACCCCCAAAATTCTAGAGGCGGAAAGAAATGGGACCCCCTTTCACCATTTTTTTCTGTGCACACCTCCATTTTATATGACAGGGATGCATAAAATTCGATAAATTATACACATTTAATTATATTTAAATATCAGCATCCACAAATCCTTTAATTATCTTAAAAAAAATCAACTATGAATGACATTTCCATCTTTGATTTGGTCACAATTATGCATAATAAGTAAGATTACTTATGGTTAATTATTTGAATATTTCAAGTTGTGCATTTCAAATATGAAATAAACTATTTCTTTACATTAATTCAAAAATTCAAATAAGTTAAGTGTTTAACTTAAAACTTTAAAACTTACTCGATATTTTGATTTGAGACTCGTATGTTTTGGTAAAAAGAATTATGTAACAAATATATTTATTGAAAATTAATCGATGCTCTCGTCCCAATGCTAAAAACGAATTGTTCATCATTTATGCTTGTTATGATATTTGCCATCACCGGCACAAAATCCAAATAGGTTCAGGTCGAAATCTATCAAGCTCGCATGATAATAAGTGCTCACAATATGGGTACTTACATTCTCTGAGATCACGCATGGAATTGTATACACAAATGTTAAGTCTAGAATAAGATACATGTTAACATGCATGAAACCTGCTTAGTATATCATATCATATAAATAGACAAACCTCACCATCTAAGAGGAACAGAGAAAAATACTCAACAATGGTGTTTTAAGTTCAAATCTTGTTAAGATAAGATGTTTATCGATTTATTATATTAAAAAGATGAAGAAAACTCTCATAAAAGCATATTTTAATAATTGAATTATTATTAAGTTTACTTATCCTAGATGGATTTGATTAAGCAGCGTTACATGTTAACTATATATGTGGGTCAAAGTTATTGAGTGGAATGTATAATTGAATATAGTAAGTGTTTCATACAATTACAATTATTGGAGAGATTTCGGTGAAAAGGACTTGAAATCATCCCTCTTTGAAAGTGACTCCTCCCTCAATTCGACCATATCATCCCCTGATTTATTTTCAAACCTTGATTTTTGGTATAAGGCTCTAACATTATTCCAAAACCTATTTTATTTTCATGTACGTAATAATATTTAAAATATATCTGGAACCGATGAAGTGAAAAATAGTGATTTGGAAGTGCTTAAAATACAACAGATTGCAGTGGAGAAGTCAAGCCTTGAGTTGCCAGCTGCGAGAGAATAAGGCCAAACCAGATTCCATCTCAATCTTAGGCTTCTTAAAAGACTAATGATAAATACGATTTAATTTCATACAATAATCATATATTCAATATTTTATTATCAACTATACTCCCACTTCTAATGTGTTTGTAGCTATAAATTGCGAGACTTTGATTTTCTCAAGGCATTCACCCCATAGAGAAAGTAAAGGAACAGGAAAAAGAAATACATAGAGAGAGATGGAGCTGGATATTAATGAACAAAGTTTCTTAGAGGAATTATTAGCTCTGAGAAGAGACAACTGGGACACGGTTCCACCAACAATGAATGACATTTTCTCTAATGGCTTCAACTTCGATTGCTTTGATGATGATGCAGCAGCTGCCACTTTTCTTCCTCAGTCTTTCTGCCAAGATTTCTCAGTGCCATTGGAGCAAGATTTGAGTTTCAACTTCAATGAAGCCTACGGCTACGGATCATTTGGCGATGAATTCTCTGCAGCGCCACAAATGACTGATACATCCAGTAACACGTTCGATACACCGCCGTTCCCGGTTCAAGACGATCATCATCACTGGATGAATATGGTGGAGGAAGAAGAATGGGGTACCCTTGTAGATGAACTCAACATGTTGGATCCACAAGCACCCGCTTGCAAAGCAGAGCCTATTCGATCACCCGAAGCACCAGTTTTCAACGTTGGGAGCTGCAGTGTAGACCGCAACGATCGAGCCAAGAGATTAAAGGGTCAGCCATCGAAGAATCTAATGGCTGAGAGAAGGAGACGAAAGCGGCTAAATGACCGCCTTTCCATGTTACGATCAATTGTTCCTAAGATAAGCAAGGTAAAAAAAAAAATCAAGGAGATTGACAGTTTTCTAGTGCCAAAATGCAAGTTCTTACAGAGGACTAATCTGGGTTTTTGTTTATTTAACAGATGGATAGGACATCCATACTCGTCGATACCATAGATTACACAAAGGAGCTCCTTGAGAGGATCAAGAGTTTGCAGCAAGAAATGGAAGCCGGTCCAAATGAGTTAAACATGTCTCACATTATCAAAGATGCAAAACCAAATGAAATCTTGGTGAGAAAGACACCAAAGGTATGTTCTGATTCTGCTGCAACATTCTCAGAGGTGTGTATTATTTCAAAAACACCATGAACTAAAAATAAATTCCGTTGTTAAACTGGTTCCTGCAGTTCGAAGTGGAAAGGAGAAATGTGGATACGAGGATTGAGATTTGTTGCACGGGGAAACCAGGATTGCTGTTGTCGACACTAACGACGTTGGAAGCATTAGGCCTTGATATTCAACAATGTGTTATTAGCTGTTTCAATGATTTTGCAATGCAAGCATCTTGCTCAGAGGTAACCAAAACGTCCAACAGAAATTGTTGGTTGTCTCTGCTTTTAACTTGCAATAAGCTTACAGACATTTTGGTCATCATTGCAGGACTTAGAACAGACAACATTGATGAGTTCTGAAGACATAAAGCAAACATTGTTTAGAAATGCTGGATATGCAGGAAGATGTTTGTAGGAACAAAACTGAATGACTACAAATGAATGAAGCAATTTTCTAGTGATCTTCTTTTTTTTTGTTCTAAATTCTCTGTTTTATTTCTAAAATGAGCTTTTGAATTGATTGGATTGTTGGTAAGTTTTGCCCTCTTAAATTGCAGTTGTTAATTAATGCAAAATTCTTTATTACTAAATTCTTCTCTATGTTTTGGCCTTCCAAAAAATATATAAAAATAAAATTCAGCATTGATGTAAAAACAGAAGCAACATGAACAAGTCCAAGAGAGTGGTCTGTTTTGCAAATCCCATGAATTGGAGAACATCGACAATTGTCATAATGCTTTTCAGGGTTCAGTTGCAGATGTCTCCAATCCATGGTTTCTTCATGCACGAGACAGCTCTGCATACACACAAGTTGACTTTTAATGATTATTGGTTTTAAAAAAAAATTGTTGTCATTATTACATGGCAGAATGGTGTTGACATATGGTGATAAATGACAAGAAATAGAGCTCCAAAAAATGGAAAATCATTGAGTTACAAATGATGAAGCTCTGCAGATTTTCTTGCAACCAATTCTATCTGGGAATGTGAGCCAAACCCATCAAATATAATGTACACATATTTATATATAGATGCAAACAAAATTTACAGGCCTTTTAATTTGTACCAAATATTAAATTCCATTCGTGGTGTATATAGATTCTAAATGAAGTCACTTTGCGGAAAGGCACAATAATGAAATCCCATGTACAGCAGGAAGAAGGTGCTGAGTTATTTCGTAGGAAGAAGAAAACAAGAATGAATGAGGTTTCAATTTCACGTGCAGAAAAAGGGATTTAAGGATGTCTTTTATGCTTTTAGAATACCCTCTAATAATTACTACTGTTTATCAGAGCCTCAAAAACATGGGTATATATGCACCGTATTTATTATTTAAGTCTCTTTGGATGGATGATGCATTTATCTGTGATTAGAGTAAAAATAACAGTAACGATAAAATTAAATACTGTAACGATACTGTAACTTGAAAAAAAAAATTAAATACACTGAAATGAAAATAAACGCCGATCCAAAATAGCTTTTAGTCTCTAAAAAAAATTACATTTTCTTGATTAAATGCCTTTTTCTAGCAAGGAGTAGTGTAGTGGAGGTAGGTAAGTGATGGAGCACTAAAATTTGGGAAGTACTGTAAGTACATTATTGAGAGCTTTGTTCCAAAGCTTGGGAGCATCCATTATTCCATGTTAGCCTGACTTAGCGCGTTCGTTTTGGATGGACCTGCTAGTGGGTGATTGATGAACTATAATTTGTATGTTGTTTATGGGTGGAATATTGAACAGCGATGACTTGATTTTGGATAAAGCATGCATGTCGTTTGTTTGTTTGAGATGGGAAAGGTGATGGTGGTGTTTGCTTTCCCTGTGATGTATACTGTCTTTCATCCTTCATTGTTACATTCACATTGAGCCTTACTTGTTGCATACGAGGCATTGTCGCTTTCTTTAGATATTCATGTTTAAGATTCATGATTATTTCTCTCATCAATATCATATTCAAGGTTTGAAGTTATGTCTCCCCTTAATAATACAATGTCTTACCATTCCATCCGATACTTGTTGCTGGAGTCAATTTTATTTTAATTCTTAATCCATCTATGCTTTATTTTGAATAATTCAATTTTATGATTGCTCCAACTCTGCTACAATCTACCTCTACTCATTGTTAATTTTGAATTATTTTACCTACTTTTAGTTCAATTATTTCAAATATCCAGATCAAAAGAAAATGAGTAATGGTAATTGGTATATTAAATAAGGGAGAATATTTGATACACAGTTGATTTATAAGTTTAATGTGAATAATTATATAATACATCATTATTAAAATTGACACTCCATCATTTAATATTAAAAAATAAAAATTAACCAAAATTAGCACTAAAATCATTTAATTTTGCTGACGGAATTAAAAAAAAAAAACTCCACTAACAACCTCCCAAATAATTTTTCTAAAGAAAATATATTTGTTAATTTTTTTAATAATACTTAAATCCTAAGGATAGTCCATATACTTATCTATTTGTGTAAATTTAGTGTCTCTACTTTTATTTGCTCAAAATTGATCGTTCTAATTTTTGAATTGTTCATTTTCAGACCTTCCATTAACTTTTTTCGTAACTTTATTAAAAAAAATTAGATATAATCATAACTTTTATAATTTGATTTCAGAAATTGTTGTGATTATACCTATTTTTTAATAAAATTAGTCGAAAATTTTAACAAAAAGATTAAAAAGTAAAGAGACTAAATTTAAACAAATAAAAGTAGAAAGGGATTAAATCTGCATAAATAAATTACGCTCGAAATTCAGCTACAGTAATAAACTTTTTGATAGTCCAAATATTAGAAGAAATTAAAAACACAACATCGATGAATGAAACTTGAAGAGGGTGACAGAGAATAGTTTGCATTCCACTAACTCTTTTATGTTAAAATTGCTATATTGCGGCATAAATTTATTGCGGAGACATTCGTGTCTCCATGTTCATGGCATTCTTTAATTCTTACCCTCTCTCGGCTGCTAGGGAAAGACGCTCCTCCTTGCGAAATAATTACTTTGCCTTTACTCCATTTCAGATCACTGTTGGTCATTTAACACAGCCTGTTTTCCATATATCTCTCCACACTAGATTTGTATAATGGAGTTGAGGGTTGATTCACCTTGAATCGAAATAGTTTTTAAAAATTTGTTTAAATTTAATAAATATTAGCATAGAACAATTATTTGTAATTAGTGAAATAGTTATTGGAGGTTGAGTTTGAAATTATTTTTTTTAAATTGAGCTATAATTCGGGTTCACTTAACTCACAAATATTTTGAATCCAAATTTAAGATTATAACTCTGTTTGACAAAATCTATAAATATCTCGATTTTTTATGCTAAAGGGAAAATAAAATGTGGAAAAAGAAAAACATTATTTATGTGGAAATAGTATTTTTATTATACATGTAGAGAAAGGATTGTATGAAACAGGGATATTATCCCTTTCCAATAATTTTATGACACATCAACAATTTCATCCTAAATTTCAAGATTTTAATTGTAATTTGATTATTTTTCAGGATGAAAATGTTGAAATTAAGAATGAAAATACTGATGTGGCATAAAACTATTGGAAAAGGGACACAAATGATGTGGTGTCACTGTTTCATTCAATCATTTTCCTATATAAGTGAGAAACCACAAATTCAATCCTTAAGTAATCTATGTGAAATTACTTTATATGAAATTAAATGCAGTTGATTTTGCTCACATGAAAACAGATGTTATATATGAGAAAAGATTGTATGAAATTGTGATTTTAAGTCATCCCTATTCCTTTTCAATAGAGAAATGACAAATCAGATTTTTCCTTTTAATTTTTAGTTTTTTCCCCTGGAAAAATTCCAATCCAACTAAAAAAAAGAAGAAGCTAAAAATCAGATTTTTTATTCCCCTGTTGGAATGGGATAGAAATGATGTGTAATTACAGTTTAATATAATATTTTCTCTGTTATATATAGAGAGAGAGAAGAAATAAGAGAGGAACATTGAATGATTGCACATTCCACTTTGGGATGAGAGTGGAATCAATGTAGAAGCAGCCGGATTGATTGGTAATTAGGCACTGAAAATGACTGCCACCTAAAATATTTACAATTAAGAAACAAAGGGATCAAATTCGAAGCTCTATTTTATATATTATCGCTAAACGTTATGCAAATTCCATCTTCTTCTGGGAAGTTTGAAATCAATATAACATATCATAATTTACATTTAAATTTCTCTGCCAGGACTGGTGCAGCCACCCTCAAGGCCTGAACTTCGTCTTTATATACAGGTCGATACGAAGATTATAGTATAATAAAGAATGGCATGCATATAGAGGAATACGAGGATCGAAATTTCATATCAGAAGTCATCGCTTTAATAGGAATAAAAGTCAAGGAGATCAATTTATGAAGTGGTTTTTGGAGCTGTAGAGCACCCATATAAAAAGGTGACAATAAGATTGAGAGAAATGCGTAAAAAATGGGGTAATAATGGGACTCTTGGAGTTTATTAATTTGTAGGAATCAAGAATGGTGGGGCTAAAGCATCTTCATTTTGTTTCCAGAAACACAGCGGATATAATTACGTCTATACTCATACCTGTTTGACATGTGATACTAAAACTAAAGTCGACAATCAATTTCGGATTAAATTACAATGATTTGATATTCCAATCGTAACATTTACAAATTAATCCAATGAACTAAGAAATTAAGTATATGTTCACTGCAAACACTACAGAGATTCAAGAATTCTAAGAACTGGGTAATTCATATTTTCGTAAAGGTGCAGAAGGGACGCGTAGTTTCCTTACTCGATGAAATTACTACTTCCCCAACACCCAGCAACCCCATCAAAACTCTTTATCAATTTCAATCCAACTCACCCATTTTTTTTATAAAAAATTATATATCACTATCTATGACTACTATAGATATCCTGCACCGCCTAGCTTTACCTATTTTGCCTTCGTACGTATCATTTTTTATAGAAGAACAAGAATGATGAAGAATGAAGAAATGTTATCGTCAACTAGGCCATTGACTATAGGTTTCCCACTAGGCTTCGCCTTTCTTTTGATCTTATTGTTTTGCATAAGCGGGTTTGTTATCGGTTGCGTCAACTGGGACAAGCTTCGTGCCCTTATCCTCCAATCTTCCGGTCACGACCACGATAACAACGACGATACTCGACCAGATATCCATCACGCACCCGTAGTTGTAGCTGCACCCCTTCTCAAGGTTTGTATTTTCCTCTCTTATCTTTTTATTGTATATCATAATTATTTTGGTTATGGCTAATGGCATAAAGTTTGAAAAGGCGGCAAGGCCAAAAATTGTAGGGCAAAGCCTACCGGTTTTAATGCCAGGGGATGAGGTTCCAAGGTTCGTAGCAATGGCTTGTCCATGTGAGCCACCCGCAACGGAAAAGATTAAGGACACCGTACAAAAGCCGCCGCCTCTTCCGGTGCCGTTTCATTACTCATAGTGACTTTTTGTTCCGATATTTTTTAAATTGCGGTGATTAATGAAATTAAGAACTCCAACATGTTACTCGTTACTATTTTCCATCGTTATACATCTGCTGCTCCTATTCAATTTAATTGGGATAATTATGGTAGTGATTAGAGGTAAAGATAAATGCGTAGGGATATTAGGGGGCAGAGCAATATTTGTGTGTTCGTGCTTTGCAGATGAGTGTTGGTATGGAATATCGATTAGGACAATGCATTGATGTTTTGAAGCTCAGAATGTAGTTTGGAGACAACTTTGTTTGTCGTGTTTTGGTTCTTGTTTTCCTTCTTACCAGAATATATGTAGTTAGTGTTTAAATATTCTTTTCTGTTCAGATTATGCTTTCACCTGTTAAATGGTTGAATGCCATTTTTACCTTTCTTCTATCGATGTCAGTGGATTTGATTTGGGCTAAAAGAATTTTTAAATTTAGTGTCAATCATGTATTTTTTTTAATTAAACCTTAATTGAGTTCTTTTAATTTTAATTAATATTAAACATTTTAGTTTAAATTCAAATTTTTAAAACAAATTTAAATTGAATTTGAATGCTTGTATTTGAGCTTAAAAATTTAAAAAAATGTTAAAAAAAAATGGTTCAACCGATTTTTAGTCCAATTCAAGAGTCAACTAGCTTGATACCTCTCTTCCGATTTATATATTGATTAATTTTCAATCCAATTTATTTGATCAATTGATCTAATCCAATTCAAACACATCAACTTTTGTTTATTGTTGAATAACGTTGGAGTGCATGGAGCTTACCACTATCAATTTTCATTTTCATCAGCTTTTCATTGTCGTTTGGTGCTAATTTTAAAAGCGTTTAAGATTCCGTGGGAGACGTCACTATAAATCTAGTTTGTAGAGCGGCAGCCAATTGCCACCTTCCCTCGTCGCCTTGCCTTTTTTGTTGGCCAACCACCATTTCTTCGGTGTGAAGAGGCTCGATCGGAATAATGATGTTGTGGTGTTGGGTTAGATATTTGCTTTCTTTGTTGGAGGTTCTTTTCAGGTAGTGTTGACTAGCTTGCTTCGTTGACTTTTTTGCTGGTTTGTTTTCTTGGATAGTGGTCTTCAACTGAGGGTGACGATTGGGGCTTTTTGCCGAGTCAATGGTGGCTCGTTTTATTGTTGTTTGAGCTCTCTTCATAATTGTTGTTCTATATTAACAGTGATGTTCCTTTTGCCACAGATGTGAGACATGGAAAAAAGGAAAATTTTCGCATCACGGTGATTATGCTTGCTTTGATGGTTGTTATTATTCAGTTTGGTCCGAGTTTTAGGATTACTACCCTATTGTGCAGAATGCTTTCGTTTTGTATTGCTTATAATTTTTTTTTCCTATCTATGGAATTTTTTATTTTTATTTAAAAAATTTAATGGTGTACTTTTTTTATGCAAGAAAAAGTAGTTAGAAGCTAAATATCATCTCTTAAAATAATAATAATAAGTGTTACTTCTCACTCAGAGGTAAAACTAAAAAATTTAGGAGACTGAAATTAAATTGTAATTTTTTATAGCAAAAATATAATTCTACCATTTTAATAGTTTACATTTTTATAATTTTTAAAAGATTAAGTCAAATTTTATATTTTTAGAAGACTACAATGTATTTTTACTTTTATTAATTTATAAATTTTTAAAAGGCATACAATTTTCAATTTAGGGGGACGAGGATCCTATTGCCCATATCTTCACCCAAGAAATCAAAGACAAAACCTCTCAAGTAAACCCTTTTCGACTAATAACTTGCATGATAAGCAAGGCAACAGTGGCGGAGCCACATCATGGCCCTCAAAGTTTAATTTTTTTCAATTTAGTCTTTTATAGATTTACATTATAGCATTCTCAAAAATATAAGTTGGCCCCATCAAAGTTTAAGATTTTTGCAATTTTCTTATTTGTATATATATTATAGCCCCTTAAAATGGTAAATTTTTAATTTAGGTCCTTTATAATTTATAAAATTTTAAATTAGTAATGGTAAATAACACTTCGACCCTCTAAAAAATGATAAAAATTTAATTTAACCCTTTAAGTATAATAAATATATAGATTATTAAAATGATAAAATTACATTTGTACCATCGTAAAAATATACATTTTAATTTCGGCCCCAAAATTTTTTTTTCTCCACCACTGCAAGGCAACTCATTAACAATCATATTAAAGGACTATAGAGTTAAGTAGGAGTACTTAAGACACAAGTAGGATCATCTGGGACCATCATAACGCTAATCTACCTTGTTTTATAGTATCCGATTGCTTGCTTTTGATCTCTTATCCGTTAATATCAACTTGTTATATGACTTCTTCGACTAGAGATGACTTGTATATGTTAGACTCGAAACTTGAAAAAAAGGATGAAGACGATTTTAGTAAAAACTGAATAAATTCCATCTATCAATCAAGTCCTTTAGGAAAAATAGTTCCATGATCTTATTATAACCTTTAATTATAAAGTCTCATGAACTTTTCGGTTCCAGTCTTAGAAATTTCATCATTCATGCAAAAGTAAAACTGTCCGAAATGGATCACTAGCCTTACAGATTCGGCCCATCTATCCCCCATGTCCTTTTTCTGACAAAACATATTGGTTTTTTTTCAAATATTTGGTGCCTAAAAATACAACACAACGAAGAAGACATTGAAGACAACCTCAATTCTCAGTCACAGACCTTTAACACACTGATAAGGGGTGAAAGAAAACATAAAAAAATCCTATCATTCATTAAAAAAAAAAAGGTGAAAATAAGTGTTTAAAAGTATCATAAATTTACATTGAAATAATAAAAAAAAAGAAATAAAAAATTGAAATGAAATGATGTTGGAAATTATAACAACAAAAACAATAAATATAGTTCAGAGTATAGCTTTTTGGAACAATAATATTATCCATTTCTGCTTTGACCCGTTTTGGGACTCACGACTGACTGCCTGCCTGCCTGCCTGCCTGCCTTGCAATAAAAGACTCTTTAATTTTTTTCTGACTCAAGTTAATTGGTTTGAAGCCCAAAAAATATATTAATTCATTTTTTAGAAATTTTTTAGTTTTTTATTTTATTGATTATTTAAGAGTTAATATGAAGATCTAGAGCTGATTTATCAACTTAATTACCGAAAGTTGATTAATTAAAAGAACTGACCAATGGAACCTGTGTTATGTAGCATGACCATATGATATGCCGTGCAAATGACGTGGAGCAAATCGTAAGGAGATGTTGATGATGATGTGGCGAGATACCATACATGACTGATGATATCCAAATGTATGTATGCAATGTAGGGATTAAAGGGCAAAGTGTGCAACAGATAGTGGTGGCTAAATTATGGTTAAGGATTAACAAAATAATTACACTTGAGTTTTTTTAATGTAAACACTCTTGATAATTTATTAATAAAAAATAAATATTCCACACACAAAATGATTAAAATATCCCCCCAAAAAGAGGATTCACATGAACGCGCGTGCCTTCCCCTGCCTGCGGAACACCCATCATCCCACTTCCGCCACCATGTCACTCACAGATCTCACTTGCTAAAGAGTGGTGGTCAGTGATTGGTGCGTGAATTTCATTTCCGAGGCATGGAGAGTATAGCGTGAGAAAGGAAGCTGGGTAAACTACATCACAGGTCACGTAACTATTTTAATTTTTCTTTTTGGTCACCAAACTATCAATTTCTTTTTAATTTGGTCACCCAACTATTATCCTTTTTCTTTTTTTGATCGCCCAATTAATCAAGACTATTTTTTAGGTTCATTTTCCTTTAAGTGCTTAAAAATAGGATTGATAAAAAAATTAGCTCTCAATTTTACATATTATATCGATTTAATCATAATTTTAAAAAAATTACCTTCAAAATTTTCAAAGAATCTCAATTTGATTCTTCAAATTTACCTTCCTCTTCTGCTTCTCCCACCGCCACTAACATCGTTGCCTCCACCTCCAGCTTTCTCCAAATTTACAATAATGTTGCTAAAGCCATCGGTGATATTGATGGTGATGAAATTGTAGATGTTGGTGTGTAGGTCTGTTGTATCTTTTGTTCATGATATTTGGGGTGAAGGTGGAGGAAGCAGAGGAGGAAAGTAAATTTGAGGATTAAATTGAAATTTTTGATAAATTTTGAGGGTTAATTTTTTAAAATTATGATTAAATCAATATAATATGTAAAAATAAAGGTTAAATTTGTTATTATACCTATTTTTTAACAACACTTAACCAAAAATGAACCAAAACAACAAATTCGATTCGTTGGGTGACCAAATTAAAAAAATTGATAGTTCAGTGATAAATAAAAAAGGAAACAATAGTTGGGTGACCTGTGATGTAGTTTACCCAAGGAAGTTATATGTCTCGTTCTGTAGCCGGCAAACCAAAATTAAAAGCCGCTTTCTTGTCCCCCCAACACATCATATCACTTCACTCTGTTTTTCTTTGCCTCCTCGTTAATGCTCTCCCTACGTAACTTACACTCTTTTTATCTCTGCCCTTTTCTTTTCCCCAACCAGTGTTTTCAGTTTTAATTAATTGATTAAATTTTGTAATTTAATAAATAATATTAAAAATTATTCAATATTTTTAATTGATATTTAAAAGTTAATAAATGAATAAAATAACGAGTTTCTTTTTCCCACATATATGTTTAAAAAAACATTAATGTAATGTATGAAATAATAATATGTGGTATAAATTACTTTTTTCAAACTTAATGATAAATATTGTTTAATATTTTTTTTTTAAAAATGTTTAAAATTATTTATAGTTTTTCACGCTAATAACTTTGTTAAACAATAGTTAAACATATTTTAAATATGTAATTAGAAAAAATGAAAGCCAAGGTTGAAGTGGGTGTAAGATTGTGTTTTTACATAGGCAATAGGAATGGGTACCGAGAAAGCCAAGGATACTCCTTACGCGTGCCTTTGAATTAATAGATTTAACAAATTTCAAAGTAAATTTTAAAATTTAACGAGATGAAAATAGTAATATTATACTCTGTCATTAATTTTGTATAGATACGACCAATAATATTAAAATATAAATTATAGAACGAAATTTGGTTTAAATAAAAAAGATGGGTAAAAATATAACAAACATTAGTATCACTGAAAACAAAAGAGAATTGAAATCGAACCTTTTTAAATTTTATAAGAAAAAAAAGAAGGGAAAATAGAGAAGTGGATCACTTGATTAATGAGGCCACTACTTGCGATCTTGTGGGAAACATAATAATGAGAGGGATAGGTTATATTGCTAAAAGAAATTATTAATTATACTATTTATAATGAAATTTTTAAAAAAATACATTATATAAATTAAGGATTTTTATGTTTCCATCAACACTTTATATCACATACATTGATATTTTTGTTGTTTTAAATTTGTTTTTAGGAATTAAATCTGAGTAGCATAATATTTAAGTAATTTAATTAAAATTTAATTTTTAACATTTAAATTTGACCACCAATATTTTTTTTTAAAAGTTTAGATTATAGTTTTTAACAAAATTATTAACTGAAAATTTATATTCCATACGTATTTCATGTTTTTTTTTTAAAATTATGAACTTTTTTATTATTTCTTATTTTTTGAATTTTGAATTTTTATCATTTAAATATTTTTATAAAATTTAAATTATTTATTGATGCGACATATAATACAAATAATATCATGTCAAAATGAATTAAATATAGATTATCACACAACTTGTCACATAAATATAATTAAATAACTGATTTTTTAGTCAACATTTTTCTTAAAAAATTATTTAATTATTTTTGAAAGATTAAAAACTAAATTTAACTAAAAAAATCACATTGACAAAAAAAAATATTAAAGGTTAAGATGCACATTATGCCTTTAACTAATTAAAATTTTGGTAAATTTACGAATAAATTTTTTAATACTTATTTTTTATATCTTATAAATGACTTTTATGTTTTTATCTGTCAAAATAATTAAATTTGTAAAATAAATACCTTAAATTTTAAAAATTGATAAAAAAATTAAAGAGAAGGGATATTTTGTAAATATTTTTTTTATTCCTAGCATTGATCTAGGAACAGAAAAGAAACTGTCAACGGCTTTGATGGAATCAATTAGTGATCCATAGCCATTGATATGCTTTCCCTCGAAAGTTTTGGCGGACAATTAAAATAAACAAAACAGAATAAAAATAGAGCAAAAAGCAGGGACAGAAAGTAGGGGAACAAAGCAAAAGAAAATAGGGAATACTATATTTTTAAAAAGTTATTTTTTATATTTTTAGAGTTATATTTATTTTAATGCATAGAGTTTAACATCGGACAGCAAATAAACTTTTGTTACATTGTGACAAATGGAGGGTCCTTAGCTTTCTCTCTCTCTGCAAAAAAAAAAAAAAGGAAAAAAAGTTTCTCTTCTTTGCTTTCTTTCAAGTAAAAATCAAACAAAAAACAACTTAAATAATATTAAAAGATTTTGATTTTGATCATCAAATTTTCAGTTTCTGATCCACCAATCCAGTCAGGTAAATTTGTTTTTGTTCTCATCTCCATTTCTCCTTTTTTTTTTTTTGCTCTTCTGTCTTTAAGAGAAAAAATTGTTTTATTTTTTTCTTCTCTTTTTGTTGTTATTTTAGTTATTGCTTTATTGTTTCCTGGTGTTTGTTTCCTGAGAAAACTGAGGAAAATATGTGAAAGATAAAAAGTGCCGGAATCTCGCTTCTGTTGGTAGTTCTCTGTACAGTGTAAGAGTGCAGGCGCACTTGACTGTTGGTCTTAGTCTAAAGCTTTTGGAAAAAAAAGCTTAGCTCTAAATCCCCATTTTCTAGCCATTTTCTCAGCAACCAAACAAGCTACAACTATTTGCTTTTTTTTGTGTACTACCATATTCTTCCTTTAAAAAAACTCTTACCACCTTCTTCTCTTCTTTTGGTGCGTGCTTGCGGTTTTGTTGTTCTATTTTTTGCACGCATTCACAGCTGAGCTGTCAACACTTAACAGAACAGAAAATACTTGAAATTGCAGCTAAATAATTTTCAGTAATACAACAATTTCGTTTGATGGTACACTGTTTAATTTATCATTGTTTCACTTGCAAGGATGTTTGAAATCTCTT
This sequence comes from Gossypioides kirkii, assembly GCA_005610355.1. Classification (NCBI taxonomy): domain Eukaryota; kingdom Viridiplantae; phylum Streptophyta; class Magnoliopsida; order Malvales; family Malvaceae; genus Gossypioides; species Gossypioides kirkii. The sequence continues at coordinate 15,933,325 of CP032247.1, read as the reverse complement.
CAGCTTTAGCTTGTTTTAGGGGTTTTTTTTAAACGTTGGTTCTTTCTTGGATAAGTCAATTATTTTATAATTGTTTTTTTAGGCTCATAGTTGCTTAATAAGATTGTTTATCATCTAAGAAAAGAGAAGGTGATGTTTCAAATCCTTAAGGTTCACTCTGTTTTACGTTGACCTATACTTTAATTTCTCATATTTCTTAAGGATTTATTTAAAACTTTCTGCTGTTTTAATATGATTGGAGATAGTTTATAATGTCAATCAAAGGTTCCTCTTTTAACATAGTTGTATATATGCAGCTTGGCTTCTTTAATTTGTAGGATATTTTATTTGATTAGCTTTAAATTTTGCAGAGTGTTGAAGTATTGAAGCTGTCTGGTGTTTTGTTTTTTTTTTTTTTGAAATCTGATGTCTTCGCCGCTTCCTGGCGTGGAGGAAGGGGGTCATAACAATGTAACTTTACTGGGTTCTTCTGGCTCTATGGATAGTGTGTGCCAGAAAAATGCTGAATTGAAGGAGCGCAATTACATGGGCTTGTCTGATTGTTCTTCCATTGATAGCTCTGTTGTCATACCCGGTTCCGATGACAGCAACGTAAGTTTGAATCTGAAGGCAACAGAGCTCAGGCTTGGGCTTCCTGGATCACAGTCTCCTGAAAGAAATCCTGAGCTTTGCTTGTTAAGCTCTGCTCAACTTGATGAGAAACCCCTTTTCCCATTGCATCCTTCAATCGATGGTCACTGCTTTGCATCGCAAAAGACTGTAGTTTCAGGCAACAAAAGAGGCTTCTCTGATGCAATGGATGGGTTCTCAGAGGTAGTGACTATTATTGATGAATAGTGAGACTAATTAATAAGTCTAACATGCAACTAACCTAATCTATGTTGCAGGGGAGTTTCCTTTCTAATTCGAAAGTAGATGTGATGTTGTCGCCCAGGCCTTCGTCAAACTTGGGACTGAAATCTGGTTCTATGCTTGAGAACCTTGGGGTTCAACCAACAAAGGCCAAAGAGGTCACGAACCAGAAGGTGGTAAAGGACTCGCCTCATGCTGCCAATGAGAAGAGGCCCAATCATAATGCATCTGCAAACAATAACAGTGGAGCACCTGCTTCCAAGTAAGTGTACATGGTTTTCTTTTTGCTATAGGTTTTATTTTATGTTGACCATGAGAAAGTTCTATGATCCTTTTCCATTTTTAGGGCACAGGTTGTAGGTTGGCCTCCTATTAGATCGTTTAGAAAGAACTCATTGGCCACCTCTTCCAAGAACACTGATGAAGTAGATGGAAAGGCAGGGCCTGATGCTCTTTTTGTTAAGGTCAGCATGGATGGTGCTCCTTATCTGAGGAAAGTGGACTTGAAAAACTACTCTAAGTATCAGGATCTGTCATCTGCTCTTGAAAAGATGTTCAGCTGTTTTACAATAGGTGAGCTATTTCAATATGAAGATCTTAGGATGATGGCTTTACATGTATGTGATTCAAGCTTCTGTGATTTGTTTTCATGGTTCAAGTTACTGCTATTTTATCATGATTTCAGGTCAATGTGGACCTCATGGAACCCTGGGTAGGGAGCTGCTGAGCGAAAGCAAGCTGAAGGATCTTCTGCATGGATCAGAATATGTTCTCACTTATGAGGATAAAGATGGTGATTGGATGCTTGTGGGTGATGTCCCATGGGAGTAAGCTCTAAACCCCTTTTTAGCAATTGAGTTGCTGCTATAAGAATATATTTTCAGGTTATTAGCTAAATGTCAGCCATTTTACTTCTGAAGAAGTAAGAACCTTCTTAATGAAGGTATGCTTATACAAAATGAACTCATTGCAGTTGATTAAACCAAAGGAACACACAAAATAGATATTGTTTCTGCCATAATACTTTAGCAATCTGTTGTTAAGCTTTCTGGTCCGTCTTGAGCTTTTGCAGAAATGCTATGAAGTAAGAAAATGTTTTGAATCAATAAGAATAATTACCCTGTTCAAACAGTTCCTCATATAGTATCTTTAAGAGTATTTATAAGCCTTTGAAAAATGGAAAGGAGCCCAGGCCATTAGCTGTGGAAAAAATGTGCATAAATTATGTATGCCTGTAATAATTGATTTGACCACTAATTTGTTTCCCTTTGTTTAGCTGATCATCTGCCAGAAAAGGGAAGGTAAATCAATTGCAGTTGCCAAAACATGTGTGCTATTGCTAACTGTAGATAGGAAAAATTAAAATTCGTGTTGCTTAGACCTGCAATTAATTTTCCCAATAGTTTCCAATTTTTGGCATAATGGTTATTTTGTCTGAATCAATCTGAGTCAGAACAAATTGGTACATTATGCAGTTCAGCTTCTTAGTATTTATTGCTCAATTTTCTACTCAAATAATGGCAGTTCACTGCAACCTCATTCAAAATTTATGCTTGTTTCAGGATGTTTACTGATACCTGCAAAAGGCTGAGGATCATGAAAAGCTCTGATGCTATTGGACTCGGTAAATAATTTTATGTTTTTATTATGCACGAGATGACTGTCAAGGCATGAGATAATACAGGAACCAGTTTCTGTACTTACATTTTTCTAAAAATGCCTAAAATACATGCTAATAGTATAGAGAATGCTCCTGTTGACAAAAGCCTTTTATGTGCTTCAACCTTCTTATTGGACATCTAAAGTTCTAAACCAATTCATAAATTTGGCTCTGTTTTATGGCATTTAAATTTCATGGGGTGTTCAAGCTTTAATGATTGAGAAACTCAAAATGATACATGAATATAACGTTATCATAATTTCCTGCCCCTTCTGTTTTAAACTTCTCTTTTCATGGTGCTTTTGTTTTGTGTGCAGCTCCAAGGGCCGTGGAAAAATGCCGGAACCGGAACTAGCTAGTGCGATACATGATTTTTGCTATCCGATGCAGTTCTTTCTGAAGAAATAAGGGGATGCTGGAGCGGGCAGGAGATCACGGGGTATCTGCTTTCGCATGTTGCTACTTTTTATCTTCTCTTTGCATGGGAATTTATATCATGTACGCTTGTTTTTATCTACTAAAATTATAAAACTATCAAGATCTAGTGTTTTAAAGTCTCTGGACGAGTCCCTGTTCCCAATCTTTTTTTAAGCTTGTAAAGTGCATTGTTTCTTGAACTTTCATCGTGTGTGTGTTCTGTATGTTGAAAGACCCCCGACATTATCTGTAAACCCGACTTTGATTGTATTAATCCTGTGTGTTGCTGCTTTGCGTGTTATTCTCCATAACCATTATTTTTTTCAAGCATCATATGTGTGTGTGTGTGTGGTATGCTGGCTTGTCTGAATTCTGTTTGGTTTCAAGTTTTATAATACGCAAAACTATAGAGATGGTTCCAGCCCTTGGGATATGTTTGTCGGGGAGTAGGCTTAACAAGCATGTGAGGGACTGCATTATTGTTATGCACTTGCTCAGAATAAATAATGTAAAACTAGGGGAAGTGAGTAGGGTGAGGGACCATAGACTAGGTTAGGTTGAAGGCTGGTTTTAACTGTGTATTGTAGGGGCACAAATTGTTGGGTATTTAGAGCCTTGACCTAGAGAAAGGAGCTCCTGGTACCACAAATGCCCCTTTTTTCTTTTATAATTCAGATTGTCCTTTAACCATGCTTTATAGTAACAAGACTTCAGCTTATGCACGTGGATGATATAGGATTTTCTTCAATTAGGGAAATATATACACATAGTTACAAAAAAAAGAGGGGGCCCAGATAAAGATTATGTACATTAATTGAGATGTTGCAGTAAAAAAAGAGTGAAGTAAAGCAAAGATTCCGAAAAAGTAAAAATTACTTTGATAGGGATGTGAGAAGTGATGGAGAAGTGGAAACTGATAAGATGATGGATCTTGTCTTTATCCGATATTTATTACAAAAAAGAAAATGGTAAAAATGAAATTTTTCTGCTTTTGTGGCTTAGCTTCTTCTCGGTGTTGCTGGCTGGGGTCTGCGGTCCTTCCTGGCTCCTGAAATGGACAATGTTGGTTTATTTTCTGAGCGCCCCTTCATGTCTCTCCGCTCCCCGTCTGTGTTAAAAATACTAATCCGACCGTCATGGGGTTGTTTTTCCAAGATCACTCACATCCGAGAGTAGTCTTGGATTAAATTTTGATTTGATTCAGCTTGACTGGATTTTTAATGGGAGAAGTATTTCCAAAACCTTCATCAATTTCATTATCACTTGACAAGTCTTGGTCGAGGCTAAAACCTTCCTTTTTTGCTTCATTTTTACTTGGAATTGAATTGGATTAGTTAGATTAAAAATTGATCAGTTTTGATCGAATCATTTGGAATTGGTAAAAAAATAAAAATTGATATTAAAAATTGATGATAGAATTAGTTTATAATTTGTTGAAGGATTTTTAAATCATTTATTTAATTATTATTGGATTGATAGTTTAATTGGTTTGATTATTGATATTGTTTTTAAAACATTGATTTTTGATGAAGTCAAATTTTTATTGTTTTCTTTATTTTTAAATATTTACATGTTTTTATTTTCATTTTTCAAAAAAATCATATTTTAAAAATCTTATTGAAGCATGTTTTCTTGTTTTTATGCATTTTTCACTTAAATGAAAACGACTCATGTTTTCTAAAATCAAATCAGGAACATTTCTTTCTAAGGAAAATATCTTTCTAGAAAAATAAACCAACTCTATTAAAAAATTAATAAATGGAAATGGATGTTTTATATTATTTTTTGATGAATTATGAGAACAAATTAAAATTCGAATAATAAACACGTTAAATTATATTTAAACTTAATAACATCTTAATCATCTGATCATCTCATAGAATTTAGATGAAAAATATGTTGAAGTCATTGGAAGTAACAAATAGGTGACAGGATAAGTGAAACCCTGAAGTAAGGATGCTGTTATTCTTGCAATTCCTTTTATTATTCTTGATTTCCTCAACCTAAACAATCAAGGCACTAAAAATCCAATGCATCTGTTACTAAACTATTAAATTACAAATAATTAATGGGAGAACAAAGCTGGCTCAAGTCGTGAGCTTTGTCAGTTCCAAACATCTTATCCAAACTGGTCTGCCAGTGCCAATGGCCTTCACTCAATTTCGAGGTTTTCATTTCCCTGTATTTTTCAGAAGCTGTTTCCCTTTTCAACCCTACTTTCAATCTTTGCATGGTGTAAACATGAGATTCTGATTTTACAACTTTTAGGACTGTGTATCCTTGGAAATGAATATCCCTCTCTTCTATAATTTGAACATATTTTTTGTTTCACTCCTAATTACATTTAACTATTTATTTCTTGCTGGATTATGTTGGGGTCTTCTTTTTTCTTTTTTATCATTTCTCTCTACAGAACTAGTTCAATTTCAATCTCCAGTTTAAAAGGGTGTTTGAGATCTCATCATTTTTAGTCAAAGTTCTCACTCATTGCAGGACTCGACTGCTGTTTTTTCTTTATATATATAAAAAAGAAAGTGGGATGACAGGCAAAGAGCAATGATACTGCAAATTTGTCTTTGCACCAAAACTGTGTGAAAAACCTTAAAGAACAAAATGGTTCTTGTCCTAACTATACCCTACAATGGATGCTGCTGCTGAGATTTCCACATCATGAGTACATTTGTATTGTGAAGGGCCCATTTTTGTTGTATTTTATTTTTACCACCTTTCCCACCCCCACCCTACCACTAACTTTTCAGAATAAATGTAGGCCTCTTTGTCACTTTGTTATCCACTCTTCTTCACCTTACCACTTCATACTTGTGTAATGCATCTTGGTTTTTAGAATCACATGAATACAATCATTACATTTTGTCTCTATGAATAAAATAATGCCAAATCCTGATGCAAATATTAGCAGTTGCCAAAGACACAGAAAACACCCGTTGATGTTTGGTTTGAGTGAATAATGTTGGGAAAAGAATCCCTGTTACTTCCCAAAGTATGATAATAATTTGACAGAGAAATGAATGGAAGGTGGGGGCAACTGAAAGCCTCTTTCCTCTTTACTATTCTGTATACAGCGACTGGAAGCTTTTCTAGAAGTTTGTTGGAAACTCAAACCAATGCTTTCTGTTTTTCTTCATTTTCGGAATTGCCATTCATTTGTAAATCATTACAAGGAAAAGAGCATAAGCTGTGGTAGATTAGAAATACAAGCCATTTCAGAGGCTCCTGCACCATCGCTAGACATTAGCCGCTAAAAACAATCACTGTAGTCTGTCAATTCATCAATGATCTTGTTTATTTTAAAAACCCTTCAAAGCCTCAGAGATAGCCAAAACAACTCAAGAAGAGCATAATAAACGTTCTCTCCGGGCTGATGGATGTGGACGCCACATTCTACTTCCATTATGCTGATTTTCAGTCTTTTTAGACAAAATTATTTGTAAATTTACTTACCTAAAAATCGATTTATTTGTCTGAACCCAAGTCTTGTGAAAGGTTTGAAAAAAAAAACATTTGAACTTTAGAATGGGCCTTGAGTATAAAAATTAAGCCCATTTAAAAAAACCCAAGATCACAACATGAATCCGAGCAAAAAAATAGGCCCGTTTAAAATATGAATCAGGCAAGTACGAGTCTGACCCGAACCAATCCGTTTTAAGTTTATTATATTTTATATTATGTTATTTTTATATACTATATAATTTAGAACACATTAAAAAAATAAACTTATATTAAATATATAATACAACTCTAATGTAAACATTAAAAAAAATTGTTAAGATAAACTATATAAAAAAATTCAATAAAAAAATTGTATAAAACTATTAAATATTAAAATAAAACAATATAAATATTTTTTAAAAAAATTAAAAAATAGTATGGGCTGGTCTAAAATTGATTTGGGTTAATCTTTTATAAACATGAACGAGTTTTCGTAAAATTTTAAGTTTAGATTTTGGGCCAGATTAAGCTTGGACAAGTATAAAATATGTTAATATCATACTTAGACCTGACCCAAACCCAACCCGACCCATGAATACCTTTACATGTAATGATAAAGTATTACATTTTTAAGAAAAAACGAAATAATCATGAATCTCAAATAAAATAAACATAAAAATATCAAAATGTGTGAGAATATACATAAAATTACTAAAACCCAAATAAGAGAATAAGATTTTGGCTTTTTTTTTTTTTAAAAGAAAATTAAAGTGAATGCGGATGGAATTTGAAGTCTATATTCCGAGTGAAACCAACGTCACACATAGACCAGAACTCCACTAACAGGTGTATACTCCTTTCAATTTCAAGCCTACCCTTTGGTTTTGGACTGCAACTTTTTTCTTTTCTAAAGGTTATTATCACTACTCGACAGTAATCAATTCACACAGGAATTGAATACAAAAGGATGACATACGCACGTATTAGCCTCATCCACTTTGAACTGCAACCTTTAGAGTTAGACATGAAATTCTGTAGAACTACAAGGACATAACACTAATCATATATATATAGCTAGACGCAGATCCACACCCATATGTTTATGGTGTCCACTCCATCCACAACCAACATGGGAGTTATTGAGTTTACCAGTTTTGCTCCTCTCTTTGACACTGATATCAAACCTCTCATTCAGTACTATTTGTTTACAAGTCTATCTAAAACAATCCCACATGCCTTGTTTTGTTCATTGTAAAACTACTTTCCCACCATATCCCATTCTTCCAACCTTTTGAAACCCACCTACACCTCCTCATTCCCATGAATTCAAAGGTTACTGTTAGAAGATTGGAAACGCAATCCCAAAGAGAATATTAAATAATGTAAACTAAAGTGAAAAAAAGTGGTGGCTGCATAGATACACTGGGATTTGGAAGGTAAAAAGCAAAGACGTCTGTAACTAAACTATAGGGTATTGTTCGTTGCGTTACGGTTCATTCAACTTCATAGTTTGGTTCATAAAAAGATTTTCACCAGTTGAAAATGGTGTGAAAGCTTATATATATATATAAAGAAATACAGCTTTGTGTTTGCATGCAATAATGAACTTGGTTTGAAAAGTAGGTACCAAAGCTGCTTAAGAAGCATGTATACTTTTTTTTTTTCAAATGGTAATTTCAAGGTCTTCATGGGTTAAAGGCAATGATAATTTAGATTATCTTAGGGTTTGGTTTTCCATTAGTTTAATCATCTAGCTTTACATATATATACCACTTTTTTAAAAAGAGAGAGCTACACTTACCTGTCCTTGTGATTTAAACAAACCCAATTACTGGGGCATAGTTTTCTTTGGTTTTGATCCACTTTTTCAACATCTAGAAGATTATGACAACACCATTCACATTACTAGAAAAGAAGCCAGAAAAAACAAAGGTTTAATACTAGCTTATTAGATAGCTTTAGCAGCTTTTATTGTAGAAAGACAGCAACATACCAAAAAAAAAAGGGTTATCTATTTGGCCAGGTTGCTCTACCGGAGCTAAAGAAAGGAATCTCTGCAGAGAGAGTTTTGGACCCAAATTTTGTTGGTGCAAGCTTCTAGAGTGCCCCAATCATGGAAGGACGCCTTGGTAGGGTACAAGTACTCAATGGCTATCAGAATCTAAATGGGGCCAAACATTATAGATATATCCCAATGATTACGATTTGAAGCAACTAAGCTCCTGCCAGTTGTATATCGTGGGTGACAACTGAAATGCTTGTTGAATATATGATAACACCAGTCAATTGTATCCCATCTCTGTTGGGTGATAGCTAGAAAGGGTTATTTTGAAGCTAGCTACTCCACTTTTATTAAGTGATATTGAACTAGTTTACTATATGTAACTCCTTGCTCTATCCTCTTTTAATAGAAAAACCAACCTAGTAGAGTTATTTGTTAAGGTCAGAAAATATTGTAATTTAGTAAATGGAAAAGGGTAAAATCAGAGGAAATCTTAAAAACTAATTACAGTGGTAGGTGGTAACGATGGAGGTTGGTGAAAGCTTTGGTGATTGTAGAATAATAGCAAAGAAAGTTGCACAGGAAATTTTAGCCTACTTCAGTTTGCCAAAAAAGTCAAAAAAAAAAAGTAATGTTTAAGTCTTCTTTTTTTGGTGTAAAAAATAAAAATAATAAAAACTGCTTAACTCTATAGGTCGTCTAGCCCACTATTTTGGTGGCTCCTTGAGACAGCTGTAGAAACCGATGTACTCCTCCTATCCTGACACCTCTCCTGTGTTTTATGAAACTGATCAGCCCAGGCGATTGAGACCTTAATAGTTTTCATGAAGCTCCATGATAATCCTTGAAAAATAAATAGATTTTTATTTTTCCATAGCCGTCATATGAGAATTCCAAAAAGGCCGCCCACGGGGTTCCACTATCCGCCCAAAGCTTGTCAAATTGGTCTCCAACCATTCTTCGAGTTTCTTTGAGAAGAAAGAGGACCAGTGGGATCTAGGGATAGTGAAAATGGTAGAATTATGAAAGATAAATTATAGGCATAATTATTTATTTAGTCTTTTTAACTTTATAAAAAAAAAGGTTAATTTAGTTTTTCATTTAATTTTTTTTAACTCTCGAATTTGCATTGTTTGTTAAATTATCTCAAAATAGATGAAAAAATTAACTCCAAATGTTCTCAATATAATATCGTTCTCAACATAACATTATTATTAAGGTTAGTTGATCCTCCGAGGAAGAATGATATAAAATTAGGATAAGATGTCATTTGTATCTATTTATAATAAGAGCACGCCACTTTAGTATTTTCATTTCGAAAAAAATTAAATCCAACATAATTTGTTAAAATTTAAGGTGAAAATATTGAAGTGACATTGTTATTAGAAAGAGATATAAATGACATGGTATCATAATTTCATACAATCTTTTTCTAATTTATCCAATGTAATATTTTTTTAGTTTATTCAAGATAGTGTCGTTTCCAAAGTTAGTGGGGTTAACTTTTTCAGTGTAAAAAAGTAATTTGTGCAATAGAATGAACTTTGGTGATGGAGTACAATATGAAAACTACTTTCTTAGTCCAAATTATCTGCCTACTTTCTTTCCAAGGACGAATATATATAATATTAAAAATCTATCATCTACCCATTTTGGCATCACGTTTTGAGACATCACTGCATTAAATCAAGTTGGGACATATCTGCTGCACTCTGAATTATGAACTTGATCCACTGTCTTGGTTGATGAAGCCAAAATTTCCATGATCCTAGCAAATCCAAGTCTTTAATAACAAAATCCCACCTTCCTTTTAGATGCAAGTAAATGTTTGTTTCAGCTGCATCTCTTCACCAGATTATCAGAAGAAAAAAAATAATGCCAACAAGTATTGCACTGAATCCCAGCAGCCCCAGACATATTTATAATTCCAAGAAGTGTAGCCATGCTGGTCAACCCAAAAGAAAAAACAAAAGTGTATGATTGATCGTTGAGGGATCCTAGCTAGTAGTTTATATATATATAGCCCATAACATGTGCCCCAATAATGACAACAATCTCAACAACCAAACAGCTCAAAGGGAAGAAAAAAATAAATAAGAGTTCTCATTTTTCATTTCATGCAAATTAAACCTACTTTTTATTCATGAAATAAACATTAAATCCCAAAAATGAATCAATCAAGTGGTCAATTTGCAGAATATTCTGTCAGAAATTAATCAAATGTTAATTCACCAAATCGTCCTTGGGTAAATGGTATCACCATCATCCTATTTTGTTTTCTATCATTGCAAAATGTGGTATACAAACTGTTATGTTTTATGATGATGGTAGGCTGGTTGCCAACGCCTCATGACAAGGCCACGCCGTCGCCAGCGCACTAGCTTTTCCACCATATACTCATTCACAAGGAAGAAAGGGAATGTCTTTTCTTTTCCTAACCATGAAGATTCTATTCTATAACAGTAAAGGAATGGTTACACGGTAAAATATCAGAATGCATAAAAGCATAAGATAGGAGGTGAAGGGGTAGCTAGGGGTCGGCTACCAGCCCGAAGGCCAGTATCGTTGCCAACAAGGCAGAGAGAGAAGAAAGGAGCTCCGGTTAGGGTTTCTGTTGTGAAAAGTTGAGAGTGTTTGCAATTTTTTTATTTTTAGTAATATTAAAATTTTAACTTTATTTTTTTAAAAAAAATTATTATTATAAAATTTTAAAAAATATATTTTGAAAAAGAAATTGAATTGTTATGGTTATTGTGAAAGACATGTGTGTACAAGATTTGGTCAATGATTTGAAGTACACATCTTCCATATATGATTTCCATTAAGTTAGGTTGTATTTTATTACTTTATAGGATTGCATCTCTAACTATTTGAAGATGCTGATTAATTAATTTGAATCCAAAATTACCCCTCATTGAATCAATCAGAGTATCCCCAAACTTTACTCTAGAAATGGGTAATGTCTTAGGTAGATTAATCAATGACTTGCTAACCTTCTTTATTATATATCTTCTCTTCTTCTATGAAACTGAACATGGGTGACCCAATACAGGTGGTCTAAATCATTTTTGGTCAAAACCATCAATTATTTTTATTATGGTGCCTTTTTCAACCTTTTAATATATCATAATCTTTTCTATGTAAATTGATTTGTTAGTTGAGTTGATTCAATTCATTTGACTTAAGATATAATTAATTGTAACTTAAAAATAAAATGCATTCAAAATTGTAAGCAAGCATCCTCAGCTTGGGGGTTTAGGAAATGATCATGGGATCTTTCCCATATGGGTTGTCCAGGTTGTTCATGTGATATGATGGCCATTTTCTAATATCAACTTCTTCACCCAAATACAAATTTTAAATAAATCTTGTACTGCTAATTTTGAACATCATTTACCCTGTGATGTAAGACCAATGAATTTTTACTGACATGAAATCGTATTTTGATATCAAATCTTATTAAAAAAAAAAAACTATCCATCATTTGCATGAAATAACGCAAGGGAAAGTGGGGAAACTTGAAATTAAGCTTAACCTTGATATGTTTCTACCTTTTATCTTTTTATCAACTTATGAAGTTTTTGGATATGCCTACTAAAATACTTCATAATCTCCTTCTCAAAAGATGATTCTTTTTTTTTCTTTCAAGCTGTGCAGGAAAATAGAGTAGCTTTTTCATTCAATTTCTTAATTTGTTATGGATTCATATACTATTTTAGTTACTAAGTTTGGTTTCAATCTCCAGTTCGGTACCTGAGTTTTTTTTTCGTCTCAATTTGGTATTTAAGTTTCACTTTGATGCTCAATTTGATACCTAGACCAAATTGCATCATGTTGTCTAATGAATATTTGACACATATGCTCTAGTAAAATAAATATAGGGATTTACTTGGGACAAACAAAAAAGCTCAAGTACTAAATTTAACATTGAAGCCAAACTTAAATATTTTACTGGAAAAAAAAATAAAAACTCAAGTATTAATTTAGAAAACTCATGTACCAAATTAAATATTTAGCTAAACTTAAGTATCAAATAGTATATTAACCCATTTGTTATTTATGTTATTATGAATTAGAACAAAATGTTAAGAAAGTATGTATATGATCTTCTAATAAAGAATATATATATGATATTACAATGTTGTCTTTATAAAAAGATGTATTCACATTCTAAAAATTTAACACGTGGCAAGGAAAAAAAAGCATTGATAGTGGGGATAATCCAACATAAACCCCTCCTCTTTTTATGTAATTTTTAATGGTTGTTCTGTAAATTATATTTTCATAATAAATCCTTTTTTATTTGTTTATTTTAAATAATTAAATTTATAGTTTTACATAATAAGTCATTATAAATTTAAAAGTCAATTAAAAAGGATTTTTATAAGTTTACTACTATTTTTACAAATTAAATATACTATTAAAATAGGAATATATATTTAAAAATGTAAATAATGTAACAATAAGTTATTTAGTAGACACAAGATCTAAATTTAATTAACAATCTACACTCAATTATCAATAATTAATAATTAAAATTTCACATAATTAATAAGTGGCTCCAGTAGAAAAGAGGATGTTGTTTATCTTAGGGGTCCTGGGTTTGAATGCTTATGTGTGCAAGGTGTGTGTGCCTTATCAAAGGGTTAAAAAAGTATAAACAGATACTACCATGTAATCACACCAATATATTCAAAAAAAAATAGTTTCAAAATAGTATTTATTTAAATATTTCAATCTAATATCAATCATCATATTTTTAAAATTAAACTTATATATTATTATGTTTTAATTTTATAAATATATTATTAATAAATGTAATTTAATTAACACACAATTAACTCATATGATAGATATAGAGGCCCAATTTTAACCGGACTAAAAGTGAAACAAATAAAACCCCAAAAATAAAATTTTTAAATTAAATTAATTTTGAAAGTCCATTTACAGTCTCAAAATTACAAGCAGACCCAATGCTAATGGGCCCAAATACCCAAATACACCCAAGCCCAAATTCACTCAAAATATTGAAACTCAAATCTAATTAGGATTTATTACTCCAGCCACCACATGCCACATCAGCACCGACCACGTCAGCTCCACGTCAGCCATGTGACCCCTTGTTTGCTCTTGAGACTTCTCCTCTCCCTGAGACCCTTCTGCTGCTCGAGGCCACTCCTCTGCTCAAGGCCTTCCCTGTCGACCTTTGCACTGGAATGGCAAGGGGGGCACACCGTTTAACGCCGTTGACCCCGACGATGCTCTTGCCACCAACATGAAAATGGACCTGCAAAGGAGAAGCAACAAAGACAAACAGAAACAGCAAAGAACGGCAAAATAGGGAAAAACAATAGTGTTTTATGTAACTTTTGATGGCTATAAAAGCCATTACTGTATATGTAATAAGGGGGATGAATAGAAAGAAAAATCAAATACAAAAATCAGCAAAGGATATTCGAATACAAGCAAAAATTTTCAAAGGAATTTTAAGGTATTATACTTGTTTTATTTTTTTTCTCATACCAGTTTCGAAAAGAAAGCATGTACATATGTATAGAAAATAAATAACTAAAGTTAGGGTTTACCTTCGCTGCTTCTATGCCGTTATCTCCCTCGTCGGTCGAGGCCACCACCCCCGATGATGAGTGGTTCTCATTCGTTCAAGGGCCTTTTCAAATCGTTATATTTGATAGAGACCCCAAACAACGAAAGTATAAAAAGTAATCTCATTTTTTAAAAAAGGAACCTAAGACAAAAATTTTAAAATTTTATGAAAACATGGTTCGATTTGGTGATTTAAAACCCAAATCTAACATTTTAAAAAAATTATTTTAAAAAAGGGTAAAAACAAATAAAATCACAAAAACAGATTTTAAAAAAATTTGAAGTTTTAAAACAATTTTTTTATCTTAAAAACTAACATGATTTTTTTTGAAAAATAAAATCCAAATTCGTTTGTAAAACTAAAAAAGAAATCGAAAAGACTTTTTTTTTATTTTTCCAGCTATCGGGCACGGCGTTTGCCGTCGCCAATGACTGGCGGCCGGTGTAAAAGAGGGGATGGGAATTTGAGAGAAAAGTAAAACAAAAAGGTTTTTCTACAGTTTGAAAGGAAGGAAATGATTTTTGCTTCAAAAACTTTGCTTTTATACAACCCTGGAACGACGCCGTTTAGGTTTAAAGCAATAAACACTAAAACGACATCGTTTTACGGCTACCCAGGTCGGACCTGATCCATATCCGAAGGGGACTCACGTGTTTTTGAAATGGTCTATTTATTTTTTTAATCCTTCCTCGTTTTTCAACTTTCACAACTTCGTCCTTCAATTCTTTTTTATATTTCTCTTAAATTTCCTCTCAAATTTTATTCCATTTTCATGTTAATCCTCCGAATTTTGGTTGTCTGAGAGAATGACACGTATGCGAACAGGAGATTATTACCCTTTCGGTCCATGAACCTTTTCAAAATCCGAAAAAATCAAGCTTGACTTTTTCTCTTTTTTATGTTTTTACCATAAATACTCTTTTTTCCTTTTAATTTAATACAAACTCTTTTTAATTTTGGAACTTTATTTGTTTAAAAAATTGAGATCTTCATTCCCTATTGTTTATTTTTACTTTCTTCAACATCTTTTATTTAATCTATTATCATTTTTTTTCTTTTAAAAATTAAGTTTTGCATTTTCTTTTCATATTTGTTCGAATTGTAAATTTTTTCTAAAATAACAAACACCTTTTATTCATTTATTTTATTGTTTGATTTATATATTTACTTGTATTATGTTACTTATCTTTGTTTTATTTTCACGAATGATGTCCTATGAAATTGGTAGCTTTTCATGCTTTATGGATTTTTGCTTCATTAATTTGAAAAGGAGTGTACATTTATTCAAATGTTCATTGTAAAATAGTTTAGCTAAGTTGTGTGTTTTAAAATACATAAATGATCTTTTTTAAAGCAAGTCTTTTTATTTTGGGGAATTTGAAAAAGTAGTGCTCAAACGTGTTGGGTATTATTCTCTCTCGAACCTAAAACATTGAATGACCTCCTTAAAATCAGTAATGGCTTTTCCATTTTGCAAGATTATACATTTTTACTCATCCTCTTACAAAACCATCTCTTTTTTTGAAAATAAATTCACATCATTTCTTTAAAGACATGTAAATTGTTTCAAATTAAAAAGCAACGCTATTTTATTTAAGGGAAGTTGAGAAATCGTGTCCTAACGTGTTAAATGTGATCTTTCTTTGAGCTTAAATAATTGAGTATCAAAATCGATAATTATTCGATATTCTATAGATCTAGGGGGTTCAAAAATTGTGCCATAACATGTTGGGTGTAATTTTATTTTGAACCTAAATAATTGAATATCTCATTTTAACATCTCATCCATGAATGGCATTTTGAATTTCTACTCGAGTTTTCGATTTTTTTAATTAAGACACTAAATAATCAACTAGGTACCAATTTTGGGCATGTGAGGATGCTAACCTTTCCTTACACGTAACCGACTCCCGAACCTATTTTTCTGGATTTTGAAAACCAAATGTTTTCTACAAAACAAATTCAAACGTTTTAGGTGATCCAATCACATCCTAATTTAAAGATTGGTGGGGACTCCCATTTTCGATTTTAAAAAAATATTTTTGAAACTCGCATATAAAAAAAAGGGGTTTCGACAGCTTGACGACTCCGCTGAGGACCAATAAGAGAGTCAAGCCGTGAGTCGATTATTTTGGGTCTTTTGATTGAAAATCAAAATTCGAGTTAAATTTAATTTGTGATCCTTGCATTTTATGTTCATTCTTTAGTTTAATTTGTTTGCTATCAGAGTGAGGGTTTCATGCATTTGCATTGATCGGTTACTTTACCCCTTAAGTGGAAGTGTGAAACTATGTCTTTGTGAGGTCTTCACCTCCGTGTAGGATAGTGGATCGCTTTCGGGAATACATTCGTACCTATGTTTTCGTGAAGTTTTCACTTTCGTGCAAACATATGGGAAATGTATCCCTCTGAACCGAACTCATCCGTATGAGCCTATAATGGGTGAGGATAGAGGAATCGGCTGGTTCAGGTACCTGTACTTTAGAACTCAAACCACATGTAATTGACTTTAGAAAACTACCAAACATCGCAACAAACCTTAGCGGTCACCTAAATAGGAGAGGCGTGTTATTATTTCTGCTCTTAATTGTAATTTCATGGTTAGATTTTACCCTTATGTTTAACATACTGACATGTTTTATTTTATCTTTGTTTTATTTCGTGCATTGAATTTCCATTATAGAAACAGTGTTGATTAGATAGGAGTATAATAAATATCATATTCTATTTATCTTTCTATTTTTATATTTTCAACTTTTCTAAATTGATTTAAATTAAATAAGATTGAGAGATTTTAATCCATATAATTTTAGTTCTAGCAAAGTAATTGGGGATACTAATCTTTCATTCACTATTAAATCTCTAATTATTTATATTTCCAATTTAAATATGATATAATAATTTTTTCTATGTGATGTCATAAGTGAAAATAAAAACTATAGACTAAAAAGTATACCTAATGAATTTTCAGAATTAAATGAAAACCCTAATTTTATTAAATAATTAGATAAAATTAATTTCTTTTAACAACTTTTAGAAATAAAAAGAAAGCAGTTATATGTCAAATTTGAAGAGCATGTTGATCGTGTTAGTTTGTTCAACCATAATTATTTTATTAATTTCCATTCTATGATTACAAACCCAAAACAATATTTAATCAATACTTTTTCAAAAAAGAAAACCTTTGATTGAACTAATTAATTTAAATATATATATCTTATTCCAAACCTAACCTCTTCTATGATAAAAATCATGTGCTTTGTCAGAAATATATATATATAATTGAGAAATAAAGCTAATTAAATAAATTATGAACCTAAAAGTAAATTTGAAAAATAAAATTGAAAGTAGGGGTTTGGATTTTTCTTACTAAAGACAGGAAATTAAGACCATGAAAACTTATGATCTGGATCAATCAATATGTATTTTTTTCTTTTTGGTTTTATGTTATCCCAAAAATTAAATAATTAAATACTCCATTAAAATTGTAATAAACCATTATGCCCGAGGAAAATGAATAACTAATGATAGTCTTACATAGATCCAAAGGAACCCATAAGTCAGACATGGGTTCATGACCAAATGGTTTGGACTCACTTGTAAATAAATAAAAAAGAGGGTCCCTATTGAGAGATGAAACTAAATCGAACTAATTTTTAAAAAAAATAAAAGAACAAATGGTCCGTTTTTTATTATGATTTTATATTTATCTCGAGCTATAGTTTGAGTTTTTTTTTTTAATTCAAATTTGGCTCAAATTTAACATTTAAAAATAATAAAATTTATTTTATAATGAAATTTAAATAAAAGTATTAATATTAAATAACAAATGGAGCTAAATTCATTTGTGAATTTTTTATTCAAGATTCGGTCATATAAATTGACAGATAATTCAACCTAAAAAATAGTTATTAAAAAAGGAGAAGAAAATGGCCTTTGAACGACTGGTGACCTTTCAGCCTCATCTTTCGGCTTTTGTCAACAGATATCCTTGGACTCGAATTCATGACTTTATCCTATCTTATAATAAGACTCTATAATTTAATTAAATTTATTGAATGTTTTTCGTTGTGTCTCATCGAAGGGAGTAATCGAATATTTATACATATGGTTATTATTCAAGAAATTGATGTTCTTCATAAGTTCTATACATGTTAAACACGTGTATTGTTCTGGTTTGCTTGTTATATTTTGTAGTCCCCACATGTGAACTCTTTGATATATGCGAACGAGGACGGTGAACTACCCTAACGAGTTCTTCTGGTGAACTCCCACTACGAGATATGCACGCATCCAATTGGTAGGGCCCAACCAGATCATTAGTAGACGATCCAGATTATACCCAAATTTCGGGTCGGTGATCATAAATACATAACAAAACTTATCAATTTTAATGTTTGTTCGACAAGTTTGATTTATTTTCCATATCATGTTTCAAATTAAATTAGTAGTGTTGAGTATTTTTGTGTGTCTCAAAAATGGCTAAAATCTCTATTTATATAATAAGATATTGTTCATAAATGTGATATCATAATTAGGTTTTCATGCATGCCAACATATACTCTACTTTATGATTAACATGTGTTCCCTAGGCGCAGGTTCACCTGCATGGTAGTGCGAACCCACATCATTTGAGCTCATGAAAGGATACAAACATCACATGTGTGAACTCAAAGTGTAAACCATGTAGACTACAAGTTGAAATCCAATCAGATAATTAGGTAGCGGATTGGTAATGGCGAACACCATAACAAATAGATTTAATAAATATTATTAATACAATTATAACTTATTAAAATTTTCATTTATCTAGAAAATCAAAGTAACTAATACCTAGTTTTCTAATTCAATGAAAATGAATGTTCCTAACTTTTTAATAAAGCTCAGAACAACTTGAACCGATATTTTTTATTAATTTATTATATATAAACGATTCAATTGTGGAAATTTATTATTTTAATATATTATTCAACAATTAATTTTTGAGTAAATTATTCAATGGCAATGTTTAAAAATGTTACCCAGCTTTTTAATTTACAAGAATTTTTTTAATAAATAAAAAAATGAAAAACAGAAAGAGAAAAATAGAAAATGTATTGTCAAAAAATGGGATAATAACTTTGCTTGGCGACGAATAAGAGGATCAGATCAACGAACAGATGCAAATACAGGTGATATCAAAATATCTTTGACTTAGACACGTGTAAGCTCACGACGAATGGACAACCCACATGACATGATAGTGCCACGTGGGATTAAAAATGGGTGGGTCCACAAGCTTGACTGCTTGAGCTTTTTTAACTACCTCGGTACTCACAGTAACCTACTTATTTTTAGTTCTATGCACTAATTATTATTATTATTTTAATACTCTCAATAATATGTAATGAATTTTATATCATATATTAAATTTAAAAGTGAACATCCAAAATTTTCTTTTTATTTTTGGTTCTAAAATTTCTTTTGATTTAAAGATTATTATCGCATATAAGAATATACAACTTTGATTTTTAAGGGAGGTTTTGAAAAACATCTCATGTTTACTTTCTATATTTATATAATTATCTTTTTATTTTTTAATCTCAAATCTAATATCCAAAAACGATAAATAAAAATAAATTTTATAAAAAATTCACATTTACACAAAATTCAAATTAAGGTTAATATGATTAAAATAAAGAAGTTGATTGATATAATTTTAGGTTTTATTTAGTGGGAACATTTTAACTCACTTTTTTACTGTTCATTGATTTATATTTATTATTATAATTTATTCTTGAATAATTTTAGACTGTAAATTTTTAATGAATAAAAATATCTACATGCATGCATTCCCTTGATTTCTTCATTAACAAGGGAGGGATATTATTGATAAGGTGAGTGATGGTGAAATGGAGATGTATTCATTCATCAAATCTTGTATTTGTCCAATAGCATCAAGCATGATTTTCAATCATACTATCTCGTTTTTAATTATACTAAACGTTAACATTTTCAATATAATTAAAATATTATCTAAGTACCCTGTTAAGATGGCAATGAAGCGAGGCAGAGCGAGTAATATATTATAAATTTCATAATTACTCTATAATTGGCACGGTCTGCTTTATTATCAGTCTTGTTTCACTATGGATGTATGATATTAAAAATCATTATTATATTTATGGATGTTAGATACATTCATCCTCGCTCCACTCGGTCCACTTCAATTTAAATTTTGCTACTTATCTTTAACGGTAAGTATTAGGTTCATTGACAATATATATATATTATTCCACAAGCAATTTAAAAAATTGACATTTGTCTTTTTTTTTTTAATATTTATTTGTTAATATTTTACTATATCTCTATAGGACACTTGTTAACCCCTAATCCTGCTTGTAAACATAATTCTTCAAAAAAATGTAAGCATAAAATATATGTTTTTTATATGTTAGATTTTTACCCTTTTTAACATATTATACATGTAAGGATAAAATTGAAATGTAATATGGCGGAACGAGTCGAAGTAAGGCAAACAGTTACTATAACTGCTTCATACTTACAGTGCAAAAAAACTCCTTTTAGAGTTAACAAGTTTAAAATCCATCAGATGGTTCGGATTTTATCATCTCTAATTTTTACGAATACTATGACATCTCTTATATTTTTATCAAGTCAGTAAATATAAATAATATATATAAATGATTAAAGATTGATAAAAAAGAGAGTATATTTTAGAAGTGTTGTAATTTATGGTTTAAATTAAAAAAAATATTTTTAAGAAATTAAATATAAGTTTCCTTTAATTTAAAAAAGATGGCAACCCGACCTGATAGCTTAAAAGCATAAACATTTGAAATGTAGCGTTATTTTGGAAACCAAGCTTTCGTCAACTAACTTTAACTAAACAAATTAATCATTTTAATCGTATTTTTTTTTTGTAATAAATTTAATTTCTAAACTTATCTTTAAAGTCTAATAACTGAAGCATAAAGGAACTCAGTTTCTTTTTGTTCATTTATTTTTAATTTGGTAACGTTTACAATCAGAAGAAATTGAAGGCAGTAAAGAAAAACAAAGTGTCATTATTTAATTACTTTGCCTAACGTTGATTAAAAAACAGTAAATATAAAGAAAATAATGATTAGGTTAAGATTGAGAGGATTTGTATCACACTTTATTCCCTCACTGCTCCCTATATATAACGGTCAAAGGAGGGTTAAATGTAAGCTTAAAAAGAGAGAGAATAGGGTCCCAACCAACTGTCGGAATTATTTGACTAAATAAGTCGTCTTCAAATTACCCTTCTGTGTAAAACCTAAATTAAGATTTATGTGATAAATAAAATTATAAGATTAAATGTATGATTGGCTCAAATATCATTGTAATTGATTTTTTTGATTTTATATAAAAATATTTTCATAATAATATGATCTATTTTGTATATAAATAAATATTTTAATTATGTTAGTATCCAAGTAGCTAATTTAATAAAAGAACTTAAAATATAAGTATAGATGCATTATGTGTTTACTATATAAATTACTAAAAAGGAATACTCTAAATTTGACGCATTTTTAGATAATAATAAATTTAAATGTGAATGATATTATTATTTTTTGGGAAAATTAGAAGAGGGAAAGGACCCTATTAATCTAGAACATCAACAATCATACCAAGAAAAGGAATACTCGTTGCATCAGCTAACAACAAACTAGCAATGGCTCTAGGAGGTACCTCATAGATGTACAACCTAATGGATAACGATAATCGGTTTTTCGCCAACCAATCATCAACAAATTTTTTTATTTATTTTTATTTTTATTTTATCTTTTGGGATGTGAATAAATTTTCAACATGGATCATATTGCTTCCACTTGAACTATAGTGAGGATGTAGCACATCATTTGCACCGCAGTAAATGAATAATCTGCATTAAATATATTTAAATGATTCAAGTTTTTATTCTCACAATACATTTGGTTCGCTGTAATGGAATAGAACTGTAATGGAATAGAGCTGTAATCAGTAATTCAATTGTTTGGTTGATTGGAATGGAATAAAGCTGTAATAATATTCTTGTGTTTGGTTGAATGGAATGATGCTGTAATAGCATAAGAAAAAATGCTTAAATGACAAAAGTATCCTTAACAGAATTTTTTTAGTTAGATGATTATTGTTATTAAATTTTAATGATTATTATTAAATATAATTTAATAAAAATATTAATTTATTTAATTATATTTAACATAATTATTATTAAATACAATTTAATAAAATAATATGTAATTTAATAATATTTGTAATATAATTATTATTAAAATATGAATTAGTAAAAATTATAATATATAATTTTAGAAAAATAATATATAACCTATTTTTTAGTTTTAAATTATGATGCATATATACTAAGCTTAAATATCATTAATAAAATAAATAATTTAATTATCTTCTAAACTAAAAAATAAAAGATTAGAAATATAAATAGCTTGATAATTATATTACATATACAAAAAGTTAACAAAACAACACCAACACAACCATGATTTTTAATGGTCTGAAAGAAATCTTCTCACCCATTCCAGTCGCACGGAAGAAGGTAGACTAAAGAAAACGATCATTTGCGTTGGATTGTCCGGGATTTTGCTCAACGCAGAATATCGTTCATCCTCCGTTAATCCTTCCACTTCGCATAAAGCCGGATATAATTTCTGAGCACTTTCTTGAATGATCATTTCTGACTTTTGTTGAATTAGCACTTCGGAGGCAATGCTTCTACTTATTTCAAGGCCGACAGTCTGTATATTTTTCCCTAATAATGTGGCAGCCTCAAGAAATGAAGTAGAAGAAATTTGTTCACTTGCATCAGAAATCTTTTTTTTCTTCTTTGAAAACCTGGAATCATCTTCATTTCTAGATTGTTGCGGTTGTGTACCTGAAAGATCCATCTCATCTAAAGAAACATCAGCTTTACACTCATGGTCAATGTTTCTTTCTTCATGAGTATTTGCAGTAGCTACATCTTCAACATCTATTTCTTCAATAATATCAGCGGTCGTTTGAGCATCTTTCCCAGTGGCACGATCCTTTGCGTAGATGGCAGTAAGTTGGTCGTAGTAAGGGAAACTACGATGTCTGAATTGACCGGCTTCTTTATGACTCTATAAAAAAAGGAGAAATTTATATTATATATAAGTTAGGTCAAAGCAAGATAATAAAGACATAAAATAATTCTTACACTTATATACGAGTTCCACACAGCATCTTCGGCAACAACAAGCTGTCTATGCTCATCCCAACCAAAGCCGCTATTGTCTTTTCCACTGAGCATGTCATAAACGATTGCCCAATCCCTTTTCAATGTCCTAATCCTCGATTCAAGACTAGGTTTAGCCTTCAACTTTGCATGAGGTAAAACTTTTTCTAGCATCTTTTCTAGCTCATTTAAATATCCGACCTTGAACCCCGTATCGGCATTAAAGGTTCCGACATTGTGCAAGTCAACCATACAAGCAACCAACGCAGCATCTTCTTCTGGAACCCATTTTCTTTTAGTTCCTCGAGAATTTTGAGAAGAAGCAGTTGATTGTGAAAACCCTGACATAACTATCTTAAGAGAAAAACACAAATTAAAATTAGGCTTGATATAATGAATGAAAAGGTCAACACTTTATAAAATTATAACACATGACGAATCAGAAGAAAATAGATTAAATTTGCAATCCAACAAGTCTAGTACAATATATAAAGACAATTCAAACACCACCAAAGTTTCATAAACTAGGTACATTAAATAAAATAAAGAAATTAACCCTTCTACTGTGTTTTAATAAACCTAACTAATTTCTAGATGTTTGCCATTCATAAAACATTTGATTGGCTAGTTCCATTCTCCAAGTAGCCCATGCATCCGATGGATGAATGTTTACAATATTCGACTCCTCCTCATCCACCAAATTACTAAATAATTGTTCTTCCAACTCCGTTTCAATAGGATCAAGACTCATATAGGTTCGAATAAAATTATGGAGCAAACAACATGCAATAATTATTCTATTGTGCACTCTCACAGGATAGAATGATGGACTCCTAAGTATTCCCCATCTAAGTTTTAATAACCCAAAGCATCTTTCAATCACATTGCGTGCTGAAGCATGTTTCATATTCAAAAATTCTTCTGGAGTACTTGGTTGGTAACCCTAACGCCACTCATTCAAATGATATCTTTGTCCTCTAAAAGGTGCAAGAAATCCTTCATAGTTTGTATAACCAGCATCAACTAGATAATAACAACTTATAAAAAAAGAAAAAAAACTAATTATCATGGTCAGTTTTTCGAAAAAAGTATGATCTTAAAAATCAATTCAAATTCCTCTAATTCTGCACTTTACCATGAGGAACCTTCAGTCCATGTCTCCTACTAATGGCATCTCGAAGAACCCGTCCATTAGCAACAGAACCTTCCCAACCGGGAAGAACATAAACAAAATGCATATCAGGTGTACAAACACCTAACATATTTGTTGTTATGTCACCATTTCGCGTTCGATATCTAGGTTTATCAACTGTTGGAACCCTAATCTTGATATGGGTTCCATCTAAAGCACCTAAGCAATTCTACATGAAATGTATAAAACCTCGAGTTAGGATACTATATTTAAATCTAAATCAACTAAATGATGTACGAGCTATATTAAAACTCACTCCAATACCTTGAACCATTTCCACCTTGGGTCTGTAGAACTAGCCATAATTGGCTCTGCCTTTTTAAATAGCACATCTTGTAAGCGTATGACAACATTTAAAACATTGTGAAATGATCTGCTAACGGTTTCCCCAGACCTATTAAAGTGATGCTTGATAACTCGATTTTTAAGGTGATGAGAAATAATATGTAAAAACATTGCCACTTGCTCATCAACAAGCATGTTCCTTGACGACTTCAATTCTCCTAAAGTTTGTAACATCTCACATAGTTTAAAAAAAGTATTTCTATTCATCCTAACTTGTTCAATACAAGTCTCATCACTAGCATATACAAGTCTTTTCACATAATCTCGTTTTGCATAAAAATCTAAAATATATGATCTAATCCTTGGTCTATAAGCATGTAGGCTATAGACGGTAGCCAATGAAACTAAGAACCAACTTGCAACTGTGCACATTTGCAGCCATACTGTCACAGCAAGACCAATTCTTCTACGCCTTTCACTTTGTACTATTAAAGGTAAACGAGCCATTACTGCAAGATATTAAAGTGTTATAAATCTCCAAATTATATACTTAATACAATTCCAACTATAAATCATTGTTAAAAGATAATGTTATAATTTATGAGCTATGATTTATCAATACTATCAAATGATCAGAAATGTTCTATTTTATAATGTTTCATTTTTATTTCTGTTTTATTTAGCTGTTTATAAGATGTGTTTGTCTAGCATCTTCAGTACAACATAAATAGAGAGAGAGGAGAAGAAAAAATCTAAATTTAGTATATTGACATATATTCTACCAATTCCTTTTTTTCTTCTTCTAAATTTAGTATATAATCAAGTCTTTTGAAACTCGTTTTTATATCAATTGAACCAGGCAATTTAAGCTATACTGAAAGATTCATTAAGGTTAATGATGAAAAGAAGGTGAAAGTGGTAAAGGGATTGGAAGGAGGATGTCTAGCAATTGGTTGCTCAGTTCAAATTGTTCGATTTGATATCATTGAAAAAACCAGTGATTCATGCATTATTAAATCAGACATTGCTTATGCTATGAAGGAGGAGTTTGAAGCTAAAGACCCAAAGCCTAATATCCAACTCCTAGCAGCCGCTGCACAAATTGCAAAAAGATTTCTAGAAAGTTAACAGACTGATGGGGATGGAGGGTTGAATTTTCTCTCTTGAATCTTTTCTTGTGTTGGAAAAGATTGTTTTCACCTTTGTATAATATTTAAAAGTAGACTGAGATAAGAGCTTTAAGAGCTTTAAGAAGTTGTATGGTGTTTCCTGAAGTTACTTGTGACTATCAAGATTAGATGACCCATACATGTTAGCTAATGCAGTTTTTAAGTATTTATTTATTTTTTCAAATGTTTTATCTTTGGGATAGCAACTTTAACAGTTGCTGATCGACTTCTGGTATACTTCTGCTAATTTGTTTATTTTTTAACAGTTCATTTTGATAATCCTGGCTTGATATCTTCAACCATCTTGAATGCAGAATATCTAACAAATTCATATTTGACTATTATACAGATACACTAAAACACACATTTATATTAATTCCATAAAACTTGTAGTCTTATTTCTTAATCCTAAACTGAGTCTTATTTCTTAATCCTAAACTAATATACTTTTATCTGCATTTAAGAAGAGACGTTTTAATACGTGACTAATAGATCATCTGACTTTTAAATTTGATCATCCTTTGTTGATGTAATACACTGCAATCCAAAATCATATTTGTATGATCCTGAAATGTTACTAGTATCACCAATAGAATAAATTGTATAGTTGCTTCAAGATTTTCCCTTAAAATTATATTTCTTCATGAATGAATTGCTCAAAATTTTAACTTTAAAAGTGGGTAAAGAATCTAGTTTACATTTAGAAAATCTTTAGTCTGTTTTTTTAAAAGAAAATTTCGGGGATTTGACATGCAAAAGGTGTATTACCATTCTGAATTATATGATTTTGCATGATGATTTTCCTACCTAGATTCTAACCCCATTCTGAAAAGAGTGTTTTAAGTTAAGGTAAGATGCTAAGCTTGAGATAGAGGCAATAGGAGTAATTAAATTAAAATAGCAACAAGAAACAAGCTTTTACTTAACTATATACTATCAAAGAAATGGATAACTATATACTAGTATGCAATTCAAAAACCTCCTTAACATAACAATTTATATCTTGAAAGAAAATAGGTAAATTATGAAAAAAAATGTTGACTGACCTTGTTAAAGCAAAAGCAGATGATCTATCAGTTGAGGCAAGTTATGTGAGGTTTTAATAGCCAAGTAGATGCAAACGAATCGAGCTGGCAAATCAGGAACAAAAAAATCAAAAAATATAAAATATAACCAATGAAAAATAATATTCTATCATCCCCTTAATTTGAAGATGAGATCTCAATCATCTAAGTTACTCCTAACAGAATCATAAGCAACACTCAATATTTGGGTCTCAAAACACAGTTTCTGCAAACATGGTTGTGCAGAATCAGAAGCAACATAATATTTGTACAACCAGCAACACATTGAACCTCTTAGAATAAAATAACAGAATCAACAAAGTATCCTAACAGAATGTCAATATTTGGGTCTCAAAACACAGTTTCTGCAAACATGGTTGTGCAGAATCAGAAGCAACATAATATTTGTACAACCAGCAACACATTGAACCCCCTAGAACAAAATAACAGAATCAACAAAGTATCCTAACAGAATGTCAATATTTGGGTCTCAAAACACAGTTTCTACAAACATGGTTGTGCAAAATCGGAAGCAACATAATATTTGTACAACAGCAACACATTGAACCTCCTAGAACAAAAAAACAGAATCAACAAAGTATCCTAACAGAATGGCAATGGATGATGACTATGCCTGAAATACAAGTATCGAATGGATGGATAGTGTCAAGGTACATAACATTAGTTTGGTAAAGCTCGTAATCTGTATGAAATTCTTCTGGCTCTAGACTTATGATTTCAGCATGTATTCGAGTATTTTACTGAAAGAACTCCTCATTTCATTATGACCTCCAACAAACATTGCTTATATGAGACTATAATAAATCCTATTCCAAAAAGAATTTCATACAGATTACGAACACTCGAGAATCACTTATGCATGCGGTGGACCATGAGGCAGACATGTTACTAAGCCATTAAGTCAAATGAAATATATATATATATATATGCATGTTCTTGTATAGTGTCAATGTGAGAAAAATACAAACCAAACATCTTGTCACTCTCAAAAGAAATAACCATCACCACCTAGTAAAAAGAAATGCGAACTACCATGAAGATCAATCGGGACGAAACATAAATGAAAAAGAAGCCATGCGGCTGGCAAAGCAAGCGGATTTTCGTACCAAAACAATTATTTCTCAACATGTCCCTTCAACAATGAGGATTCTTACTGACACAACATTAACATTAATAAAAATGGTGACTGAAAAACCTTAATTCCACCACAAGGTATCAATTTGCATAGAAAAAAAAAGTAGAAAACCTACTCTATCCCAAATTTTAAAGCCAGACTAACTTTATGCAGATTCCAAATAATTTCAACATTTGAACCAGAAGATGAAAAGTAAAGCTTCAAATCATGGGAAATTGGGAGAATGGAGGGAGAACTGTTTACCTGAAGGGCTGCAACGAAGGTGAAGACTGCTCGGAGTCGAAGGAAGAAAGGCTGGAATCGGTGCTATGACAGTAATCGAAAGAGAGGGTAAAGTGGGGAGGTGCTATGACCAGGGATTCAAATTGCGGTTGCGGTCGCGTTGCGTTTACTGCGTTTGCGGACATAACGGATGCTATTGCGATCACTGCGGGTATCACGGTCGTGAATTTTTTTTAAATTCGCACAACTTATTGTAAAATATAATAATTATAATTATAATTATAAAAAATAACGTTTAATGATTGTTAGAGTGTTTTTCAACACTTCTAAACTTTTATTAATATGAAAACACAATTTTTATAATCATTAATTATTTTTATATTTATTTATGAATTTTTTAATAATATTATATTAACTAATAAGAAAGTAAAAAAAATAGTTATAGGAAGTATTAAATATTCATCATATTTAATAAGTAGATAAAATAATTAAAAATTTATACATGAGAGAGGTCTTCAGTATTTCTTCACAAATCTGAAGATGGTGAATATATCAAAACATTCTATGCTGCAATCTGCAGAAAGAAAAGAAAAACAATATATCAACGTATAGATTCTCATCAATGATTTCTATTTCCTATCACTTATTCTCAGTCACATTCTACTTTCATATATAGTTTAACATGCTTCAATTCTTAATTATGTTTTCATAAAATATATTTTATTCATTTATTTATAGATGTATTTTAAATATTTTAATATCATTAAAATTAAAAACATTAATAAAAGTTTTCTTTAAAAAAACATATCTTACAAATAGTGGTAGTGGAGTGGTACAATTTAGTTTTCACCAAGTAGTGGAATGACGAGGAAGATCAGATCCTTCACCTTCACTTTGAGAGGATTCTTGACTTGATTCTCGTGGCCTTTGTCCAAAATTATATCCAAAAAAGTAACATTTTCACCTTGGTTTCCATATGTTTGATATGAAGGATATATTTGAGGAGGAGGATACATCGGTGGTAGAAGTGGGTGATACATTGGGGTGGAGGATGCATTTGAGGATGGTATGGCACACCATAATTAGGAAATGGTGGATAATAACCATATGGTTGTGGATAAGGATAACCATGTGAAGGCTGAAAATATGAAGGTTGTTCCGGTGGATAAAAACCTTGAGTGCTAGTAGATGAATCACTATACCCAAGGTAACTAGAACTCGATCTCCTACCAGATGAAGAGCCTACAGAAGTATGCTTCTTGCCTTTTCCTTTTGATGGAGCTTTAGGTTCACTTCTATCTCTCCTAAGTTCAGGAAACATATTTCCATCAAATTCTGATCTATCACGGAAATGTCCACTAGTGGTACCAACCCCATATTCTCCTCCATACCGACTAGAAGATCTAATTTTACCTCTATCACCACTATGTCCATCATCATCATCATCAATTGGACTTAAACCACCACCATCGGGTCCATCACCACTCTGACTTGGCGTTGCACTAGAACTTGAATGAGACAAATTGTGTTGTTGAGATTGATCAACATTCATTTCATCATCAGAGGTATCTACAGACAACATACCGGCATTTTCACCATCTAATAATGGATTCTCTTTCTCTTGAAGCCATTCTGATAGTGGATCAACATCTTCAAATATATGATCAAGGCTGATAGGATTAAAACTAGCGTTTATATCATCAATGCTCATTCTTTTTTGATGCCTTATCTGAAGCCCCATGTTATAGTAGGTAAACACTAGTTTCTCAAGTTTTTTGTACTTCAACCTATTTCTTGCCTTGGTGTGAATATAACTAAATGTGCTCCAATTTCGTTCGCAATTTGATGCAGAAGTTGTTTGACTAAGCACTTTAATTGCTAATCTTTGTAACTCAGGAACACATGTTTCATATATTATCCACCACTCAGCTGCATAATATTATTTAAATTTTAAAATAATTTCAAAATGTACAATATAATTAATAATATAAATTAAATTAAATAATTTAATTAACTATTTACCCGGATTCATTTGCTTCCAAGCTCTTTGTGCTTGTGGAGTACCGAATGTCTCATGTTTATCTCTAAATAGTAACAACTGCATAAATAAAAGATAGTGAAATGAAAAAAATAATTTCATTTTAAATTATGTAACTAATTAAGTTACAAATAATGGTACTTGAATCTAACCTGATTAACCATTCTGACTTGAGTATCAAGAGAAGGTTCTAATCTTTCAATTATTGATCTTATACCTTCTAATGTTTCCATTAGTACATTCTCAGAATGCTCCACTCCAAATTGAAATTGAAGATTGAGAAAATAACCTAATCATAATTTTAAGAATATCATCAAATAATAATAATAATAATCTAAAGCTTAAAAAATAAAATATAAAATAGTTCTTAATTATATGAAACATTTTATCTTACCAGCTGAATGCAAGTCGGAATGCATAAAATTCCATCTATTGTCAATAATCTTTTCATACTCGGTAAAATATCGACAATTTTGTTGAATTGCTCGTTTAGCTCTATCAACAGCCTCATAAATAAAGCCCATAGTTGGTTTTTCATCACCATCCATAAGTCTCAATACTTTTATTAAGGGCTCATAAACTTTTATGAGGTCATTGGCCTTTTTCCAAAAATCTTTTCCCAAAATAATTTTTTTGGCTTCATAAGCAGGCCCTGACTTTTGTTGTCCCCATTTTGATTCTTTAAATTCCTAAATAATCATAAGAAAATTTTTTAAATAATATAATTTAAATTATTTAGAACTAATAAAATATTAAAGGCTCCTATATTTAAGTAATTACATTAACTAATTATAAAATACTGATCTTTGAATTAAACATTTCTCTCAGACCTTACTTTTGCTTTGTTATCTCTTCAAGTTGAATGAAATGAGTTGCAAATCGAGTGAGAGCAGGTCGAAGTATTTGCTTCCCATGTGTATACTTCTTCATCAAATCAACAGTCCAAATGTGATTGTATATGAAGCAAGTCACTTTCTTAGCCTCGTCTAACACTTTTGCTACACTAGACTTTTTCCCAATATCTTCAAGGCATAAATCTAAACAATGAGCTGCACATGAGGTCCAATATAGATGCTTTCTTTTCAGCATTAATTTTTTTCCAGCAGCCTTCATTGCTGCCTCATTATCAGTCACTATTTGGACTATGTAATTTTCTTCAATTTCTTCTACAACTGAATCTAACAAACTGTAGTAGAATTCAGCATCTCTACTACGAACACTCGAGACATCCACAGATTTCCAAAAAATAGTTCCTTTACTGCAATAAACAAGGAAATTAATGATGTGCATTTGATTCAAACTGTTGGTCCAACCATCACACATTAGAGTTGCACCCAATTCTTTCCAATGAGTTTTTAGTCCATTTACCCAATCACGAACTCGTTGATACTCCAATTCCAAATACACATCTGAAACCTCATAAGGTGTTGGGAGCTTTACACCTTGTCCAAGTTCTATTGACACTTGAATTAGGTTATACAACCATGGAGAACTTGCTAATTGAAAAGGAAGTCGTTCATATATTAAAAATTTAGATACCGCTTCACCTATCTTCATGCGTAAAGTCTTTAAAAAAGAGCCACTGACCTTTGGTTGCTTTGAGCTTTTGCTTCTAACCAATTCAGGTATAGCTCCCCTTAAGGTAAACTCAGACTCACTTGAGATGGATTTACCTGTTCTTTCTCCATGATATCCTCCAGCTGATCCATGAGAAGATCGCCCTTCTTCATAAATGTTACTCCAACCACCAATACTTCGTCTGAATTCTTCCCTTCTATGCCACTCGTGTTGTGATTGGATACTTTTTCGAGTTGCTTGCCTTATAGCAGAAATCTCATCAATGAATTCCTCGTGTTCATCCTCCTCTCCTCTTATTTGGGATAAGAATTCATTTGTTCTCCTCCTTTTGTCTGTTTTCTTTGTGTTGTTTTCTTTTAGTATATTCATCATACTTTCTCTAATGACACCTGTTAATAAAATAAAAATAATCCACACTTTTATATTATTATCAATTTATGTATAACCTTTAATCTTTATTGATCAATTTACAATAATATTTAAAATTAATAATAAAGTATCACTATCACATACCAGTAACATTAGGGCATGGTGCAACATTACCGGTTTTATGAGCAATGTGCTCTTTAAATCGTGTTATTCCTCCTTTCACAATTTTATCACAAAGTTTGCATACGACATTTCCTTTCATATTTGGCACTGGAGTTCCAAAGTGCCAACTTATATCATTACTTGGTGCACCCTCAATCCTTTAGTCGGGAACTCTTCACGTGGCGACATGCTTTATTTTTATTTATATACAAGAAACATAAAATTATATTTAGAAATAAGTATTTCATTACTTATATTATCAATAATATAATACAAAAAAAAAGTAAACATCACTAATATTGAAAAATTAAATTTATTGCATAAGCTAATAAATAACAAAATACCAAATCTTATTTCACCTATATTTAATCATCTAATTTAATATTCATCTCATTTAACCTTTATTCATGTCCAATAAATTTTCTAATCAATTTCAATAAAAACTAAAATTAGTATATTATTATTCATAAAGTTAAAAAAATCAAATGTATTTTAAATTTGAATTATTATTTAATTACACTAATTTATCATGATAATAAAAATAAATGTATTATAAAAATTAACAAATAAAAAATTTATAAAACACTAATCAGTTGTCAATGAATACATAATATATGTATAGATATCCAAGTAAGATGTTAGGTGATAAAATAATTATTTAAAATTAATATCTCAAAATCATTTTATCAATAAAAAAAATTAAATATTGCATAAATATTAATCTAAAAAAATTATCTTAGTGGAAAATTGATTATCTTGTTGGAAACAACTATTTCTATTTTACTAATTGAGCAAAGGAATCAATTACTTTTAGTTGTTCCAGATAATTCTTTTATTTTTCAATTTTTATGTTATTAAATTCCTTTGATAAATAAATGCTGAAACACACTTAAATCATGTTCAATCAAATTTATTGATTCAAATTACCAATAAAAATATTTTAAAATCCGAAACAAACAGCATTATTAAATAAAAAAACAAATCAAAAAATTACAACCACCCATATGACCCTATCCCCAATACAAAATAATAAAATAATTAACAACTTATCTGCTAATAAATTAAAACACAAAACTAAAAGAAAAAATGAAAAACCATTTTGGTTAGTGGATTTTTTAATTATGATTAAAAGTTACAGATTCCCAAATCATTTCTGATTGGGCATATTAGGCGGTGCACCGTCCAAAAATGAAAAGCCCACTGTTTTTGATCAGTTAATCTGATGTTTACTAAAATTTTTTTTGAAAAGCCACAATAATAAACCAAACAGAGAAAGAAAAAACTCATCTCCTACCTTTGAACTTTGAAGGCTCTCTATCGTTCCGGTGCTCTTCAAATCTCCCAAAACAGTATGCTCTCCAAAGGTAAGATTATTCTCCAAAATCCAAAGTTTTGAAGACTCGAAGTTCTTTTTTTTTCTGTTTATTTTGAGATCAGAAGTTAAGATTTAGAATTGCTTTTTCTTTCTGATTAAGAACAATCGATTTTGGACCTTGGTGAAGACTGAGGAGTGAAGAATATATTCTCTGGTAAGTACAAACTTTACTTTTTCTTTTTCTGTTTTCTTTTTCAGATTGATTATTTCTTTTAATGATTTTTTTTAAAGTTTAACGGTAGCGGAAAAAAACGGGAATAGCGGTCCGTTATTGCCGCGATTGACCGTTACCCGTTAAATAGCGCCCGCTATCCATCGCTATTGGTGTGATTTCGCTTCACACCGCTATTTTCGATAATAGAGGTTTCGGACGGTGGCGCTACCGTTATATACCGCTATTTCGCTACTCGGTCGCTATTTGAATCCCTGGCTATGACAGTAATCGAAGGAAGAAAAAAAGGCAGGGAAATGGGAGTGAGTGAAATGAAAAGAACGAAAGGAGAACCTATTACCTGAAGGACGCTGCGACGACGGTGAAGACCTGTGTGGCCAGAGTCGAAGGAACAAGGGCTGTAATCGGTGCTAGAGGGTAAAGTAGGGAGGTGCTGTATGAGGGCTGTATTCGGTCCTTTCTCAAGGGAATAAAAATGGGAGGATTTTGCTGAATAAGGAGGGAATGGAATAAGCCTGTAATCAGGCATTCAATTGAACCAAACACATGCTATGGATGAACCTGCTGAATCAGCATGTAATTGAATAACTATTATAGCCAACCAAACATGCCGTCAGTGTATGTTAAAATCTAAATTGAATTACAATGTTTGAAAGATTTGCAAAATTAGTCTTAATGATTTAAAAATGTAAACAAGTCTTCATTAATTATTTACCCAATAGAATTCAATGTTTGTAGTTGGTTCAAATGTTTTACTCTCTGAGTGTGATGCTGTTTTTGGGAAGGTAACAAAATCCGTGATTCCAATTTAATTATCGTTGTTGGGATTTGGTTTGCTAACTTCGATATCTCATTAATTATGAAGTCAGAGTTGTTTTAAATTCTACAATATTTTTATTCTCTTTTTTCGGGTATTGACGTAAAGGAATTCATCAGCCTCTATCAAATCACAAAGCTAAAAGTTGATGATAATCCTAATAATAATAATAATGGGGGGGGGGGTATTAAAGGAGGAGAGCCTATGCATTCACGTGCTTCATGACTTCGTTATCTGATGATGACGATCATCAAATTAATGCATAAAATCGTTGAATCCTAATATTATTTAAATTTAAAAAAAAGAAGAAGAAAAAGGCACAAAATGGCCCGATACCCAGCACCACCCCCACCAAGGGGCAAAGGAATTAGGTTGAGAATCCCATAAGGTCGAGGCACCCTAAGCAATCCAAAGGGCCAAGGGGGGACCTTCTAGCTCTAGGCATGGTCCCACTCTACACCACACACCCACACCTTCAACAGAAGGACCCAACATGTGGGTGTCTAAGCCACCCCCACCTTTCCCCGGCCCCTACCTTTTACCCCTAAAGTACTATATGGTTTTTTCTGATTCCTTTTCAGTTGCAATCAATGTGTTTCACTATCCTACTGTGATACAGTAATTAATATTCAAAGATTTTCCATCGCCATAGGCTGCTCTTTGTTGACATCAACCTTACTTATTTTTTGCCACTAAGATTTACCCACTCTAGCCTGCCATCCTAGCCTCCTAAAACCATGCTTTAGGACTTTAGCACTTTTGGTTTCAAACCCCCCAAAATAAAAAAAAAATGAAAAACTTGGGGGTTCAATGATGAGTTGGTAGTTGGTTAAGACTTGAGATCATATGTGATGATGATGATGATCATCATCATCAGTTCAACGGCTGAGATGAATCGAATAAAAGGACCTGATGAAAGCAGGATGAGATACAGAACATGCAAAAATAATAAGGGATGATATAATATAATATCCCCTGGCGCCTACCGGGATATATGAATCATGCATGAATAACAGATAAACCTCCAAAGGTGCTTTGTTCTTTTCAACTCTGAAAAACATTAATACTCTCGAGGGACGCGGGGGAAGAGCACGTACTTGAGAAACCACCTTGATTCCAGTTGACGCATCAAGATGGCGCGTGAAGGTAGCCGTATACAAACTGCATGGAGCCATGAAAGGGGCATGGTGTGAGATAACAGGTCGGTGGGGATAACGTGGTGGAGACAGAAAGGAGAAGGGAGGTGATCGTTGACCGGTAACGTGAAAAATCAACCAACACGTGCCGGTTAAACAGGTTAAAATTCCTTCGAATTACCATTTCCAATGGATATAAATATTCAGTGGAAGAAGAGCTTAGCTCTGGGTTCTCAAAGAGAGAGAGAGAGAGAGAGAGAGAGAGAGAGAGAGAGAGAGACACAGGAGCAGTAGATCTCAAGCCTTGCACAGATCTTTTTGGGGTGTTATTAATGGAAAATGGAAATAGAAAAAGGGCAGAGAAAGGAGCTAAAATACCACTAGTTTGTCGTATTTGATCCCATGCTCTTCGTATCTTTAAAGCTTTGATCCCTACCCTTTTGTCCTCTGCCGCAACCTTAGATCGATCAAAACAAAACCCTTCTTTCCTATTCCTTTTTTCTTCATCTTATGGGTAAAAGATAAATTAAGGTGGAATTAGATAAAGAGATAAAAGAGCAACGAGAAACGAGAAAGAAAAGGGAAAGGAGAGTGAGTGTCTTTGTTACATATTTTTCTCTTTTTGGAGTGCACTGAAACATGGGTACGGGTTGGAGAAGAGCCTTTTGCACTACAATCCCTAGAGACCCTGAAAACACTGTTATAGATAAGCAACAACATCAGAGTCCAAGTCCTAGCCCCAGGAATTGTGCCAAGCTGAGCTTTTTTTCTACTGGAAGTAACCCTTCTACGCCCCGTTTTCAATCTCAACCGGTTTCTAGCCCCAGTCTTCGTTGCCGCACTGCTGTTGAACCCTCTTCCACAAATGAAAGCCCCACTCTCCATTGCAAAACCACTCCTAGAGCAGCCACTAGAAGTCCTAAACCAATTCTATCCTCCAATCCTTCATCTCCTCGTTCCCCTCTCAAGCTCTCACTTTTCCGTAACAGCTTCAAGTTCAGGGTAAGCAATATCAATATTCTGGCAGTCAAAATTTGGTTAAATATTAAATATTTTGATGGCTTAAAAAACTGATGTTTCGGGTTCCTTTTTTTGTTTGAATTTGGCAGAGTAGCTGTGGAATCTGTTTGAACAGCGTGAAGACAGGTCAAGGAACTGCCATTTACACAGCTGAATGTGCACATGCCTTTCATTTCCCATGCATAGCTGCTCATGTTCGTAAACATGATTCCCTCGTTTGCCCGGTGTGTAATACCACCTGGAAAGATGTTCCTCTTCTCTCCATTCACAGAAACTCAGCTCCTCAAAACGACACTCCACTGATCGAAAACACCACCCCTAGAATTGAAGAGAAAAGAATCATTGAATCTTGTTCGCCCAGAATTGTCAACCAGCCGGAACCAAAACCCAAACAGAAACCCAAAGCCAAACCGTCCGATTTAAGATCCTACGATGACGATGAGCCATTGCTATCCCCAACCGCCGGTGCTCGTTTTATTCCCATCCCAGAAGCTGATGAAAACATCGAACAAGAAGAAGACGACGACGTCGAGGAGTTCCAAGGGTTCTTCGTTAATCCCAAATCTTCATCCTCCGTCAAATCCGATGACGTACTCCCGTTCAACGGCCGTGATTTTAGGAACGTTCAGGTCAGATTATCTCCCGAAACGGCGGTCGTTTCAGTGGGCCGTGGATACGAAACTTATGCTGTGGCTTTAAAAATCAAGGCCCCACCTCCCCCGCTAAAATATTGGCACCTTCGAGGAATAGTAGCAATTGGACGTCGCATTTGGACCCTTCGCATCGTGCGCCTATCGATTTGGTTACGGTTCTTGATGTCAGCGGTAGCATGACCGGCGCTAAGCTACAGATGTTGAAACGCGCCATGCGTTTAGTCATTTCGTCGCTCGGCTCGGCTGATAGGCTTTCCATCGTGGCTTTCTCGGCTACTTCGAAACGGTTATTGCCTTTGCGGAGGATGACGGCTCAGGGTCAACGAGCTGCTCGGCGCATTATTGACCGGCTCGCCTGCGGTCAAGGAAACAGCGTTGGCGATGCGTTGAGGAAGGCAACCAAAGTGCTTGAGGATCGGAGGGAAAGAAATCCAGTTGCTAGCATAATGTTGTTGTCCGACGGTCAGGATGAAAGAGTTCAATCCAACGCTTCCAATCAACGGCACCATTCAAGCCACGCCTCGTCCACTCGTTTCGCCCACATTGAAATCCCGGTTCACGCGTTCGGGTTTGGGCAGAGCGGCGGGTACAGTCATGAGCCAGCTGAGGATGCGTTTGCTAAATGCGTTGGTGGGTTATTGAGCGTTGTGGTCCAAGATTTGAGAATCCAGCTCAGCTTCGCAACCGGCTCAGCACCAGCTGAAATAACAGCCGTTTATTCATGTAACGGGAAGCCTACTGTTTTAACTTCCGGCTCCGTCCGGCTAGGCGATTTATACGCCGAGGAAGAAAGGGAATTACTCGTGGAACTGAAAGTCCCAACTTCGGCGGTTGGATCCAGCCACGTGATGTGCGTTCGCTGTCTTTACAAGGATCCCGCCACACAAGAAGTCGTGTACGGCAGAGATCAAGCGCTTCTCGTACCTCGGCCCAACGACGTTCGATCATCGGCTCCTAAAATCGAACAGTTGAGATTCTTTTTCATCTCGACTCGAGCCATAGCCGAGGCGAGAAGGCTGATAGAGTGCAGTAACGACTTGACAAGCGCTTACCATTTGTTGGGGTCGGCTCGAGCCTTGTTGATGCGGTCGAATTCGCAGTCCGCCGAAGAGTATGCCAGAGGGTTAGAAGCTGAGTTGGCGGAATTGCATTGGAGGAAACAGCAGATGATGGAAATCCAACGGCGGAGGGCGAACGAAAGGGAAAGGGAAAGAGAAAGGGAGTCGATGACAGTGGTGATGGATGAAAACGGTGAGCCACTTACGCCGTCTTCGGCTTGGAGAGCAGCTGAGAAGTTGGCTAAAGTCGCCATGATGAAGTCGTTGTTGAATAGAGTCAGCGATTTACACGGCTTCGAAAATGCTAGATTTTAGTTCTTTTTTCCTTTTAAATATTATTAAAAAAATCTAGTTATATCATGATAGGGGAACATGGTGGTGGCAGCGGACGGCGCGGGCCTCTCTGCCATGAACTATAAACTAAAAATTCAAGCATTTGATTGATGGGTGGCTTTAAATGGAAAATGTTCTTCTGTTTTTGGTTCTAAATTAAAAATCCCCATTTTCATTTGTTTAGAGAAATGTATGTAATTGAAGTGTAGGGATTCATCATCAAAGCTGTAAATGCTTGGGGTTGCTTTTGTTTTGTTCGGTTTTCTTGGCTTTTTTATGGAGTAATTGGTGGGGTTTTAATCCTTTATTTATTTATCTTGTTCAAACTTGATGTAGTTTAAAAAGTTATCCTTTTGGAAAAAGGAAAAAAGTGGGAAATGGTGCAAGAATGATTGGGGTAACTTGGATTTGGAATTGATAAATGATGAATGAATCATTTTCTTCTTATTATATTCTCTTTGTTTTGTTTATATATATATATATATATATATTTGCTTTTGGATCCCTGAATTATAACCACAACTGAACCTTCTTTCTTGTGTTTCAGAGTTCTGACATGTATATGATGGGCTTCACCTCCTCATTATTATTTTTCCTGACAATTGGAGTATCTTATATATACCATGTGATAACTACATATTATATTAATACAACTTGGAAATGACCATGAGACATTAGAGCAAATACAAACTTGATGGTTTTGTGGTTGATTTTCACAGATCAGAGTCTCCATCAACACTTTCACAATCACAAACAAACCAACGCGGGGATTTATCTGATTAGACATGGTAACCGGCATAGATGTAGATGTTATAGTGTCCCCGGCCTTAAGTAGGGTCCATTTCCACAACGCTTTTCCTTTCTTTTTGCTTGGCCTTGGGCTGGGCAGTAGCAGAAGCAGAAGTAAAGTTTTTAACCTGTAATACCTTATCCTATCAACATGTGGGCAAACCTCTGAGGAAGGGAAGGTCCACGTTTGCTTCGCTTTATGAACATGGGTCTTACTTGTTATTGTTATAAAGTACACGCATTTGTTATGTGTTTTCAAGAGGAAAAAAAAAATAGAGCAATTTGTGAGCTTTTGTTGAATTTTGGAACTAAGAATTAGGTGCTTGCTTAGTTTGAAGGGAGAGAGCCCTTTAGGTTCAGTGTTGTTGTGAAGAGGATCTAACTCTTAGAAATCGGGAAGGAGTAGGGACCCAAAAAGATTTTCATGTTTTTCAATTTTGGGTCCCTTCGCAAATCCCCTAAAGTCCTAAAGATTCTTGCAGGAAAGTTCCAAACTCCTAGCCAAGGTTAAAAGATAATCCTATAGATGGCCGTATAATTGGAAAAAAGGCTTGTATCAAGGGAGTTTTACGTTTTACTGTTTATTTAGTATGACATGTTAACAGAATTTGGCAGTGTATTTCGTTTCAAACTGATAGATGATGTTCATGCAATTTAAACCAAAATGCCAAACCAATCACAATTTGCCATAGCTTGCAAGTCTTCTTAGCAGCGCAATTAGTGCTATTCTTTGTCCAAAAACGTATTCAAAACATCATGGACCCAAAACATTGCAGGTACTATAATGACGGACAGGGGAACCAGTGGTTACAAAAACCTGCACGTCTTCTCATTTTCTGGCTCGGTTGTCCTTGGATTCCAAGTCCATAGCGGGTTGTCCTGGGTGATAATGTCGATTGGTGCCAAATGACAAAAATAAATGGTCCTATGTGTGAAGTCTCTGTCAGCATTATTGGTGAATAACGATAGCTGGGAGGGGGGGTCTAACCATAATTGGTTGATCTCTCATCTGATATTTGATGAACCATGTGGTTTTCATGGACCTTAATGTACAGTCAGGGATTCCTTTTGGAGTCTTACTGTTGTCAGCGTGATTCCAAAGGCTATAACGATGTATATCAGCCATTAGACTGTCTGTCTTAGTTAGCAGGCAAGGGGCACCTTCCCTAGTTTGTATGTCTTCTTCCTTTTGGTTTTTGAAAGAAATTCATTGGTCACAAAATTGTTTGCCATGGAGGCACCTGTTTGCACCCGATCCTCTACATATTGCTTCATTTGTCCTCTGCTGCAAGCCATGGACACCTGCAGCTCAGCTTGGTTCCCAATCAACCTTTCCAAAAGGATTATAACTAAACGTCAAGTTTGAGAACACAAAGGCGGAGTGTTTTAGGTTGTAACTTCAGGTTAGCCCATAGATCTCATAGCCCATATGAATAGAAATACCTAGTATAGCCCAGAATTCAACTTCCATTGCTGCCCCTGATAGTAAGATTCCCAACGTCCCCTATCCTGAAATGATAAACCAAATGAATTAAGCCCATATATGTGTATAGCGTGATTCCATTTATGGCTTTTTTTAACATTCCACCATTATTCCCTGGGAATCACACAAATACCTTATATCAAGTCTTTCCCAAATTGCAAGCCAAGTAGCATATGCAGGTATTTCAGACAGCCAAGGTGTACATCTAGCCAATACATATTCATATTGCCGATTCTACGGTCCACTTTCCCATTTCACCAACGATTCTCTAAGAAATAGAGGGATTTTTGTTTCTATATAGATTTCTATCAATGCAATGAAAGAACCATCCCTTCCCTGTTTCACTTTTGCGTTGGCTGTTTATAGATTGCACCTATCATTTTTTTTTTTTTGGGGGGGGGGGGGGTTGTCATTGTCAGCAATGCAGTTCACTTAACAAAAAAGAAAAAAAAATCCGAATAAATACTTTTACAGAAATTTCCAGCTTGATATTAAAACAAGTAGTGAATTAATTACAATGATTTATATTGTTCAAATAGGTATCTTACATTCTACAGATGAATGATACAGGGATCAAACTCACTTCATACTGCACACTACAAAGCCGAAAGACCACTAACGAGTATGTTGTAGGACCGTGAAGCCAAATGAGATTCAAGCACAAGCGTCTAAATTGCACAAATTAATTAATTGAAAGATGATCCCACAAGGACCCTAAATAGATTAGTTACTCCACTAGAAACTCATGACAATGTGAGGAAATTTCCTCTTATTTGACTGTGAGGGAGTGTAATTGGTTGTAACGCGAGAGATTCTATATTGACACTTACTTTTGGCTTTGTTCCACCTTGGCTCGAATTTTCTGCTCGAAAAGAGATATATCTGACTCGAGGCCGAACATTCTGTTAAGTGCATGCATGTTCTCTAGGGTCTCACTGAGAGTTCGATCGTCGCTACCATCACACCTCAGGTGCTGCATTGGACCATGGAGAAGTTTATTCACAATTCCCCGGCTGAGATCATCCACAGCCTTCCTT
The DNA here is from genome assembly GCA_005610355.1 of Gossypioides kirkii. Lineage (NCBI taxonomy): Eukaryota > Viridiplantae > Streptophyta > Magnoliopsida > Malvales > Malvaceae > Gossypioides > Gossypioides kirkii. Next base: position 15,890,993 of record CP032247.1, on the reverse strand, counting down.
GTTTTCTTAGGGATATCTTCACCCATCTTTGATAAGCATTTCTCCAACTCTGCAACTCGAATTCTCTCTGCATAGGCTCTCAACTTCTTGATGGTTGGAACAGTTTCCAGTGAATCCCTCCATGCTTCAAACTGTTTTGATTCCTCAGCAATAATGGCCTGAGCTTCCATTGCTTTTCGTAGTCGGTCCTCTTTATTAGCAGCTACAACCTCCTTCAGGTCATCAACATTGTAGAGGCGTGCACCTTCAACATCTGAGATGCATGATCCCACATTTCGTGGAACAGAGATATCAACGAAGAGCCTTAAACCGCCAACTTCAGAACTGACAGGGGGGAGATCCTTGACATGCTCTTTCAGAAACAATGGGGTTTCTGATGCAGTACTGGTGAAGACCACATCAGCTTCGGCTGAACAAGCAAGCATGTCTGTCAAGGGCCTGTAAATAATTTCAACACCTTGCATCTCCTCACGGATTGCTGCAACTTTCTCCTCACTTCTGTTAACAACAACCATCTTGGTGCAACCTTTTGCCACCAAGTGCTTGATCACAAGCTTCCCCATCTTTCCTGCTCCAATAACCAACATTCGAGCAGTAGCATGCGAGGACTCGGGCAGCTTCATTAAAGCCAGTTCAACAGCAGCAGAGCTAACAGAAACAGCCCCAGCAGCAATGTTAGTCTCTGTTCTAACACGCTTCCCAACAGTAATTGCGTGCTTGAACAGCCCACTAATGTTCCTTCCGAAGCCAACAACACCTTGCCCAACTTTGACAACTTGTTTAACTTGTGCAAGGATTTGACCTTCTCCAAGAACAAGAGAGTCAAGACCAGCAGATACTTCAAAGATGTGCTGTGTAGCATCCTTGTTGTCCAACAAAAACCGGTGCTCGCAAATCTCTGAAACTGGGATACCACTAGTCTGCAACCATTTTGCAGTTACTTAAACTACTGCCAAATTTGGAGTTTTCATAGAGGTAAATATCACAAACTAGAGTCCAAGGAATAATGTACCTTTGACATCCATTCAGTCACTTCTTTGACTCCACGATGCTGCGATAGAGCCACAACATATATTTCCATCCTGTTGCAGGTGCTGAGAACAGCAGCCTCTTCTATGTGATTCAAGCCACATAATTCCGCAATGGCTCGTGGCCATTCTGCTTCAGGAATGGCAAGTTTCTCACGCATCTCCACAGGTGCAGTGTGAATACTAAGTCCTATGACCACAATGCTGCTCCTTTCTTTGTATACCCTGGTATGGACCAATAGCAAGATTTTCAGGAACATTAACATGCATATTTTGCATAAAGGATTATACAATGTACATTTGATTAAAATACCTGCAAAAGGGCCTAAAATACAGTGAATTCTAAGTTAAAGATAAAAGGGTCCCATATCAAAATTTTGTTCTCAAAATCTAGAAGTTTCCAGACAGTAAAGGCATAAAATAGGGAACCATCAGTATTAGGAGTTTATTCATGGAGACAATTTCCTTCTATGTTACTCCGACTCTTCAGTTTTTGTGATAGTACCAAGTCCCACACATTCTCAGACAAGAGTATCGGGATATGATCCTCCAAGAACCCTCCGATTACATGAACACTTCAGTAAAAAATTAAATACCCGTGTTGGACATATATCCATATTTGACACCCCTGAGTCCAACCAACATAGCTTTCCTACCTCTTCTTCAAAGCAAATTCAAGAAAAAAGAGATTGATTATGGTTTTATTCATAAAATTCCAAGGAATATATAAAGTAAAGAATAGGTTCTATATTTCAAGGCATAGCACAAAGTTTGACTTTTTTTCCCATTCAACCACCTAAAAGAAGTAAATGCATGCTTAGTAGGTTGAAATAAAGCAATTCTTTTGCATGATATTTCTGTTTAGCTCATAAAGTAAAAAACAAAACAAATATACCAAATACAGAAATAAAACAAGTTTATTTTGTGGGTATCTTAATCTCAATTACCATTCCTAGTTAATTGGTGCTCTAAAAAATCTTAATATTATAACTGGTCAAACATGTCTGCTTCTAACCATTGAAACTTTTCAGTCTAATCACATTATTAAGCAGCAATTCATCCAATTACAAATTCACAATTCAAACTAAAACTGAATAACACAAAATTCAGCCAAAACAAGTGAAGGAGGAAGAAAAAAAGAAGGAAAATTTAGCAGAAATTAAAGTTAAACGTACTGTCAGCAGCGGAAGTCTTGAGCTGTTCAAGAGCGGAGAGTGCAGAAGCCTTGGAAGGATCCATTTGTTCGCCTTCGTTAATGGCGTCGGACTGAGCAACTTCACATCTAACTCCACCAATCCTCTGAGCCAAAGCTTTTCTTCCACGATTAGGCTTGGAAAAGGCCTTCATTTGCTGGTGAGAAAGAGAACAAGCCCGCAAAGAAGAAGCCGAGGGCGATGAGCAAGAATTGATCAACAAACGCTCCAATTTAGCACCGGAAAAAAGTCGAAGAAACCGCCATTGTTTTGGAGAGAGAAAAAAACCCCCGAAAGCTCACGATCCGAAAAATCAAATTAAAGGGAGGAACAGAGCGTGAACTTAAAAGGGGTTTGTATTGTTTGTCCAAGAAAAAGAATGAAAAAGAACCTCAGGGCAAAGGCTGGAGGTGAACTTAGTTTAATGGGTATGAAATTATAAGCAGAAAAATCAGAATTGACGGGTCGGGTCAATTCAAGCTTTCTGTTTGGGAAAAAAGAACAAAAAAAAAAGTGGGAAAAATCGAGTTATTAACTTATGATATAAAAATGGAGGATTGGGGGGGGGGATGGGATTGAGATTTGAGGATTCTGATTTTGTTTTCTGAAATATGATTGGCTGATGAAGCACACGTTTTATCCACACTCCTTTCGCCTTTGATTTTCATCCTTTTATAGGGACCCCTCTCCTCACCCTACTAATTATTCCTTGTTGGAGAGCAAGAATTTTTAATTTTCCTATCATGGTTTTTGTTTTTCATTTTCTTATTGCAATTTGTTAAAACCAGATGGGGTTTGGGTTGATGTTTCATTAATCAAGCAAGACTATAGTTTTTTTTTTAAAATTTTCTTTAAAGGTTGCAACTTGGAAAATGATGTAAATGTTAAAATTAGAATCTCTGCATTTGTAATTATAACTGTATAAACTAATCATATTTGGTCCTAAGTTCTATCAAAATATAGTTTGGAACCGGTGAAACAAAGGTTCATTATTCTTAGCAAATTAATCAAGTGGTTTTTAATGCTTTCATTGGTAATTTATGGTTGAATGATTTAGAATAACTTTGATTATCCTAAAATTTTAATTTTTAGATTTCAATAAATTAGCCTTAGCCTTATATATGTACAAATATTATTTCACACATTTAATTTAACTTTAATTAAATTAATATTAATTGAGTTTTAGTTCAATTGGTACCATAGTAATAAGAATTGTTTAAGTTTTAATTCAATTGACACAATTATTATTGTAAGAATAACAATACAGATATTTGGATGTGCCAAAATATTAACGGTTTGATTAAGATTGAGGAGGGTTTTGCAGTGGGGGATCATGTGCGGGACTGTAATGTAGAGTGGATTTTTGGTTTTTGTAGATATTTGGGTAGTTGCATCGTTTTGGATGCTGAATTTTAGGACATCTTGGATGGGTTGAATTTTTCACTAGATCGAGATTTGAGAGAGTATTTTAATTCAAACTGATAATTTTGAAGTTATTCACAACATTCAAAAAGAAACATTAGAGGGTTTCAAGTTAGCTTTGATTAGGAGAATACGTTAACTCTTGACAAAAGTCCGGCATTAGAGTATTCAACTTGTTCCTCGAGAAGAAAATAATTTTACAAATGATCTGATTAAGACGGTTCATGCTAGGAGAGCTGGACTTTGCTTATTAGAGGATCCTCCATTAGACGAATTAGATTAATTCTTTTTTGTTGTTTTCTTTTATTTCACCTAAAAAAAATAATAACAATACAGATAAGTGTATAATTATATTTATGCTCATCTGTTTTATGAAACTACAATGTCACCTCCCAAATTTGAACTTAATTCAAATGCAGAATCCGCTCTCACTTATTCTAATTACTAATTATACTTTTATTTCTTTAAAATTAATAATGTAAATGTAAATTTTTGTTTATATAAATGTATGTATAATATATAATAATTTAATCGTAAATCAGTATATCACTATTATTTAAATAAGTTTTCTTTTATTTTACCCTTTGCCTAACTTCATTATAGGTAAAAAAAAGAAGAAGAAAAAAAATATCAAAAGGAGAGTATCAAAGCATCATTATAAATACGATTCTTCGAATTTGTCTACATTTACATTATCGTCGTCTAGCTGATGCTAACGAAAGATTGACAGCTTCACATCGTGGACCTCTTCTGGCCATTAAGTTCTTCTTTCCACATTGGCTATATGTATGCATATATATAATAATATAGAAAGATAAAATGAAGAAAAGAGATAAGATTGGGGGGGGGGGGGGGGGGGGGGGGGGGGGCGCCATTTGTGGTGGACATTGAGTTTCCAAGATTTCAGGGTTTTTTATTAAAGTGAGTATAAAAAAATTTATGTACTAAAATAGTATTTCAATCTTATTATTTATCAAAATAATATGTTTTGTTAGGTGGGTGGTTCTCAAATGACGGCACTAATAGGTTTTTTTTGACACAATTTTTTATTTTTTATTAAATTTATATATTAAAAAATAAAAAATAATAATATTATATTAGTGGAGGGTTATCAAATGATAGTATTATAGGAAAAAATTATACAAAATACATGAAAAAATACCTGACACTGAAGAAGGAGTATCAAGTGGCGACACTGTAAGAGGATTTTAAACTGACGGCACTAGAGAGTTTTTTACCATTTATCAAAACCCTTTGTGCTATTTTATGTGTGTGGGGTGATGTTTTGGGTGAAATTTGTTTGTTAGGGTTATTTAGTAAAATAATATAAAAAGTAATATTTTATTTGACATAAATAATATTTAAAAATTATTTATTTAATAAAAACTAAATTATAAAAAATTATAAAATAATAAAGTATATTTAAAATATTTAAAATTTTCATATTCAAATATATATATATATAATTTTATAAAAAAATATATAAAAAAACTTATAAAAAATATTTCACCCAAAAACACCACCCTACACACACACAAATGGCACAAAGGGGTTTTGACAAGTGACAAAAACCCTTTAGTGCCGTCACTTTAAAATCTTCCTACAGTGTCGCCACTTGATATTTCTCTTTCAGTGTCAGATATTTTTTTCGTGTATTTTTGTATAATTTTTTCCTGTAGTACCGTCATTTGATAACCTTTCATTAATATAATAATATTATTTTTATTTTTTAATATATAAATTTAATAAAAAATCGCGTCAGAAAAATCTATTAGTGCCGTTATTTGATAACTCTCCGTCTAACTAAACATTCCATTTTGATAAATAATGAGATTAGGGTACTATTTTGGTACATAATTTTTTTTATACTATTTTAATAAAAAACCTAAGATTTCACTTCAACAGGGATCTCTGGTCGCCACAATTTTTTTTTTCTTACAAGTACTGACTACTGAGCTGCCAATCATGTAATGATTTGCATGTATAAAATTTCAGTTCACTCTTCAAACTTCAACTCTTAAAGGTTATATGAATGAATGATCATGTTTTTAAATCCAACATGACCCACATTTAAGATGCTACCATATATAATCTCAATAGAGTCATTTATGTAATGGATTATGATTTTACCTTGAAAGAAAATTAAAAAATTGAATCAGATACGCGTATTTCAATTATATCTTGAAATATCATATACAAAAAGTTTTTTATAATATAAATTAATGTGTATAATATTCGTTTTGATTATGATTTTTGTTTAAAATTACTTACAAGTTAAGACGGATATTCAAATATTTCTGTACGCACAGTTGTGATTGTTTGACACTCATAATCAATAATCAAGTGGAAAAATGGGCACTAGGCACAACTTGGAGAATGTACCAACCAACTTGAGGCAAATAGTTTTAACAACTCTATCGAATATCAAGGATTTATTAGCATATCTAAATCTAATCCGACAATCTTGCCTTGATGCTAAAGGATATGCCTATATAATATATATAATTAAATAGATTTTAATATGTAAATCCTTTCTTCATCTTGTTTGTCTTAAAAACTCCCATGGCACAAGACAAAGCACCTGCAATTTTGTGTTCTACAAAAGCAAAAACAGATGTCCAATTACGAGTCAGACTCGTGCAAGTGCTTAACAAGGTGTTATTGGGAAGGTTTTGCTTGGTGTGAAGATATGGGTTTTCCCAATACTAATAAAGGAAAGCTTTAGCTTGAAAAGGTTTGTTTTTTGTTTTCATTTCAGGTACAAGGTTGTAGTGCATTCCAAGAATCTTACACAAGTTGTCGCTCATAGATTTTAGTTCCATGAGGTCTGGTTTTTGCAGCACTGTTCAAGAAAAAAAAACCAGGACTCGGTATTTGGTAAAACAAAATGAAAACCAGCTTATCCTTTTTGATGTATGAAAGTATTTTATAAGAACTTTTTCCACAAGCTTGGAGCACGGGTCCCGACAAAGCTGATTTTAAACTATGTGTTCAGATTTCAATGAAGTTAATTAGTAATAAAAGGTTTAAAACTTCTAGTCGACAGTAATTAGCATCCATATCAGGTTGTTGGATTCTTCTCACTCTTTCCAGCCAGTTAATGGAATGATGAGTACTAGTTCAGCTGATATACTTATAACTGGCTACATCTCTATGGTACTCTCGGATTCGTATACATGTGTACGAGGTATACAAGAAGGAAGCTAATAAAAATGATAAGGGAGGCCGATATTAGTGGCATTTACAGACCATATTTCTACCGAAAACTTTTGACCCAAATTTGTCTTAGAGATAGGTTTTGGTTAACCATCAAAATGAAATTATTAGCTGGTTCTTCGAATATTAAATTATGTTTCGTAATAAAATTATGAAAATATTAGATTATAGACGGAATGATAGATTATTTTGTTTGGTTTATTTGGTTAAAATGTAATATTCAAATGTTTGATTAATCAAAAGTAAGATTATCTAAAAACACATTTTATTCAATTGTTCTTGTTATAGAATATTTTTTTTAAACAAGTATAGTTTTTTTTTAACAATTTTAGTTCCTTTATTTTTTAGTCTCAATTCCCATAAAATTATGATAAATTATTATAATTTTATTTTTTATTACAATTTATATATTAATAATTAAATATGTGATATTGAAAGAAATTCATAAACCATACTTATAATAATTCATGAAAAATGATTGCAACACCAACCTTAATTAATAAATTAATTAACAATTATAATTGTAATGTATGAGATCTATTAATTCACTATTAAGAAAAAATTTTTTTTAATTAGTCTTAAACTTTATTTTAGAAAATACTTATATTGATTAAAATAAAAAAATAAAAGGTAAATTGGTCCAAAATTTAAAATTATGGTCATAATCTAAGATAATTTAAGAAATGAGTTGTAATAAGATTACACGTTATATTACAGCATATTGATGTTATTCCGTAACGTAAGATTATGAGATGATCAGAATATTGATAATCTAAACTCCGTAATTTTATTTCGGAATATAATATTAAGGGTAGTAATGTTACATTCGGTGAACAAACAGCATAAGATGATAGGGAAACCTCAACGAAAAACCATGTATAAATAAGAGATTCATGGTTAGATAAGACAGGGATCTAAACTTAAAGTCTTGCCTTGATTTAGGCTCTGCTATTAAAATCTTTTTGACGGGTTGACGGTGTTCGGATTTGAGAGTCTAGAAAGCTGAATCTCCCTTCGAGCAACTAGTGCAAACAAAATGAAGGAGCTAGCCCTTCCCAAACCATAAGCAGGTAGGAAAATGACGCTCACAACTGAAGTAGGCATTGCCCCCTACCTTAGATGAAATCATTGCCATTAAAGGAAATGGTTTAAACGAAACTAGAATGCGACTACGAGTGTTGTAATTAAAATATGAGCTGGTAAGGAAACCTCTATAGGAAACCATGCAAAAACAGGAGATTCATGACCAAACAAAATGGGGCTCCAAACTTAAAGTCTTACCCTGACTTGGGCTCAGCCATCAGAATCTTTTTGACGAGTTGAGAGTGTTTGAGTTTGAAAGTCCAGAAAGATGAATCTTTCCTTGACCAACTACAATCCAATGAATGGGGTTTAGACCAAAAGTGTTATCAAATTCATAATTTCAAACTAATTATTCTATTTTGAGGGATTAAACAGCATATATCTAAGTTTTAAAGATACTTTAATATAGAAATTTTTTGGCGTCAAATGCAAATATTTTAAGATAGCACTTAGAAACTTGGTTAAAAAATTGTGTAAATTGAGTGATAATACACATGCATATTGTAACACCTTCATACCCAACCCGATTGTTGGGTTCGAGTTACAAGATGTCAAATTTGTTGTCGGAGCAACTACAATCAATTACATTAAATTTATAACATTAAACATTCATTTATGAATATAATAAACACATGATATGATACACAATCATTTCCGGGTCTTATACAAACTTATGAAAACTCTAATGCTAACCCGAGATCAAATTAGGATCAAATTATAAAGAGTTCAAAGTATTGGGTTGGTGTCGCGACTTAGGGGATTCCTCATCATGACGCAACTCACTGACTAAACTCATCATGACTTTGAGTATATGTCATCGCTATGTAACTTTCTAGTTGATTTCGTTACGACATTGAGAGTATGTCATCGCGACGTGACTCATTGTTTCCAAAAGAACCAACTTGGTACAAGTTTGAAAGATCTAAAATAACATCAAAACATCTCAAATGCAACATGTAACACCCCTATACTCGATTTATACGTATAAACTCAATATAGAAGCAGTACATTACAGTACGGTACAGAAAGTTGAGTAACAGAAAATTTTCTTTAAAATTGATGTCTTTTAAGACCATTCGAATCAAAATATCGTATACTAATAATTTAATTTCATAATTCATAACATTCGATATAACATTTTTTTTCCACTCATTAGGAAATCATACAAGTACTATTGTACATGTCATTTCCTTTAAAATAAATACCTATATTTGGAGTTCTCCAAAGGATGATGTGATGTGATGAGAGGTCCCTGAACTCAACTTTACTCATTGTAACTTTGTACTTACGCGTTAAAATAAACGCGTTAAGCCGGTGAAGGCTTAGTAAGCACTACAAGCATAATAGACGATTATTTATTTATTGCTTAATTTTATCAAACATTTAAATACTCATGCGTATAAAATTTCTAACCTTTCTTGCATGTAACATTTAACTTACCTTAATGACATTATAACACACATTCATTTTCATATTCCAACTTACCTCAATGGTAGATTTTGCACATTTTTTTTTCATTATTTACCCTATTAACAAGACTCGGATCTTGGCGGATACACGGATCCAACCAAACACACCAGAATGGCGCCCAGTGCCTCATCGGATAGTTCGAAGCAATAAAGTGACACCCAGTGTCTCATCGGCCTAGCCGAAGTAAAGTGGTACCCAGTACCTCATCGAATCTATCCAAAGTAAAATAATGACACCCAGTGTCTCATCGACTCAAGGTCGAAGTATCCCTGAACTCTTCCAATCCTATGACATGCCAACTATATCCGACTCAGCCCGACTAGTTAATAGGGATTTTCAATTTACAATTCATATCACTTTCACTTTCATTTTTGATCACAAATCATTCACAACTCATACATCATATATACATTTTTCATCACATATACATAATCACGTATTTCTCACATTTATTTCCTCAATGGCTTTCACAATATCACCATTTTATCATATAATCAATATTTATAATTAAACATATAATATTTCACATATACATTGTTCATCACATATATATCATCATATACCTCTTTACTCTTATTTTCACATTAATTTTCAAAACTGTCCACTTGCGTCATAGTCACTAAATTATTTATATCTTGAACTCCAGAATTCGAAATTAATATCCGCTTAATGTTCTTGAAACTAGACTCAAATATATTTTTACCATAAAAATTTCAGAATTTTTAATTTAGCCATTTTGTACAGTAAATTCTTTCAATTTACCCCTTCTCTGCTGTCTAACAGTTTCGACCTTTCTTTACTAAAAATTATTTATCTTTTAGTACAGAGATCCAATAATGTTCTCGTATGTTTATTTTGAAAATAGACTCATTAAAGATTCAACCATATAAATTTCAGTCCCTAATAAATTTTCTACGTTTTTCTATGATTTTTCAAAGTTAGAATAGGGGAACTCGAATCCATTCTGACCTTGTTACACAAAAACTAGTATATCTAGCAATATACAACTCCTTTTCTTTCACTTTGTCTTTCATATGAAACTACACTCAATAAGATTTAATTAAATATTTAATTTAACTCTTAATTCTTTTTATAAAATTTTTGATGAATTTTCGAAGTTAGTCCTCTGTTCTGCCCAAACTGTTTCAATGAGATTAATTTCTTTATCATGCTTCTTTATACTAAATTTCATTCAATCACACATAATTATCATACTTATAATTAAACATCTCATTTTCATCATGATTAATCATATATATTAAAATTATAAATACTTTAACTTAATTAATTCTAAACCTTTTAATACTTGTAGTACTTACAACTCTTGTAGAAAGCTTCCTTTCCCTCTTTGATCTTCTCTTTTCCTTTCTCTTCAATTGAGTCCTTCTCCTTCTTTTCTTTCTCTTCAATTCCATACAAAACACATATATTCACATTAAAATCATTCTAACATGTCATAATCTATGTTTCTAAACCAAAACTAACATGTATTTAAAGAGGAGTTTATCTATCTTACCTTAATCACTTGTATTCAACACTAATTCCCATTTTCTTTCTCCTCCAAGACAAGTATGGATACATTTCTTTTAACAATTGGATAGTTACTACACTTCTCTATTAATTAATTATTCATTAATCTTAAAGAAATTTGGAAGAAACTAACTTAATTGATTTGTATTTGGTGAAAAAGGACTAATTTGTAAAAAAAGCAAAAGTTGAAATGATGAAAAAATGGTGGCTAACATGAAGCACCATGGCTGATGGCTTTTATAGCCTTTTCATCATTTCTTTCTTCATTTCTCTAGATTTTTCTATCAATTTCTCTTTATAAAAAATATCTTTCTTTAATAATGGTAAAATTCACTTTTAGTCCTTGGGCCTTCCAACTTTACACTTTGGCCCAAAACATTGCCTCCAAAAATATCTTTCACCAAATTACTCTTTTGCCCCTCCTCAATCAATCTAATTCCCATGATGACTCAAATTTAATTTGGATAATTTGCTATTTAGTCCCCCATATTTTCTCTCCTTTACTATTTAATCCTTAAATTTTTCTAACCTTCATCACTTCAACTAAACATTTCTAATTCTCAATTCTATTTTATCATTGTTCCAAATCCGGTTCAAGCACGCGGATGTTACACAATAAATTCAATAATATACCTATTACATTCAAGTCAAAATATGCCAAAATAGTACTTCACAGTAACATTAATCAACCAAATTCCAAAACCGACCATTTATGATACAAAACTGGCCTAACCCTAGATACATGTCATATACTAATCAAGAGAGAACTTTACAAACTTTAGTTAGTTGAAAAATCGTTTCTTGGATGCTGGAACTACTTCTCGTATTCCCGAGGATCACCTATATCTACGCATGGGAAAACAAATCGTACATTAAACGACAGGGCTCAATAATACTTTCATGATTCAAATAATAGTACATAAACATTAACACTACAATTTAGTGTAATTGAATATACATAGCATTTCATGTCTAACCAATACAAACTAATTCTTATCATCTTTTAATATTTGAAAGCATACATATAGCATTTATAAACCAATTCACTAGACAAATATCGTTCTTTCACCTATATCCTTGTTCTTAATCAATTTTAACTCAAGCATACACTTATATAACTACAACAACATGTTGCTCATTATCTTATTCATTTAATACCTCTTACCTTAGTAGCTTACCATTTGTTCTCTTTACTGGAATCAATTGACTCATTCACAATCATCTCGGCCTTCAGGGCCTGTTTTCAAATGATTTGCTCATTAGTTTACATGGTCTTTCTATTATAATTCACATAGGAACACAGTTAAGAACATATCATCAGCCATTTTATTTTTTTGATATCTTTGGAAACAGATATCTCACATTCCATATATTTACATGGGATCATCAATACTGCAATTTAAAGAGGACATTGTTGCCATTTCTTCAAGTTCATAGGTAACACTCTTTTTCTCATTAGGATATAATTCACTAGCTGACGGTAGGACCAATTTAGTATTGTTTTTAAAAGATAATTTTGAGATGAAAATATTATTAAATAAGATGTTTTTAAATTTTTTAAAAATATTTTTGGAATAAAAAAAATATTTTGTAAAAACACTTTTTTTTTTTAACTAAAAGCAAAATCGTAAAATTTTTAATTTTTGTTCAAAAATAATTTTTATCCCAAAAAAAAAATTAAAATAATGATAAACTAGGCGAAATTATCCGGTTGAAGTATGGGTTATCACATTGGGTTTTCGGTTTTCGTGGTGCAAATAAAGGTACAGCCGTACAGTAATACTAATAGCAGGGGGACCTCACCTGGGCCAGCGTCCGCTTTTTATCATTTATTTATTTACGTACAAAACTGTTCTCTTTTTCGATCACAAGTTTCAAGCAGATATCGAACGATCCTCATTCTAAACAGTTAGATCTTGACTTAGCTTCTCGCCAGAGGTCGTCTCCCTCGCATCCCATTCCTGTGTCTGCAACTGTCTCCTCACTCTCTTCGCTTCTGCTTTTGTCCTTCACAATCAGCTTCGCTCTCATTCAGTAATGGAGGTGGCTCCCTTAATTGTATCACCTCTTCTTCAGGTGATCTATGAGAAATTGGTTTCTTATGTCAACGGTGTGGAAACTCCTAAAGTTCAGAAGAAGAATATCAAGAAGTTACAAGATAAGTTGCTCATCATTCAAGCTGTAATTCAGGATGCAGAAGAAAGACAACTAAATGATAAGAAGGTGAAGATTTGGCTGTCAAAGCTTAGAGATGCGGCTTATGATGCTTATGATCTCTTGGATGAGATCACCACTCAACCTTTGCTGGGGCGTTCGCTGAAGGAAAGGGTTCCAAGTGAATATTCGTCCTGGAAGTGGAAGGATCCAGTCAAAGACCAGCTTAGAAGAATTCAGTCATCGATAAATAAAGAAAATCGAAGGCAGGTTCGGATCATTTCTTTCACTATTCAATCCATCTTAAGTAGCTTTAAAAGGCGACGTAAGCTGACAGATATTATTGAAAGATTGGACGATATAGCAAGAGAGATGTCTATTTTCAGTTTCAAAGATGTGGTAGCTTATAAAAGATCAGATACTAGAGAGAAGCGTGAAACTGGACCTGACGTGGATGAATCACAGGTTCATGGTCGAGCAGAAGACGTGAAAAAGATTGTTGATTTGTTATTATCATCAGGTGCTGATACTTGGGTGATTCCAATCGTTGGGATTGGGGGAATCGGGAAGACAACCCTTGCTCAACTAGTTTACAGTGATCCGAGGCTGGATGGTCATTTTGATAAGAAAATTTGGGTTTCATTGTATGACAGTTTCAGCACAAAGAGGCTTCTGACTGAGATTCTGGAGTGTTTGACCGAACATAGATGCGAATCCTCTCGTATGGGTGTTCTTCAATCCCAGCTGCGAGACTCATTATACGGAAAAAGATATCTACTTGTGATGGACGACGTGTGGGGCGATGATGAAGAAGAGTGGGATAAAGTACGGAGCCTGTTAAGATGTGGAGCAGAAGGGAGCAAGATTATAATCACCACCAGGACTGAAAGAGCTGCTTCTATAATGAGCAATGCTCCTTCCCACTTGTTGGAAGGCCTAGCCAAAGATGATTGCTGGACTCTGTTTAAGCAGCAAGCTTTTGTATACGGAGAAGAAAATGACTTTCCAAACCTATTACCTATTGGTCTGCGGATTATAGACAAGTGCCAGGGCGTGCCTTCAGCAGCTAAAGTACTTGGTGGCTTGTTACGGTCCAAAAGAGAGGAAGATGAATGGTTGCGTGTGCAAGAGAGTGATCTATGGAGCCTTGATACAGGTGAGAACAGAATATTGTCAGTCCTGAGGTTGAGTTTCAATCACTTGCCATCAAATTTAAAACGATGCTTTGCATACTGTGCCATATTTCCTAGAAATTATCATTTGAATAAAGAGAAGTTAATCCAGCAGTGGATTGCTGGGGGTTTAGTTCAATCTGCTGGTGATAATCCTAACATGCTTGAGCAGATGGGCAATGAGTGCTTTAAAGATTTGCTGGAGATGTCGTTTTTCCAACTCACAAGCAGTAGTGATGCAGTGGAGTTCAAAATACCCAGTTTGATGTATGATCTTGCAAAACTTATAGCTGGAAATGAGTTCCTTACAATAGAAAACGGTGATCAAGCACAAGTGGTTACTGGTCGCAATCTTGCAGAAACTCGATATGCATTGGTAGAGAATAATTACAGGTCCAGTATCCTACCAAAAGCCTTGTACAAAGCACATAAATTGTGTTCCCTCAACTTCTTGGCTTTCGGAGATATATCAAAGGAAGCCCAAAGAAACCTAGTCCAGTGTTTTAGGCACCTTAAAATTCTGAATTTGAGTGGAAGTGGCATCAAAAGGTTGCACAGATCTATCGGTGATCTGATATATTTGAGATATCTTGACCTCTCAAATACTCCTCTCCAAACATTACCGAAGACAATTGGTCATCTGTGCAATTTGAGAACACTTGACCTCTCAGGATGCACCAATCTGCTAGAGTTACCTGGAGAAATAGTAAAGTTAGTAAACCTGATGCATTTAAACATAAAGGATTGTACAAGGCTTGCTAGCTTTCCTGCTTTTTGGTGGTCTATGGTGAGTCTTCGGACTTTACCAATAGTTATTGCTGGCGAGAACCTATCTATGCTGTATCGTCTAAAAGATCTTCAAGGTGAGTTGAAAATTAAGTACCTCGAGAATATTAGACGAGTAAATCATGGGCTGAAATTTCTGAAACATATTCAACTTCACACATTAGGACTATTTTGGGGTGATGGTGATGAGGGCAAGTTAAATCAAAACACATCAAGGCAAACCAGACAAACAGAAGCTCAATCTGAAGTGCTGATAACAAGCCTTCAACCAAGATCCAGTGTAAGAAGGTTGTCAATAAATGGATATTTGGGACGCCAACTCCCCATCTGGATGAATCCCGATGTAATCAGCAACTTGACAGTACTCGAGTTAATCAATTGCAGAAGTGTCGAAACTCTCCCCATGCTTGGCCAACTTCCAAACCTCAAGTGCCTCAACGTCCAAGGGATGGACAATGTGGTGAAAATCGATAATGAGTTCTCCGGCGGAGGAATGATGCCCTTTCCATCATTGAATGAACTAACCCTTCAAGACTTCCCTGAACTAAGAACTTGGGAAGGCATGGGTTCACCAGAAGCTTTCCCTTGTCTCAAGAAATTATCCGTCATGAATTGTCCACTCTTAAAGACAATGCCATCGTTTCCAACTCTTCAACACTTAATGCTGCAGGACTGTGATCCATTGTTACTTAGATCTGCAGCAGATTTTAGAACACTTTTGACTCTTGTTATTCACTCTTTCTGTGAGTTAGAATTCATACCAAAAGTACTGCTGGAAAACTGTCTGCTTCTTGTGTCATTGACAGTCACCTCTTGTCCCAAGCTTCCTAGATTGCCCGCTAATTTGGGGAGAGTCACAGCTTTGAAGTCATTGAAAGTTGGTTGGTGTGAGATGCTTGACAGTTTGCCTCATGGATTAGCAAATCTCGTCTCTCTAGAGAATTTGGAAATCATCGAGTGCCCTTCTTTGATTACCCTGCCAGAGCAAAGCTTAGAAAGATTGAGCTCACTCCGATCACTCTCTATCGAGAACTGTAATGGCTTTACTTCTTTGCCAAGAGGAATGCAGCATGCAACGGCCCTTGAGCGCCTAACAGTTATGTATTGTTCGAATCTGGCTTCTCTACCTTTTGGCCTTCAAATCTCTTGGTGCTGAAGAGCTTGACCATTTTAAGTTGCCCAGAATTAGCAGCTCTCCCATATGGAGTTCAACATATGAAGATGCTACAAAATCTGGAAATCCGTATCTGTACAAAACTCATGGCACTGCCGAAGGTAAAGGACCTCATTTCTCTAAGATCTTTGGCAATTTCAGACTGTCAAAATATAAAGTCGCTTCCAGAAGGCATCGAGCAACTGAGTGAACTTCAACACCTGTCCATTCAAGATTGTCCTGAACTTGAAAAACGATGCAAGAAAGGAGAAGGTGAGGACTGGCTAAAGATATCTCACATCCCATATGTTTATATTGGAGCATCAGTACTTCAAAACCGACAGGACACTGCAGCCAGCTCCTCAAGTTCTTAGGTATAATAATTTTTCTCATTGCTCTTTTGCATTGTAACTATAAAAAATGTTTAATTAGATGTAGTTCATTGTCTTTTCTTTTAATACATCTCCATAATTAATTTTCCGTCATGCTTGTATTCCTGCTGACACTTCTTTACATGGTTTTGGTAAAACTAAGCGATCTAAGTTGTAGCAGCCAATGAATATGTTATTTGGTATGTAGTTGTTGTTGCTGTTGCCGATGACTTCAAATAATATGAATCCTGCAGAAAATTGGTGGAATTGCGCCATTTGTAAAAAATTTCGCTACAAAAAGTCAGAACCACGTAATTCCTCCTGCAAATAACTCTTGACCATGTTCTTATTGCAGGTGATACTAGGGTGGTAAAAAGATATGTCGCATCTATGTGGCATGTCAACCATTTCCGTTGTGAGCAGCTTCTATGATTTACTTCACCACAGCCACACAGAAGAGGAGGCTAAATTTTCTATTTTTATGGATTTCTGTTCTACCGGGTTTGCTAGTTCGTATCTTTCGTTGGCTTCAAGGTTAGCTGTGCCTTGTGCAGGTTCTTATTGATTACTTATTACAGCATACGTTATAGTCTGTGTTTGGAAATAATTTTGAATTCTTGAATTAAATAAGTGGTTTGGGGAAATAAAACTGTAAAATGACTGTTAATGATGTATTTCCTTATTATGTGTGGCAATGAATCGTTGAGGAATAACTTGTACAAATTTTCCTTTTACTTACTTCACCCTGGTTCATATTTCCAGTAGTTTTAAGAATTCAAGAAGTTTCAACATTATCCATCTCATCACAAGACAGATGAGCTGCAAGAGATGTAAATAATATCTCCCTTTGTTAGGTCAACTTCCGTTCCTTGAGGTGAAGTATTTGCAAGGGATGGATGCAGTGGAAAATATTGGAACAGAAGTCTATAGTGAAGGCACGGATTCACCATTCCATTCACTGAAAGAGCTAGCATTAATAGGTATCCCTTCATTTAGAACACTGATGGGGTTTCAGCATTCTCTTTTCCGGCCACATCGACACTCAGTTACTGTTAGTTAGATCCCCCTAATTCTGGTTCCTTGCCATTAAAAGCCTTCGGATGTTTATGCACGGAAGTTGTCGAAATAAAATTGGTTTAACATGGAAATTTTGGCAGCTCTCTCTCTCTCTCTCTCTTTTATTCTTAGAATTCAAGAACTTGGGTAAAACAGTCAACACAATTATTTTATTTTTTTTCACCTAACTTTTTATTTGTTCACTCAATTAATTAAAATTATTATTTTTAGATATTTTTCCATTAATTGCCTAACTCTTAGATGGGAGGGTAAGGTGATAATTAAAAAAATCAGTATAATAATAAATCTAAAAATATATATTTTCAAAAAATATAATAAATCTAAAAATATATACAAATAAAAAAGGGATAAACTACAAAAGCAGTTACTTTTATTTGCTTCAGGTTACATTTTAGTCACTTATATTTGAAATATTACGTTTTAGTCACTTATGTTAGTATTTTGTTACGAAATGGTCACTGTATCGTTAAGTTCCGTTATCTCCCTAACGGTAATCCTATGTGGCTGTCCAATTAGATTTTAAGTGTCAACTTAGATTTTCAAATGGAATGAGAATAAATCTGTAATTAAATAAATTTAATTAATTAAAATTTTTAAATCCTAAACTTTAATTGAAAAAAACCTAAACCCATTTCAATGTAATGAAAATAAAATTTTAATTAAATAGATTTAATTAATTAAAATTTTTAAACCTTAAATCTTAATTGAAAAAAATCTAAACCCATTTTCACACACTTTTATTCTTCATCTTGAAAATTCAAGTTGGCACTTAAAATCTAGTTGAACTGCCACATAGGATTACCGTTAGGGAGATAATGAAACTTAACGATATAGTGATTATTTCGTAACAAAATACTAACATAAGTGACTAAAACGTAATATTTTAAACATAAATGATTAAAACGTAACATGAAGCAAACAAAAGTAACTGTTTTTGTAATTAACCCTAAAAAAGAGGACGTGATAAATAAACATAAATGATTTCAATCGCCGGTACCACCGCTGTACAGTGCGTCGCAGCTTCCCGGCACGTTTTTACACAGCATAATGGCCTTTTTCATACCTACTAAATTATTCCCGATTTACAACATAACTATTATTAAACCAAAGAACACAGAACAACGACACCCACAAAACACAACCACAGGCAAATTCATTACACGGCAGTGACACCACCAACGGAGGTTTGCTGCTAAATCCAAACAATATCAGGAATCACCTTGTCGAAAAACATGGCAATCAGATCTCCCTTTCTCGACACCCAGCATCCGAAACACCAAATGATCGGAGCTCAAATTCTTGGAATCTAAAGACAAACGACGACAGCCTGCATTTTGTCCCCATTGTCGTCGCCGACAACCCAGGGTTTAAAAGCTCTGGTTTCATATTTAAATTCGTACGGAAAAGTTAAACCGCATAAAAATACAGGAACGGATGGCAAGGTACTTCCTTCGCCGATATAATCTTCAACGGAGATTCCAAAACGGTGTAGTTTTGGAACACCGGAGTCGTTAACGTCGGGTGGGATGTGGTGACGAACTTGAAATCAACGTCGGCTCCAAAAGCTTTTTTGACGAAACGGACCAAGGAGTCCAATGAGGTGGCGCAGATTTTGGTGGTTTCGCCATTGACGGAGGTGGAGGTGGGGTATTTTTATATATTTTAAATGTATTATATATTTTTTAAAATATTTATGTATTTATCAAATTTTAAAATTAGGATGAAATTAAGATTATTTGTAAAATTTAGAAAATATTTTTTAAAATTATTAATAAATTGATATAATATATAAAAATAAAAAATTAAATTTATTATTTTATCAATTTTTTAATTATCATCATATTACCCTATGTTAGGGAGCAGATAACAAAAAAGACAAAAAAAATTGTCTATTAATTAAGTGACGAAATTTAAAAAATTGATAGTTGATTGAGTAAAAGAAGAGGGCAGTAGTTAAGTAACTTATAGTGCAATATATAAATGTTTTTCTCAATTAAGTACTTAAAGTATTAAAACTTTATGATTTTTAATTCAAAAATAAACCACCGTTAAAAAAATTAATCGGTTAATGAGATGATGCCACGATTGTGGCTTTGATATTTTCATAATATAATTTAAAAAATTAAAATTATAAATTAAATTGTTTTAGAGTTTGAAATCTAGACGAATCCCTCTCGATGTTCAAAGTTGGGTATTGATGGTTCCAAGGTGGGAACCGCCATTCATCGAGGAAGAAGAAGAATTTGATGGTGGGTCTGACTTGCTGATGACAACTTTTTAATCGATGACGAAATTTTTAGCGGAATCGTGGAGGGAGAATCCATCGGAGTTTGAAAGGTGGCTAATATTATTGCAATTATTGTCATTGGTGAAAATTTTGAAAGTTTTGGTTTGGAAGTGAGGGCAAATTTTTCGAACATTTCAGAGATTTGTGGGAATATGGGTGTTCATAACCACTCATTTCTGGAAATAAAAAATGGAAAAAAAAAAGTTTCGTTGTAGCTTAATTCACAAATTAAGAGGGAAGAGAGGTCGAAACATTTTTTTTCCACATAATTAAATTAAATTTAAAAAGTTTAAAATAAATATTAATTTTAATATTAATTTCTAAAAAACCACAAACGTGGCATTATGTCATTGGCGTCATTTTACTTTTGGACTAAAAATTGTGAGGTTTAATACTTTAGGTACTTAATTAGGATAAAAAATTAAGTATCAAAATGAGAAAATGGATATACTTCAGGGGTTAATTTGTAAATTAAGCCTTAATAAATCACAATAATCTTCCTGTTATCAGTATAACTGCTGAATACTTGAATTTAAACAACGTTTTCTGTTTAATCTTACTTGCAAACCGCACAGATTATACAGGACAGTGTTGCCAGTTCTTCATGTTCATAGACTCTGTCTCATTGTTTCTGTTTGGTTTAGCTATATGCAAACTCAATCTCTGATGCTTAACTTTTTATGTATCCCTCCTATGTTATTTACAAACAAGATTTGGTAAAACAGAGGATCAATCAGATTTGCTAGTTTGCTGGCCATCCATGTGCTTCAACCAACTGAGGCTGCCTGACATCCAGAGAAAAAAAAAAGGGGCCATTAGAGAAGGAAGAGCTGGGATTTGATTCAAGGTAGACACAGACTTGGCGCACAATCTTTGCCAAAATGTATCTCAAAAGTATAATTAGATCCTATTTGCATTATCAAAACCAAGAGGACATCAAGTCCCAACTTTGTCCATCTCACATTCTCACCATCTGATCACCTGACGGAAATATTAAACGCTTTCTAGAGACACCCTACAAAATCGTGCAGATTATGGCCTAGTATTAATATCTGAACTCAAATTACGCTTTTAACGTCAGATTTGCTGCATCATCCTTGTGATTGGTCATACCAGAGTCCACAAGAATGGGAATCTCTGCAGCAAACCATGGGTTCAGTGCCGCTCTGTCTCTGGGGCCCGCCTTCGTCGTCAGTAGGGGGACCTGACTCTACTCGTCATTTTATCATTTGTTTATTTAAACACAGATGTCGACTGGTATTTTTTTTATTGTCCTTTTGGGTAAAAAGAGAAAGGAGTTTTTTAAAACATAGATGTCGAATAGTACTAATTTTTCTAGGTCTTGACTTCTCATATAGCCATCGGTTGTCTCTCCCCCATACTTTCATTGAATCACCCGTTCTTGTGTCTGCAACTGTCTCCTCACTCTCTTCGCTTCTGCTTTTGTCCTTCACAATCAGCTTCACTCTCATTCAGGAATGGAGGTAGCTTCCTTAATTGTATCGCCTCTTCTACAGGTGATCTATGAGAAATTGGCTTCTTATGTCAACGGTGTGGAAACTCCTAAAGTTCAGAAGAAGAATATCAAGAAGTTACAAGATAAGTTGTTCATCATTCAAGATACAGAAGAAAGGCAACTAAATGATAAGAGGGTGAAGATTTGGCTGTCAAAGCTTAGGGATGCGGCTTATGATGCTGATGATCTCTTGGATGAGATCACTACTCAACCTTTGCTGAGGCGTTCGCTGAAGAAAAGGGTTCCGAGTGAATATTCGTCCTGGAAGTGGAAGGATCCAGTCAAAGACCAGCTTAGAAGAATTCAGTCATCGATAAGTAAAGAAACTCGACGGCAGGTTCGGATAACTTCTTTCGCTATTCAATCCATCTTAAGTAGCTTTGAACTGCGACGTAAGCTTACAGATATAATTGAAAAATTGGACGATATAGCAAGAGAGATGTCTACTTTCAGTTTCAAAGATGTGGTAGCTTATAAAAGATTAGATACTAGAGAGAAGCGTGAAACTGGACCTGACGTGGATAAATCACAAGTTCATGGTCGAGCAGAAGACGTGAAAAAGATTGTTGATTTGTTATTATCATCAGGTGCTGATACTTGGGTGATTCCAATAGTTGGGATTGGGGGAATAGGGAAGACAACCCTTGCTCAACTAGTTTACAATGATCCGAGGCTGGATGGTCATTTTGATAAGAAAATTTGGGTTTCATTGTATGACAGTTTCAGCACAAAGAGGCTTCTGACTGAGATTCTGGAGTGTTTGACTGAACATAGATGCGAATCCTCTCATATGGGTGTTCTTCAATCCCAGCTGCGAGACTCATTATATGGAAAAAGATATCTGCTTGTGATGGACGACGTGTGGGGCGATGATGAAGAAGAGTGGGATAAAGTAAGGAGCCTGTTAAGATGTGGAGTAGAAGGAAGCAAGATTATAATCACCACCAGGATTGAAAAAGTTGCTTCTATAATGAGTAATACTCCTTCCCACTTGTTGGAAGGCCTAGCCAAAGATGATTGCTGGACTCTGTTTAAGTAGCAAGCTTTTGCATATGGAGAAGAAAATGACTTTCCAAACCTATTGCCTATTGGTCTGCGGATTATAGACAAGTGCCAAGGCGTGCCTTTAGCAGCTAAAGTACTTGGTGGCTTGTTACGGTCCAAAGGAGAGGAAGATGAATGGTTGCATGTGCAAGAGAGTGATCTATGGAGCCTTGATACTTGTGAGAACAGAATATTATCAGTCCTGAGGTTGAGTTTCAATCACTTGCCATCAAATTTAAAACAATGCTTTGCATACTGTGCCATATTTCCTAGAAGTTATCATTTGAATAAAGAGGAGTTAATTCAACAGTGGATTGCTGCGGGATTAGTTCAATCTGCTGGTGATAATCCTAACATGCTTGAGCAGATGGGCAATGAGTGCTTTAATGATTTGCTGGAGATGTCGTTTTTCCAACTCACAAGCAGTAGTGATGCAGTGGAGTTCAAAATACCCAGTTTGATGTATGATCTTGCAAAACTTATAGCTGGAAATGAGTTCCTTACAATAGAAAACAGTGATCAAGCACAAGTGGTTACTGGTCGTAATCTTGCAGAAACTCGATATGCATTGGTAGGGAATAATTACAGGTCCAGTATCCTACCAAAAGCCTTGTACAAAGCACATAAATTGAGTTCCCTCAACTTCTTGGCTTTCGGAGATATATCAAAGGAAGCCCAAAAAAACCTAGTCCAGTGTTTTAGGCACCTTAAAATTCTGAATTTGAGTGGAAGTGGCATCAAAAGGTTGCACAGATCTATCGGTGATCTGATATATTTGAGATATCTTGACCTCTCAAATACTCCTCTCCAAACATTACCGAAGACAATTGGTCATCTGTCCAATTTGAGAACACTAGACCTCTCAGGATGCACCAATCTGCTAGAGTTACCTGGAGAAATAGTAAAGTTAGTAAACCTGATGCATTTAAACATAAAGGATTGTACAAGGCTTGCTAGCTTGCCTGCTTTTTGGTGGTCTATGGTGAGTCTTCGGACTTTACCAATAGTTATTGCTGGCGAGAACCTATCTATGCTTCATCATCTAAAAGATCTTCAAGGTGAGTTGAAAATTAAGTACCTCGAGAATTGCACACCACGAGCATTTCTGTTAGCAATCACTGACTCAGAAATTCCTGATTATTTTCTGAAACATATTCAACTTCACACATTAGGACTATTTTGGGGTGATGGTGATGAGGGCAAGTTAAATCAAAACACATCCAGACAAACCAGACAAACAGAAGATCTATCTGAAAAACTGATAATAAGCCTTCGACCAAGCTCCAATATAAGAAGGTTGTCAATAAATTGATATTTGGGATGCCAACTCCCCCTCTGGATGAAGTCTGATGCAATCCACAACTTGACAGAACTCAAGTTAATCAATTGCAAAAGTGTTGAAACTCTCCCCATGCTTGGGCAACTTCCAAACCTCAAGTGTCTCAACATCCAAGGGATGGACAATGTGGTGAAAATCGATAATGAGTTCTCCGGTGGAGGAATGAGGCCGTTTCCATCATTGAATGAACTTACCCTTCAAGACTTCCCTGAACTAAGAACTTGGGGAGGCATGGGTTCAACAGAAGCTTTCCCTTGCCTCAAGAAACTATCCATCAGGAATTGTCCACTCTTAAAAACAAGGCCATCCTTTGATTTTCCTTGCCTCAAGAGACTATCCATCATGAAATGTCCACTCTTAAAGAAAATGCCATCGTTTCCAACTCTTCAACACTTAATGCTGCAGGACTGTGATCCATTGTTACTTAGATCTGCAGCAGATCTAAGAACACTTTTGACTCTTGTTATTGACTCCTTTCAACAGATAGCTTACATACCAGAATTACTGCTGGAAGACTGCTCTCTTCTTATGTCTTTGACAGTCATCTCTTGTGCCAAGCTTCACACATTGCCTGCTAATTTTGGGAGAATCACGGCTTTGAAGTCATTGAAAATTGGTTGGTGTGAGATGCTATACAGTTTGCCTCGTGGGTTATCAAATCTCATCTCTCTAGAGAATTTGGAAATCATCGAGTGCCATTCTTTGATTACTCTGCCAGAGCAAAGCTTAGAAAGATTGAGCTCACTCCAATCACTCTCGATTGAAAACTGTAATGGCTTTACTTCTTTGCCGAGAGGAATGCAGCATGCCAAGGCCCTTGAGCGCCTAACAGTTATGTATTGTTCGAATCTGGCTTCTCTACCTGATGGCCTTCAAAATCTCTTGGTGCTGAAGAGCTTGACCATTTTAAGTTGCCCAGAATTAGCATCTCTCCCAGACGGAGTTCAACATATGAAGATGCTACAAAATCTGGAAATCCGTATCTGTCCAAAACTCATGGCACTGCCGAAGGTAAAGGACCTCATTTCTCTAAGATCTTTGGCAATTTCAGACTGTCAAAATATAAAGTCTCTTCCAAAAGGCATCGACCAACTGAGTGAACTTCAACACCTGTCCATTCAAGTCCTGAACTTGAACAACGATGCAAGAAAGGAGAAGGTGAGGACTGGCTGAAGATATCTCACATCCCATATGTTTATATTGGAGCATCAGTACTTCAAAACCGACAGGACACTGCAGCCAGCTCCTCAAGTTCTTAGGTATAATAATTTTTCTCATTGCTCTTTTGCATTGTAACTATAAAAAAATGTTTAATTAGATGTTGTTCATTGTCTTTTCTTTTAATACATCTCCATAATTAATTTTCCGTCATGCTTGTATTCCTGCCGATACTTCTTTACAGGGGTTTGGTAAAACTAAGCGATCTAAGTTGCAGCAGCCAATGAATATGTTTTTTGGTAAGTAGTTGTTGTTGCTGTTGCCGATGACTTCGAATAATATGAATCCTGCAGAAAATTGATGGAATTGCACCATTTGTAAAACTTTTCGTTACAAAAGGTCAGAAGCACGTAATTCCTCCTGCAAATAATGCTTGTCCATGTTCTTATTGCAGGTGATACTATGGTGGCAAAAAATATATCGCATCTTTGTGGCATGTCAACCATTTCCGTTGTGAGCAGCTTCTATGATGTACTTCACCACAGCCACACAGAAGAGGAGGCTAAATTTTCTAGTTTTATGGATTTCTGTTCTACCAGGTTTGCTAGTTCGTAGCTTTCGTTGGCTTCAAGGTTAGCTGAAATCAACCTTGTGCAGGTTCTTACTGATTACGTATTACAGCATTTGTTATAGTCTGTGTTTGGAAATAATTTTGAATTCTTTTATTAAATAAGTGGTTTGGGGAATGAAACTGTAAAATGACTGTTAATGATGTATTTCCATATTATGTGTGGCAATGAATGGTTGATGAATAACTTGTACAAATTTTCCTTTTACTTACTTCACCCTGGTTAGATGAGCTGCAAGAGATCTCCCTTTGTTAGGTCAACTTCCCTTTCTTGAGTTCCAGTATTTGCAAGGGTTGGATGCAGTGGTAGAATGCTATGACAGAGGCACGGGTCGATTTCCCATCTTCTTGTTGTTAAATTACCTTATTATTTTGAGATTTTTTTTAATATAATCTTATTAACAGAATTTACAGTTAAAAAGATGATACTGTTTAGAAGGGAAAAAGTAACTTCAAAGAAACAAGATGATTATACTGGTAAATGATCTTTAATTTATTTTTTTTGCTTGTTTTTGGCCATCAAATCATTTGAAAACATAAATAATGAAAATCATAAAGAATAATTTAGAATAAAAACGTGACACTTTGAAAACAATAACACGAACACTAAGAAAAATAAAAATCAGCATTGCACCTTTAAGATCCCTTAGCAGGATTAAATAGATATATTAATCTCACATTTGGACACTAATATTATTTAACCGAACATCAATTTTAAAGCTTCATTTTAAAATATTTAAGTCCATCTAAAGTTATTCAAGTCATTTCTAGATTACCTTTAAATTTTGATTACAAACGAGATCATTCGAGGTTTATTCGAGTTGAAACAGAGTAAATAGAATCAATGTCACAACATTGAGGGCAAATTGCTCTAATTACATTTAATGTCACGACACTGATTTCTAATATCGCGACATGAAGTCAAATTAGCCAAAACATGTCCGAAATATCTAAAACCAAGTCTAAATTATCATAAATTATTCCATAACACTTTTAAACATTATAAAACATAAATCTCTATCAAAACATCATATAATTCAAACATATAACTCAATCAAAGCTTAACTCAGTTCGTAAAGTTAACAAAATGACCAAGATTCATTAAATATTTTCTCTAGAAATCTTTTACACATACTTTGTTTTAATCTATGTACGTGCCATAATCCATTGTCAAAAGATCAAAACCACACTTTCTTCAAAGCTTTGAGATGAGATGTGATAAGTTGAAATTGTAGCTTCACTTTAGAGTTTCAATTCGAGCCTCTACTTATGCGTTGTAAAATTATACATTAAACTTTTATATACTTAATAAGTACATCAAGAATTAAATTTACCATTCAAAGCAACTAATGTTAACATTCAAATTTATAAATCAATAATAACATACAGTTAAGTTAAATAGAGATTATCCATAGTAAAATCTCAAACTAAAATTCAAGTCACTTACCAATTTCACTAATAGGAATATAAGATCACTTATCATTTCGATTTTTTTAGTCCAATTAGAGACCCAATAGAACACGTAGAATATACGAAATGAATACTAAATCACTAGCACAAATGTGCATACACTATATTACACCGAAGTGTAAAGTTAATAAATTGCATCGAAATGTCACACTACCACCGAAGTGCAAAATCATTAGATTGCACCGAAGTGCGGCTATCACTAGTGCGCATAAAAGATTCATAAACGCATGTCATCTATATCCTGCTAGTTCTCATATTATCTACATGGTCATTTAATACTTAAATTCATTGCATTCACTCAACAATTAAAGGTAATTCAAACTTTAATTTTTTTTACAATTTAGTCCTTATTTATATAAAAGTCAACAACAATCAAAATATCACTTGACATTTAATTTATTATTATTTATCACTTCATTTAAGTTTTATATCTAATTTTTTATTTCACTTATCTAATTTTTATACACTTTGCAATTTATTTATTTTTTTTACTTTAAATACACTACATATAAGTTATTCACTTTGTTATTTAAATTCACCTTCTATCCCCTCAACTTCTAAATAAGTTTCATAATAAATATCAACATTTTCTTTTATAGATTAATTCCATGAGTATTATAAACCAATTTAACAAGTTTTGACTTATGTTTTATTAGGTAAAATAAAATTCTTGAACTACTCAAGTGTTTGGATGAATCAGGCCCGTTCTTGATATTTTTGGGCCTTAGACAAAATAATAAATTAGGGTTTTGAGCCCTTTAAAAGTTGAAAAAAAAATTTAAGCTTCTTAAAAGTTAATAAAAAAAATTTAAACCCCTTAAAAACTGAAAAAAAATTTGGATCCCTGGACGGCCGCACTTCCAAACAACCCCCAGGGCCGAGCCTGAGATGAACTTATTTTATTTTTACTTCTTTCACTCTTTTGCTACTTCTTTCCTTTTATCAAGATATTGTAAATCACCACTTTTCTCGTTCTCTTCATTAACATATCACACATATACAAATTTAATATCAAAACAATAATCACATATAATTTACATGCACTTTGAATGAAATGAACATGAAATTCTTAAAGAAAAGTTAACTTCAAAAGAAACTAAGCTTGAGATGATTAAAAATGTTGGAAAGGACTAAAAATAAATAAAATGAAAATTGGCTCAATAGAAAGATGGAGAGTGACGTGAAAATGTATGATGATAGAGGAGATTTTTACATGTTTCTACAATAAAAATATATTTGATTTAATATTTAAATTATTAATAATATTTAACTAAAAAAAAAGTCTAAACATCATGTATCCATCTAGTGGCTCACAATTAATTTCAATCTCTTCTACACTTCATAACAGTCTCTTAGTTAAATTGCACTTCTAATCCTTTCTCTTTTTCTTATACTCGTGCAGCTTTGCTTCAATTAGGGAGAAGTGAATTGCCATAGGATTGTGCTACTAGAAACTTGAAACCTTATTTGACCATCGGTGTGAAGGGCAAGAAGGGCTAGACTTCTTTCCGGCAACAAGATGGCGGAGATAGTTTTGACCCCTCTGTTGCAGGTTGTGTTTGAAAAGGTGGCCTCTCGGGTCTTGAAAGAGATTGCTCATCGTTATGGGTTCAATGATGAGATTCAAAAGCTTCAACGTGCATTGCGGATGATCCAAGCTGTACTCGAAGATGCAGAAGAGCAGCAAGCTACCGATAAAGCTTTGAAATTGTGGTTAACTGAGCTTAAAGAGGTAGCTTATGATGCTGATGATTTGCTTGAAGAATTTACCCTGGAGGCTTTGCTGCAAGAACATGACAGCACTTTTACTCAGCAAGTAAGCAACATCATCCCCTCTTTGAATCCTATTATAGCATATCTCAGAAAATTACCTGAGCTAACACAGATAAGGCAGAGATTAGACGTGTTATGGGAAGAAAGGACTTGTTTCAAGCTCAAGGGAAAAATTGGTGATAAAGATATGAAACGTGGACAGAAAAGAGAGACCGGGTCATTTGTGGTTGAACCTGAAGTTATTGGAAGAGAAGCAGATAAAGAAAAGATAATAGAGATGTTACTGTTAACTACTGAGAGAAGAGCTGGCAGATTTGTCTCAGTTATTCCCATAGTGGGTTGGGGGGGCATTGGTAAAACTACTATAGCTCAAACAGTCTACAATGATGAGAGGGTGATGAGAAACTTTGAGCTGAGGATGTGGGTCTGTGTTAATGATGATTTCAGTGTGAGAAAGATTCTTAACTTGATGATAGAATCTGCGACTGGGAGAAGA
Organism: Gossypioides kirkii; assembly: GCA_005610355.1. Lineage (NCBI taxonomy): Eukaryota > Viridiplantae > Streptophyta > Magnoliopsida > Malvales > Malvaceae > Gossypioides > Gossypioides kirkii. The sequence continues at coordinate 15,861,627 of CP032247.1, read as the reverse complement.
TGTGATGATCTCCTGGGAATGGATGCTCTTCAGTTTCAAGTACGAGATGTATTGTTGGAGAGGAGATATTTGCTTGTATTGGATGATGTATGGAACGAGGATGAGGATGAATGGGATAAACTTAAAATGTTGTTGAAGTTTGGTGCAGAGGAAAGCAAAGTCATAGTCACAACAAGAAGTGCAAAGGTTGCAGCAATAGTTGGAACAGTTTCTTCTCACCCTCTGAAGGGTCTGTCTGATGATGAATGTTGGGCTTTGTTCAAGCAACGAGCCTTTCCTCAAGGCCAAAAGGACAATCCAAACTTGTTCCCTATCGGGAAACAAATTGTGAAGAAGTGCGGGGGAGTTCCTCTAGCTGCAAAGACACTGGGTGGTTTAATGCGCTTCAAAAGAGAGCCAGCAGAGTGGCTATGCGTGCAGGAGAGTGATCTGTGGAATGTTTGTGAAGAGGAAAATGGGATATTGCCTGTCCTAAGGCTGAGTTATAGTCGTTTGCCCTCACATCTAAAAGGGTGCTTTATGTATTGCTCGATCTTTCCTAAAAATTATGTCATCAAGAAAGATGAGTTAATTCATCTTTGGATATCAGAAGGCCTGATTCATCAGATTGAAGAAACAAAATCTCTAGAGGACATTGGAAATGAATACTTCAATGACTTACTGTGGATGCTTTTCTTTGTAGATGTGAAGAAAAACGACGCTGGCGATGTAATAGAATGCAAAATGCATAGTATTATTCATGATCTTGCAAAATCAGTTGCAGGAGAAGAGTACTTCGTATTTGAAGGTGGGTGCATGCCAAGAAATTTGGCTAAACTGCGATACTCATCTGTGGTCTGTGATTCTGGATCATGTACTATTCCAGAAGCCTTGTACAAAGCGAAGAAGTTGCGAACTCTCATTTTGTTATATCCAAAAGGTGATCTTGGTGAAATCCCAACTCAGTTGTTCTCAAGTTGCAAGTATCTCCGAGTCCTAGATTTGGGTAATTGTGGCATCAAAAGGGCCGAACACAATTTCTTGCTTGAAATATTTGAGGTACCTCAACCTTTCAAATAACTTCATAGAAATATTACCAGAAAGCATATGCAGCCTTCATAACCTACAGGTGCTGAACCTATCAGGCTGCTCTGATCTCATTGAACTACCAAGGAGCTTGGCAAGACTGCTCCAACTAAGACATCTTAAAATAAATGGTTGTGAAAGATTAACTCGCTTGCCAGGTCAAATTGGTAGACTTCGTTTTCTTCAGACATTGCCATTGTTCATTGTTTCAAATGAGACTGATCTCAGGGAAAATGATAATCTAGTTGGGCTCAGACGACTGAAGCTCAAAGGTGAGCTGACAATTAGAAAACTGGAAAACGTAAAACGTGAGTTTTTAGCTCAAGCAAACTTGGTAGAGAAAAACCTTCATTCTTTGGAGTTATCATGGGGAGATGATCATGAAGGTTTGAACTTGAACTTGAACAGTGATTTTATTTGCAAAATGGGAGAAAATGTGCTTGAGTGTCTTCAACCACCCGAAAATCTCAAACGTTTGTGCTTAAAAGGATACCCAGGAATCTGCTTCCCAAGGTGGATGCGTACTCTCAAACTTCTTGGCTTAAGTAAATTGGAGTTGATCAACTGCAAAAGATGTGACCATCTCCCTACATTAGGAGAACTTCCATTTCTAGAGATTATCTATATGCGTGGAATGAAAGCTGTGAAGGTTATTGGCAGTGAGTTCTATGGAGAAGACACAAGGAGATTGTTTCAATCACTAAAGGAGCTAACCCTCATAGACTTCCCTGATTTGGAACTCTGGTGGAGCATAAGTGGAGGGAAAGAATACCCGTCACTCGTTAAATTAATAATCAATAAATGCCCTAGGTTGATGAATATGCCACAATTTCCATCAATTAAGCATTTAGACTTGCGGAACTGCCACGAAGCTTTATTAAGATCGGTGGTAAATGTATCCTCACTTTGTATCCTAGTTATTGATGTTTTTACAGGAAAGTTGGTTCTATTGGATAACTTGCTTCAAAACAATGTTAGTCTCGTGTCTCTAACTATCAGCTCTTGTCCCAAGCTTCGGTACATCCCTCCTGGTTTGGGGAACCTTGTCAATCTAAAAACATTGACTATCCGTTGGTGTGAAGACCTCGTATCTTTGCCACTGCAATTGCAAAACCTCAGTTGCCTGCAGTCCTTGGAGATCTGTGAATGTCATAGCCTATCTGCTCCACCCCAGAGTATAAGTGGGTTAATCTCCCTTAAATATTTATCCATTGAGAATTGCAGTCACGTAAGATCATTACCGATTGGACTGGAACATCTTACCTCTCTCGAACATCTAACGATAATGTATTGTCCAAGTCTGGTGTCTTTGCCAAATGAGTGGCGAAACCTTTCCATGCTAAGGAGTTTGTGCATTTTAAGCTGTCCACAACTATCATCTCTGCCTGATAGTATTCAATATGTAAGGACACTGCTCAATCTGGAAATCCATGGTTGTCCTGGTTTAAATGTGTTGCCTGAGTGGATCATCAATCTTACACTTCTAAGATCATTGGCAATATCAGACTGTCCTAATATCACATCACTTCCAGACAGCCTCCAGTGTCTTACCAATCTCCAGCGTCTTTCTATTCAAGAATGTCCTAGGCTTGAAGAGCATTGCAAGAAAAATACAGGTGATGACTGGCCAAAAATTGCTCATATTGCACATATTTACATTGGATCACCAGAGCTCAAGAAAGAGAATGTTGCTAGCAGCTCGTCACACTAATTAGAATAAAAGCCATCTATCTGGTCATGCTCTTCGTAGGTTAGCTTCTTTCTTCTCTTTGGAATAAAGGCCTGAACCCTCTTCTTCATTGCCAATTGAGAGCTGTAGTAAACTGGTGTCCTTGCCAGTAGAATTGCAATTTCTAACAGCCCACTTGACTATGATATGCTTTCCAATATTTGTTTCTCTACATGACAATTTCTGATGTTTGTCCACTCTCAAGAGTTTGTTACCTCAATGCAGAATCTAGAAACTCGTAGCTGCCATGGTAATCAACCTCACTCGAATCTAACTTCTCCCAGTGGTCTGCAATTACTAGTTGCATTCAGCATTTATCTATTCCTGGAATGTCGTGCTCCAGAAGAAAGGTGCAAGAAGGACGTAATTGAAGATTGTTTAACAAGTAATGTTAAAAATGTCGATATTGGATCACGAGAGCTTGAGAGCAGCCCATCTCATTAAGGTCTGAAAATTCCCCTGGATTGCTACCTGTTATATAAGTTCTTTCTTTTCCATTACTTCATTTTACTTGTTCTCTTTGTCTTGAAGAAAGATGCAGATTGAGAACTGCCATTGATTAACGCAATTGAATCAAGAGTCAAGACTAATGAGTTCAGCATTTGAAGTTCCTGAAGATAAGCTCTGCTCATTTCCACCATGTTAAGAATTTGTGTGTGTGTGTGTTTTCTTTTAATCTCCATTACTGTAAATTATGAACATTCAGTCTCTACCGGGACAAATACAGTTAGCCTTGGGCTCCATAATGTGGCTTTCTTACTGTTGAAATCAATAGCTTGGACAGAAGGGCATTTATGATTTAACTGGTCTTTTAGTCTCACAATTCAAGCTTTGGAGGTACACCTCATCGTCAGGTTGTTAAACTATATTTTTATCCAGAAGAGAATTTTGCATATAATAATACTCTTTTTCAAAGTGTCAGTATGCAATCAAATTATTTGGTTATGGAATAAATATAAAAATTATATATAAAGTTTGATTCAATTTGTAATTTGATACATGAATTTTGATTTAGTTTTATATGATATTTGTATTTTTATTCAAACATATGTATAGCAATTTAATTTTAATTCAATTGAACACATTTAAAAAAATTAACTTAATTTATTTTCATTTGGGATAATTGTAATTATTTGTGGTACGCAATAAAAAATTATAAAATAGTGTAATATAATATCGGTGTTGGTAAATTATGAATAATAAATCAAAACCAAAATGTGATGCATACAATTCAACTAAATTAAACTTATGACATTGCATATTAAACAAAAATACATGCTTAATTTTGATATTTATACTTTTATTTATTTGTTTTTAATTATTGGTTAGCAGATGTATGCGTGCTAATATTTTCTTACACTCAGTTTAACGTGGCAGGTAATTTTTAGGGATGATAATGAATTCGGATATTTGTAATTTTTGTAAAAATTGAATTTGTAAATTTATTTTAAAATTCAAATTCATATATTATATCATTAACTCTTAATATTTCTATACGAATTCAAATTAATTAAAGTATTCACTGACTATCTAAATTGTTAAATTAATTAATTTATTTTGGATTCATCCTTAAATTTCAAATAATTCTAATTGCGTTATTAAAGTATAGATATTATATTAATTAGGTTATTTCATTATTAAAAGTATTGATTTAACTATTAAATGACACATAAAATTTTATATGATATAATTTAAAGTGAAAAAAATTAAGAAAAGTAAATATTGTAAAAAGTGAATGTTTCAAAAATCTTAATTGAAGTTTTTTAAACTTTTACAAAAGTTTTATAATTCACTCTTTATTTTGTTTGGGTATATTTTATTTTTAGTTTTTACTTTTAAAATTTTGTGGTAATCTTCTATTTTTCTTTAAAAATTTTAATTTTAATTTAATTACATAAAAATTAACATGTCATTTAATGGTTAAATTAAAAGTTTTAATAATAAAAGAACTTAATTGATATAATATTAATAGTTTAAGATATAATTAAAATATTTTAAAATTTAGAGTTTGGGGATATTTAATAGAATTAACCCTACTTTTTATTCAATAAAAAGAACACTTTAATTGAGAAACACACATTGATCCTGTCCCCTCAAAACGATATCTCGACCTCACTCTCCCGCGATTCCGATTTACGCCCCCCACCCCAAAATAAACCAAAATTTCTTTAAAAAGAAAAAAAAAATTGAAAAATCCTCTTCAATCTCTTGGTCACATCCCATATCAATGCTCCCTCTACTCCAAACCCCTCACACCTCAAAACCTTAATCTTCCAACGGATACATTCCAAAAACCCATCAAAGTTCTTCAGGGGAGCCGATGCCATGGCCATTGCAGATTCTAGAGGCCGAGCCCTCTCTCTCCTCATCGCCGCTAACAACCACGCCGATTTGGCGGTGAAGCTTTCTTCTCTCACACACGCCAAAGATATTCTTTCGTCACTCACTCCTTCCTCCGCTGCCGATCTCTTCCCTTACCTCGCCGACCTACAGGGTTCCTCTCACAGCCTCGTCAGAAAGTTTCTAGTCGAGTGAGTTTCTAACCCTAATCAGCCGCAATTCTCTGTTAATTGTTTACGATTTTGTTTTATTTTTTAAAATCGCGCCAATGCATACTTAACTGTTTCTTTTCTTGGTTTCGCAACTAGTCTGATTCATGGGCTGTAAATTTGCAGGTTTTCATGTATCTTGAATTTATTAAACTGGCAGCTTTTTTTCTTGTTAAAAATTGTACAATTATGGATCTGGTTTCGTTTAAAGGATTGCGCGTTTCTTTCTCGTCTAATTTTTTGTTGCTAGGTTTCTATCTTATAGGTGGAGTTTCATGCTAATTTTTTTCAATTGTTGGCAGGATTATTGAAGATATTGCATTGAAAGCAATAGAACTTCTTCTTTACTAGTACTTGTGCTGGTAGCGTTTTTGAGGGATGTTTGACTCTGATGTTGTGAAACAATCTATCGTTAGTGGCAGAAATTTCTTCTGCTGCGTCTTGGAAGAAATGGCGTTACAGGTTGTTTATCTTTTTATACGTAAATACGTAGTCCTAAGTCCTAACTTAGTCAGATGCATTTGTATATATATTTATGACTTCTTCTCCAAATTTCAAGAATATTTTATGTCTCCATGTACAATTTGTGATTTTGAGCATATTTTTTTTGAACTATTGAAGATGTTTCTGGGTACTTTTTTCCTGAGTGCATATCAGTAACCACTTAGTGCTGTTGTATTTTAATTCATAATCTCAACAACTCCAAAAAATAAATGATGATATTATCCTTTATTTGTGCTTCTTGTTTTTCTTTATTTGATTCATCTGTCAAACTATATGCCTTTCTTACCTGCATCTAAATCCTTTCCTTTTTTCCTGGGAAATTATAGTTTCAGCAGTATGGTAAAGTTGACCAATGGCTCGAAGAACTATGGATATGGATGGTTAGGTTCAAGGACAGTGTGTTTTCCATTGCAATGGAGGTATGACTTATTGACTAGGCTTTCCAAATTCTAAACAAGTGTGGGCTGATTTTCAATGGTTGACTGCATTGTAATATTATGAACTAGTTAAAAGCTATTGATAAACAGAAATTACTACCGATTTAATTCTAGGCAAACTTGTTTCTTTGTTGAAAATATTTATATGTTAAATAGATTTTGGTTGAATTTAAAAAAAAAAAGTAGATCTATGAGTAGAGACTTCACACCTAACAAGAGATACCAAAAAAATGGAATAAAATAAAATATATTTAAATAATATTGTTAATTTAATCAAATGACATTTTATTTAAAGCATTATTGATGGATGAATGCATTAAGTAGATGTTTACTGCTTAACATGATTGGCAGGTTCCAACTAAAATTTTTGATCAAGTGGTGTCCAAAATGAGTGACCTAACATAGTTGAAATGTTAATTCGTTTTAAACCTAAAAATCCTACTAATAAATTTTTTCAGTGATTTGTTGGAAAATACCTTTGTGGTATTTGTTTGATGGTTTTTATGTGCTCATGTGCTGAAATATAATTGTTGTTTTCACTTGCATTTTTATTCTTTCCCCTCACTGTTGTAACTCCCGTCTATTTTGGATTATTTAATTTTATAGTTTTAGACTTTATGTTTTCCACTTGCTAATCATGTATAATTGATGTTTCTTTGATTTAAATCTGTAGCCTGGTCCTCTTGGGCGAAGTTGCTGTCTCTGAAATTTTTGGAGACGTATTTCTTGCTGTTTACATCAGACAATGTTGATTCTGCAAATTTTCTTGAAGGTATTGCCTTCCTATTGTCAAGGGCCCAAAGTTCTCTAGGGCTTCCATAATAATATATTCTAGTGGCTCGCTTCACTGGTGACTTGTATCTTTATATGTTTCTCTAGCTACAAGAGGAAGTAGACGGACTTTTGATGTATCATGGCTAAGTGTTGGTCATCCTATTTTGGATCCAGTTGCACTAACATCAGATGCCAACAGGACTCTTTTCATTTTATTGGGCATGTTGCAATCAGCCAGTAGTCTCCCTGTCTCTGTGACAATTACCATTGTCAATTGGTGGGTTTTCTGCCACCAGTAGTCAATTGTTTTTATTTTTTCTGCAGTTTATGATCCTTTACCCTCCCAAAAAAACGGAGAGAGAGAAGTTTTGTTTTTTTTTTTTTTTTTTAAATTTTTTGATAAAATCTGGAAAGTTGGGGTTTAATTGCTTAAAGAAAAATGTTTCTGTGGAGATTCCCAAATTCATGAAGAATCCAAACTTGATTAGTTGCTAAATTGTCAGGGGCAAATTGGGGGCAAGGTGTGTTAAACTTATCCAGGATTTTACCAAGGAAAAAAAGACTAATTGGAGATAAAAAGGAGAGTTGGGAATAAAATTTATTGGTAATTATTTTTTTTTTAGTTTCATAGGTTAAGATGTATAAAATTTTGAATGGAGTTGGAAAAGAAAAACTGTTCTGTTTGTTTTTTACTTAATAAGCATTGGTATCAACTCACAGTTGTTTTGCTGTTCCCGTTGATGTTAGTACTGGGAGTTAGCATTGGTATCAACTCTGTTTATTCCAAACTTCAACGTGATTTCCTTTTACTTGTATCTTTTGAATCCAAGAGGATATAATGCCCTGTCAGATCAGAAGAGTACTTACATTAAAGCTAGAAGGTGACTGGCTTGTCATGCTATTTCTGCTTTTGCATATGCAAACTTATTAATTGCATTTATTGTCCATATCTGTTCTTTAATATAAACTTATATGCATATGAGGACTACACTGCATTTAGCCTCTGTTTGACCATCTTTAAAAGTTTTGGAGGGTGCTGAAGATTGGAAGCAGGTTATATCACACATTCAACATCTTGTTTTTGATACAATTTTGGCATGCCGTCGGGCTCTGATTTGAGGAGTTAATGGCCTTGGATGCTGCTGCATTGCTGGTTCAGATACTGGGAGCTACAGGCCTAGACAATGTTTCACAATTATGTGTACTACGGAGCACCATTGGCCAATGATAGGAATGGTTAATAGATGGATATAATGGTCAGTCAAATTGTGCCGAGAAACTTGGTGATCAGGCAACGCAGTAAACTACTAGGAGATCATATTATTATTTCGGTATCTGCTGTATATTTGTACAGCTGAAAATGTGCAAGATACTTTAAAATGTATTGGTTATTTTGCAACAGTTGAAGTACATTAAGTAATTTAATAATCAAAATTATTTTTTAACTGGGGATTATCCTGCTAAATATTCCATGTTCCATTTTGTGACTTCCAGTTTTCTTTATACTTACCGTTGTGATGCTGCATTCTTTTCATGATGCTAAGTTTGTTGGTTTTGTGGTCAACGGTAAGACTAAGACTACATCTGCAAGCTCTACAGCTATTAGATATTGCCGTAAATGCCTGTTTCTTGTTTTACCTCTCTTGGTAGGTAATTGATTGGCTGTCTTTGGACCCTGGTCTTTGAATTAAGTTGTAATGCACGGGCATGAATGTGGTAGGATGCAAAACATTTTGCTTTCCCAGAAATCTTTGAGTTTAACCAATGTCTCTTCCTGTCAATGTCATGTCTCAACTATTTCCTATGTGCATGAAGGCAAGCATTTTGATTGTGTGTAAGGATTTTGCTTATTGCATGGTGGCCCTAAGTTATTATATTGAGTGGTAGTTTAAGCATTCCGAATGAACATTAACAAAAAGCTCAGAATTTTTTTCTTTTCTTCTTTGTTTTCAAATGTTCACTTTTTTAGGTTGGCATTGTAAGGGGGTTTGTTATTTTTCAAAAGGGAGAAGGCATCATAATCACTTTTTGTACCATATCATCAAAACTACCTAGTTCCCTCTGAGATATTTTCTTAGCAACTTTTTCTTTCCTTTATATCACTCATTATTGCTTTCGAACTATTATCATCAAAACTACCCAGAGTGTTTTTTTTTTTTGGCCAGAAACAAAGAGAACTGTAAGGGATTCAGAATTTCAAAGTTCCTAAATCTTGTCACTTGCAAACTTCTTTAGAAAATTGTTCAAAATTTTGTTTGATGGCATGGTGTGTACTTTTGGGCTTGTTTCCACCAGTATACAAATTATTTGTTTGGCATGCACTCCTATTGCGAGAAGCAAGTGATGTTGAGTTTGCAGGTTGTACTGTCTTTTGTATGTTGAGCAGGTTTGCATAAATGGTTGAGGTTATGTGAAAAGTACGGACAGTGTTTTCTTAAAGGATAAAATCTTCATTGAAATTTAGATCCTAATTTTTTACATGATGGAACTGGGAAGTTGGGGTATTGAATATGATGGAGCACTCAACTCTCCAGAATGATCAAAGAAGAAACAAGCTTTGAAATGGTCAAAGAAACTTGTTTGCATTTTTAAAGCCTTTGTTAGAGTAAATATTGTTGTTTATAAGTAGAATATACTAAGCTTTAATTCAAATGTTAGAAAATATCATATTGCAAAGATGCAATTTATTGAAATCTGTCAAATGTTTCGGACTCAAATTCATTGGAAATATTGAGATGTTGCTTTTCTGCATGATATGTAATTATATTTCTGATATACTTGGTGCATGAACTTGAAAAATTCTTGAAGGCATCTTATTGCGGTTCAAACATAGAAATATCTTCAGATTTTTTACAGTGCTCGGAACCATGAAGAACTTTGAGTGATACTTTTGGTGGAAGCTTTTTGAAGATTCTTATTTATGTGATGTTGCAAATGTTTGTTGGTCTTAGTGTGTGCTGAATTCTTCTGTGTATTTATCAGATATATAGAACAGGTGTGGTTGGGAGACATGCATAGTTGTGTCTATATGGACATGGTTTGGTAGCAAGTTAAATGTTATTTCTTCAAGGTTTCCGTGGTTGCATCCATTGAGGCACCTTATTATTGGGAACTCAGAATTAAAACATAAAGTATTCTGATTTCTTAGTAATATATTATATATGTGTGTGTGTGATTCCCTTGAGGCAGCAGATGATACGGTTCACTGCATGCCTGCTGATATAGTGATGTATAACAGCATATTGCAACTACAGGTTGATTTCCTCTAGTTATCAGTGAGGCTGGAATCTAATATCCATGAAAACTTGAGTTATTTGCTTCCATTGTTGCTAGTAGGATTTATCATTTTCCAGTTTTTCTCCCCCTAATTTTTAACTGGATTGCAATTCCTTCATCTGTTGAGTTTTAGGGTAATAGTGACATTTTAGGGCAATTCCTTCAATTATGCTGATTGAACTTTTATTCATCAAGTTGTCCTGCCTATTGGAGCATGTCCAATTTTGGATTATTGCTTGATATCTCCGGTTGAGAACCTAGAAAAATATATAGAAAAAACTAAAATGGTTTAACTTTGTAAATCCATTATTCTCGAAACCTATTATCAAAGAGGGTATCTCATGTGGAAGCACTTGGGTTAACGGGATGATAGAGATTGTAATGATTTTGACAATCAACTATTAAGAGATGTTGGGAGCATAATGGTGTTTGGTTGTTGCATGCTCTTTGCCGATGATATAATTGGGGATGGTTTCTTCATTCCAATGCATGTCAGATATCTAGAATTTTGGATTTTGAATTGTCTGTCGTAAGTTTGAAGAGATTGGTTATCTATGGATCATGAGATATGGTGAAGTTCTAAATCTTGATTTGTTTTATGTTCAAATTAAAAAGTAGTTTGAAAGAGAAGTTTGTTTATAGTAATAACTTTATACGTTTGTTGAATTAAGAGTTTGAAAGAGAAGTTTGTTTATGGTAATAACATTTGATGGTTGTTTAATTAAGTATTATGGTATTGCTCAGTGTGCTTTGTTGGTAAGCACACCATAGTCAAGTATTTACTGTCACCAGCTTTATACTTTGTTTCTGCCTTTTATTCCAGGATATCCTGCTGAGGAGTTAAGATTTATTGCCGAAAATTGGTTCATTGATGACATTTCAAATAAGATTCTAAAATGATGCTTGCTACCTGCTGATGTAATATGGATGAATGTCAAAGATTAGCTTGATCCATAAGCTTGGTTTTGTTCCAGTGGTTTAGTGGAGCAAATTTGCAAATCTTGGACATAAGCACTGAAACGAATAGTTGATTTAAGGAAAGGTTCTCTTGGGCGAAGACTAGTGATTGAAACAGCGATTTATGTCAATAATGGATGACTAAACCAATGTTTTTTTCTTGTCTTTGTCATGAAGGTTTTTGTTAAGTCTTTTTCTAGTTATCATGTTTTCAAGTGAGTTAGACGTGTTACTTCAGTTTTCTAATTTTCTTAACACTGTACGATTGCTTTTCTGGTTCCTTTTAGGCTTGGGTACATCTGTTTACATTCTTCTTAAAAGCTCTGTCACTGATAAAGGAGATTATGGTTCTAAGTGTGGCTCCTAGGACAGTTGCACTTCATTGTGACAACTAACAAGAGGTCTCAAAAATTAATATAGATCTCAGGAATTAGTCTCGCATTCTTGTATTTGTTTGGCTGTGGAGAACTTGGATTATTTTTTTTCACTGCTAGAGCTTCCATTACTGTTTCTTCTGTATAATTAATTCCCTTTTTGTTCGACAGTCTTGCTGCCATAGCAAGGAAGAGACCCCTCCATTATGGCACCGTTCTATCTGCACTGCTCGATTTTAATCCAAACTGTGAGACTTTAAGAGGATGTCATTATGTCAGCATCAGTATTCCTTGAGAACTGCATTTTTGGGATTCCTGAGGTTTACTTATCCAGCAATTGTAGTGGTAATATTTTCGATTTTTTGGACAACAATGGCACCAATTAAAGGAGCTAATGATTTCTTCTTTTAGTATCTATCTTATCTGTTATTTATATGAATCTGTAAGAATTGATAGAATAGGCAGACAGATATCACTGTTTTCTAATAATTCAGATTTTATAATAATCTTCGTTATCCTCTTTTTAAATGTCATGGAAATATGTATTTCAAAGGTTGATTTGACAACTCCTGGGTTGTTGAATGACAAAAAGATACTGAGGCCTGTAAGGCTTGTAATTATGAACTTTAAGGCTATTCACTGCTCATGTACCTGACAAGTTGGGTATTATTTTTTATGATCAGTCGAGAGAGATTGCTTAGAGCTTTAAGAGCGATGAATGCTGGGGATGCTGCTGATCAAGTCATCAGACAGGTTGAAAAGATGATAAAAAATAGTGAGCGTGCTTCACGGAAAACTCGGTCAAGCAGGGTAATGATCTTTCACAAAGCTGTTTTAGTATATTGCAGTTATAAGTTTCTGTCAGTCGAAAGAATTAGTACCTGATAGCTTTTGCCAGTTTCTCATGGTAAATAATTTTTTTTTTGTCAGGATGATCAATCATCTCGCCAACCATATGTTTTAGGGGATGTGTCAAAGAAAAGATCTACGCCTCAGGATAATGAAGAACTAACAAATAGTTTTGAGATGGTCTCCAAGCGTATTCACTCTGGTTCCAATTCCCACCCAATACCACATGCTCAAATAAATGATTCTGGGCAGGATTTTGCTTCTTTGAATGGACAATCGCCTAGTTTTCCTCTTACCAAAGGTAATTTAACTGCTGTTGAGCAAATGATCTCAATGGTTGGTGCTTTACTGGCTGAAGGTGAAAGAGGTGCTGAATCTCTTGAAATTCTTATTTCAAAAATTCATCCTGATCTGCTGGCTGATATTGTCATCACAAATATATGACACTTGCCTAAAAGTCCTCCTCCATTAACAAGGCTTGGGGCTTTGCTTATAGCTCAACAAACAGATTATGTAAATAGTGTGGCTCAAGCTGTGCCGTCTCCTGGTCCAACAAATTCTTTAGATGCTCCCGTAGCACAATTGCCCTCTACTTCAGCTGCTACAACTGGTTCATCAATATCTGATATATCTATTGTCAATATTGCTGCTGATACCAAAGGTGACCCGAGAAGGGTAAGCACTTTGTCTGCCACCACCTGTTTCTTTTCGAACTTTGTTAACCTTTCCCTGATAAAAGATAAATAATTCCCTTTTATCAAATGGAAGTTAACCCTAAATTTTTCAGGACCCTCGTCGCCTAGATCCACAACGGGCTGCTGTATCTATTGGAGTGTCATCTTTACCAGTTTTGGAGGACACTGGCACTGCTATGGCTGAGTTTGATGGCTCTATTTCTGTCAAGCCTCTTTCAGTTCCAGTTGTTAAAAATCTTCCTGTGCATTTGACATCTAGCGTCCAAAGTTTTATGATAAGGCAATTGAAGGTCCATCAGTTTCTGCTATTAAGCTACCAGCTCCTGAAGGGGATGTTCTGAGTGCTAACGAAGACATTGATCCCATTCTAGAGGTCAATACTTCTTCCAGTCATGCACTTTCTCCTCCTGGTATGGTTGATGAAAATTCAGCTGAGATGAATGTAGATGCTGAAGCGAAACATGAGATTGATGCGTCATCTTTTCCAGAGTCTGAAGAAAACTTTCTGGCTTCTACAACCATATCTTCTTTGGATGAGACTGGTCGGGATTTACCTGTGCTACCACTATATGTTGAGCTAACTGAAGAGCAGGAAAGAAGGATGAGAAAATCAGCTGTTCAACAGATCGCTGAATCATACTTGCATCTTCATTGGTCAGACTGTAGCCAAACACGTATGGCATTACTTGGTCGATTGGTTGGTCAGGTAAGGGGCTATATTTTCGGATTTCTCTCTCTTCTGACTGTTTGCTGATCTTTCTCCTCTCTTCTCTAACTTATGATTGCATGTTTATTATGCCTCTGCTGAATAAATGTAGAGTTTAATTTTTTCTTGACATCAGGATGAAACTTATATGCTGCATAATGTATGGAGGGTAAGGGGCAGATTATCGTAATATATTTATATTTTTTTAAGGCATAACTTTTGTTCTGAGCTTCACCTGCTTGAATTATGGGCCTTAAACATGTACCTTCACCACCATCTAATACTTGAGAAGAGAGAGAACCACCTTCCTTAGAGCAAGACAGATAAAAATGTTGAGTAGATAACATGCCAGAGATTCTGAGAGAATAGCAGTCTGCTTCAAAGGCCAATAGGCCGATGACAGCTTTTATCGTAGAAGCCTTTCCATCTAAGCGGTTTGAAAACATGCTTCACTGTTTGATGCCAACTATTAACACAAGGCAGGTTTGGGGCAAATCTGCCTGTGTTACTCTTTTTGGAGCAAATTACTAGTATGTTTTCATTTGCATATATTTAAGAAAACGAGGGATTCTTATGTTATGATGGGAAAATGGGTTGGATTTCATTAGGTTATGATGGGAAAATGCGGATGAATCCATTTCTAGGTAACCTGAAATAATTAGTTTCCTTTCTGAGGTATCCTGAAGTAATGTTCTCTTTTCTGGATGTGTTAGAATCCTTCTTTTCCCCCATTCGAAATTGATATTCCGTGCCCCAGTCTTGACTAATTGTGAATATGTTCATATCTTGTGCAAGTTGTGCTCTTGGAAACTTTCTGAGTTGCATAACTACGTCTATGAATAACATTTAGAATCTTGATGGATGATTTGACAATTTCAGATACTTAGACAATAGCATTCAATACATGTTCTATTAAGTGCCTCTGAAGTGACATGCAAAATCACGTGGTTTCTTTTCAGGTTGATGCTGATGAAGAAGTTGTTGTCATGTTGGGAAAACAAATTGTTGCGGATTACCAACAACAGAAGGTATTCCAAGTTGTAATTTGTTACTTCTTTTCTGCTTTCAGTCTTTGCCTATATCTTCCATTTGTTTTCTTCTTCCATTTTTAAAGTTCTAGTAGGTCTTATAATAGCTAGAAATCTCTGTGTCTCTCTTTTGACACACAGACATTTTCTAAGCTGGTAGCTCTGTTCATCACCCAATTTATGTCGTTTGATCGATTTGGTGTTATTACTCTTTGGTGTGTGGCAACCAGTGGCAGACAGTATCTTGTTTGTCCAGATAGTTTGCTTTGGATTAATTTTACAATGTTCTCATTGTACTTTTGTTCTGACCTGACGGCTGCTTCTTGTTGATTGTTTAAATGTCTTTGCAGTTTTTGTGCTGTACAGTATGGTTGAATCTTGATTCTTCGTTTTTTCTTGTTTATTTGTTGGTCTAGAAGGAATGCTTGCAAACAGTTTCTTTTTCATTTCAAAAATTCCCTTAATGGATCTCAGTGCCTGCTATATTGGATGTTATCCATGTTTAGTACAAAATTTCATGGATTGTTGTTTTGACATTCACAATGGTTCTAGGCTGTTTGTCTTGGATCAGCTTGTGGGGTCCAATCAATTCTGAACTTATATTACATTCTGATTTTTGCATATTGGATCCTCCCTTTCAAACATTTTTAATGTTATGTTAACTTCTGGTGCTTGATAGGGTCAGGAGATTGTGCTGCACATTCTCTACCATCCGTATTCTCTCACAGTTTCAAATTCGGATGATACCTCTTCGTATTCTGCTGTTATTTATGAAAAATTTCTCCTGGCAGTGGTAAGCTCTTATTGAAGTGAATCGGCCTAGTAATAATTTTTTTTCTTTCAGAGTAATATTTTTATCTAATTTAGTTTTCTGCAGGCCAAATCGTTGCTGGATACTTTTCCAGCCTCAGATAAGACATTCAGCAGACTTCTTGGTGAAGTTCCATTCCTTCCTGACTCTGCCTTGAAAGTATTAGATGAGCTCTGCTGCTCTAATGTGTTTGATGCTACTGGGAAAGAGACACGTGATGCTGAGTGTCTGATGCAGGGCCTTGGTGTAGTGTGGAGTTTAATTTTGGGTCGTCCAAATAATCGGCAAGCCTGCTTAAGTATAGCATTGAAGGTGTAAACACTTGCATGACAATTATCTTTCTGATTTCTAGGCTATATTTTTCTACATGAACTGGTGAAGCATCATAGAATTCATTTTGCCCTCTCTTTTGTTTTTTGTGCATGACTTGTGTCCTCTTTTTATTGTTTTCTTATCTTTGTTACCTGTTCCCCCATGGCAGTCTGCTGTTAATTCTCAAGATGACATTCGAGGCAAAGCCATCCGGCTGGTATAGAACTTGCCCCTTTACAATGTCCTGTGTTTCTGCTGTCTAGCATTTCAAGATTTCGGCTCAGGCAAAAATCCATCCTTTCTCAATTTTCTAAGGTACACAGGTAGCAAACAAACTTTATCAGCTGGTCTACATATCTGGAGAAATTGAGCAATTTGCAACAAATATGTTGCTCTATGCTGTCGATCAGCATACTGCAGGTGCAGAGTTTTTGCATTCTGGGTCTGCTGATGAAAGAGGTGAAATGGAGGTTAGGGAGAAATTCTATAACCTCCTCCTTGTTTGCTTTTCCAAGTGTGCCGAATTTCAACATTTAACTGGTGTCTTTTATAAATTTCACCATCATAGGATGTGAGATAAAGTTGGATTAGTCTCTTATTGGTGTTTGGTGCATAATTTATTAGCTATTTCTGTTGTTTATTCACAAAGTATTTTGTGTATGTTTAAAAACTTCATACAGTGTTTGTGTTATGCGGTTAAGTTCTACTTTGTGAGTTCTTTTTTGCATGCCTTGCCCTGAGAACATGAACCATTATTTATAGCATATATCACCAAGTTACACAACCTTAACATTTCTGCATGTCCTGCTTCATAAAAATCTAGACCTTTTGCTAGTATTAAATTTGTTTCAAATTTTGTATTTTCTTGCCCAAAACTCTTCTCAGGTGGGAAGTGGGAACACATC
The DNA here is from genome assembly GCA_005610355.1 of Gossypioides kirkii. Classification (NCBI taxonomy): domain Eukaryota; kingdom Viridiplantae; phylum Streptophyta; class Magnoliopsida; order Malvales; family Malvaceae; genus Gossypioides; species Gossypioides kirkii. The sequence goes on along the minus strand of CP032247.1, from coordinate 15,844,656 downwards.
CACTACTGGCAGCGAAATTCAAGAGCCTAGAGTTTCCGGAATTGACTCCATGAATGCAGAGTCAACAACTAATAGTGCTTCAGTAGTGTCATTTGCTGAAGCTCAAAGACTCATTTCTCTGTTTTTTGCTTTATGCACAAAGGTTTGCCTCTCTTGACTGTTACTTTCTTTTAATGCTTATTTGTGGCATGTGTCTTAAGGTTAATGGCCATTTTTTTTTTTTGGTTTCAGAAGCCTAGTCTTCTTCAATTCTTATTTGATGTTTATGGGCGAGCACCAAAAACTGTAAAGCAGTTATCTCTTTTCTGTTTTTATATTACTCATTATATAATTATCACTACCAAATTAGATCATGCTGTTTGTCCTTGTAATCTGTTTGCTGGTGCGTGACAGGTTGATGTAGCTTCATAGTGCACGGTTTATAACTTTTTATAGGCTCAGTGAAAGTAATAGAGTAGCATATGTTTCCTGAAAGTGACATAGTTTGTATGTGACTTAGGGTATGTTTGGTAAATCATTGAAATTTTCAACATTATAATTTTCAACGTGTTTGATAACTCATATTAAATTTTATATAATACAAAATTTTCAACAAATTAGTGTTGAATAGGATAATTAGCCAGAGAGCTACTTATCACTTATTGTAGAAAATGTTTTTTCATTTTTATTTTACTTGATTTTGACATATATTATCTCTTTCTTTCTTTTACAAAATATGAGAAATATTCTACTAATAAGATTAAAATTATGAAATGAATAATTTTCAAAATTCAAGATTTACTGTTAATAATATGGTTACATTTTGGTACTTAATTTTTACTTATTTACCAAACAGGTTTGTAATATAAATACAGTACTTCCAAAGTCCAGCACTTAAATTTTCAATTTAATTAAAGGCCCCATAGTTCTAGTAATTTCCTGGCCTCTAGTAATTTTTACTTTGGGTCTTTCTGAGCTTGCAGCAGTTAGGTTGATTTGAAAGTTTGAGTTTGGTCCTGAAGCATGTCTTATACAAATGTGAGATTAAAGTGCTTGTAGGTAAGATTAAGTTCTAAATCCAAGGTGGTTTGATCTCATTGAAAGTAAACCATGATCTTGGTTTGTCTGATGTCTAATAAGTATTCTTTTTAGGTTGACTTCTTTGATGTAAATCAAGACTGAGTTGAATTAGGTCTAGCTACATTGAAGTTCAATGTTCGTGATCCTTGGCTGATGTCAACTTACCTCCATGTTAAATAGAATCCTGTTCGAGTGAAACTGTAGGCTGGATATGCCATTATCTTTTCTTTGAATACAAGTCTGAAATGTTATGAGAATCAGTGACTGGCTTTTATTCAGAACTGTAGATATTGTGTCGTTACATGAGAAAACTTTAAGATTCTGCCAGATGCTGGATTGGCCACCTGCTCTATTTAAACTTTCTTGGAAATGTGATCCTTTCTTGATCAAGAAAATTACTTCTGGTTTAATAAATGAACCTCTATTGCAACCTATTTGTTACTTCATTTAATCATAAACTTTACTGTTTTCTTGATTCGTATTCTATTTGTCGCTGATGCAGGCGTTTCACTGTCATATCCCTATTATAATTAGAGCCTTAGGTCAGTCTTGTTCTCAGTTGCTCCAAATAATATCTGACCCACCACAAGGAAGTGAAAATCTTTTGACATTGGTAGGCTCCAGTTCCATTTCCATTTTGAAAATCTAGTTTACATTAGAAGTTTATTTTGTCTGTTTATTGTTGGATAACACTGATAGCAGTTCTGTTTCCTGGTAAGGTGCTGTAAATACTGACTCAAGAAACAATTCCTTCTCCTGATTTAGTAGCCACTGTGAAGCATTTGTATGAAACTAAGCTGAAGGTTATTTTTCCCCAACACTTACGGCTCCAATGGTATTTTCCTTTTGCAGTCTATTATGATCTTTTTTCTGCCATATGAACCTTTGTAACTGATTACTTGCAGGATGCCACCATCCTTATTCCAATGTTATCTTCTCTTTCCAAAAATGAGGTTTGTTTAGAATTTTCCGTTTCTCTTTTCTTCCTTTGCTTATTTACTTGGCATGATTGTATGTTCATTGCATTTGAAATATAAAGACTGGTGGTCCTCATGTGATTTCACATTGCACATCCATGAAATGGCTCGTACTCTCAGCTAAATAACTTAATTTTCTTGCAAAAGTAACATTATTCATGTTGGCTGTATTCATTAACTTTTATCAGGTGTTACCTATTTTCCCTTGGCTTGTGGACCTTCCATTGGAGAAGTTCCAGCTTGCACTTGCTCACATATTACAGGTACATGTGAATGATACAATTTTGCATTTTCTTCTTTGGTTGGAGTATGATAATATATTCCAGTCATTTTCAGCTCCTAGGTATGAATTGTCAGGAGACATCAGGTCTGCATATTTATGTACTCCCACAAATGACTTCACATTTCTACATTGTTTAATCATTCTGAAGGAAGAACCAGGGCATGTTTAGGATCAACAAATCTTGAAGATAGTGTGATTTTAGTATCTTTTTTCTTCCCTAAGATATGTTTATAGGATCTTAATAGTTATTCGGGTTGATAAAACATCAGCTGGAAACAATAATGTCCACTTTCTTTCATGAAGCTGGACCTTTATGTGCAACTCTAATGCTTGTTTTAGTTTTGTTCTTCTTGGGGAAGTGAATGTACTTTCAAAGTTTAGGCCAAGGCCCCTTGTGATTGCTCTTTCTCTACTGGATTTTTGTATTTACCATTTTCTTTCTCAAATTTTACAAAAAGAAAAGAGAAAATCGCATTGTATTTGGTTATAAGAGTAAACAAATGATTTAAGTGAAGCACGATAAATGTGCGTTAAAGAGAACCTATCTGTATATTAGTTTTAATTTAAGTTCAGCAATATTTGTTGCACTATGTCCAGATATTAGTATGCACGTTCTTTTTGTATCGCAACCAAAAGAACTAGTAAAAGTAGCAATCAAGTTGAGTCTTTCTTTATGTATATTTTGCAAGTCATTGCTCAGAGTTAATATGTTGATTAGTACATTGTAATTTGAGGTTTTCCTTTGGCTCTTGGTTCTTACAGGGTTCAGCTCACACTGGTCCTGCCTTGACCCTTGCCGAAGCTTTAGTTGCCATCCATGACATCATCCCTGAAAAAGGTGGCCTTCCACTCGAGAAGGTAAAATTTTTATTTCCCTCCTGTTTGACTGATTTTATATATGATATTATATGCTCCATACTTACAAGAGATTAATTTAATACTTAACCAAATAGGGAGAAATAGAACTTTGGACCTGTAAACCCTTCAAAGTATTGTTCATTTTGAGGATTTATAAATGGTTGTATTTTGTCGCACATTGTTACCGTAATTGATAGTTATATATTGCTCTCTGTTAAAATTTTCCAGATAAGGGATGCTTGCTCAGCTTGTTTCGAGCAGAGAACAGTTTTTACGCAGCAGGTCTTAGCTAGGGCCTTGAATCAGATGGCATGTGTATGCACTATGTATCTGGGGTTGATACCATGCTTTTACATTTGTAGTAATGTTTTCCTTAATGGAATTCAGGTTGATCAGATCCCTCTTCCTTTACTTTTCATGAGAACAGTTATACAGGCAATTGATGCTTTTCCTATCATGGTAAGTCTTAATATTGTTCATTTCATTTACGCTTTGGTTCCAAATCATGTAGACTAACTGGTAAAAACTCCTACGGCAGATTCAGATTGTTTTTGTAGTCGGCGAGTTTTTTTTCTTTTTTTTTTTTTTTTTTGGTTCAAGGAGTCTGTGTGAGTTTGACCTTCTTGACCTGATCAAAAACCATATCTAAATGTTGTTTTCATATGTTTATTGAATCATTTGCGACAAACTACTGCTGAGCCTCTTTGAGATTCTCAACTCCAAAACAAAGTACGAGTGCATGATCAAGTCATTTGTGTTGATTGTATTATGATTTCATTTCTTGTTCCTGTGTGAATATTTTAAGGTTTTGTTGAATAGATCTTCTTTTGTAAACCAGGAGCTACTGCCCATGCATGGTTCTTTATGGCTTCTATCAGCATATGAATGAAATCACATGATGCAAAGATTGACCAAATAATTTTCTGAGTCATAGGTTGTGTTGTATCCAGGTTGATTTTATCATGGAAATCCTATCCAAACTTGTGAGTAAACAGGTCAGTGACTCAACCCATCATTTGTTTTGTAAGCTTTAGAAATATGAACACCCATGCTGTTTAACCTTGCCAGGGATCAATTAATATTCTGTCTGCTTGTTGAGTGTAGGTCTGGAGAATGCCAAAGTTGTGGGTTGGGTTCTTGAAATGTGTGGTTCAGATACAACCACATTCTTTTCCTGTTTTGTTACAGGTAAACTACAGGATCCACTGCATATGAATTCCCCATTTCCCAAGTTTATATGAAGAAGCTGTGGATCTTTGTTATTATGTTTTACACTGTTCTTTTCCTTTTTGGTGTTTGCAGTTGCCGCCTCCACAACTTGAAAGTGCACTGAATAAATATGGTAGTCTCAGAAGTTCTCTGGCTGCTTATGCAAGCCAACCAACTACAAAGGGTTCAATGCCTAGGTACAGTTTATCTGATTCTAGTTGAGAACCAAAAACTTGAAAAAGAAGATAATGTAATGCTGGTTCCTATTCTTTTTCTTCTTCTTGGTTCAACTAGTATTTCAAGCTTTTAAAACAAGTTATTACTCGGACAAAGTTGCATACATTTCTAGCTTTTAAAAGTTTTTGACATTTACTGTAAGCATCTTTCTTTTTTTGGTACAGATGGTGCATATAATTTCTCATATCTCTTTGTATATACATTTTGGCAGATCAACACTAGCTGTTCTTCATCTTACAAATGAGTCCCATATGCCGCAACCCCATGTATCAACCTTGCATCCTTCAGGAACTTCTTCAGCCCAGGGAGCAACTCTGACGTGATAACTTCTAGATGTTTAAGATTTTAAGAAATTGACCGGCTGCAGCACCTTGAGCATTATGCAGATCTGATCACCAACTCCCCATGCAAGGGTTTGACTCACTGAGGAACGCGTGAATGAGCCTCTAATATGACCATTGCTTGAGATCAGTATGAGATAACACGATAACCAGTTGCCCATGAAACAGCAAGGGGTCACCACTCTAGAGGGGGTCTGTTTCTTCCCTCCAAGCTCCTTCAAAGGTTGTATCATAGCGCCCTTGACATTTGAGAACCAGCTTACTGCTAATTTTTCCGGCACATGTAAATCAACGCCAGTTAGATTAGGTGTGCATTAGCTTATCAATGGTTCCCTTGTTTTGGCGAAAGGGAATCCTTCGATTTTGAAGGAAAATTCAATGTAAATATATCAAATGACTCGACCCCAAACTTTTAATATGGTTTAAAATTTAACCAATTAAAGTCCATATCTAAATTACACATGAATGAACAAAAGAATCTGAATAATTATATGTTGTTTCATGTTAAGATTTTCCGAATGCAGCATGGACTTCAAATTAATCGGGTATGTGCATTGTGTGCCTCTGTACTATCTATTGTCCACTGCTAAAATTTGAGATTGACATGAAACTTGTCCATATGATATAGGTCCAACAATGTGTGGGCTAAAGTTGCTATAAATTTGTAGCTGATATTTACTTTGTGTTTCTTGGAGTCCAAAGACAATGACTGGTAAATATCGTACTGTAGTAAATAAATGACTCGGTGCTTTTTCATCACTATTTCTCTACTTTGCCGACTCTTTTTTTTTTAAAGAAATTTCAGCCTCTTGTCCCCGCCATCCCTCTTCTGTTCTCATTTTATTGGGTCTTGGTGTCACAGATGCTGCAATTATTTGTGGCATTGCATGCTATATACGTCGTACGTTTTCTGAGTCTGGCATAAGAACTGTGTTCATTATTCATCTTCAAGGTCCTATATTATATAGGTTCTTTGAATTGTGAGGGAAAATGTCTGTAGGTAAAATGTCAAATAATCTCAAAATTGCCTGCAGACATTTTACCAAGTAGAAACTTAAGTGAAAATCTCAACTCTTAACTAACCTTATCATGACTTGTATCTGAAGTTTTCGTCCTTTTATCTTATTAGCTAGGGTCTTCTTCAACTAGGTCCATTATTACCGTTCCCAGACAGAGTGTTGATTTGATTTAGCTTAAAGTTTTATCAATTAACCAATTAGACTTGCTGCTAGAAAAGAGTTGTGGCTTCAAAATTTACGATTTACATTTTCAAATTATTAAATGCTGAGTTTTGGGTGGAAGTTTATACCAATCAATTTCTGATTCACAGAAGAAACTGATGAGTAACTTATTAGCTAAATGTAATGTCATCGTTTTAATGAAATCTAACTATGATGATTGTAACTCAAAAGAGATTTGAATGTAAATGCAATTATCTGATACAGATTTTTGGTGATTTTCGAAAATTGATAGGATTTTTTTGTTCATGCTCAATTATAGATCATATACACAAGTACACACCATATATGTTACTTGACTTAAAAGCTACAAACTTTGACTTGTCTTGCCATCAATAATTTGTTTGACAATAATTGTATTTTTGGTATATTTTCGTGTCATTCGTTGCCAAAACCATCGCTTAAAGTCTAAAGATCAAACCTCCAATGTTGTGGTACTTCACTTGAAGGAACTTCTTGTCGCTTGTATAATAACAATTCATCCAAAGGATCAGTCTTGATCGGAATGGGCATGCTTTCGTATTGCACGTTGCCAATGCCCAAAGGCCCAAACCTTTATCATTTTCTATCTGTAACTAGAGAATCTGTTTTTGACTGAAAATGGTCTCATGGTCTTCAACATAATCAGCAGCCATTACAGGCGCTAGTGTTTGAAAGCTTTTGCAAATTCCCCCCACTCATAATGGGAATGTTAACAGGGCAAGTTTTAGCATCTTTTCCTTTTATTCCAAAGAGATTATGTCTCATAATTTAACAGGTTCCCATTGTACCAAAGACTTTTTATATGGCTTGTTGGACTCAGTTTTTTCAGTCCCTCTCTTATTGGTTGGGTGGTTGAAACAAGAAAGGGAGAAATGAAGTACAACCACCTAAAGCTTACATGTAGCCAAACCACAAAAGAAAATCAGGTCAAAGTGTCAAAAACACCATGTATCTCCCAAATAGCCAACCCCCCCCCCCCCCCCCCCAAAAGAAAAAAATTGTCAAAGTCACTAAGTCAGAAGTGGGAATCTCTTTTTATTGCTTGCTTAGCTTTCACTTCATTGCAAAAATATACTTTGCAATGATAATCAAGCAAAGCGAACACACACTTGAATAAAAAACATAGTTCTCCCCCACTCCTTTTTAGCCTTATCAATCCACGTGTTTGTCAGCTGAAGAATTTAGTGCTTACACAATTTCTTTTTCACCCAAGAACATATATAAACAAAAAAAGGATATATTGATTGATCCTTTATCCTTATAAAGCGTTGCTTTGCACTCTTTTAGTGGTAAAAGGCGTGTCTTATCTTGGATCATCAAGGGTGGCTGGCTTCGGTGATTATTGCTTTTCTAATTCATTGACTTTTACATTAACAAAAATATCATATAAAAGTGCCAAGATTGACTTTTTTTTGTTGTTGGGGGGAGCTATTAGACATGTTTGAAAACAGTGAAAACAAAAAGAGGGAAGGGTTTGTTTGGGTGAGTTCTTGTTTAGAGGAACTGAAGTATATGGCTCTCCGCAAAGAGACAAAACGTCAAATACCCTTCCCATTCGTCAAACCTTTACAAGCCCAAATTGCCCTACACAACAATTGACTATTCTCGTTTCCTCCTAGTGGTACCACATGCCATTGACACCCCCACACCAAAATAATATATATATATACTAGTCATTTGGGAATGGGAACGTGTCGGTCCCATAGTGCATATACCCTACGAACATATATATATATACACATACTTATGTGTGTATATATATATGTAAGCAAAATGCATTTGCAACATGCAATACTTGTAATATATATATATATGGGGGGATACTTTTGGAAAAAGACATTACCATAACTGTTCACTGCTGCTGCTTTTTGATGTTCATTGGTGACCATCCAAATGCCACAGAAGTGGCATCTTTGAAGGAGAAGTAATTTGACATGATCCCAAACAGCTAGCTGGCTAGCTATGGCTACCTATCCTAACATCGTTCATTGGCCAACACCGCATATTTTGATCGCTTGCTAGCCTGGCCATCTCATTCACTACACAAAATATATAATAGAATCGCCCCCCCCCCCCCCCTATAGGTTAACCTATTAGCTTTTTTGCACTTTCTTTTTCCCTAGTTCTAAAAAATGCTCCAAAGCATTAATTACATCCATTATTCAAAATCTTATACATAGATTCTGTAAGATGTAAGAGTTGTTGATTTTTTTCCCATACAATAATTCAGGAACTCATTTATCTGAATATTCCTTATTAAACGTCTAATTTTTATCTTAATTTTGATGCAAATGATGTATGTTGTATAAACTATATATGTTACGTAGCTAAAGTTGGAAATCCATGTTCCAAATAATAAGCCATGATATCTCACATCCACATGAAAAACATATGTTCACTTTATCAAATTGATTGACTTTTTATGTACTGGTTTGGCATCTGTCAATATCGATCAAAGAAGGAATATCATGGCATGGAAATTGCACTGCATAGACCAAAAGGGTACACTTAGATATAGAGGGTTGCATGCAATCCCAAAGGTGATGCCAATGGCTGCATGGGAGGGGGGTGGGGGCATGAACCAGGACAAGACGATGCAAAATTATTATCACTTTTCGAAATTTCACAATTGTAGCTTTGACAATGTAGGCAATAACTGGCAAACGAAAAGCACGTATCAACAATATGGATCATTGAGGAGAAGACCTTTTCTGAAAGCTTTTTCATAACCGCAAAAAAGGGGTGGCTTTCGGCCAAGGGTCATTGAAAAAATAATAATAGTCATAGTAGTAGGGGTTTCCAAGCTTCTTCTTCTTTTTTTTTACACAAATTCAAGGCCCTGTAAACACTTGTTATGGTCTTAAAAGATGATGGCCACTGGCCACCGCGGCATAGCTTAGATTCATTTCACTGAAATTAAAAAGAAACTAGGAAAGATAAAGGGCCGACCACCCACCACAGCTTCCGCCCATAAAGGATGATGAGTTGGTTTCTTTGAAAAGACGTTGCTACAATGCAAAAATATAGGCTAAATGGCACATATACCTTTACCAGTTTTAGGTACTAATTGCTGCTTGTGGGTGGCTTAATCAATCTGTTTATATACTGATTAGGACTTGAAAAACCCTTTCTTAGTTCTTTTAGCTTTTCTTTTTTGGTCACTTTCTTTAGTGCATTAACACTCTACTCCACTATTTTCAAGCAATTGGGGCGGTTTGATTAATTTTTAGGGTTCTTTTCTTTGTTTTGTTTAGAAATATTGTTTTCTTGGGCGATTTTTTTATTCGGTGAAAATGGGATTCTTGTGGCACTCCAAATGATGCCATTGGTGGACTTCTAAGTTCAAACAAAGTGGGTCGATATTAGAGACTCGGGTCACGTTTTTAAGGAGCCACTTGTCCTGTAAAGAATTGAAAATGACACGTGGCACAAATTTATTCGATTTAAAAGTTCACATTTATTTGCTGGAATTCGAATGATGACTTGATAGATATACCCCATAATGGGTGGCATTGTGAGCAGATTCTCCACACCTTATACTTTACTTCAAATGTTCATAACATAATTAAATTTTAATGCAAATACTAATAATTACAATTAATCTCGATTTTAATTCTTAAAAATCCCTACTTTTAAAACAATCAATGAATTGAAATCTCAATTTTAGCAGCTTTATTGTGCATAAAGGAACGCTATACTTAATAATTCAATTTGCTCCAAAGGATGGCTTCTCTTTTTCAGCTTTTGACTTTTGTTTTTTCTTTTGATAAAATATAAACTTGGTTTGAAACAAAATTTATCTAAGTTTTAGGTGAAACCTAATCAATGAGTTTGGGGATAATTCTTATTTATTCAAGTGGTTAATGTTTTCCTCAATGGATTTGTAGATATTCATATAATATATTATCTATTAATTATCTTTAGAATTAAAATCAATATTTATATATAGTCACTTTCTTCTTAATATCACTTAGTACATTTTTTTTTTTTTTTGCTATTCATCAAACATAGCATTAGTTGAGATAACATTCAAACTCACAAAAAATAAATTAATGCATTTTCATTTTTTTTTCTGAAATTCGTAATTATATATAATAAGAAACACTTAAAGAATTATTGAGTGAAGGATGCTATGATGAATGTCACATTAAGTAGTTTCATTAGGAAATTTTAACATAAGTTTGAGAGTATATGGTATGAAATAATAGAACCATAATGAAAAAAAAACTGAAATTAAATGTGATATTATACAAAAATATCTAGTGTACTAGTATAATTTTGAAGGGTCCCAAACAGGGGCGAAATTAGGAGGTTGGCCCCTCTTAAAATGATAAAATTTTCATTTAGGCTCTTAAAATTTTTTAAAATTTTAAATTAATAAAAATAAAATTTCACTTTGATCCTCTTAAAAATGATAAAATTTTAATTTAATCTTTTAAAAATTGCACTTTTACTATCATAAAAATTATAATTTAACTTCGACTCCCCCTAAAAAATTTTCTGGCTTCGCCCCTGGTCCCAAATCCATTTAAGGCTAAAGGGTAACCTAAGTTGGCTATTATATTGGACAAGAAAACCTTAGGAAGGAGATGGTGACCTTGCATGGATTTTACTTTCATTGTCACATTGGAGTGGGACTTTGATGGGGATCCTGCAATGTCAACACTGACAATGGTGAATTTATAAATCTTTTAGTAGGGGCTGCAGTTATATTTTTGAAAGGTTAGACATAATTTTTTTGTATTTTGGGTCAAAATGCAAAGTTATTATATATTAACTTATAATTTTATCATTTATGAAGGGGTTTGATTACAAAATTTTCATTTTTAGGAGACCAAAACTCCCTCTTTAGACTTGACTTTGAACACCGACCCATTTGAATCCCGAAGTTAAAGCAAATTCTGTAATAATTAATTGGACAAGTTGTTTAATTAAAACATTAACATATAAATTAAATTATCAAGATGATGAGGATATGACATTGTTACTTTCTAAGTAGTACTTTGCAACTTTATACGACCAAAAAGTCCAAAAGCTACAACTTTTGGAATATATACAATATATATGAATAAATTAAAAAAAATAAAAAAAAAAACAAAAACAGTAGAGCATAACCAAGTTCATGGAGTTGAAATATTTAGAAGGAAAAAAATGGTGTGCCACACGTTTTAAAGGAAATTCCTTACCACAGTTGCATGCTATATCTGATATATGGGAGATACGTAGTAGATAAGAAGATAAGGAAAACCAAAAGAAAGGTGGTGTATACTGTACAGGAAGAGCTATATATATATATATATATATATATATATATAGAAGAAATGTAAATCAATACATATAATATATATATATATACAGAAGAGGTTGAAGGTACCACTAACAATGGAGCACTTTTCATGTTATCATCCTCTATTCTTTTATTGATCTTATACTCTACTGTTGCATGCACATGTTATATGGACAAAAATAAGAATGATTTGGAGGTGGTGGTGGTGGAGGAAGCTGGTGGAGGTGGTGGTGGTGGGAAACTGCCAAAAGCAGAGGCAGCAGTGTGTCATGTGAGAAGTAGACAGAGGTAATAATAGGTACATTTTGTTTCTAGAGTTGAAGCAGAAGAAGCAGGGGACCCCCCTTAACCCAAACCCCTTCTCTTACTTCACACTACTCCCAATTATTACTCTTTTATTTCCCTCTTTCTTTCTTGTTTTCCATAAATATTCTCTTCCCAAGGTTCTTTTTTTTATTGGTTTTATTATGACCTTGGTCCTTGTACTCTTTGGGTTTTTTAAAAATTAATTTTTCTATTTTTAATTTTAAGAATTTAATCACATAAAAATTAAAGTCTAAATTTCGTCAGTTTTGAATTATGTGATATTCTTATATTCAAGTCCCCCAATTGTTAGAAAATTATTGTCCATTGATCGTGTCAATTGCAATGCCTCTAGACATTGAATGTAACATCGTTTGATCGGGGTCGTTGTCGACTTAAGTTAGGGTTGTTACATTTAATGATTTAATTTAAAAACTAAAGTTCAATTGATATCACTTCTTTAAATCGATGTTATCAATTGAATTTTTATTTTTAAATAAAACAAATAAATAGATTAAAATTTTATAATTATAAGTAGAGGGTTAATTTTTTAAAAAATGCTTGAAAAATACATTGTTGGGATCAATCCGATTAAGTAACAAACAAGTAAAAATAACGGAAGAATTGAGAAATTGAACACACGAATTTATAGAGATAAAAACTAAACCTTAAAACCTGAAAATAAAAAACCCTTAAAACATAAACACAAAATTCTCCAAAATCTTTAATCAGTATATTTTCGTAAAAGAGCATACTTATAGGTTAAATTTGTAGGTTAAATAATAATAAAATAATCTAGACTAATCGAAATTCGATTAAAACAAATAAACAGGATTTAACTGAAAAATTATCTCTCAAATTTAACTGAAATATGAAGCATACACGGATTCAAAGCATAATTAAACTTATTTTATTTTTCCATGACATATAAATCCATCATAAAATGAGTTAAAGATGGTATATTATTTAGAAGAAATTTTTTATGATGAAATATTAGTGTGAAATTAATTGAAAATTAATATTATACTAACTTGTGAGGAGAAAAAGAAAGATATAAACCTGTTTATATTAAATTTCCAAAGCGAGTTGAGTTGAAATTGTGAGCTTTAATTTAATGTGGTGATGGCACTTAATACACCCAATTATTCCACTTTACAATAAATGCAAGTACACATCTCCATTTGGTAGTAAATGAATGGCCTTACAATGTAGCATAAGCTTAGACTTTAGCCTTTTTCATATTAAAACACAACATGCATATATAATAAACACATCTATATATTAAAATCTTATGTCTACTTTTACAAAATTTCAGTGGAAAGAAAAAGAAAATTTATTGAAAATTGTTTTTTTTTCTTTTATATAAACTCAAACAAATAAATGATTTATGTAAAATTATTCATAATTAAAGTGCTTCTTGCTCTATCTTTTTTTAAAGTTGTTTGAATTATATTACCTTGAGAGGATTTTTTTTATTGTACTTTTTATATATAAAAATAAAAAAACACACACATAATATAATTTATAATTCTAAACATCTTTACTTTATCATTTCAATCAAACTTAAATTTACTTTTTATAGATTTCATGAGTGTAGTATAATCTAATAACAATATGTTTTATAAAATTAAAGGGGAGAAATTAAGATCTGTAACATTTGTATTATTAATTTTGATTTGGTGGAATAATTGGTATGATTATTTAAGACTTTTTGCATACATGTTATTATGCTAAATTTCCCTTTTAGGAACTACTCAAGCAAATGGGTTTCCAGCCTTAAAAAGGAAGGGAACAAGAAGAAAGGCAGGCAGAATCACTTTCCACACATCTTTAAAACAACCGACAGCTTAACCCTTTATTTATTCCTTTATTTTATTTTACTTTTCTCAATCGGTCGGTCCAAAACATATATACCAAGGAGAAGTAATTTAAATATATATCTATTTCATTCTACATTCATTATTAAGTACATAATAGGGACTTAAATAGAAAAAGGCAAAAAATGGAAGGAAAAAAAATCAAGTTAAAACAAGAAAATATATAAGTAAAAGGGGCTCTCTTGTACAGTAGAAATTAAGAGTAAGAACAGTAAAAGTTCAGATCAAACTCAATTTATGTGATGGGGTGGTGGCAAAAATTAGGCAAAAGGGTAATTGAAACTCTGGTCAATGCTCATCAATGTGTGAGTTAGATAGGAGAGGGTGTGTTTCAAGTGAAGTAGGCTTCACAAGCTCATCATTGATGCACACTATGATCTCTTCAACAGCATCATCACCCATTTTCTTCTTGTTAGTTTCTTTAGGTTTAGGTGAAATCAGCAATGGAGGGACTGGTTTATTGTTACATGTATTTGTTGTTTGTGTGAGCACTCTTGCTCTCTCCACTTGGACCATCCAATCTGTTTTCCAAAGAACTACTAGCATGAGGGAAGCGCATGATGCTTGAGCCGCAAGCAAACCGAGCCAAAGTCCGGCGAACCCCATTTTTATTATGAACCCCATTAGGATAGCTACTGGCATCCCCACGAAGTAGAATGAACCCAAGTTTATGTTGGCTCCAATGGTCGGCCTTGCGCTACCTCTCAGCACACCGCAACCAGCTGTTTGTGGGCAATTCCCGAGCTCGCAAAGCCCGGCAATAGGCAATGCAACGGCTGTAAGCTCGAGGATTTCGGTATCATTGGTGAAAAACTTGCCCCATTGGTGTCTCATCAAGGTTGTAAACAACATGGCCGAGAGGCCGATCGATACTGCGCAAACGAGGGAGACGATCATGGAAATCCGAGCTTTCCCGGGCCGGTTTGCACCGAGTTCATTCCCAACTCTTGTGGATACTCCAACGCTTAAAGCTGAAGGGAAACAATAGACTAGAGAAGTTGTTTGAATAAGGATCCCCATGGAAGCAATGGTAGCCTTGGGGTTAACAAGCAAACCACACATCAATATCATGAACTCGTACCACCACCATTCAAGGCAAACCGAGGCACAAGTTGGTACAGCAAGAGCAAGCAGAGAGGACCATCCCCTCAGACAATCGGTGCTTGGAGTTACCCAAGAATCTTTATATACCCCCGAGAAGTAGACGAACGAAGAGAGGAAGAGGAAGACGTTGAGGTTGGTCCAAACCATGGATATGGCCACCCCTGCAACACCAAGCTTGAAATGGAAAACAAGGAGGTAATTCAAGGGGACGTGGAGAACCACAGAGATGGCTGAACAATAAGTTACGGGCAATGTAATGCTTTGAGTCCTGAGGTAGATTCGAAGCGGGTGAAGAAGTGAGAGGAAAAAAAGGTCGGGGATGGCGAAAAGAATAAATGTATGAGCCACGGATGATATTTCCTGGTTTTGACCACACCAAAGAAGGATAGCTTTCATGTTGACCCACATGAAAGAGATGGGGATAGAAGCCGAGAGGAGGAGAAGCACCGTTCTTTGCAGTGTTAACCCAAGGAGTTTCCATTGTTTGGCTCCATAAGCTTGTCCGCAAATGGGTTCCATTCCCATGGCTAAACCAGAGATTACAGAGTAACCAGTAATGTTGGCAACACCAATGGCAAGAGAACCACCAGCGAGCTCAAGTTCACCAAGGTATCCAAGAAAGAGCATGGAGATCATAGCTCTTGAATATAGCAGTAAACTACTTATCGCTGTAGGGCCAGAGATCTTCCCAATGGCTTTGATCTCTTCCAGGGCCTGAAAACAAACAAAAGCAAGATAAATAAGCCATTGGGTAATATATTGATAAAAAAGAAAAAAGTATCCTTTTCTAAACAGCTACAGAAACATGATGATATATAAATTTTAAGCTGTTTTTATACCTCAGTGAGAGTAGGGAATCTATGTAGTTCAAAATCATCATCATTGGGAATGGGAAGATCCGCAGTTTTGTTGAAAAGGGTCTTTGTACAAGGGAGAAATGAAGATGTTGGATGAGATGGTTTTTGGTTATACATAGCTATAGAGGTTGGCTATCTTAAGATTTTATGGATAAAAGAAGTTACGGGGAAAACAGGGAAAGGAATGGATAAGTTAAATGAGATTGACTGCAATGGTAAAGAACGTCAACCCTATTTTTGCTTATTATGTTGCTTGTGCTTATTATGGGGGTTGGAGATGATGGAATGAATGTCGATATTTATACACAGGCCTTTGGGGCCTACTCTTTGGGGTTCTCAGAACGTGTCGATATTACAACACATCAACGCAAATGCTAGAAATACGTATACTCAAAAATGCTTTGGAAGTTGGAAGGGGAAGAGGGGGGGGGGCCGCCCATCCTATCCTTCTTTAGCTTTTTTGTTCTTTTTTCTCTCTCTATCTCTTGAATGTGAAGGTTAGTCACTTCCAATTTGAATTCCCTTTGTTCAGAGGTCAACAGTGTATACTTTGAGAAAAAGATAGGTTCAAGTTAATAAAGCCTTGTTGCTCATCTTTTTGTTTGTATGATATAATATTATATTATTAGCAAGATGTGGTGAAAACCCCATGATGATTTAACATAACATTTTGTTTTTGGTGTCAATGAAATTTTGTTTGGTATAATGATAATGGACAATTTCTTTTGGTTATTCTTTACACCATTTGTATGTATTTCTGTATTACTTTAGTTTATCTTGAGTTTGTCAAGTGGGGATGGATTGACAGGCAAATTAACTTCAGCCTCTAGTTGGAGAAATGACAGTGGCATATATATCAGCATAAAAACATATATTTTATTTATATTGGCAATGGCTGCTATGTTTGTGCTGTTATATATATGTATCTTTTTTAGGCAGGTAAATTGGTTTTTTGCATGTTCTACGGCAGCCATGCATGTCCCTTTTTCACACAACCCATGTGATGAAACCCATACCAAGCACCAGTGAAAAAAACCGAACATCGATCTCTTTGAGACTAGTTGTTCAATATGTAAGGTGACAAAGCTTTGGCTGACATCTGTGTTTTGCATATATGGTCCCATCTGTTCTGGCTTTTCTCTTTTTACTTCATCTGGTTTCGAGGGCAACTGAACTAGAGATAAACCGGCTTGGCATTCATTGAAAGCAAATAAAATAAAAACTTTAATATTGGCACAAACTTGTGGTGGAGTTTCCTTCTCTAACATAACTGGCTAACACTCCACAGGTGAAAACAAAGTATAAACAAGAAAATCGTTTGTAGTTGCTCCATTAAGAGCCTACTTAATAAATATCGTCTTAAGCAATTAAAATAATACAACTATCGAGTATCGGAGTAGGATGAAAAGCTTTTATCATGCAACACCAAGTTGCAAGGTCTTCAGGTGTCATCGGGATTTGCAAAGAGATGGGCTGAAGAAACAGTCCCTTTTTTTCCAAATAGGGGAACAAAATCATGCTTTGTTTGCGGGAAACTAATTGAGAGCTCAAGGAAATGCTAAACAACATGTGGGGTTTTTAACTTTCAAGTGACCAAAGTGTCATATCCAGTGGTTTTTTTTTTTTGAAAAAAAATAGAGGGGAGGGGGGCCTTTGTTGTTTAAAAAAGGTTATCTTCATGGGTATGTGGAGGTAGGTATTGTTTCATGAATGGGACCACCAAGTGTGTTAATGGAGATATGACAGTAGATATGGCTGTATGGAAAACCAGCAGATGGTAGAGAGGGAACACTGATACACAATTACGTGCTTCAACTGCAACCATTTATAATATATACTCGTAACACCAGATAGTATAGTGGCTCTATGGGTGAGAAACACTTGACCCTTCCTATTCATCCGAACCAGCTACCCTCCCCTTTTCTTTTTCTTTTTTCTTTTTTTTCTCTTTTTGGCTCATTTTCTGGACTACAAGCAGCTTCAAGAATTAGTTTTTACTTTTGTTGTTTGTTACAATAGGGTATTTTACTTATTATCAGATTCCATGTGTCAAGCAACTCAAAAAAAAATGTGAACCCAATTTTCTTTTTGTTCGAATTTAGCACTTGTGAAATGGGAAGTGGGGGGGGGGGGGGGGGTTGTAAAAATAGGAATTGACATTATGTTCTAGAATGAAAACGATTATATTCGTTTTCCAGCATTTAACCAGAAAAAGAAACATTTCACTTTTCATGCCAAGTTGTTGAGGTGGAGTCGAGGCAGAATTTTTATTGGCATGTCAAGAAAGAGCTTTCAGTGACAATGCCCCAAATATATACAAGTTTCAAAGAAGGAAAAGGATATGCAACAGTGACAAGACCTTTCAGTATTTTTGACATTTAATAAAGATTTCTATATACTTATTGTCCAGAAACTCGAACAAATTCATAGATACCCCCATTAGAAAAAAGGACTTGATGCTTGCCTGCTTAGTCTTACTGAGCAAAATAAAGAAAAAGATGGAATCGATGCCTTAAAGAAGAATCACTTACTACAACTTCATATGCCAATTAAACTCACCTTGAATGTACCAACCAAAACAAAAAGCAGAAAAGAAAAAATGCGAATGGTGTTTGATATTTTTGGTTTTGTTTTGTACGGAGAAAAGTCATAAGTATTCCAATATTATTACTACTGTTTTCCTGTTTCCAATGTTCCATCCAAATGCCTCAGCTGTGTCAGTGATGATAATTTCAAAAATGGCACCAAAAAATGCATTTCAGCACATTGAGATTGTACAGTTTTTTGTTTTTTTTTTGTGAGAAGAGATTGTACAGTTTTTAACCTTATTAAGGGTAGAAAGTTCTTCAACGAATCCAGGAGGCACCATAAAGGCTAATAAATAAGGTTACAGTACTGTTAATCAGCGGTCTTTTAAATGCTGTGTTCTCAGGTTATGGGGGAGCATTCAAGGCAAAACAGCCTTTCATGGATACTGATAAAAGTGCAATAAAACACAAAGAACTTGTTCCAATATTCAGATGGCAAGCAAGCAACAAGAAGAGAGGAAGATATATGTTAAAATTTAATAAAAAGAATAGAATAATCATAAAGAGAAACACCGGTTCCATAAAAATCAATCGAGCCTTTATTTTCCGGGGAAAATTAAAAGAACCAGAAAAATCAGAGCACAAAAGACATGTCTCTATCCAAAGTATTAAATCAGCACAACTCATACTGTTGGCCACAAAGCACAATTCACCACCTTCATACAGCAAATTCTGGCACACAACAATGCACGAGATTCCAATACATCATGATTGAACCACAAATGGGCAATTGCAATGTTTCCTTTCAACCAATAAAATTCGTTGTACCAAATAAAAAAGTTGATGTTTTCAAAGGAATAGATCCCAATCAGCAGCAACTTATCTTGGTGCTAAAGGAAGTAGTAGTCCCAGGACTAATTCTCGAATCAAACACTCCAGGCTTTTTCACTAGCATTACCAGCAGGTGGGCAGATTTTTCATGCCAAAAAATTCTCCACTGATTTTAGATAACTTGTCTCATCCGGAATTCAATGAAAGCTAAAGTATCTCTCTCCTTTTTTCTTTCTTCTTTTTAAGACAAACCTCATTGAAAACTACAAATACTTGTTAGCATTACATTTAAGTTGCCATCATGATCAGAATGCAAAGTGATGCCCCATGGTATTTTCCATGATTTCTATTTTGAAGGGCAGTCTCCATGAATAATTCTGGAAACTTGCCGTTCTAGAAACAATCTTGTTCTAAGTTTCTGGCTTCTAAGCTCAAAGATGTAAAAGCTTCGAACTCACTACTTGCAGCATAATACACTGATAGAATTTCAGTGTTTCAAATGTCAAAAAGAAATAATGTATTGTCAAGCAAAACCTCAGATTGTAATAATTTTATTGATCAATAAAGTAACAATCTCCTATATACAAATTCTTTCTAATCTTAACATTTAATATTCATGTTGATGGCATACAAAAAATAAGGTACAACAATACCTCATGGAAGTGCCCTGATCTTCTGTGGACTACTTCGAGGGATAGCCAAGATTGCTATCAGTCCACTGGTGAGGGACGCGACACCAGCTACAGCAAAAGCTGGTGAGTTTCCACCGCCAAATAGTTCATCCCATGGTCCACTTCCCATGGACACCACAACCTATTATTAACAACCAAAGTTTCAGAGTTTAAATTGAAAGATTAACACAAGAATTTCTGTCAATGAAACATTATATAATATATACTGCGTTAAGTTGGATTAATATATCTAAGTATGCTCTTGTTGAACTACAGGAGAGGGGAGTGTTAAGTGTTGTTATTCCATATCTATTAAATACTGAATTTCCTATACTCTTGATTTCAAGTGGGCCCCTCCATTTTTTAACAATTGGTTTTAGGGTGGATGGTTAACAAAACTAAACAAAAAGAAGTGAAAAATTAACGAACCATCTTCCATTAAATTGTTGGAGAGGGATGCTTGGCAGTATCTAAAATATTGATGCTACCATGCATGCATTATCCGCGAGCATGTGTCCATGAGAGAGTTCCTACCAATTAAAATCCTTGGCGAGTTGAACATGGAATAACAAGGAATTGTTTAAACTCCATATAAAAGAGAGGTTTTACTCCTCCCAAACCTAAATAATATTCATTACTAAGTCAAGTTTACATGGTTCCAACTTGTTAAATTCCTTGAATATTGTTTAAACCTCATATAAGAATGCTACAATAAAGGCTCAAATCCAGTCCACTTCAAATTTTAAAGGGGTGCATCAATCAATGAGATAATCATTTCAAAATACGTGACACAGCCTAATATTGAATGACATCAACAATGACTTGTTTAAACCCCATATAAGAAATTTATAGAAGTTTATAAGAGAAGCTGAAGATGCAATCCACTTCAATTTTTCAAATGTACATCATGTATGAAAATGATCATTTCAAACAGTGTACCAATTTGGTTTATCCCCCGTCTACAAATCCCCAAAAAAAGGACAAGAAAGTAAATCATGATAAAATGAGTTCAGGAGCTAAGCAATACCTGTGGAATAACAATAGCTAGATTTAGGACTCCCATCGACAATCCTGTAGGACACAACAAAGAGAATAGCGCCTTCACCACTTATCCAGAAGGGAAAAAATAGCAA
The DNA here is from genome assembly GCA_005610355.1 of Gossypioides kirkii. Classification (NCBI taxonomy): domain Eukaryota; kingdom Viridiplantae; phylum Streptophyta; class Magnoliopsida; order Malvales; family Malvaceae; genus Gossypioides; species Gossypioides kirkii. Next base: position 15,823,881 of record CP032247.1, on the reverse strand, counting down.
CATTCTAGATACAAAAATAAAAATATTGCCTACCTTGACCAAGTCCCAAAGACTCAATACGTGTGGATATCAAGGCATATGGAACACTGTAAGTAACCTGCAATAAAATACTAATAGCATCAGTTAAACAGACAAACTAAAAGCTCCCAACTTTTTCTTTCTTTTTGTAAAGAAGATCAATTGAGACTTCAGCAGAACAAGGTTAACCTCAGGCCTAGTCATTACTTTGGACCTGTTTTAAGATCCAGCTGTCCTGGTAATTGTATTGACCATTAATTACAGTAAATAGACAGCCAAAAAATGATGTTTTAGGCTTTAAACCAAGATCACCAAGTTGTGATTGATTAGACTGCAATTTTCTCAATGGCTACATGGTCCATGTCGAGAAAACAACTAAAATCAAGATACCTATGTTCTTCACAAATTCAATCAAAACTTCAAATGATTTTCTGTAGGAAAGAGAAAGCAGCTTACTGCCAATGGAAAGCCAAGGATGGAAAAAATCAGTAGTGCAGCAATCACAATGCCAACTGGGGGTAGATCATGACCAATATAACCCATATGGCCTGTCGCATACGATAGAATGAGCATTGAGAGAAAGCACAAGGCCATGACAATGTTTGAAACTCCCCAGATAAAACCAGCTCCCCATTTGCTACAAAGCTTCTCCATAAGAACTGAAGTAATTCCCAGAACAATGGAATTCAACATCAATCCAACTGCCCCCATTCGGACCCCAGAATTATAGTTCGCCCCTTCATTTGGCTGACCACCATAGATCTCTCGACCCATCCAGTCAGTGTCAAAGAGAAGAAAAGGGAACCATCCAATCCAATTCAGTGCAGTAACAAACAAGATTATCCATATAGTCCCTGAGAAATATCTAAATGTTCCAAATAATTCCCATAGAAAAGCTTCTTCAGCATTGCCACCTGAGTGTTCAGGTCTCTCTTCATGAGAGGCTGTAGATATCTCAACTGAACCTAGAGGCACTTCCTTAGCAGCTAAAACACTTACATATGTTGTAACTGCAATAAAAATAACGTCTAGAAAGAAAGCAGATTTGAGATTTGCACAGTCAACACCACAGGCAGTTGTCATGGTAAATGGAAGAACCTTAAACCAACCACTATAAGATCCTGTTGAATAGCCAAGAACATTACCAACAGCCATAAATAGCGAGAAGTAAGCATTTGCCACTCGAGTTCTTCGATGATCCTTTCCTAACATAAGAAAGACAGAAGATAATGTCAATTTGTGGTTGGTTTCATGGTTTCTATGTTTATGCATTAAACAGTTAAAAAAACGAATATTTATGGTACTTGACAATACAAATAACTCCAACATTGTAATTTTAATTTGTTTGTGTGTACATTTGCGTAGCAAAAATTTAAACATAAAAGTATCTTCGCTTGCTTTGTGGTTAGGACTGCAAATTGGCAACAACAACTATCAAGTTCGTTCTATTTATTCTATGTGAAGGAACTTTAGGTATTATTGTCATGAAATGTTTCAAGATGGGGACAACCTATTGGAAATTTCTGGACAGAAAAGTTTGGCCCTATGCTTAGAAAATACATTCAAAGGAGTGTCACAAAAGAAATTATAAACATGAAGATTTATCCTCCACAATGGCAATTTTTTCATGATTACTATGTGATAATTGAATAAACAAGAACTCTGAGAAAAATATTGACTAGTTTGAAACATTCTTTGTCAAATACTTCATGAATTGCATGACTAGTACATACATAGTAGGTATTTAATATGGAATAAACAAGAACTATTAGAAAAATATTGACTAGTTTGAAAAACCCACCACCTATGATTGCCGAATATGAGAGGGTCATAGCAACTAAACAAAGACTTGCTTATGCCAATAAGTATTTTGTGATGGATGCTCTGACGGAGATACCACAAACAATCGATGTGCAGTCGGGAGGTGACGCAGTATAATCAGCCAATTGCTCACATAGCTCAGTCTCAAAGAGATGGACTTCTTCCGCTACCAAATGCCCAAGATTAAGGAACTTCAGTCACATTAACTAGTGAAGATTATGATGAATACTTATAGTATCAAACATCAAAACAATAGTCTTCTCCCATGGTTTCTGTTGCTCAATCGGGTAATTCCTTTGATTGCCTAACACAATCTCCCTCCAATGACGCTTGGATACATGACTGATAAAATCATTTTCTCTACTCTTGCTTCTCCTCTTACCTCCTCACCTAGCAAATAGATCTCGAACTGTCATTGAAGGGGTAGGAGAAATTCATCCTCTTTCCTCCATTTCGTTAAGAGTCAGTTTTATATGCCCCACAATGTCCGTACAACTTGATTTCCATTAGTAAACTTCATTAAAAAAAAAAAACTTGATTGAAGAGTCATCTTTGATTCTCATTTCGTTTCTATGTAGGATCAAAGTACAAGAAGATGATTGGCGAAGGACATGATACACAGATTATAATATCTTTCTTACCAAGCTACATCAACCATTTTTCTTCTACTGCTTTAGTTGATCTTCTCGTTGCACTCGGTTGTTTCTCATGAAAAATAGAATTGAGTTGTTTAATATTTTCAAAGTTTTTGTGCTGAGATTCATGATCAATTTAGTGTTTCCATTAGAGTTCTACATGGTGATAATGCTCTAGAATATAAACTCTCTCTTCCTTTTCAACGATTCATGACTCCTCAAGAAATCATACATCAAACTTCTTGTTTAAATACCCCACAACAGAACAGAAAGGTTGAATGTAAGGACCGCCATCTCATTTAAACAATTTGTATCATGCTCATTTATCATAAAGTACCACTTCATTTTTGAGGGGATGTTGTTCTAACTGAATACTATCCAATCAATTGTATGCCCTTTTTTGTATTGCAAAATCAAAATCCTTATTCTATTGTCTTCCCAAGTTATTCATCTTACCCTTTCTCTACTCGTGTCTTTGATTGTACTTGCTTTGTAGACAATCATACACCAGAAAAGGATAAACTTCCTACAAATTCATTAAGTACATCTTCGTGGGGGACTGTCACCATCAAAAAGGGAACAAATGCTATGATCCAACCACTAACAAATATTTTGTGTAAGCATATGTAACCTTCTTTAAGGCATCTCCCTATTTCTTCTCTCAACCAATTGATCAGAAAGATGTTGGAGAAGCTCTCCCAACTCCTATCTTTCCTATTCCTAATGTTACACCATCAACTAGATTTCTTCAAGTATACTCCCGACGACCCTCTACACTTGCTCCTAACTATCCTTGTACATGTACAAAACGGATGTGTGTTCCAAGTGGCTAATAATCTACAACATCAATCATACCTCAAGCAGAAGAACCTATTCAACCCATAGCAAGATATTCGTTCTTCACATAATCCTCAGTCCATTTAGCATGTTATCCAATAATTTGGGATGAGAATGAGTGAAGCAGATAACTCGGTCTTTTACCATCATACCAATCATGGAAAGTGCATCTATCTGGTGGTATATGTGGATGATATTGTTATTTTAGATGATGATCATTAAAGAATTCAACTCAAGCAACATCTCTTCAACCATTTTCAAACTAAGACTTGGGAAAGTTTAAATATATTCTAGGCATTGAGGTAGCGCATTCAAACAAAAGCATTGTTACATCTTAGAGGAAGTATGCATTGGATATTCTGAAAGAAACAAGAATGTTGGATTGTAAACCTATGGATCCTAATGCTAAGCTCGTATCAAGACAGGGGAGCCACTAAAGGATCCTAGTCAATATCAAAGATAACTTGGGAAACTTAATTATCTCATTATCACATTTTCATATATTTCCTTTACGATAAGTGTGGTTAGTCAATTCCTCCAATTGAAATGCAATAATACGCACCCTTAGATATGAAAAAGGTGACCCTGGGCAAGGTTTATTATATGAATATAAACTAATACACAAGTTGGTGGATACTCATATGCCAATTGGGTAAGATCTCCCTCAAATAGGTATTTCACTTCAAGATATTGTGTCTTTATTTGAAGGAATCTAATATCATGAAGAGGAAAAAAGATATTGTAGCAAGATCGAGCACAAAAGCAGAATATTGAAAAAGTAAGGAAGTTTTCTCTTCTCATAAATTTTGTTTACTTTTTCTCGATTTCTACTTCCATTACGAAGTCCATTTTGAGGTAGTTCAACAGAAGTAACTATGGGAGCATATCTAACAAGGTAAAAGCCACAAAGAGGGAGTTGTAAGCTATTTAGATCTTAGTTTTGAGGAATGGTTCCAAAACAAGCTTCCTTAAACTTAGAGCTACAAGAACAAATGAATAGTGAGTGTTGTATAGACAAAAGTCACGAGTACAATGGTTATGGGAACAAGATCTCCACGTAGGTTACTTTTATATGACAGTGAAGAGTCATCAATACAAGAATTCAATAAAGATATTGCTTGAAGAAAACGGGAACAGGTTGGATTTGTTCCCACAAATTTCAACAGAAGTTACATCTTCATTTCAAAGTTAACTTGGCACCAATGATCCTAACCTTGTTGCCTGTCCACAAAGCTTAACTATTGAGCTTTTGCAAACAATAATAACAACAAAAGAACAGCATTAAGATTTTCAAACTCTATTAATGGGGGGCTTTAAGGGTTTTTTAAGGGAGCAAAAGGGGTGAGGGTGACCTCCTCTCCTCTACCTCTCTATATTGACAATTAATATTTTATGAGACTTTTGGACAGTGCAGCAAAGGTTGGAATTTTTGCTTACCATAAAAAAGGCAACAAGCTTCGCATAACCCATCATAGCATCATGGATGACTTGCTCATCTTGACTTTGTTCAAGGAATCAAGATGGCATTGGAATAGTTCTATCTATTCTCTGGGCTTCAGATTAATAATGCCAAGAATGAACTTTACTCCATTGCAGTAGAGAAAAGCTTATGGCCATCCATGAAGCATCAAGGTTTAAGCTTGGTAAACTTCTAGTTAGGTACCTTAGAACGCCTTTGGACAAAAGAAGGCTATCCAAAAGGGATTGTAAACTACTTATTGAGACAATAGAGGCCAAGATTGCAGGATGGTTTTTAAAACATTTATCATATACTTGTCAAACTGATACAATCAATCTTCCATATTCAGAACTAATGGTGTAGACATTTCATGCTCCCAAAGCACGCATTCACAAACTCTCACTACTACGTTCAAGCTTCTTATGAAAGGACAAGGAGGGGATTGCTACTAGAGCCATATTTTTTTGCCAAAACTAGAAGCCCTAGGCGTAAAAGAAAACATGGAACCAGACATGCTTTCCCAGAAATTTGTGGATTGTATTGACAAAAGTGGGTTCTCTTTGGATAGTTTGGGCAAAAATATATATATTCTTAAAGGGAAGGAAATCTAAGAATTTTCCTCCCAAATAAGTTGCAGTTGGAACTAGAGAGAACTTGGCAAACTGCTTTGCAAGTGGTAACTGAAGGAGATGGTGGAAGATGTAGTTGGCCTTTTAAACGTAATAAATTTCAAATACCAGGTGCTTGGAATGCACTATGGCATTGAGGGGAAATGTAACTTGGCACAAAGAATAACGGTCCAAGGCTCTTCATTCCAAACCACTAGCTCACTGATTGCGTGGATGGTAGTTTTAAACAGACTTCCAACCACGGACTTACTCATTTCCTAGGAGATGACACTTGATAAGGGTTACTCCCTCTGCAAGCGTGAAAGAGAGCCTAGAGAACACATGTTTCCAAAACGCAGCTTTACAAAGAAGATACAGCAACAACAAGCAAGAAGCTGGGAATGGATCAGTATGAAAATCAAAAGGAAGAGCTTGGCAAAAACCATCATATGCGTAGCTTGGACTACCATGATTTATTTTGTCAAGAAGGAATAGTAGAATCCATACACATAATGAGAGGACTGAAGACAACTTGCTAGAGCAAATTAGAGGAGTGGTAGCTATGCAACCTAACAACCAAAAAAATATTAGATTAGGTACTGTTGATTTGACACAGTATATGCACTGGAAGCTAAACTTTGAGATGTTTGATTAATTGTACAACAAACAACATGAATTGTAATTCTGTAGCAGCTATGCTGCTTTGTTGGATAATAAAATTCAACTACTTATTCAAATATATATATGTATATGAGGCGGTTGAAACCATCTGATTAGCATATATGATCTTATAACATATAAATGCCCAACAATCTCGGAAGTTTATTCATTCTTGAAGGAAAACTAACATATTATATAATAGTTAATCCAATCTAACTCCATAACAAAACCCAAATTGGTAACACCCAAGACTAGCACATTGCATTTGCAAACTAACCACCAAACTCAACTGAAGCAATCGAATAGTCCAACAAACTGTCTGAATGAAAAATTAAGACATAAAATAATATTGTAATATAATTAATATAACAACCAACATTGTACCAGAAAGCGAAGGGACACAACAGTCCACCGAATTTTTGTTCTGAAAGACTAAGTTTCGACAAGCACTAGAGGCACGGTTATAAAGTGATAAGGAAATACCAATTATCAAATGTAAAATAATTTATATTCCGGGATGATATATTTGCTTTCATCTTTGAAAAATATGCCATATAAAACGATATAATTATACTCATTTAAATAATTAAACCCCCCCCCCCAAAAAAAAAAAGAAACATAAATGAAGGAACAGCAACTAACCAGTAAGATCAGCAAGAAGAGCTCTACAAGGACCTTGAGTCACGTTATTAGCAACATCAAGAATCCAAAACCCGAAAACAAACGCCACGATAGCTCTCGGCCGGGACGCCTCTGTATCGCCGAACAACCATCCGATATCGGCGGAATGGCCGATGATCAAAACGGCAACGATAATCGAAACTGCACCAGCCACGATAAAAGGTCGGCGACGACCGAACCGGCTGGTGCATCGGTCGCTCATGTGTCCCACCAGAGGTTGTACCAGGAGGCCCGAAAGCGGCCCGCAAAGCCATATGATGCTGGCCCACTGGTGAGGTATACCTAGCTCTTGAACGTAAGGTGTCAAGAGCGAGAGCTGTAAAGCCCATCCGAACTGTATCCCGCATGCCACGGAAGTGACTCGAAGCAGCTGCCGGAGCCGAACTCTAGCTCGAACCGGCGGTCGAGTTGAAGACGCCGAAGGTCTCCCTCTAGCTTGTTGGCGGTTTACTTCGGGGATCGCCATCCCTTCCCTTTGAACTTCACGATATTTCTCCTTTCCTTCTTTCTTTCTTTCTCTCTCTCTCTTTCTACAACCGCTTATGTTTCTCTCGCTAAAACCGGGTTTTCAGGGTCTGAAGATCCGTCTCTTGCAGAGAAAGTGGCGGTTCCAGCTGAGAGAGTGACCACAGTGAGACTGGCGGGTTTGAGTGTGAAGAGGGAAACAGCCAGAAAATTGAAATGGCCTTGGAATTGAATAAAATTACAAACAAAGCCGCCCACAAATAAAAGCTAAGAACTAGGGAGAGAGAGGATTGACTGAATTGGAAATTTCTTGTCTATTACAAGGGCAAATTTCGGATCAGACATCTTTTTCGTTGCTTTGGACAGTATCGCGTAACCTCAACACAAACAGCTAAGATTTTCTTCTTTTTTTTTTTTTTGTTTCCGTTTCCGTTTCCGTTTCGAAATTCTAGGACGTATCTTCAAATGACGAAACTAGCCTTTCAAGAATACAAAAGGATATGGTTATTTTGGGGAAAACAGAAACAAATTCCAATAATTAAACATTAGCTTTTGAGGGTGTTAAAAGGAGCAGATGCTTAATTGCCGAGTACCCAAAGGGTTACTTCAACTTTAGTGCTCTTCGGATTGTCGTCTTCTCCATAACTAGTAAATATTAAGTATTTTGAACCCAAAAGATTTAAGTATACCTTTTGATTTGACATGTGGCAACAAATGAAATTGAGATTGGATCTTAGCTCATTCTAGTCAAGAAGAGAAAATCTTGGTTAATCTGGGGGGTTGGGTTGGCAAACTTTGTTTGAGGCTTCCTAGCCTAGCCTGCTTGACTTTTGAGTTTTGGCTCTTATCTTTGCTTCTCCATACAATTCTAGTCCATGACTCACCATCTTTCTTTCTTTTCACCTTACTACTAATTACTTTAATTTCAATCATTCAACAATATTCTAACTTTCGAATCTAACTTCTTTTATTTTTTAAAAAAATATATTTTTTAATTGTCTAATTCGTTGCATTACAAGTTAATATTAAATAAGATGGTGTACACATTGAACATGTTTTAGAAAGTTAGGGTTTAAGAAAATTTTATGTTTATGTTTAATCAAGGACAAGTGATTAATATCTCAAATCACGAATTAATAGTACATTAAAATCTTATTTGATAAATTAAATATAAAAAATTTTTATATTTTTATCTTTAATTTTAAATATTACATTTTATTTTAAACAAAAATATTTCTAAATAATTTTACTATAAATATAATAAATTTGTAATAGATTATAATTTTGTTACGGTGGGTAATAAGGATGAGCCATGAATATGAAAGATATAGAGGAGAGGGGAGACCAATAATTAGAGATTGTGATTAGTCCAAAGAGTAACAGTCTAGTCTAGTCTAATTATTACAACTAATTGAGATGACAGATATGACAATTTTATTTGTTTAAACTTTTGTTAGGGAATGAGAATATATATACACAATTAGATGCTCGATTAAAAGCAGGTATGTGAATTTTATTTGTTAAAACCTTTTTAAATTAAAGAATGATAACGTATATAATATATAATTAGTTTGTATTTTCATGCGATGTACATATTTATAATGTATATAATTTAAATTTTAAATCAATTATAATACGAATGTATTTAGCATATAATATTATTATAATTTTACAAAATTATATTTATTATTTTCATATAGAAAAAACAATCTGTACTGACTCAGTAGCATTTTAAGATTATTATTTTGATATAAAAATTAAAAAATTAACATTAATAACATTATGTAATATAAGATTAATTTAGGAAATTATGCATATTTACTAAAATAATCAAATATTACACTCTATAGATTTTTTTAAAAAAAATTATGGATAATATTATTCATTTATAATTGAAAAATAAATTGGACAAATGTTTGTACATATTTTTAAGAAAAAATGTTCATTTTATAATATTTTAATACATTTAAGGTTGTCCAAATTAAAATTAATTAAATTTACAATGATATTTTTATTTTTAAGAGTATGAAGGTGTTGAATTTGATCAGAAAATTCGAGAGGCTATAGATAATGAAGTCTGAGTCAATCAAAGAATACTATGACAAACTAGTGGATATTGCTAATAAGGTAAGGGTTCTTGAGATTGATCTCTCTGATTTCTATACTGGTGCAGAAAATACTAGTCTTTGTGCTTGAGAAGTATGAAGCAACAATTGCCTCTTTAAAAAACATCAAGGACTTGACTCAATTGAGAGTAGTGGAGTTGATCAGTGCTTTACAAGCACAAGAGTAGAGGAGTCTAATGAGGTAGGAAGAAAGCATTGAAGGCTAAGATGTAGCACGGTGAAGTAGAAGAGGACCAGAAGTGGAATGGGAAGAAGAGTGGTGGTAGCAGTGGTTTAGAAACTATTGCAAAAGGTAACGATACTAGAAATTCTAACAAATATTCTTCATGTAAGCGTTGCAGAAAATAAAATCATTCCCATTTTAAGTGTTGGAGAAGGTTAGATGTGAAGTGCAAAAGATGCAACTTGATGGGGCACATTTAGAGGTTATGCAAGGAATCAAGAAATCAACAGCAAGGTGGAGCACATGCTGCTATTAAAGAAGAAGAGGACCAATTGTTTGTTGCCTTTTGGTTCTCATCAAACACTCCATGTGATAGTTGGTTAGTTGATAGTGGTTGCACCAATCACATGACTTGTGCACATGAACTATCTGAAGAACATGTTGAGGAGCTACGAAAAAAGATTCAATATTAAGAGATCAAGAGTGAAAAGCTAAAATTGGAATAGGTGCAATTTTCAAAAGAGAACAATGGGTTATATTTTCAAAAAAAAAAACTAACTGAATAAACTTCATAGAAGAAAGAATTGACATCTACAACTGTTGTTGAGATTAAGAATTAGCTAGTGAGGTGAACAGACTTTTAGTGCAAAATGAAATTCTGAAGAAGGAATTATTGACTGCGAGAAGATCTGTTAATCAAACTATAAATGGTGTTAATCGCAAGTATAGTGACAACACAAAACCTTGGAGGAAAGGGCAGCACTCTAGCCACTCTCATGACTTTTTTGGAGCAGCTGATGATGATTTTGAATTGTGAAATTTTGATCTAAATGATCTAAAGATGGAATTTTAGGCTAGAAAACAATTGGAAGCAACACTTAAAGCTGCACTAGTCGAGAAGGAATTCATAAAAAATGAATATTGAAAAGTTAAAGAAAATGATTTGCAGACCAGAGGATCAAATAACAAATATTTTTACTAAATCTTTTCATGTTAGTCAATTTGAGTTTCTTAAGAATAAACTTGGTGTTTGTAGCACTTGAGTCGGGAGGAGAATGTTAGTGTCTCAAGGATTGCAAAATTTTTTATCATGACAAAGTCCTAGGGAGATTTGATTAAGTCCTAGCGGAATTTGTTAACTTGTTAGTGGGAGTAAGAAGTTAGGTGTTGTTAGCTTGTTAGTTGGAGTAAGAAATTAAAAGTAGGGTGAGTTTATTACTTGAGACATGTATATAAAGGTTGCTTGGTTAATGATTTCATCATCCTTTCCATTCTTATTCTCTATACTTCTGTTAGTTCTCTGCTAAACGTACAGGACATAATTTATAAAAGAAAGATGGGTAGAGAAAAATCAAGTAACCAAGCTTTAAGCAAAACGATGGCAGCTGAGCTAACCTCGTAGAAGTTGGACGACAAAAGCCGCCCACATTCTGAGTTGCACTTTAAGACAACAAACACAGATAAGGTAAGCCGCTCATGTTAAATACGTACCAAGGCGGCTCAAAATGTTAAATTCCTTCCATATGAGTCGGCGGGTTTTCCCGTCACAATGAAACCTCATGTTTTATTTGCCATCACAAAACAAAAGAGAAATCCACCGTAGGTGCTCTGGCCCTGACATTTCCTTATCTGGTCCAACACAAAGCCCTTTGCTCTTCATATGAATAAACAAAGCCCATTTCCTGGAAAAAGGCCACTCTTGTAATCTAGTGTTCGTAAGGGCTGCAATGCATTTAATAAGATTGACATGATATCCTGTTCGGCGTCTAACCCGCGTCTGTAGTCGACGTCTTTTAAATTCTCCTATGTTCCACAAACATGATAATGATGATGTTGTTGTTTTGATTTATATAGAATAAAAAATAAAAAAAAACACCCTGGGTTCGGTCTGTCTATCGGGATATTTGCAGAGAGCCTTCACCGCCATACCATTTTGTCTGTTGTTTTTTTTCTTTTTCCTTTTTGCTCCTTTGATATTAAGCAAAATGTCATCTCACAAAACCAACATAATTCCAACAACTTTGCATGTAAGGAAAAGAAAAAAAAAAGCTGAAAGCTTTGTTGCTTCATTCTCTTTTAAGTTTCTATTTTTATTTTTAATCTGCAAATGCTTAACCTTTAAGAAAAATTCAAAGATCATTGACTCCTTCGTGGAAGGAAGGAACAAGTACAGAGAACTAATTTAAAATTCTAGCAAAATCAACTGACAGTTGGTAAGTGGTATTTCTAGAACTGTCTATAAAAAGCCCCACTCTTTACACTGTAACACTCACTCAAACTACTGCTTTAGTCAAATATTAACGGGCTATGGCGGATGGAAATGGTTCAACTTCAAGCATTGTTGAGAATTTTGGAGCTTTCTTCAATGGCTGGCTGGTCCGTCAGGAAAGATTCCATGAACAACTGGTTCAAGCACTGGGATCCCAAGATGAAGAGGAAATCGAGCGGCGTGGGGATTTGATTCAAGAAGTGCTGTCCCACTACGACCAGTACTTAGCAGAGAAATTCAAGGCAGCAAGGGAACAAGTGCTTCTTTTCTACTCTCCCCCATGGTTAACATCTTTGGAGAAGGCTCAACTCTGGGTTGGTGGGTTCAAGCCATTCATACTGTTCAAAATACTGGCCAACTCAGTAACAGAGTTGACCCCAGAACAGGAACGAGCCATCGAGCGAGTTAAATGCGAGACAAGACAGGAAGAACGAGAGTTGACGCAGGGATCGGCGGCGATTCAAGAGAGCTTGGCAGCCCTTCCGCTGTTGAACCTGGTTAGGCGTTGTGGGAGAGCGGTTGATGTTGATGGCGAGGAATTGGACCTTGAGTCGGCAGTGGGAAAGCTGAAGGAGGATATGCTAAGGGCACTGGAGAGAGCCGATAAACTACGAGGATCGACTGTTAGGAAGTTGCTTCAGACACTGAGTCCAGTCCAGACAGTGAAGTTCCTAGCTGCCTCGGCCGAGTTTCAGCTTGCTGTAAGGAAATGGGGTTTGCAGAAAGACCAAGAGAGAGCAGCAACGTGACTGGGATGATAACAAAAGGCTGGGAATGTCCTGGAAATTTTTTTAATCATTTTATCAGTATAGTATTTCGTGCTAGAGCAGAAATCGAGTCTGCCTACTTTTGTCTGTAATTGAAGTGATATATGCTTAGTTGAATAAGTGTGATCAATTCTGAGATTTGCAAGTTTTGATTACTTTGTAATTTGGTATTTGATGACAAATATTTCTGTTTGTCTTCATTGTCTCAATTCATATCAACTTACCCAACAATTTATTACAAACTTTCATGAAGGGAAACTAAAGCAAATGGTTGTTTCGAAAAGCTCTAGGCCCATGTCCTCGACAGTGATTCTAATGGGCTCGAAAGAAGCGTAAAAGGAGACTATGGCCTATCTGCTGGTTGGTGGGTTAATCTCAGCTACGCTCGGATCAAATTAATCTCAACCCAAAACTTTTGGGTTTCAAGATTTAAGCCCCGATGGATCTCCTAATCTTATTTATTCTTTTCTTCAAGAGTTTAAAATCAAAATTACAAATAATAGGTGTTTGATCAATTAAAACTCGAATAAATCACCCAAAATATAATAAATTGAAAATTAAAATATGCCTGAATCTAGATTAAAACATATATGGACACAATTCATACCTGATAAAACTTAAATTTTCAATAATTTATATATATTATAAAACTCGATTTGAGCTTTAGAATCTTGGAACTCCAACCTTTAAAATTTCATTGGCAAGCTTGATCCTTGTTGATGTTTAGGAAAAAGAAGAACTCGCAGAAGATAATTTCAAATGTGCTCACAATTATACGAGTGGGTAGTTCCATTAACTGAAGCAACCAAAAGTTCATAGATTTCTGCTTACTTGTAGGGGTGATCATGGTCCCAATTCTGAAATTAGAATAATGGATCTGAGAGATTCATGATTTTAGGACTAATATGAAGGTTTGATGAGTTTAAAGATCCATATGAGATTTTAAAATTTTCAAATATAAACAAGTCAAAACAAATAGTTACTAGTAGAAAAATAGAGATTTATACTAGAAAATTGTTGATTCGGTTTGCAAACTTCATAGGTTTGTAGAATTTTGTCAAGAAAATAATCCACTATAAACAAGCACAAATTGTGATTAGAGTTCAACTCACTCGTCAAGTTGCAACTTCACTCTTATACTTTGAACTAAACAATTTCCCTCTAAGTTTTCCCCCCGAAAGCTAGTTGAAACTGATGGGCACAATTCTGTTTACTCACAATTTCTCTCTCATTGAAACAGTTCTTAATTGAACAAATAAAGTGTTCTCCAATTCGTATATCTTAACCTAAGTCATTCATTGTATATATATTCAAAAAAAAAAATGTTTGTTCAATTACAACCAATATCAATAACTACTTCGACTAAAATAATCACTTAAAAAGTTTCTATAAAGTGTATATTTGTCAGAGATCTTGCCATCAAACTCTTTGAAAATCATATATTCTATTTAAAGTAACTTCAATTGTATTGAAAGATTGAACCCAATCATTGCTTGACATAACTCTCGCACATAAAAATAAAGAATTAAAAGTCCAACATATTTGATCAAAAACATGTCAATCAAATAATGCAAGTTATAATGTTCTGCCAATTGTTGTTGAAGTTGACAATTATAACTAGTACTAACATGGTTCCTTCTATCCAACTATATGATTCAAGATTGATGGTTATCTAGACGAAAGATTAGGGATAGTAAAACTCGAATAGTTTGATGAAATTCGAATTGATTTACACTGAATGAAGGGAAAAAATTTGAATAATGGAGGTATTTTTTTGAATGATGGGTATAGAGCAATTATGATATTATCTTACCTTGTTTTATGCTGATGTTTTGAAATCATCATTTTCTTTTATATATTCAACTTAGAAATGTAATAATACATTATACAATAAATCCGTAAATATTTAATGGAGGTATTATAGATTATTATTCTATATTTCATATGAAATGCATGTGGAAATTGTTATAAATAACTAATGTAGATGATGAGATGAGATTAGGATAGGAGGATTATGAGTGTATCCATCCTCTACTTCTTCTTTTGGAGCTATACATTACTCTCTCTTTTTTACTTGAATTTCTTTTATATAAAAAATACTTTGTTTTACTTGATTAATTTGTAGTTTCCAGGTCATTTTCAAAAACATGTTGACGAAACAATACGAATATAAATGCAATAGTTAAGTGTAGATAGTGACAATTATTACTATACATTTATTGTAACAAGTTGTACCTTCACACCATTTTCTTGGTCAAATCTAACATAATCGATGTAGAAAATTCTTCATTATGTATTCTAATAAAATGGATCTAACCCATAGATAATGATGTTTTAAGAGATAAGATCACTAAAATTAAAGGGTGGATAACGTTGGATCAATAATAATATAATTCATAAATGACTAAATCAACCAAACTTGGGTGGGTTCTTCATTTGGACATCAATGGCATTTTAACTCGATTTTCTCTAAAATAATTATAACTTATAAAAAATATAAATGGGCATAGCAACAATAATGAAATTGTTTTGTAAAGCACTAGAAAGATTAAAGAAGCTTTAAATAAATGCTAAAGAAAGGAGGAGAAAGTAAAAGTGAGAGTTGGGAAAGTTTCTTATCCAGAAAATAAAAAGGAAAAGAAAGTTGGGAAAGTGGAGGGATGAATGGGGTGGTCAAAGTTGTAAAAATGAAGTGGGTTGGTGAGTAGGAAAAACAATGTGATAAACAAATAAGAAGTAAGCAACAAGTGATGGGTTGTGACTTTATGACACAACATGCACTTCAATTATTGTCTATATTTTATAATTTTATACACACACACACATACATGGTGCCCACCCATGAATCATTTCACAATCCATCAGGCATTAGCATTTAGCCAGGTCTAGTCCACCTATTTCTTTTGTTTTCTTCTTCCATTATAAATTTTCAACTACATTCATCATTGGTATTAAATCTTATTTTAGATTAAATTTACGTGCTTTCACTGAATTTATTTTTTTTATTATATTTAATTATTTTTATTTTTTCAATTTGTTTTTTTACTTACAAGATATTTTTTAGTTAATTTTGTCAAAAAAAATTGAAATGTTGTAATGAACTGATATATACACTTAGACATTTTTTGTACAACTACATACTTTTTTTTACACATCTAAAGAAATTAAAAAGAGGTGAGAAAATATCGATTGAGTTTTAATTCGATTGATATAAGCATTGTTACTAATATAGGAGGACGTGAGTTTTAATGCGCTAAAGCGTATTATCCTATTTATGAATTCAGAAGAATTTATGAGTAATTTTAAATATTATGTCAAAAAAATAATGATAAGGCATATGAAAAAGTGATGGGAGTGGAGGCTGATCTCATTTATGATTCCGATGGGGGACAGGTGAAAAAGGAATCCAAAATTTGGATCTACACCTCTCACTTTTGAGTTGTGATCATTGCTGATGTGTGTTTGTGTTTGCAACCACAACACATGCTGCGATTTCAGAATGATCATCTTGGATTTTTGTGCTTTTTCCTTATTTAATTCCAACTCTTAATCAAAGACAAATCAAAAGTAGAAAACAGAAGCTTTGTTGCTATGTCTTGAACTTGATTAGACACTGGAATCTAATCACTCCATTGCATTATTCTCCACCTAGTTTCTTCAATTACCATCTTTGTATCTGTTCATTCCATTTGTCAATTAAATATTAGTAGCTTGGATCTTTCCTTTGCTCATATAAAGATTGAATGATTGTCCCAGTTTTCAAGTGTGAGGGGTTTTTCTTTTTCTTTTTAATTTTGGGATCCCAATGCCACAAAAATTTTAATTAAATCTGGTGAAGAGCTGAGTTTGATTCTATTTTGAGAGAATAGTTACTTTTATTGCGTATTCAAAATCTATCAATTGTTTTATCACTTAATTCAACAAATATTGATAATTACATCTTGGGCTCTTACAAAACAATACTCATTGTTAACTTAAACAAAATCAATTGTTATTTCCATCCATTTACTTATTAATCTTTAGTAATTTTCCCATTAAAAAACTTCAAATTCTTTTATATAAATTACAAGGGTTGGCGTTGAACTTCTATCTTGCAGAAATCATGTCATCGAAAGTGAAGTAAAGGACATGATACACACCATGTCACTATTTATTAGTCCATTTTTGGTAAAAGTATTAAGAAAGTGCTTGAACTTAAGAGTAATTTGTATTTAGATTTTTTTAATTTAAAAAATAAATAAATTGATTCTTATACATTTTGAAACCTACAAATTAGTTCATTCATTAAAATTTTGCTGTGAAATGAAGATGTGGAAGGTTAATTTAAATGACTAATTATTAATTTGATCCCTAGACTATAACTAAAATATCATTTTGATTTTTTAAAATATTTCTTAACAATAATTCTAAAAAAATTTTAAAAAGTAAAAATACATATAAATTATTTAAAATATTAAAATTGTGTTAAATGTTTTTTAAAATAAAAATTTTCTAAAATTTCAAAATGTATATGTAAAAAAATCTAAAATATTTACAAAAAATCTTTAAAAAAAAATCAAACTTTTGAGTCGAAACCCAGAAATCACCATCTTTTTACAAGATTTTCTTCCTTCTTTTACAAAACCCGAAAAAATAAAAAAAAGATTTCCCATGCTTGATTGAAGCCAAAAATAAAAACTTCATTGAAGCAAAAAATAATAATAATAATAACTAAAAGTTTTGATTACTCACTTTTAAATTTTCCATGCTTTCGTTAATGTTCAATTTCATTTTTCATGTTTATTTTCTTCTACTTTCGTGAATACTAATTTTTGCATCTCTTAAACTTTCGTATCCCATGATGGTGTGTAATAATCATTATAAAATTTTGATTACTCATTTTCGCATCCCCTTAATTATTACAAACTTTTTCATTTTAAGATCTTATTGATTAATATCCTAAGGAGCTTTAATCTTTAAGCTATTACAAACTTTCCACGTCATCATTTAACGGATGGGTTAATTTGTACGTTTTGAAATGTATAAAGGTTAATTTATTTTTTTTATAGAGGAACTGAAATGCAAATTACCCCTAACTTCAGAGGCTTCCTTGATACTTCTACCTCCATTTTACTCTCTATATATGTTTTTAACTTTGAAGATTAAAAAGAAAAAGGAAAGAAAAGAAAAGAAAGGTTGACTAGGTTGAGTGAAAATTGGATAAATGGAAAGGAAAACCGAAAGAATGAAAAGAAAATAATTTTGAATATGTTTAATAGCATTGAAAAATGAGAGGAAAAATAAAAGAAATGTACTTATTTTTTTATTTTAATGCATAAAATTAAATAATTTCAAGTTAAAATGATAAGAAAAAAAATGACAAAATTGTATGTAGAGTTAAAGAAATTTTCATGTGTCCTATTTTTTTTTATGTTTTATTATACTCTAATTTTTTTATTTTTTATCAAGCCCGTCAACAAAGAGGAAAATCACGCACATTTCACACCTTTCTATTTTTCTATTATTTCGAAAGAATTATCTTTTCAATTTTCTTTCGACTGCATCAAGTAAAACATAAAAATAGCGGACAATGAAATTAAAACATATAATCGAAAGACAGAAAAAGAAAAAGGAATAAAGAAGGTGCATAATTTAATAAAAAGATGGTAATTTAGGATAAGGTTCATAATTAAACAAAAATATGGAAGTTGGCAAAAAGTCCTTCACTCGACTCATGAAACTTGGACTTGTAAGAAGGAAAAGCAGCACCATAATGAAAAGTAAACAAAAGCTAGAAAGAGAGCACTTGATGTATCAATTATTTGGAAAGATGTGGCTAATTTCTTCGTGGCTGACCCACACACCATGAACTTTCAATGCAATTGCCCAACAAAATTGCAACTTGGATTGCTCTTCTTTACTACTTTCTTTTATTTAGGTTCGAATTTTGGTGGAATATTGAGCTTGAATAGGTTTTTTTTTTTTTTTTTAATAATTTTATTATAAGTTCTGATTATATCTGTTTTTTTTACATAATATTTAAAAATATTCATAACCTCTTTTCAATTCATAAATAAAAGGATAATAAACTTTAGTACACTCAAGCTCACGTTCTCCTGTATTGATAACAATATCGACATTAATTGAATTAATATTCAATTGATTTTTTTAATATTTTTAATATAAATAGCAACAATCAAACACCTAAGTGTGAAAAACATTTTATAGCTAAACATTTCAATATAAAATTTGATGAATCACGTTCGAACAACACCCCACCAGAATCAAATGTGGGGTAACAATTCAAGTACTATATGCGGAAAAAATTGCGTGGCCAACAAATAGGTATTTTTTTTATCATAAAAAATATAAAATTATAACAAACTCATAATACGAATAAAAAAAATATAAAATATGTACAATTTTTTTACTCGTACAATGCATAAGATTATCGTATGTATACAATAAAATTTTATTTAAAACAATTTTATATATATTAAAGTAATATTATAATTTTTTATATAAAAATTGAAATCTATTAAAGAAATAAATATAAAATTTTTAAAATATATTGTTTAAAATTTTATTTTGAACTTTTTTTTATTTTTTCGTAGTTTTTATCAAACTTATTTTAATTTTGATATTCACATATACACATTGAATAATTTTCTAAGTGTAAAAGTTAAAAAAGTGTAAATTGAAGAATTTTCACATAATATATTAATAAAAAAATATTTTTTAACAAAAATAATTAAAAATGGAACTCATATCATTCTTTTATTAGATTGAATGATAAATATAAAACTTTAATTATATTATTGTTAACAAATTTAATTTATATAAACAAAATTTTATTGTTGACAATTTAATTAATTTAAACAAAATTTAAACACAATAAATGTAACCACACTATTATTGAAGCCATTTTACTAATATCTCAACCAATTAATGGTGACACTTGGCAAGAGTACTAATTTAGAACTAAAAATCACTTTAATTGTTTCAATATGTTACTTATATATATCAGATTTATTAAGAGTTTACTTAAGGATTAAATAGAATTTCGGTTGAAATTGTAAAGTTGAATGTTTAAAAATTACTGTGTAAATTATACTATTAATCACAAAATTACGGGTAAGTTTTTGTTTTGGTCATTTAATTTAAAAAAAGTTAAAATTCTGCCATTGAACTATTCAAAAGTTTTTATTTAAGTCTTTGAACTATTCAAAAGTTTTTATTTAAGACATTAGACTGTTAAGTTTTTTTTAAAAAAAATAGTTCCACCAATGAGCTCCATGTGACAATTTGATAATCAATATGGTGGATTAGTACCCATCAACAAGTAGAATAATATACCTTAGATCTAAGTCGATCTGACAATCAGTATTGGATATTGAAGTCAGATTGAAGAAAAAAATTGTTTGATTTTGGTTTGCAAATTCATGAAGTCCAAAGATGTTCCATGAAAAAAAATTAATTGTAGATGAGAAGGGGAAGGAGAAGGAGAAAGAGTTTTTGATTGATGCGGACAGTACGAATAGAGAAAATCATATAGCATCGATTTTAACAACCAAATGATTTAAATGAAAACTTTTGAATAGTTTAATGATCAAAATAAAAACTTACTCATAATTTTAATGACTAATGTAATTTATCCAAAATTATAACATCTTAAAGTTTATATCTCACTTTAGTGGCAACCATAGCCAAAACTCTTAAAATGAAAACCAAAATGTTTTAACCCTTAGATAAAATTGAAATTTTCTAAATCATAGTTTTGTGATTTAATTTATCTCACTAAAATAAAAATCACAACGCCCAACCTTTATATATATATATTACTATGCGTTATAAATAAAGGGTGAAAAAAATTCGTACAATCTAGATTCCAATTTCAATTAGTCGAACAATAAAAAAAATATGTGCAAAAAGTTTATTAAGATTCAAATAGTTGCCATTAATAGTATTTCCATTAAACACATTAGATTTGATAAACTTTTTGCCCATATATTTTAGTTGTAAAATTTTTAATGCATGTAAATTATTACTGGTACTAAGAATTAATTGAAATTGGACTCTGGGCAGTGGCGAAACTAGGGGATGGTAGGAATCTAGTCCCTCCAAAATGAATTTTTTTTTATTTAGATTATTAAAAATTTTTAAAATTTAAAATTAGTAAAGGTAAAATTCTATTTTGACATCCTAAAAAATAAAATTTTGATTTAATCTTTTAAAAATTATATTTTTACTATAGTAAAAATTATAATTTAATTTCAACTTCCCTAAACAAAATTTCTGACTTCGCCTTGACTTTGGGTTGTACGAATTTGGTTGTATGCTTTTTTTTCACCATTTACTAACAATATGGTAAAAAAATTAATAATAAAGTTAGGTGTTGTGGTTTTTATTTTAGTGAGATAAGTTAAATCGTAAATCTATGACTTAAAAAGATTCAATTTGATTTAAAAGTTAAGAACATTTTGATATTCACCATTCACATTTTAAAAGCTGTCATTACTATCACTAGTTATATATGAAAATTTATATTTTATATAAAAATATAATTAAAAAAACATAATTTCATAATAATATATTTTCCTTTATAAAAAAAAAGATTTTTTAAATCATTTTTCTGTTGAGTTGGTTTTTGACTCATAACATCAATTTAATAAAATAGGGTTAAATTATATTTTGGGACTTGAACTTGTCAACTTTTTTCATATTGGGGTCTAAATTTTTTTTGCCCAAGTTAGGTTCTGAACTTGGCAAATGTTCCCTCCTAGAGACTTCAATTTTTTTATTCAAGTTAATCCTTGAAAACCCTAAAATTCAAGCCTTAATGTGAGAGTAATTATTAATTTCAAAGCTTAACTTAGACTAAAAAAAGGTTTAGACCTCAATGTGGGAAAAGTTACCAACTAAAGTTCAAACACTGATTTAGGAAAGACTTTTTATCTCACCTAACTATCATGGTTGGAGTTCTTTTAGTTTTAACTTCATGATAAAAGTTAAAAATAATGAGTACATTACACTCATGGCCACTAAATTATTAGTAAGTTTATGTTTTAATCAGTCAACTTCAAAATGTACAAAATGATCACTATATTATTAAAAAATATACCTTTAAATCATTGGGTTGTTAAAATCGTTGTTGTGTGACCTTTTTAGTGTCGCATTGCCTGTACCAATTGAAAACTCTCCTTTTCTCTTCTACAATTCATTTTTTTTCATGAAAGAGCTTTGAACGTCACAAATTTATAAATCAAATCCAAGCAACTTTCTTCTTCAATATCCAACACCGACTGTTAGATCGATTTGAATTTAAAATAAGTTTTATTTGTCGATTGATATTGATCCACCGTAACGATCGTCAAATAGTCGTTTGGAGCTCACAAGAAAAATTATTTTAAAAAAAATCAACAACCCAATAACTTAAATGAAAACTTTTAAATAGTTTAGTGACTTAAATGAAAACTTTCAAATATTTTAATGATTATTTTATAACATTTTAAAATTTAATAACCAAAATGTAAACATACTAAGAATTTATTGACATTGGATGTAATTATCTAAAAAAATAAATTAGATGTAATTTACCCATATCGTCTTCTTTTCTATATATTTATTATTTTCCAAAACCCTACCAACATATTATTTAAAAATTTGATAAAAGTTATTAGGGTTTCAATTTTGTCCGTGTTGTTTGTAATTTTATTTTTCAAAATATTATAAATGATAATTATTTTCTTTTTTTTTAATTTTTTTATATAAATAAATGTTAACTATTTAAAAATGTAATTTAGTTGTATACATTGATGAGTTTTTTTTCTTTTTCTTTATCCAACCTTCTAATGGTAAATAATTAATTTACATAAAATAATTTAAATCAATTCATTCAGGGGTGAAGTTAGAAAATTTTTTTAGGGGGCCGAAGTTAAATTGTAATTTTTATGATAATAAAAGTACAATTTTTAAATGATTAAATTAAAATTTTATCATTTTTAGGAGGGTTAAAGTACAATTTTATCTTTATTACTTTAAAATTTAAAAAAATTTAAGAATTTAAATGAAAAAATTTCCATTTTAGGGGGCCAGGACCCCTGCCAACCCTTGGCTTCGCCCCTGAATTCATCTCTATTCTCAAAGTTAATATATAATTGAATTAATATAAATTTGAAATACTTAATTTAATTGAAATCAAACATAATTTAATTTATAAAAAAGTCAAATATATTTAATTTTATAGTATTTCAATATGTAATTAAATTTTTATTATTTTATAATTAAAATGAACAAATTAACAAATGAATAAATGAAATAAATAAATACATAAATAAATAATAACAAGTGTATAATTATCTTTTCATTTAAAATTTACCTAGTATATGGATATAAGATGTTTTATGGGATTTTGTTTAAAAAAAAAATGGATATTTTTCAAACCATTAAGGGATAAATATATTTTACATTAAACTTAGAGGAGCGTTTAGTTCGTCGAATCTTAGATTATGTTTCATAATATGATTACGTGAATATAACATGATAAGTGAAATGTAAGACTATTTTGTTTGGTTCATTTGACAGGAATGTAAGATTCAAGTGTTTGATTGATGGAAGGTTTGATTGATGGAAGGTAAGATTATCTAAACACATATTTTACTCAATTGTCCTTGTTATAGGATTTATTTTTTTTTAAACAAGTTTAGTTCCTTTAACATGTTTTAGTCTTAACTTCCATAAAATTATGATAAATTATTACAATTATTATTTTATTATCATTTATATATTAATAAGTAAATATATTGTGTTGTTAAAATTTATAAATCTTAATTATAATAATTTATGAAAAGTGATTGCAACACCAACCATAATTAATATATTAATAAATAAATTGTTAAATAAAATATAGTGATTATAATTGTAATGCGTGACATCTATTGGTTCACTATTAAGAGAAAAATATATTTTATTTCTAATTAGTTTTAAACTTTATTTAGAAAAAAGCTTAAATTGATTAGAATAATAAAAAATAAAGGGTAAATTGGTCCAAGATTTAAGATTAAGCTCATAATCTAAGATTACCTAAAGAATAACCCGTAATGAGATTACACAGTATATTAAATGATCAGAATACTAAAATTCAAACTTTATAATTTTATTTTAAAATGTAGCGCTATGGATCATAATATATTACATTCGGCAAACCAAACGTGATCTAAAAAATATGGATGTAAAATTTTTAAATTCAAAAATCATCGCTTAGGTTAAACAAAAACAAAATTAAAGATTGGGGTAATTCATAATGCAAATTTATTTATTGAGTTTGCTAAAGGTAATCAAGGAAGATCCTATTATTCTAGGGTTAGTTTACCTTACGAATATTCCTTGAGATAGTTATACTATTATATTATATAATGATACTAGTCGTTTGGGGTCCAACAAGCATGATCCACCATCTGCCATAAGAACAAATAGAGGAGGGTAACGTATAAAATCTTTGAACAGCAATATAATATTATTTTATTTTAATATTTGTTATTAAACCCAGAAAATAAGGACAGAGATAATGATTTTTTTAATCTAGAATTATATCTAGTTGTTTTGAAATTTAATTTATGGTAATAATTAAGACTTGTCAAAGATAGTTTTTAAGATGCCATTTGGCACATCTAGAATGATATCTAGTGGAATAAAAATCAAGTTTTAATCTTAATTTCACAACAAAACGAAAGGTGGTATATTTTTATTATTTAGGTAATGGAATAAAATGTTAATTATTATATTGCCCTTTTGCCTTTTCATCCTTCTATAAACCATAATTCATAGCTTTTCATCAATGGTTTTTCCTTTCCAAATAAAGGCAAAAGTTAGGCAAATGATCTAACATTTGCTTTATTAGTGCCAACCTTTCATGGTTCATACTTTCTCCCTTTGTTTTTCTTCCTCTTTTTGTCATTTATTACAATTTATTTTTGTTTTGAATGACATACAAAACGATAATCATTAATAGTAATCTCGCATCAATATTAATTTCACACTTTATATATCAATTTTTATTTAAAAAAGAAAGACAATAATATTCTAGTATACTAAAATGGAAGATTATCCTAACAGCGGTGATCAAAATGGAAGTTTTTTTATTTTGATTAACCGAAATGAAAATGCTTAAAAAGTTGGATGATCATATGGGAATTTACACTTATTTTTTACCCAGAAGGCACGTGTAAAAATATTTAAATATTGCCTTCTAGAACGCGAGATTCAATGTGTCAATCTTCTTTTTGGAACCAAAAGGAAAATATACCAATCTTCTTCGAATCACCGACCTTTCAGTTTTATATGATTGTTCAGGTCAAAGAGAGATGTTTTACCACGCGCCCGACAGGAGCGTTTCAGATTTCTCCCCCTCTAAGCATTATCCACGTTGTTTTTTTGTAGGTCCACGATCATTATTATAAATACGTATAGATTTTTTGTTCTTTCTGGAAACAATTCAACATCTGCGGCTCGACGAAATTCCACACGTCTTCCACCCTCCAGCCTCAACCACGTCATAATTAATCGTAAAGTAAAACCCACTATTGCCACTCCATATTTGCTAACTGCAAACCCTGTGCAGTTATTATATATAAGCAAGAACAGTAATCCAATGAATCTGTAAATGCTTTAACATCACGTTGAGAGATCACTGAATCTTTAAAAAAGAAAAAAAGGGTTGATTTAACTTCTGATAATGTCATCTTCAAAAACTTTCTTTCTTGGCTCTTTTGCTAATTGATTAATAAATTTTGAGTTAATTCTTTAATATTTACAACAGGTTAAACTTAAAAGCTTGTGGTGGTCCGAACAAATGTGCTTTTGCCATTGTTCTGTTTTTATTTTACTTCTTTAAGAAATTTACTACAAAACGACAACGATTATATAAACAAAGAAAAGGAAGTTCCGCGTCAACCCTGTAATAATAATTAAACTGCCTTCAATATAATGACTGCTTTCGTCTCTAGAAACCGGCCAATTTCCTTGTTCGTCACTATGCTTGCTTGGTCTGGCAGATTAATGTGAACGCCAAGCAGCCATCTTTTTTTCTTAAATGCCACTACCTTGAGTCCACTCTTTGTTCCGGTTCTTCTTCTTTCTCTGTTTACTTACATAAAGGGTGGGTCTTCCCTTTCTTGTCTGTTTCTTCAAGTCGCCGGCATGTCAAACACCTGTTCCCACCGGCAAATTTTTCTTTCTCTATTTTTCCTGTTCTGTTTCACCTTCCCTTGTTGTGTAAAATCCGATGAACTTCAAATACTGCTGAGGTTAAAATCAGCTCTCAATAAATCAAGCACCGATGTTCTCGATTCATGGATGGCTACCGGTTCCGTTTGCAGCTTCAATGGAATCACCTGTGACGGTGGAGGGTCGGTTAAGGAAATCGAGCTTTCGAATCAGAAGTTGACGGGCGTTCTTCCTTTGGATTCAATATGCCAGCTTCAATCCTTGGATAAGCTTTCCATGGCGTACAATTCATTGTATGGTGCGATCACCGAGGATTTGAATAATTGTTCAAAGCTTCAATATTTGGATCTCGGGAACAATCCTTTCTCTGGTCCATTCCCTGATATATCAGCTCTCAGCGAGTTGCAGTACCTTTATTTGAACGGCAGTGGATTTTCGGGTCGTTTCCCATGGAAAGCGCTAGAAAACATGAACAATCTTACTGTTCTGAGCCTGGGGGACAACCCTTTCGATCGAACCCCGTTTCCGGATCAAATCGTGACGTTGAAGAAACTGAATTCGCTTTATTTGGCGAATTGCAGCATTGAAGGGAAGATTCCACCCGCCATTGGAGATCTCACCGAGCTTAAAGATTTGCAGCTCCAATCCAATTATTTATCAGGAGATATTCCATCGGAGATTGGAAACCTTCGTAAGCTCTGGCAGCTGGAGCTTTACGCCAACGAACTCACCGGAAAACTTCCTGATGGGTTAAGAAATATGACAAGCCTGGAATTTTTTGATGCCTCGAGCAACTATCTCGAAGGGGATATCTCGAAAGTGAAGTATTTGACCAACCTGGTGAGCCTGCAGCTCTTTGAGAACCGGTTTAACGGTGGAGTACCGCCCGAGTTGGGTGAGTTCAAGAAGCTGGTGAATCTGTCACTTTATACCAACATGTTGACTGGTCCCCTTCCTCAAAAGCTAGGCTCTTGGGCTGAGTTTGACTACATCGATGTGTCGGATAATCTCTTGACGGGTCCAATTCCTCCAGATATGTGCAAAAAGGGAACCATGAGAGAGCTCCTTATGCTTCAGAATCGCTTCACCGGTGAAATCCCGACGACTTACGCGAGTTGTGCCAGTATGAAGCGGTTCAGAGTCAGCAACAACTCGCTTTCAGGCATAGTTCCTGCCGGAATATGGGGATTGCCCCAAGTGGATATAATTGACATTGCTTACAATCGATTTGAAGGTCCAATTACATCTGATATCAAGAATGCAAAAGAGATTGGGATATTGTCAGCTGAGTTCAATCGGTTATCAGGTGAGTTACCTAAAGAGATTTCAGGAGCCACGTCTTTGGTTAAAATTGAGCTAAATGACAATCAGATGTCAGGGGAAATCCCTGATGGAATTGGGGAACTGAAAGCGTTGAACAGCCTTAAATTGCAGAACAATATGTTCTCTGGTTCCATACCAGACTCATTAGGCTCTTGTGCTTCCATCAGTAACATAAACATGGCTAACAATTCTCTTTCGGGCAAAATCCCATCATCTTTAGGTTCTTTACCGACGTTGAACTCTCTGGATTTGTCTCGAAATGAACTTTCGGGTAGAATTCCAGAGAGCTTGTCGTTTCTCAGGTTAAACCTTTTTGATCTGTCCTATAACCGTTTAACCGGTCCTGTACCCCAGTCTCTTGCCGTCGAAGCGTATAATGGTAGCTTGGCTGGAAATCCAGGCCTTTGCAGTTCAACTATCAAATCTTTCAAGCAATGTCCACCGGATTCCGGCATGTCGAAACATGTTCGTATGCTTATAGTTTGTTTGGCCGTAGGTGCAATCATGCTTGCTTCACTTGGATGTTTCTTATATTTAAGGAGGAAGGACAAAGATCATAACCGTTCATTGAAGGAAGAATCATGGGATGTCAAGTCTTTCCATTTGTTAACTTTCACTGAAGATGATATTCTTGATTCCATCAAGCAAGAGAATCTTATTGGGAAAGGAGGGTCCGGGAATGTATATAAAGTTATGCTTTCTAATGGTGTAGAACTTGCTGTGAAACACATATGGAACACGGATTCTCATGGCCACCGGAAGAGCCGGAGTAGTAGCCCGATCCTTGGCAGACGTTCGGGAAAGGGAAAGGAGTTCGATGCAGAGGTACAGACACTGAGCTCGATAAGACATGTCAATGTGGTCAAGCTTTACTGCAGCATTACTAGCGAAGACTCGAGCCTGTTGGTGTACGAGTACATGCCTAACGGGAGCTTGTGGGATCGGTTGCATACGAGTCGAAAAGTGGAGCTCGATTGGGATACAAGGTACGAGATTGCAGTCGGTGCAGCTAAGGGACTGGAGTACCTTCATCATGGATGCGAAAGGCCAGTGATCCACCGGGATGTCAAATCCAGTAACATATTGCTGGATGAGTTTTTGAAGCCTAGGATTGCAGATTTCGGACTGGCCAAGATTGTCCAAGCCAATGGTGGCAAAGACTCAACCCATGTCATTGCAGGCACCCATGGATACATAGCTCCTGGTAAGTTAAATTTCAGTTGTTTACTTCCCAAATGAAGCATTCTGTCACAAAAGTATCTTTTACAGATCCTGTTTTATTACTAGTACAAATGTTAATTCTGCAGAATACGGTTACACCTACAAAGTAAATGAGAAGAGCGATGTGTACAGTTTTGGAGTAATATTAATGGAGCTAGTGAGTGGAAAAAGACCGATCGAACCAGAGTTCGGAGATAATAAAGACATAGTTGCTTGGGTTTCAAGCAAACTAAATAACAAAAAGAGTGTTTTAAGTATAGTGGACCCTAGAATCCCAGTTGCTTTCAAAGAAGATGCTGTGAAGGTGCTGAAAATCGCCATTTTGTGCACGACCCAGCTGCCGGCACCTAGACCCACCATGAGAGGCGTGGTTCAAATGCTGGAAGAAGCTGAACCATGCAAATTGGTAAGCATTGTAATCAATAAGGACGGTGAAGTGAAGAAAAAGGAAGCCATGGATTCTGCCGACAAGTTCAACCTATAGTCCCAAATCCTGTAACGTTGCCAGCTATTGTAATAACCATTTTTGTACCATATTGTAAAATTGAATCAGCTCTGATCACTTGTAAAGTATCAGCTAGAGCCTGTAATAGTGGTAGTACGCTCTATATGAGACAAGAACAGCCAGTTTTCTTCTCTTGTTTTCAGCTGAAATCAGCCAAAAACAATAAACACTGTTATCATGAAATCTTATGACATTAGTTGTGTGAATGATCCTTGGGAATGGGATTGACCCTTTGGTCTTTTACTATTCTGAAACACTTTGATCCAACAGGTTTTTGTTGCATCTTGTAACATACAAGATTATATTGGCGTTGCGTCCACTCTAAATGTCGGAAAACAAATTCCATATCTTTTAGGGCTTAGCTGACCAATCAAGCAAGAGCCAATTTAGATGATGATTCTAATTCTAGAAGCCTAAGCTTGATCTCAAGTTTATATTATTTCTAGGGCAATGGTGACCGATGTTTTTATTCTTCAACTTTGCATAGCTGTGACGTAACACTCCTGTTATTTTAAACCATTTTAGTTTACTTATACGCAACAGAAAAGCGGCAATGAAATGCTGATCTCAGCATATAAGTAATTTTAGCAATTTGTTGAGTATTAACTTCACATAGCCTCATATATGTTTCTCTATTTAAAATGCAATTTGATGAAATATGTACATGATATTATTCTTTCTAAGGGTTTAATTTGTTCAAGTATTTCACATTTTTTATTTTATTTTAATCGTGATATAAAGTTTGTAAAGATAAAATAAATCAAAAATAAAAAAGTATAAAAATTAAAACAAAAAAAAATAGCGTGAAGTAATGGAGACAAGAAATTTAAATTGTGGAGTCAAATTTTAAAAAGTTAAAATGTTTGTAAAACTCATATATACTAATATATCTTGATAAAATAATGTATATTATGGTTAGAGCAGTTGTTTTACTAAATTAACTCAAAAAAAAAATATTTACAAGAGTGATCAACTTTAAAAATAATGACAATAATGACTTGAAATAAATAGTGGAGGATGATCTCGACATCCTTACGGTTAACACCCAAGTCAATTATTTTCCCATCATTGACTGTTGATTGTTGGGGAGGAAGGTAAAAAAATATTTTTATGGTACTTGCCTCTCGTATGTTATTTTGAAAAATTATCATATTTTTTTTGTAAAAATATTAATGTGTATGCACGAGAATGAGAGAATTTTGAGAGAAAAGTAATGAATGTTTAAAGAAAATAAAATGATTAAAGATTTTTAAATTTTAGTGGGTAGAGATATTCTATTATTTTTAATTATTTTATAAAAATTTTGGTAAATAAATTTCAAACTCTTACGGGTGAACTTATCAATTATATATATTTTAAAAAATCAAGAGTAAATTTTTATTTTCTTTAATTGACCCCACAACCATGCATATAACTTTGTTAATGAGTACATATGGACTGTCATGCAAGTTGTCGTATTTAAAAATTTAATATTTTAGTTAGTATTTTTGTTAAAAAAATATCATTTCAACTTTTTTTTTCAAAAGATTTATGTGATCAAATTTGATTCTTTTTAAAAAGTTATGGGTCAAATTTATTTAAAAAAATAGTGAGGGTGGAATTGACAAAAATATGTAAACATTAAGAGCCAAATTTGACATTATATCGAATGTTTTCAATGAAAAAACCTTTAGTTATTTGGTCATTTTTTTTGTTAAATTTTGCTATCGATCCTTGTATTATGCGTAAGTTGTGGATTCAACCCATAAACCTTTAGTAATTTGATTTTTTAGTAACAGTATTTTTCAAATTTTAAAATTTCAATCTCCACCCAATAATAGACATTATATTCATTAAGTTATGATATTTCTAACATCTAACACAAAAAACATATTATTACCTATGTAATGTCATCTCATATTGCTATTTTTATATATTTTCACTAAAAGGTCGGCTAAATGATTTAACAATTATTATTTGTATTAATATTAAAATTATATAATTAAAAAAATATAGAAATTAAGAATGATCCAAAATAAAATTTAAAAAATTGATGAAATTAATATATATAAATTAAATTCATAACTTACATATAGTATTGAACTGATAACAAAACCTGTCCTTTATTATTAAAAAATAAAACCAAGAGTTATAAATATCGCTGCAACTTATATAATTAGTATAGCTTGGCCGGATCTTAAAAATATTGAATGTTCAAATATTGTATTTATTATAATAGTTTCCTATTTATTAAATATCGAATTTGTTGGTTTTCAAATATTATCATTAAAAGAAAGTATGGGTAGGCCACCCGGCTTTAGCCCATTTACACAAGATTTTCAATTATCAACGTCTGGGTCTTGAGCTTATTGACACAGACAACCCAAATTGATGTTAAATTAGTAATTGTCTAAAAAAAGAAAATTGGGTATGGGCCTACATGCATGTAATAAAAAATGTGTTGGAGTCATATTTATATTTACATGTAATACAAATTAATACAAATCGTTGGAATGATATTATGTTTACTTGCATATATATATATACTATTGTCAATTAATTTTATGATTGATATTCTAATAGTTGGTAAATACATTATGCTTGTATCTTTTAGGTAAGTGGTTGTGCGTAACGCATGTTCAGTAGCAGAGTCAGAAGATTATTTTGGGTGTTGGAATTAAATTGTATATTTTTATAATAGTAAAAATGTAATTTCGTTGTTTTAATAATCTATATATTTATAAATTTTGGAGAATTAAATAAAATTTTATCATTTTAAGAAAGGTCAAAGTGTAATTTTATCATCATTAATTTAAAATTTTATAAATTATAAAAAATTTAAATGAAAAATTTTCTATTTTAGAGGGATCAAGACCCTTGTCAGTCTCCTAACTCCACCACTGCACATGGTTTATTTTGACGAGACACTCTTGCTTATTTATTGCCTCAAAGATTTCTTTGAATGAATGACATTTCAAAAAAAATTTTCGAATGAGTTTACTTTTTTTTTCAACCCTCATAATTAACACATCAATAAAAACATTTTTAAATTTAAAAGGATTTTAATGATAGTGGAGTAACCAATTAAAACATTTGAGTCTAGGTTTAAAAAGTATATTTCAATTAAATTTATTTATTTTTATTGTCTTCATGTTATTTTATGGTGTTTAAAATATTTAATTTTTATGTGTTCATAATTAATTTTATGTCGATTTATACTGTATTAAAAATGGTCTGATGAAAATTACATCCAATTTTCGTAGAATTATTCATTCTCCTCACACACCTGGCAAGTCGTCTTGATATTTTATATTCTTTTTTCTTTTTGAAGTCATATTTTTATATCATGTTCGTACTTATATTTTAAAGCTTTACAAATCCTATTACTTTTTTGTGTGGATATCGTATTTATGTTATTTTTGTGTGTTATGTTTTGTATATTTATTAATAATGATTTAATTTAGAGAATAATTTATTTATCTATGTTCATATTGTATTTTAATTCATAATATATCTTACAAAATGTATTATAATTTTTTAAATGCAGTATTTCGACATGTTCATATATTTGAGTCACGATAAATTTTTTTCGCAATTTTAATTATTTCAATTTTTTATCAAGATTTCATAAATTATATAGTTTTAATTTTAAATTTATTTTTTCTAAGAATTAAATCACTACGAAATTATATTAAGGATTGAGGGAGAGGGAAAAGCTTGTATTGGAAGCAAAATTAAAGTATATCTAAATTATTTATGTGAAATATCTTTGTTGATTCTTACATACACTCTCAAAAGTTATTCTCTTTTCTTTGTTTATTAATCATTCACTCACTTTGGCAAATAATATTGATTGATGAAATGAAATAGGCAAGAAAACTAATTTTCTTTTTCCTAGAAAAGTTGGTGTGAAAGAAAAATGGAAAAGAAAACACCTTAGAAAAATGATAATTGTGTATCTAAAGTTAGGGTATTCTATTTAATTATTTATTTCTCAGCATTTGGGTATCAATGATCATTTACTTTAGAATTTTTTTGAATGAAAAACAATATGTAATGGTGAATTTTTTTATATATGAAAACTTTCATATTATAAATTGAGTTATAAAATAAATCGTAAATTTTATTTTCATTAAAATATAAACCGATGAATCACCTCATTCACTGTTCTGTCCACAATCTCCACTACAGCAGAAG
Organism: Gossypioides kirkii; assembly: GCA_005610355.1. Taxonomy (NCBI): domain Eukaryota; kingdom Viridiplantae; phylum Streptophyta; class Magnoliopsida; order Malvales; family Malvaceae; genus Gossypioides; species Gossypioides kirkii. The sequence continues at coordinate 15,790,944 of CP032247.1, read as the reverse complement.
TGTGATAATTAAACACCATCGCAACTCTTGCAATAAGGCAAATGGATTGTAATTACACATTTTTTTTTATTTGCTTTGAGGGAAGGTCATGAAGGGCACATGTTTTATATTCAATTCTATCATCTCCTTAGCCTCCAAGAGTTTTATAGGGTTAAACCTTACATTATAATTTAATTTTGTCTAGTCATATTTATTTATTTATTTATGTCTGATCACAATACTCTAATAATCACTGCTTAAAACTTTTAACAAATTTTAATATATATATATATATATATAAATTCTCAATTTTGTTTAGTTTTACATTCATTCAAAATGAATTTGGACAATCAATTGTCCCTATTCATTTAAACCTGGATGACAATGTGTCTAAATTCATTTTATACGCATATTTTACTTATTATTTTTTAAAAATATATATATTTTTTACTTTTTGCTAACATGACAGTCACATAACAGTTTTTGGTGATTTCCATCAGTCATGTCAATAATGTTAATGATCAAATTGATCTATTGACGATCTTTGTTAACAGAAAGAGACAATTAATTTTTTTGAGTCAGTGAAAACTCAATTTAATATATTTTTTTCATAAAAATTTAAATAATTTTTTATTTTTTACTGAGAGTTTTTTTTGACTTTTGAGGTTATTTTTTTGTTACTTATTCATCTACTTTAGATCTAGTAATTTGTATAGTTTTTATTTTACTTTGGAATAGACTAACATTTACTCTTAGAATTTGTCAATTATTTTTTGTTGATGTTAGTTTTTGAAATTTGATAAATTTTTTTCGTAAAATTTAATTTTATGGTAATGTGACATTTTAATATTGTACTACATAATACTTAAATTTTTTATAAAATGTATTGAGGTAGCACTAACACTATATCAAATTCCTATGCCATTATAAGAATAATTTTTTTTAAAAAATAAAATTTGAAGATAATGTGGACCAAAACGTTCAGGACTAAGTTGAGAAGAGTTGTCAGGATTACTTTTATAGGTAATAATCGTACTTATGGTCTAATTTTGTCTCCGGTCCCTCTGATCTTTGAACTTTTGAAAATTTCATTCTTCTGATTTAATTCCTAGAATTTAGTACTTGTAATTATCTTATCTGAAAATTAATATTTAATTAATAACACTATTAATTAATTTCCGTTAAATTTGAATATGTGCTACCAATGGATTTCAAATTTCAAATAAGAACTTGGAATATTAAAAGATAACATATTCAAATTTAACAATAATGTTATGAATCAGAGATGTAAAAAGGTTAAATTTTATGAAATAAAAGTAGAAAAAGAAAACTAAATTTCAAAGGTTTGAAGAGTATAAGGACTGAAGTCAAATTAAACCTAATATGTTAAATAATTATCTGAGAATCGAAACAACACCAAAGACTTTATGAAGAGCGGGCATCTCTGCTATAAGCTATTCATCCTTGAGCATATCATCTCTATTCCCCGCTCTATCCAATCCAATCCAAAGATTCCCCTAAGCTTATACAAAATCTTTAATCATTGTGAATATAGTAATTATATAAGCTTGTCAGTTGCATCCCTCTTAATTTCCACCAATTATCATGCAAACTTCAATCAACCTACCTGCAGATAACCTGATTAAACTACTGGTATTGTAGTGTTTTTTCACTTACTTTTAGCGTTAGTTCGGTTGGGAGGTGATGAGCTTTCCAGCAACTCTCTCTTTCTTTGAAACATTTGATTCGATCTTTATGAAAAAAAGCATATATTGAGATGTAAATAGAAGCTTACTTAAAATTCTTTGGTACGTTAACTTAATCTGATCCAGACAAACAAAAACAGGATTCACTGTACTATATCATATCAATCTCACACGTGAGAGCAAATTCCTGTTGGGACATGGAAATGAAACAATGATATGAGCATAATTTTCCACAAGAAAATTAACAGCTAGCAGCATTATAAATGTATAGCAGTAGGACCCCTATAAAAGGAATTTATATGTTCGTACATTATTGCACCACGTACAGCGATTGAAGAAGAATCATGGTATCTTTCATGTAATGCCAGAAAAGCAGTTGGCTTTTGATTACAAAAATACATATCACACATGCTCATGCCTTGAATAAATTTGTATATTTGATGCATGTAAGTGGCAATATAGGCAACATGTAGACCTGCAAATTTGTGGAACTTTGGGCCATGGCCATCCACGAGAAAGCAGAACTGATCACATCAAGAGCCAAAGGGATGTTATTCCTGTATATAATATGAGGTGGTGGGGTATAAAACATTGAAAATAAAAGCCTCTTTATGCAAAAAGAAAAAAAGAACAGGGGAACCTGCTTTCTTTTCCATCATCGAGGGGTTATTACTGTTGCACCCCATGATCCCCTCAATCAGGTCATTTATATACTCACTTTTCCGCCTTTCTCTGCTGCAAACAATTGCCTTAACATTAAGCTTCTTTTTTCATTTTCTATGAAATGGCACCGAAATTTATTCATCTCCTTCTGCTGCTGCTGGTGCTTAGTTTTGTGTTTTATGATTCTTCTCAAGCTATAAGAGATGATCAGTTTCGGTTCTTTAACCTCATGAAGGCCTCCCTATCAGGAAAGGCCTTGTCTGCATGGGATGTCAGTGGAATGAAAAGTTACTGCGATTTCCGTGGTGTCGGCTGCAACCATAGAGGCAACGTTGAAAGCATTAACATCTCAGACTGGTCCCTTTCCGGCAATTTCCCGGCTGACGTGTGCTCTCATCTACCAGAGTTGCGCGTTCTCGATATCAGCTGCAATAATCTCCGTGGCAACTTTCTTAACGGCATCGTTAACTGCTCTCTCTTGGAAGAGTTCAATATGAGTTCCGTATACCTTAGAACAACACTTCCGGATTTCTCGAAAATGACTTCTCTGCGTGTGCTCGACTTGTCGTACAACCTCTTCACAGGTGACTTCCCCATGTCGATAACCAATCTCACCGATCTTGAGGTGATCTACTTCAATGAAAATGATGGCTTGAACTTATGGCAACTTCCGGGGAACATTTCTAGGCTCACAAAGCTCAGAGTTATGGTCTTCACGACTTGCATGTTGTACGGTTCAATCCCGTCATCGATTGGGAACATGACATCGCTTGTTGATCTCGAGTTGAGTGGTAATTTCCTTTCAGGTCAGATTCCAAAGGAGCTTGGATTGCTGAAAAACTTGCAGCAGCTCGAGTTATACTACAACCAGCACTTATCTGGCTCAATACCTGAGGAACTGGGAAACCTTACAGAGCTCGTAGACTTGGACATGTCGGTCAATCGGTTGAGTGGAAGCATTCCAGAATCTCTATGTCGACTCCCCAAACTTCAAGTCCTTCAACTTTACAACAACAGTCTTACGGGAGAAATCCCTGGTGCTATTGCAGAGTCAACAACCTTGACCATGCTGTCACTCTATGAGAATTTCTTATCGGGACAAGTTCCACAGAATCTGGGGAAGTCCTCCGCTATGGTTGTTTTAGACTTATCGGAGAACAACCTATCAGGTCCATTGCCTGCAGAGGTATGTCGGGGTGGAAGGTTACTGTATTTGCTTGTCTTAGATAACAAGTTCAATGGAAAGTTGCCCGATAGTTATGCAAACTGCAAGTCTCTTATTCGGTTCCGAGTTAGCAAAAACTACTTGGAAGGCTCCATACCAGAAGATCTTCTAGGACTCCCTCATGCTGCAATTATTGACTTGGCTGACAATAGTTTTACAGGTCCTTTTCCAAGTTCAATTGGCAATGCCAAGAACTTGTCCGAACTGTTCATTCAGAACAACAAGTTGTCAGGTTTTTTACCTCCTGAAATCTCGGGAGCTATAAATCTGATGAAGGTTGATCTCAGTAACAATCTCTTGTCCGGTCCGATACCAACCGAGATTGGTGATCTGAAGAAACTGAATTTACTGATGTTGCAAGGGAACAATCTAAGCTCTTCGATCCCCAGTTCACTTTCTTTGCTGAAATCTATCAGTGTTGTTGATCTTTCCAACAATCACTTGACTGGGAATATCCCAGAGAGTCTGGGTGAACTGTCGTCTAACACCATCAACTTTTCAAACAATGAACTTTATGGTCCAATTCCTCTCTCGTTGATTAAAGACGGGTTGGTGGAAAGCTTTTCAGGCAATCCAGGTCTTTGTGCTCCTGTCGAAGTTCAAAGTTTCCCCAAATGTTCACACAAGCACAACCAAAAGAAGCAAAATTCTATGTGGGCAATCATGATATCAGTCATTGTCTTCACTATCGGAGCCACCCTATTCCTGAGGCGTCGTTACAGCAAACACAGACGTGTAGTAGAACATGACGAGACTTTGTCTTCATCATTCTTTTCGTACGATGTGAAGAGCTTCCATAGAATATGTATTGACCAGCACGAAATCAACGAAGCAATGATCGAAAAGAACATCGTGGGCCACGGAGGGTCCGGCACCGTGTATAGAATCGGGTTGCGAGGTGGAGAAGTTGTTGCAGTGAAGAAGCTGTGGAGTAGAACAGCAAAAGACTCCACTCCAGAAGATCAATTGATCTTCGACAAAGGGTTGAAGACCGAGGTCGAGACTCTTGGAAGCATAAGGCATAAAAACATAGTCAAGCTCTATAGTTACATCACGAACTTCGATTGCAAAATGTTGGTTTACGAGTACATGCCGAATGGGAACCTTTGGCATGCTCTTCATAAAGGATGGATCCATTTAGATTGGCCAATTCGACACCAAATAGCACTTGGGGTCGCACAAGGCTTAGCATACCTTCACCATGATCTGTTGACACCTATTATTCACAGAGACATCAAGTCAACCAACATCCTATTGGACGCCAATTATGAACCCAAAGTTGCAGATTTCGGAATAGCCAAGGTTTTACAAGCCAGAGGAGGCAAAGATTCAATCATTACCGTCATAGCAGGCACCTGTGGCTATTTAGCCCCAGGTATACATCTTTGTTATTCATATATTTCTGGTTTTTTTTTTAATATTGTTCAATTAAGTTCAATCAATGTGTTTGACGGACAGAATATGCGTATTCAAGCAAAGCAACGACCAAGAGTGATGTGTACAGTTTTGGAGTGGTGTTGATGGAACTGATAACCGGGAAGAAACCGGTGGAGGCAGATTTTGGGGAGAACAAGAACATCGTGTATTGGGTTTCGACAAAGCTGGATACGAAGGAAGGGGTGATGGAGGTGTTGGACAAGCGGGTGTCGGGGTCATTCAAGGACGAGATGATTCAGGTACTCAGAATCGCGATGCGTTGTACATACAGAAATCCATCCCAACGTCCACCAATGAATGAGGTTGTTCAGCTGTTGATTGAGGCTGACCCTTGCAGATTCGATTCTTGCAAGTTGTCAATTAATAAAACCAAAGAAGCATCAAATGTCACCAAAGTAAAGAACCAACCAGAAGTATGATCAGATCAGCGGTGTATGACGAAGAAGCAGGGTATCCACCATCCGCCCACCCTATGTTATCGGATTAGGATGTAAGTTTCAAATATAAATATTCCAAGTTATTTCATGTATTTGGAAGATTTCACCTTGGTATTCATATCAATATATGCGTGTGTAAAGACCAATCAAGCTCTTTTTTCTTTTGTTTTGCTCTTGTAATCAACTTAAGTGCTTTTATGATGATGCATAGCATCCTGTTAAGAATTTTGTTGTGTGTCTTCAAAGTGAGGAGAATTGAATATTTATAAGGCATGATTATCGTTCATTGAAATGACGTTCTAAATGGGTTCAATGTATGCCAACACGTATGTTGTCCTAAACTTAATATGTGTTCGTTGGTCCACTCGTTTGATTTCGTGCCATTTACCTGCCAACACTTAGGGACATCCGAACTAAGCTTGCGAGCTCTCCTCGCGGACCCTAATGTACGGGTCGCGGATCGATAATCCGGGTTATACTCAGGTTTCGAGTCGGTAACGGGAAATGTCATAACACATCCTATGAAATAATTGTGTATATAGCTCTTAATAGGCTTTTGCCCCGCCTCATGAGAGTGATTATTAAGAGGCTTTTATTTATTGAAATGGAGTGGGGGTAGTTCCAGGTTCTGATTATAAAAACTGTAAGGCAGGCATGATTCCCATGGTGAGGTCCACACCATACAAGCTATCGATTAAGAGAAGATGAAATTGCTAGACTGTTGAAGAAGCATCCATTGTCTCTACATGTAAGTTAAGAGACAGACGAAAAAGCAGAGATGCCTTCAGATTTCTCTTCTTTGATTCCATTTGTTCTTCTTTTGTTTTTTATTTACCTGGTTTGCACGAGACATGCATTAAGGATTCAAAGGGTTCGAGCTTGTTTCACCTTAGATAGTGAGCCACGAGCCATCGTCCACTCACAACTTGGACTACCCCTTCAATTCTTGAAAAGTATTTTTACAAGAACAGGATTCCTCCATTTTCTACATCAAATTTCATTTGAATATCTTCACTAACACTTTTAAACTAATAATATAGTATCAGTAAATAATGATGATAATCAAGTAAAGAAAGTTGATGGAAGCTGGTATAGTAGCTAGAGACATGTAGACAATGTTGAATTATTTGCATCAAATAATGCAAATAAAGTGTGTATGGTTTGCGGGGTCCCCATGGAAAGAATGAGATCCAATGGCAAAATATTATAGAGCTGCTTTTGGGGATGGTGGAGAGTCCATATGGAAAAGTGGGGAAGCTATGATCAATGGTATTGTTCTCTAAAAATCAACCAAAAGGACAGGTTATTAAAAGCAAGCTTGGGCTTTCCAATAAAGAAGAAAAAAAGCTTGACTATGAAATCAGAATAGAAGCTGCTTTCCAGGTTGAAGTACAATTTGAGGATAGACATAAGGCACAGAAAATGGCACATTTTTCAATCACATCAATGTTCCAATTAAGGCAAAGTCAAAATTTTATGAATGAATGATTCTTATCAAATTTACAGTTTCTAACTAGGGTTCCAGGCACAGAAATCAATAAAGAACTACCCAAAGGTCAATTTATTACAGATTATCTTATACTACAGGGTTAAACATCTGAAACCAAAATAAATAAGGAATAATGCAACATTTAGTCCTTGAAATTTGCAATTTTTCATTCTTTTTTTAATTCACATTAATCTTGGAGATGAACTTGGGTTCTGTTAAATTATGATGACATGACACTTTGAGATTTCACCTGAAATTTTTTTAAAAAATTTTGATTTTATTTTTGTAATTTATATAAAATTTATATTTGAAATAAATTATCACTTTACTTTTGTTAAAAAAAAACAAATAATAAAATTATGAAATAAATAATATGATCCAAAATATTTTTAAAGGGGTTATTTGAAAATTGAAATGATCCAAATAACAATTTACTTATTAAGGGACTTATTTAAATAAGGGTTTTTTTTTTTAGTATTTTACCTAAAATAAAATGATATATTTTTTCGATAAAGCATATAAGCGGCGATGATCCAAGGCTGAAGTTAGACAGCCCAAATATTATAAATTATGGGTTCAAGCCCAAATTCTTTTTCCCTTTTGGGTACGACTACTTTACTTGATTGGACGGTGGAACATAAATTTTACACACTTGTTAAATTTTGTTTTAAATTACATTTCTGTCATTTAACTTTCAAAAATTACAAAATAACCACTAACATTATTAAATTGTTGCATTCTTGTTACTGGGCTATTAACTTCAATTAAGAAAAATGAGAAGTTGAAACTTTCTCGTGGTTTGAAGCTTCCATTTTTTTTAATATCGAATTGACTGAATGGATCTCGAATATTTAATATCTAAGTGTAGAATTGTAACTTTCTACTGGCTTGATTTGGTTTTCTTGTCACTTTTCTTTTGCCTCGAATGTTTAAATGAGAAGTAGAAGCAGGAGCTATGATCTCTCTAAATCTCTATTGAAACTGCATTATCTAACTTGAGCCTTGCAAAAAAGGCCATGAAAAACTCCAAGCAAGCTTCTCCTCGAAATTAATGGTCGATGAGGTTTCTTATGCATGGTGGTGGAAGGAACCAAAGTATAATATTCATAAAACTTGAACTTTCATCACAATTTCTAAGAAATTAGATGCAAAAATTGAACACCAAATCATAGGATCAACATAGTGTTGGCTGCTTGATTTGTTTTTCAAGTTCACTGAGAAACTGCAACAAGACGTATTTTTTATAAGACATTTGGGTATTTCTACAGCAAAAAAGAAAGTGTAGGTTATCATATGTTTTCGATACTCAAATGTTTTTATTTTGATTTTTTTTCTTTTATCCTCATTATTATATATTTTAATTTATTTTATATGATAATTTTTTTTAAAAAAAGTAATATGAGTCGAGGAGGGCTTGGACTTGGCATAAATAATTCGAATTGGGTTTGGGCAAAAATTCAAGCCCATTTTTCTGGTTTAAGACCGGCCCGGCCACGATCACCTCTAATTGGGAGTAAATGACTCGAGTGAATGTTCTGTGGAAATTAGAAGCGCGTTGGCTGAACCAAAACTCCTAAGAGCAAACAATCCAGCTTTGGAAGAAGATGTTGAAGTTTCTATCCAAAGTGAAGATCGAGTTCAATGCATTGGACCCACGCATAGCTTCGTGCATGGAATTTTTAGCCCAGTGCAACGCCCGGAAAGCTAAAGAGTCTAACCCCGCCTGCCAACTTCAGGTCAAGCGCCGAACCGACGATCACCCACCCCAAATCACCGTTACTTTCGTCAACGGAGTGGAAGAAGTTTTTGATGCCACTTCCACTCCTGCTCAAACCATTAGGACTATGATCCTCGAGAAAGGTCAGATGCTTGAGACTGAGCAAATGTTCCGTGAAGCAGGCGAGAAGTGGCCCGTTATTATACCCGAGGAGGAACTTCAACAATCCTTTCCTGGAACCAAGGTTAGGGCATTTTTCTCTTCTGGGTTGGTTTTCAATTGTTGTTCTTTATGTTTTATTGGTAGAGGCATTTTGTCGAATAATTGGTATGTCTTGGTAAGTTGCGGAATTATCACATAATGTCGTCTGACTTCGACTCTATTAATATTCTGTTTGCTTAAAATGATAAGCTTAAGGATATCAAACCTGATGATGAATAGTTATTCCAAGTATTTGTCTTTTGTTTCTATTTTATGCTGTTATTTTGTTTCATCTCTCCAAATATATACACTACATTTTTATATATACGTGTTTTTTTCCCCTTTTTCTTCAGCCAAGGAAAGCAGAAGAGACGAAGCAGTAACTCCAATCTATCTGACCATTTTACTGGATGTCACTTTGGAAGATTCATAAATATTCCATTGTATGATGAAGCCTGAGAAAGTACCCAATATGAACATTTTGAATTCTGATTTGTGGTGCTAGAATGTGTTTTCTTAAAATTTTCTTTATCAACTTCAATTGAACTGTTACTGTTTGAGCTAATCTTTAGAACCCCATTTGGGGATTTGATTTCAATTATTCAATGTCATAAGAAAACTTTGTTTGCTGCATTTCGCTGTAATGGTCTGCAAATAATAGCAGGTTTGCTATCATATCATATGACTTTGTTTCTGCTTGCAAATGAATAAACTGTGGCATGCTATATACACCCTATCGCTGAGCACAATGGTTGAAACAGGCATCAAAGTAGTTAAAACTTTATGTCCCAGATTATATTATAGTGTTGGCTTTTCTTTATATTCAGTTGCTTGGTATTGTTCTTGATGAACTCTGTTTGAATCATCAATCATATGCATCATCATCTTCTTCTCAGGTGAATCATCTCAGTTTGCATATCTTTTGAAGTCAACCTGGCCAGGGGCAGACACCACTGCTCTTGCATTAAGGCCTTAAATGATTTGGTTACCTTGACCTTTGCTCCGTGAAAAGTTCTCTTTTCTTGCATGATCCTGGACTTGTTTTGCAGTCTTACTACCAATCTCGAACTATTGTTTCTGATGTCGAAGAACCTCTGATATCTATGTTTGCATTTGCTAGCCTGCCTTATTGTTTTTTATCTTTAGAAGAAGGAACCTTACCTTGTTCATTCCTATCATGTCTGGTTTTCCATGCAATTTTCTGAAAGAATTGCATTAATATGTGGTTTTGTTTGTTGGTCATTTCCATTCACTAATAAGAACCCAGTTCCCTTTATAAACTTTTTCCCGCAAGGGTCCATGTTTCCCATATCCAAACTCAGGTGAGTTAGGCATGGAAGCAAAACCAAGCCTAGAAGAAGTGGGAAAATTTAATCAATTTTGTTTTTATTTTTTGTCCCTTGGTTTAGTAAATTTATTTGCAATTCTAACAAGGTTAGAATTGACTTGTTAGAATTGGTAGGACATCATAAAGCAGAGCAAGTATTTGTTAATCTATGTGGATATATAACATCACATTGTTTGCTATGTACTGATGTTATGGATGTAGGAAAATCTTAGCTGATCATTCATCAGCAATGCTTGCATTAAGTTAGAGAAGCTGGATCAGCTGATTACAAGGGAAAATGTGAGCTTGTGCCCCCAAACAGACATAGTTAAGACTCCAAAGGTTGCCTAATGTATATGTGTATGAAGTATGAATACTTCCTCCCAAGGATCATCCCCAACAAATATCCCCTTAAGGCCAATCATGCATTCAGTTGCGGAGATATCTTTATACTTCTTAAAACTCCTCACATCCAATGGATCCTGCCATCTGAAGCAATAATAACCAGAAACACAATTAAAACAAGTATGGGACTTGCCCACTCCAGTGACTGAAGTTAATTGGTGGGTTGGGATCAAAACCTACAACTATTCAGCTGGTGATCCCATGTATCCTGACCTCCTGTAGTTAAAGGGCTAGTTAAAGTTATTTAGCAAACTAAAATTACTGCCCATTCTTGCAAGAACATCGTCCAGTTAATTATAAATTATTTAAACATTAGTTATATATGTTTAATTGGTGCCTTTGTTATCTCGGTACAATCTTGATGGTTTGCATTTAAATTAATGAGATGAATAAAAAAAAAAGACGAACTAGAAAAATAAATTGCATGTATTACTATTCATAGCGAATGTGTTTTATCAGTATAAGCAATAGATAATTTAGAGATTAATTAATTATTTCGAATTATTATTTAATTGATTGTAATTAAATAATTAAAGTTTGAAGTATAAATTAACTTAATTAATCATTTTAGTTTCATTGAACAAAATAATTAAATTTATTTACTCATAGGTATTAGTATGATAAAATCGAGTCATGACTTTAATGGAATCAAAAATTATTTAAATTAAATAAATAAATAACAATTTTGAGAATATAAAACAAGTTGTTGGTTTAGTAAAATTATACGAATTGATTGAAAAGATTAAGGAAAACTACTTAATTATACTCAATACATGGAGAAGAATTAGTACGCTCATAATACATGGGATGGGCGACACAATGTTCCCAAAGGCAGTGTGTGTGTCGCTGTCCACTCTATTATCCCAATAGAGATATGTGTTTTCTAATTAAAATATTATTGTCTTGCTTCTCATTGTTTAACTAAGACTTTTGTGACTTTTTCTTTTAAATAAATATCCTGGACTAAGTCAAATATACAATATTAAGACTTAACACTCTATCAAAATTTAGTGAGATTTATTATTCAAAAAAATTCTAACTTTGAGAGAATTTTGATTTTGATTTTTATCTAATAAAGAATTATTGATCTCTCCACTAGAAAATCAACAAAGTTTTCATTATGTTCATTGATCCATAAATCAGAGCTTGCACTCTAAATAAGTCGATGTTCAATAAAAACAAAAAATACCGTGTTGGTAAAAGGTCGAAAAATGACTCAAACCATTTATCTTAAAACACGTACAAATTTAGTAAGTAGTTTATTGTCATAAATAATATAATTGCTCGATTTTAGAAAAAAATATTTTCTCGTTATGCAACAAAACTATTTTCTAACCAAATTTTTCCAAATAGATGTAATACATAGATCCGACAATGGATTAGCTGAGAACAATTTACTAGGTTTTTTTTTTTTTTTTTTTTAATTTCAGTTGCTAACCTCTCAGTCAGTCATTCTCTGTTACAAGTGTTGCTTTATATTAGAATTTGAGAGTAGTTGGCATGAGACATGACAATTTTGCAATTCTTGTGAAGTTGATTAAAGAGTACTGCTATATTGGTGTCACTGGGGTGACTGGCGAGATCACCACTTGCCGCCATCAGTTGAAGGAACAAAAAAAAAAAAAACATAGAATAATTAAAGTCTATATATATTTGTAAATTTTCCATTTTATTTTTTGTAATTTTTTTTTGCAATATTTTGCAATCAAGTTTTAAAAGCTTTAGAATTTCAATCCATTGAGTTTATTAAATTTATTTCAATTTTTATGTAATAAAAAATGCAATTCATTGTCTTTCTTTTTTCAAAAATGATAATTTTTTAAAAACATTTTAAATCTCTCGTTACTATTTTATGAAATATTATTTTTCATATTCAAAATTATATTTTAAAAAACCGTAATATAATATATGTTTTCAAAAGTGATAACTTTTTACAAACTTAAAAGTATTTTTCATTATTTTATAAAATAATATTTTTTATCAATACACGTAATCAAATTCGTGCATTTTAAATTATAATTAATGGACCTCAGGAAATTGAGTAATTCTCAAGAAATTGAAATTTGAGGGATTAAGAGGATAATTAAGTTAAATGATTTTACTTTTTTAAATTTTTTTTATTATGTGTAATTATAATTTATATTACTAATCAAATAAAAAATTAAAATACAATTACAACAATAAAAATAAAAAGATACTTTTTTTTAATCATTTCATACCCATGATGTATGTAAGCGACAAAACTACAAATAACAAAATCAATCTGACAAATTTGTAGGGATCTTTTGTTGGCCCCACAGGTTTCTCCTGTTTTGTCTCTTGCAAACCAATGCATTCAGCATTATCTTTTTTTTCATAATAATTTATTTCATCCTTTAATTTTATAAAAAAAATTTAATTTTTTAAATTTTTTAATTTTTTTTAACTTTTTTTACGCATACACATAGATGGTACATCAATTTTTAATTAATTTTTCATCTATTTTAAAGTAATTTGACAAAAAAAATATAAATTTAATAATTAAAAAAACCAAAAATTAAATAAAAAACTAAAATGATTTTTTTAAAAAAATTATAGAACCAAAAAAGTTATTATGCCTTCATTTATTCTCTTGATTATTGGCTTTTTTAATTTTTTTGAATTAATATATATATATATTAGAGCTGATTGTGAGTCGAGTTCGAGTCGAGTTTCAACAAATTTTTAAGTCCAATTGCTAGGTCCGGGCTCAAGCCCGACCCGAAAAAAGACCTAAAATTTTGTCCAAACCCAAGCTCGACCCGACCCGGCCCATATTAATTTTTTAAATTATTTTATTATATACAACAAATTGAAAAAATATAGAATATATCAAATAAACTTAAAAAAATTAAAACAAACATTCAAAAATAAACCAATTTAAAATACATTAAAAATTCTTTATATTAAGATAGTTGCAAATAAAGTAGTAGAAAAATTAACAATAAAACATAAGTTCTATAATATTTAAATAATATTAAAAAACAGCGAAACAATAGTAAAAAAGGATAAAAATAACATTCAAACAACCAAAATAACAACAAAAACAGTAACAAAAATAATAACAAAACAACAAAAATAGCAACAAAAATAACAACAAAAACAGCAATAAAAATAATAGCATCAAAATAGTAAAAAAAAAGCATCAAAATAACAATCAAAATAGTAAAAAAAATCAAAACAATAAAAAATAACATAAAAACAACAAAAAACAACAACCAAAATAATAAAAAAAATAGCATCAAAACAATAATATAATTTTTTTATTAAAAATGGTTAATTTATTCTGGTTGGGTCGAGCCAGTTCCGGGTCAAAAAACTCTTATCTAAGGCCCGTTTAGAAAATGGACCTCATTTTTTGTCCAAGCCCATTTTTCGGACCTATATTTTATCCAAACCTTCTCATTTTTTGGACAGACCTTCGGGTCGGGGCGAGTGACCCGACCCATGATCAGGTCTAATATATATATATATATATATTAAAAATTGGGACAAAATTTGTATAACTCCAAATTAATTATAATTTTGTTTTTAATCTCAAATGCAATGTCACAAGTATTTGCATGTATCAAATTAATTGCATTATTGTAATATAGTATTGGTATAGCATTTGATATTTTCTCCTCAAATTTTTAGACAAACATAAAATAATCTAATAATAATATTATTAGACAAACAGTGCAGGGAAATAATTATTAATTAACAAAATATAATAATAAGTCATACTTCCCGTGTTTTAAATTCCTACAATATTCATGCCCCTTTGTTTTAATTTTTTTCTCTTTAAATTTAACAAATAATTAATAATAAAACAAAATACTTCAATCATTCTATTTTACTAATCCTTCTCTATCTCTTTTGTTAGAAAGCAGGTAGAATAAGTGAAATGGGAAGATAATGAGTTTTTGATGATTGAAATTCATGCGTTGTATGCCCCCAAATAAGAAATTTATGCATTTTTAAAAAAAAATTTAATTCATTGATATCGATATTATTATCAGTGTTGGATATCGTAAATTCGAATGTGTTGAAACGTTTTTTAAACATGATATAAAAAAATAGATATTATAAAAATATATAAAGAGACTAATGTTAAATTTTTTAAAAAAATTTAAACAAATTTATAAAGAAAAACAAAAGTAAAGAAATATTGCTATATAAGAAATAGAGGCAAAGTTAGAACCAAAAAAAAAAAAGAGGCAAAGAAATTGGAGAGACAAAAATGGAGCGAGTCTTACCAGAAACGGAACAAAGCTAAAGTTGAAAATGGCTTTTCACCGGCCTTTTCTTTAAATCCCACAAAATTTAATATATATTATATTAACTTGTTTGCAATTCCCATTTTAGACATAAACCTCATTTTTATCTTCCTCCCCTTTCCACGTTTCCCTCTGGAAAAAAAATATAACCTCAGAAAATAGTAATCAGCTGTCTTTGGGTTTTTTTAAGGGCTTGACCATAAACCCAGCGGCAAAACCTTAAAATCTGTCACTGTAATGGCTATCGAGGGGGGTTCAATAACCAAGCGACCCTCGGTCTTCAAGAGGTATACCCTCTGCACACCATTGTAAATCCGAGGTTATTTTTGTGCATTCACAGGAGAGAGAGTACAATGTAGCTCTGTTCATCCCCGTGTAAAACAACTCCCCTTCCCTTATTGCTTGCAAAAAGGCAGACAGGATGGAGCCAGGCAAATATAAATATTTTCATATATAGTTTTTTTCTTGCTAAAAGTAAAATCTTACGCCCTTTTTTAGTTTAGTCTCTTTTTTTTTCTGGCGTTTTTCTCTTGTTTTTCTTTTCTTATGAGATTTTAAAGGTGGAGGAGGAGCTTACAGTTCATCATCATCAACTATGGGCATTCGTAATCATCTGTCGAAATGCACCGAGGAAGAAGACGGTGGGGGTTGTGAAGCATTTTTCTTCATATTGTTATTATCATTTATTTCTCAAAGATACTTTGTTTTTAATATATTTACTGACCGTGATGGTGATGATGTAAGTTTTCCCCAGTTTTCCGTATATTGACTTTGCTTCTATAAATATAGAGATATAGTTACTCTATTTCTGGTTATGCCCACATTTTTTTTCATGTATCTCATATTTTATTTTTCACTATTTGCTTGGTAGATGAAGTGTGGTAGGAAATGTAGGTGATTCTGATGTTGGCATTTGAAATACAGAAGCCACCTGAGGATGGAATGGTTCCATTTGCCTTTAATGACATTTAGAAATTGTTTTCTATCTATAATTTCATTGCTGCATTTGGTTTCATTCTAATGGAATGATTCCATTTTGCCTTTAATGGCATTTAGAAAATTGTTCCCATATTTAGTATTATAATGGTCCCTTGAAAGCCAATTGCAGAAGAGTACTGGAAAAGAATCATTTCATTTGTTTGTGGTCCATGCATGTAACAAGCTTGGAGTTTTTTTATAAGTGAAACAGGGAAACAGTTGATTTATCAATTATGAGGTTTGAGGATGCCACTGTGATTGACTTTTCTGTGTTGATTTTACATTGATGCATTGTTGGGGTTTTGAAATTTGAGTGTCTTGTGGTTTTACTTTGCAAGAATTACTTTATAAGTGACAGCAATAGTGATGTGTAAGTAAACTTCCTCTCCACTGCATATTAACATCTTAAGCGAATAATGATGAGATAAAGTATGGATTGGTTGATTTCTGCAGCTGACATGAGTTAATTTAATCAATATTCCCGATATATGTGTGCTTTCAGATTTGGCTATCCTTGGTATATTGTATTAAATATTACATGTTCAGCCCTGTTTGCTATATGTCATTGGTGTGAACACTGCCTTTTACTGTCTAATGTGCAACTTACTCTTTCCTTGTGCACAGACAGTTGACATTTGGTATAAAATCCTTACCTAGGTTCCCTGAAAATCCTCTGAACAAGCTTACGCATGACAATCACTGAATGCATTCCTCATTCGTAGTCTGTACTATAGCTTGGACTTGGATCTCTCTCTTTCTGGTCTTATTTGTTCATGTATTAACCATGTGGAACAATGGTTCAGTAAATAAATTTTTAGTGCAGACTTTACAAGAAAATCTGATGACAAAAGGCTTGGTCAACCATGCCTGCTGATAGAGAATAGTTCTTTAATTTGATCCATGGATTCTGTTATATGATATGCTTTTTGTGTCCCCATCCTACTTTATGTTAAAATCATGATTGCAATTGCTTTCTGTTGATCAAAATATAGAGATATATATGCATGTTGTTCCCTGTCTACCTAATCGAAGTAAAGCTACAGTAGTCCCATTAAAAATTCACTTTGCCAATGTAACTATCAACTCAATATACGTTAGGCCTGGTCCTTTCTGTCTTTAATATCTCCTATTGGCTGGTTACTTTGTAGTTTCCTCGAGTTTTGATATACTGCTGAATGTTAATACATGTACCTTTCGATATCTCTGCATGTAACCGCTTGTGAGGCTAGTTCGTACCCTTGTTCATGCAAATATTTTATAGCTTTCTCATATTATTTAGATTGCTTTTATCCAGGTTTCAATGATTCAATTTCTGCTTATATTGTTTCTTCTGCAGCCTTCATCTGCATGATAGTCTTAAGTTCTCATTCCCGTGGCATGAGTATCTCTTTGCCGATTACATATGTACACAACATGATGCCATAATATTTTCTTTGGATGCTATTACAGATGATTACTTCCTCAGTTAGAATCCAATTCTACATCTTTTTTCGTAATGAAGTTTGTTTGAGATCATTCTTTGTAGAATTAAAAACCTCATGTAAATATGGCCTACATGGTTTTTCGCTACAAGCACGATTCATGTCCTGTCATCAAGTCTAACCAAGTACAATGATGTGACTCTGTAGTACCTTTTTCTAATGCCTTCCACCATTTTCTTTCATGCATCAATTCAGTCTTGACATGTTTACAATCTTTCCTATTGTCTTGAAGATCGGTTTTGATACTTATTCAAATGCATAGGTTTCTTCCAGTAGTGGGTGTATTTAGGATAACATTTTCGTATGTAGGACAGGACATACATTTTCTTTAGAGAAAAATCCGGCAGAACTTTGAAGAAATGATGATTGTCTGTCGTTTATTCATGTTTGTTTATGGAGTTTGCTCGGCCTGCATTTTTGTCCAAGGGACCAAATAGAAATAGTCAGACTCAGAGTAAGGCTTCTGTTTATGACATTTATGAAAAGTCAAATTGGTAGGTTGGTTCTGTTTGTGGAGTATTGAGTTCTAATTCAGTAAGCTGCGTTTAGCCTCAAACAGGACAGATATTTCAAGTCAGGAGGATCCTGGAATTAATGAGTTAATGCTGAACAGCTCTTTCTCCATGTCTTGATTTAGACAGATAATTGATTATCATCCCTTTTGTCGAAACGACTGTTGATTTAATTAAAAATCAATTAAAAATATATTATACAACATGATATGTTATTAAAAACAAAGGAAGGTCTTTCTTTGACAAATGTTCCAGCCATTCATGGCCTTTTTTCTTTCTTTTCATTTTCAGTTTTATTTATTACACTATGTTAATAATGGTTACATTTCAATTCTGATCCCTCTATTTTCAGGTTATACATAAAAGGTCAAATTTTAATTTGATCTCTATTCTATGCTCATTTTTGGGGTTTAGTTTTTAATGCATTCCGGTCATTGTATTTTTGTAATGTCATTAGTTAATTTAAATACTTAATATTGTTAATTATTTCAATTAAAATATTAACGTCAATGTTTTTAGGAACATTGTTTCAACAAAAACAAATTATTTTATCACAGAGGAGTTTTGAGTGAATTTTTTAAAGGAAAAAAAAATCCATATAAACAATTTGAATGCTATTTTTATTGTTATATGATTATCAAATGTTTTTTTTAATTTCAAAATGTCATATATAACAATAATTTAACTTAAAATTTTAAATTTGAAAAATAGATGAACTAGAATTTTTTAAATTAAAAGTAAGGATTATATTTCGAATTCATGAAATGTATAGACATCTAGAATACATTTTAACATTTTAATTTAATTTTATAATTGGGATAAATCTCAAAATTATACATGAACTTTGATTTAATGTGCAATTATATACATGAACTTTAATTTGGTACAATTATATATTTGGAATTCTAATTGTGGTTTAAATGTATGCTTAAAAAATTAATTTTGATTTAATCATACGCATTTAAAGAAATAAAGATAATTTATTTTTATATATGATAAATATAATTATTTATGTATGTAATATATAAACATAAAATAATTTTATATCAATAATTGTGTTAATAATTTATAAGAATTGGATCAAATAAAATTTTTTTGTCTAAAATTATACAAAATCAAAGTTCATGTATACAGTTGCACATTAAACCATAGTTATAGATTTAATATTTATCCCTTTATAGTTTTATACAAATAAATAATAAGGAAAAAAACATACTAGTTTTAGATAGGAATGCAGCGTATAGATACAGAAATTGATTTATCAAATTTATTTGAAAACAGGTACGAGGTGAAAATCATTGGTCCATTCTATCAGATTTGGGGCCCACTGACAGAAACGTAAAATCCACTCTTCTTTTGATAGCCCATCCACTCACCAGCCCCTTTCCATTATACTCAAATAATGTTTATATTCAATAATTTATTTCTCCGCGCAATAATTTATCTTATTTATATAGAAAATTCTTATTTCAGTTTGGTGTTACGAATTATCAGCAATAATTCAGACAAAATCAATTTTTTAATAAATAATATTATAAATATCATTATAAGAGTATTATTGTTTTAAAAACTTTCTTATAATATTTTTAAATAAAATAACTTAAATCACTTCATAAAAAATATGCAAAAAGATTCTTCTTAGAAAACCATCAACCTCTATAATGAGTCATGTGACATCAACTAGATTATATAAATTACTAAATTATGTTCAATTTTTAATATAAATATATAAAATGCAAATAAAAAATTCAATATTCGAAAAAATCAGAAAATATTCAATATTTTGATTTTACAAAAAATATATATTTTTATTTAAAATCTATAATTTATTTTAAAGATAAAAATATAGTTTTTTAATATTTTTTGTCTCACCCATGCAGATATAAATCAGTAATTTAATAGCTAAATTTTATAAATTTTCTTTTTTCAAAATAACCAAAAGAAAAATCAACCCCTTAAAAGTAATATTAATTAGTAGGTAGTTAGAGAAAAGCCAGCCAGGCAGGTACTGGCTTAAAAATAACGACAAGCCGAACCTCTCCTCGCTGGCATTGTTAACCGCGGTTAACTAACCCTGGTTTTTCCAACCTCAATTTGTTTTATTTTTTATAATTTTTTTCCCCTTCAAAGCTTTTTCCCCCCTATATAAACCCCTGCTAGTTTAAACAATGCCTCAGATCTCATATTCCGGAAGGCGTCTTGATACACGCCCCCATTTATTTTGTTTTTCAAACAAATTTTCCCTTCAATTTTCGAATAATTTCCTAGGAAAAGAAAAATGAGAGAGTGCATTTCAGTTCACATCGGTCAGGCCGGTATTCAGGTCGGAAATGCTTGCTGGGAACTTTACTGTCTCGAGCATGGCATTCAGGTACTGTTTCGTTTTTCCCTTTGTAATTATTTTAACATTGTGATTTGGTTTGATTATGTTTAAATTTATTAATTGTGTTTCTGTTGTTGTAAATTGTGATCGGACTCGTTAAAAATTGATAGATCTGGATTGATTGAAATGTTAGCTGAATGATTCCAGTTCTATAGATAATTAAGGCGAGATCTAAGGTTCTGAATGTGGATAATGGTGGTGATCTTTTTAGAATTTTCGATTTTCAGCCTGATGGCCAAATGCCAAGTGATAAGACTGTTGGTGGAGGAGACGATGCTTTCAACACCTTTTTCAGCGAAACTGGTGCCGGGAAGCACGTCCCACGCGCCATCTTTGTTGATCTGGAGCCTACTGTTATCGATGAAGTGAGGACTGGTACGTACCGCCAGTTGTTCCACCCTGAGCAACTCATCAGTGGCAAAGAAGATGCTGCCAACAATTTCGCTCGTGGCCATTATACAATCGGCAAAGAGATTGTTGATCTCTGCTTGGATCGTATCCGAAAGCTTGCTGATAACTGTACTGGGCTCCAAGGCTTCTTGGTTTTCAATGCTGTTGGTGGTGGTACCGGTTCTGGTCTTGGATCTCTTCTCTTGGAGCGTCTCTCTGTTGACTATGGAAAGAAGTCGAAGCTTGGTTTCACCGTCTATCCTTCACCTCAGGTTTCTACATCAGTTGTAGAGCCTTACAACAGTGTGCTGTCCACTCATTCGCTCCTTGAGCACACTGATGTCGCTGTTCTTCTCGATAACGAAGCAATCTATGACATCTGCAGGCGTTCTTTGGACATTGAACGACCCACTTATACCAATCTTAACCGCCTTGTCTCTCAGGTAACTATAAGCATTTTTACTAAAATACTCGTCTTTATGTTATGAAATTTAATGATTGTTGTTCATTCATGTGGTGTTTTGGCATGTATGATTCAGGTTATCTCATCTCTTACCGCATCTTTGAGGTTTGATGGAGCCCTCAATGTGGATGTGACTGAGTTCCAGACTAACCTGGTTCCATATCCCAGGATCCACTTTATGCTTTCTTCTTATGCTCCTGTCATTTCAGCTGAGAAGGCTTACCATGAGCAGCTATCTGTGGCCGAGATAACCAACAGTGCTTTTGAACCCTCTTCAATGATGGCCAAATGTGACCCACGCCATGGGAAGTACATGGCTTGCTGCCTCATGTACCGAGGAGATGTTGTGCCCAAAGATGTGAATGCGGCTGTGGCCACCATCAAGACCAAACGCACAATCCAATTTGTGGATTGGTGCCCTACTGGATTCAAGTGCGGTATCAACTACCAGCCACCAACTGTTGTTCCAGGAGGGGACCTTGCCAAGGTGCAGAGAGCTGTCTGCATGATCTCCAACTCAACCAGCGTTGCGGAAGTGTTTTCCCGCATTGATCATAAATTTGATCTCATGTATGCCAAGCGTGCATTTGTTCACTGGTATGTTGGTGAGGGCATGGAGGAAGGAGAGTTCTCCGAGGCACGTGAAGATCTCGCTGCACTGGAAAAAGACTATGAAGAAGTTGGCGCTGAGTCTGGTGAAGGAGACGAAGGGGATGAGGAGGAGTATTGAGGGATTTGCCGTTATCCGTTTGCTACTGTGATGCATTTTCTTGTTGATCTTGGTTGTGTGTTTTCAGGGTTGAATACCTCGGATGATGTACTAGTTTTTGGTATTTTCTATGAATAAAAGTACACGGTAAAAGTATAAGATCGAAGCCGTTCAGATTGCATTTTATTTTTTTATTTAAAAATGAATAAATTAATCTTTCAAAATTTTTTAAATCATTTGTCAAAATGCGGCTTGATAATGCTTCTATTGTACTGCACACTTTGAATAATTTATACCATCTTTCCAAGCAAAGCATAGGGTTATCGTGTTAGGAAGGTTGCCTGCTTGTTCATTTTAGATTAAAGTATATTCACAAAATATGAGCTCAAGTATTGTTGAGACCCGATCAATATTTGGCAAGTATTAAGGAAGGTAGTTTTAAGGCTTTTCTCACCGCGCAAGCACTGTGGAGATCAGCTTGACATCATTGCAAGAGTAAACAAAAGGAAATTCTTGAATCACAAATGAACACATTTCACTTTTTTTTTTGAACTGAACTCTGATAATACATTTTATTTGCAATGATTTAAATAAAAGGAAAAAAAACCTACAACAATGTCCATGTTAAATTTGAATTGAACTCTGAGAGTACCTAAAAATCACGAGATATAACACACTATTATTGATTGTTGTTGAGAAAGCTGTCACAGAGCGTTTTCACATACCTCATTTAATTTGACTTCTAGTACCGTCCCAACTTTTTGACAAGGTTATTCTCTAGTTCCATCCTCTTCTTCATCAATAAAGCATACTTGGAAACCAGTTTCTGGTCTTCAGCAGCCATCGAGAGCTTGCAGCTCAGGGATGTCTTGTCTAAATCCTTGTACATGCAAGACATCGGCACAAAACTGCCCCTTTTGTTGCACAACCAACCATGAGCAGCCCTCAATGCAGCTCCCAGAGATGCTGAATCTGTTTAATTTACCAAAGCATGCGGTAATCATGTAATTCGGACTTCAGACTTTACCATTATATAACAAAAAGAACCGCAAAAAGGATGAATTCATTGACTTAAAAGAAGGATAAGTACATATAGCAACAACATACCAGGTCTTTGAACCGTATATATATCACAGCCAAAGATTGATGCAATTGCTCTGAGAATGCTTTTATTTGCTGATGCTCCACCGGTAGCAATGATTCGTTTTGGAGGAGAAGGCATTCCGAATCTTTCTGCATGAGCACGCATCGAGAGAAATTGGCCCTCAATCAAGGCACGAACCTGCAAACAAAACCCATTGTTTTTCAAGAAACAGCGATAGTGATACTCATCAATGTATAAAAATAATAATTATTTCACGAATAATTTACCTCGGAAGGAGGATCAAATTCTTGGACTTCCTGTAAATTCAAGCCATCCAGAGTTTCGCCATTGAAATTTTGAAGAATGTAGCGGTGGAAGCCAACTGAATTTCAAAAAAGAAGCTTTAAGATAACCATTGGGCCTAGGAAATACACAAAATTCAGCAGATTGAAGATTGCTCAACAATACAAATTATCACATACATGTGCTTCATTCCAGATTGCAAGTGTAATCAACTTACCACATCATAAAAGTTTCCTATCTTGTTCTTGTGAATTCCATTATTTTAATTTTTAATGACTTTAATTATTAGTTAGCAATATAGCTATGAAACTAGACAACCCATTTGGCGGGTATTTTGTTACTCAAACCTAAAACCTGCAAGAAAAATCTTGAAACCCACCAGGCATTGGAGGAAGAATCTCATGGTCCTTGTAATAGAAACCTATCTTCCCACCTGTTGCAAGAAATAGAATAAGAAATAAAGAACAAATAACTTTCATATACAGGAAATGTCCTTAGAAGACATAATTTACTGACCATTTAGTGGAGGAGTTTGCTCGAGAAATTTGTTAAAAACATCCCAAGATTTCTCAGCATAGCAATTACGTACATCTAAACACATGGAGACTTTGTTAGATAAATACACAACCAGCTTAATACCAAACAAAAAGGAGGAAGTTTATGGTACCTTCACGTGTCAAAGACCCATTTTTGTACACCAACATTACCATGTAGCCTTCTGTATCAACAGGATTCGGGAAAACATGCCCTTCTAAGCCAGGTTGAGGATCCTTGGTGATTCCAAAGACCTGCAACAAGAATGGGCAGAATCAAGTTGGAATACATCCATGGGGGCACAGCTTAAGACGGACATCAACACTTCTTTGCACGGTAGATTTAACAATAAGAACTTGAAAGCGTAACTTCAAAGCCTTGAAAAATACACCTTGTGACAAAAGCTGAAAATTATTACCAAAGAAAAAAATCTAATACATCAAAGGGATAACTTGCTCCACTGCAAGTGTTATTTGATCCATTTTTATTTTCCCGAATATGTACTTGGTGACGAAGATCAAGCTTGTAGTGCTCTAAGCCCAATGTGTTCAACGATAAAGGAAAAATGTATATAGTGCAGAATAAATTGACAATTTCCAAAGGAAAATTCTATCTACTTAAAAACATTTTAGAAAGTTTCAGAAGATTACAGGAAACAAAGAAACAAAAGAAACACAAAGCAAAATATTATTATCAGTAACGCATGCGATTAGAATCATGAAAAGTATAGGCCCTACCACAAAGCAAAGGAACATTCTGGCTTAGTTGTATGGTCAAAGCAAAAAAAAAAAAAAACAAAAACTTCAGGGGAGTGTCAGACATGAACTCTGAGAAGTATAGGCCCTACGACTTAAAAGGTTCAAACAGGAATCTTTGTTGACATGGTTGGGACTTAAACAAACTAAAAGATTCAGGTGATGTTGCTTACAATGATTCTTTGAGTCATTGTAAGCATGGAGATAATCACTGATCAAATAAGGAGGCATAACTAGCACTTACAGTGTCACTGGTGCCCAAACTGATTGCTAGATCCCCAGGAGTGTTTAGAGTTAAACCTGCAGGCCCAAACTATTTTAGTTGATGAAAACAGAAGAAATATAGACTAAATATTTGAATATTTAATAGATTAAATACATTTAAGTGCATACCAATTTGGTTGCCAATACATATTACGCTCTATTCACTTCTATGTGATAGATTGAATATTTGAAGGACAGAATAATACTACTTAATTTAAATATAGACTTTAAGTGCATATTGGGAGGAGACTGCTATAAACATACATTAGGGATTGATTAGAAAACTAGAACAATTTTGAGTAGTGGAGATCTAAGTCACATAGAGAATTCAATTAATAATAGATAAAGAGAGTCATGGACCTGCTAAACTGTTGGGATTGTCTCCAGACCACTGAACCACCAAGCAATTCTTATTGAACTTATACCTGAAAAGACATTAATGAGTTTCAACCTGTCTCTACAGGCACAAGTATGAACAAATACAAAAAAACAAAAACAAAAAAGTATTTTAATTTATACCAATGCATGCTGGGAAATATATGCCTTCATTCAGTATACGAGCTCATATACACAACCACTTCCCACAACTATATGCATGTTCAAGCAAATACTTTATCAGTATAGATACATAGGCCCTAACGATTTGAAGGCCATACACGCTATAACCCACATGCAGAGTGTTGTTCATCACAAAAGAGAATGCAAATAGTAAAGTTTAATACCAATTTTTAACCCTTTGAAATGTCGGTAACAAATCAACAAAGGTGAACCTCCAACAAAAAAGATGCCACTAACCTCTCCACAAAATAGGATGCTATAGAACCAGCAACAGCATGTGCAGGAGCTAGCTTTCCAAGCTTTTCCTCCAAACCTGGAGCTGTAGCCTGTAATAGAGTTAAAGTTCAACAATACCATTATTCATTGATTAACATAAAAAATAACAAACTTAACATAAGAAAAATAAATCAAAAAGATTCAGAGATTGATAAATAAACCACAAAAATCAGATAGCATGCAAAACAAACCTCCAATGCAGCTTTTGACCAAGCCCTTTGCTTTATATCCATCAAGTTCATCCCTGCACCATCAGTTGTATCAATACAAGCATAAGCCCCTAAGAATAGACATGCCATGAAAGAGCTAACAAGAGAGATCCTCTCAGTGTTCTCATAAGTTTCTCGTTGCGTCTCAAATATCTTCCGAATTTGTGGTCCTGTATATCTCTCATAAGCACGTGAACCAGTAATTTTAGACAGCTCCAATGCACCGCCGACAGCTTTCTCTATTTCTCTACACTGAGCAGTGGTGCTGCAGTCCATCCATATCGGTGATTCCTTAACAGAAAAGGCATCGCGGAGCTGATCAACTAATGGCTTCTTGGGGTCCAATGATGACAACAATGCAGAACTACCTTTCTTCCAATAAACACTGCCATGTTGCTGTCCACTACCAGAAACAGCAGCAATCTTCCCAAAATCCAAATTGGATTTAGAAAGCCTTTGAAAAATAAGATCCAAAGCCTCCACCCACATTATGGTGGGTGAAACAATTCTGCCATTAACATTAGGGTCTCTGTAAACACCATCCTTGGTCTTATAATGAGGCAAATCAGAGTCAAAGTGGATCATCTCTGAAGCAACAATAACGAGATTGGAGTCCAAAACAGTTGCCTTCAACGACCTTTACTCAATGGGGGAAAAATAAAAAGATCAAACATGAGCTTAAATACATTCTAAATTTTCATCCAGCATAGTCCTAAAGAATAACAAAACATTAATTGAACCCATTTGGATAATCATTAAACCTTGATCATAACAGCTTCTACAACTCAATTTCTTTACAACATAACAACAAATCCGCTATTGGGCTACATGGGTTCTTCCAGTTTTTGATTTAGAATCTAAACCCTGATCATAAAGGCCACAAAATTTCAACCTTTTTTTATTAAAAAAAACATTTTTTTTTTAACATTATAACATGAACAAATAGGTAGTTTAATGACATTGGAATTTGGATCATGTAGCAAAACGGAGATGAAAGAGAGAGCTTACTGAGTAGAACTATCAAACCCAAGGAAGAGAGCGTCATTAGGAAGAGATAAATCCCCCATCTTTGTAAAGAAAAGGAAATCAAGAGAAAACAGGCAATGGTCGGTGTTTTGGTTAAATAGCAGAGGGTATAGAAGATAAGGATAAGTACAGATCAGTATTCAGTAATCAAAGACTTCTTTTTACTCCTCCCTCCCACCGAACGAGATCCTACTACTCATATCAAAATTTATTTCTTAACACATTTATTAAAAATATATTTATTTCGAAAATTTAATTAAAAACATATTAAAACCTTTTACTTTATAAAAAATAATTTGCATATCTTACTTTCTGTAATTAAATTACTTTTAATTACAAACCAATAATAAAATTTCACTATGAAAGAAAGAAATTACTAAAACAAACCAATTGTGATGAAGAGTAATTATGATCAATTTAAGTATTTGTAAAATCTCTTTTTCCTTAATTGAGATTAATTATTATATTTAAAATATTTGTTACCATAGCATTTTGTAAGCTTTTTCGTTAAATTATCTGTTAATAATCAATTGGAATAGGTATTGATATTATAATCATAACTAATTAAATTAAATATCTTTTTATAAAATTATAAATTATAAGATATTTAGACCAAATTATAAACTTTAGAAGTTGGATCCAAATTTAGATTAATTTTCAAGATATATTATCATGTATGGATATTAAGGTTTGGTTGACTATCGTTCAAAATATTAATAAAAATTATAGTCTAAAAATTTTTGTTGTCAAAAAATTTTCTCAAATTATATTTTTTTAATCGAATCGAATATTTAAATATAATTTCATGATTATTATAGGTCAAACTATTATTCTCTATTTTAAAAAATCGAAATAAATCAAGAATTGACACTTGACATGTTTAATTATATAAAACATAAAATTTAATATTAAATAAAATAAAATTATTATTTAATCTTATATTCCTATCCTCAATTTTTATCTTCTTCCTGCTCAATTCCTCCATTTAATTTCATCCTCGCTGCCATTATATTTGTTTGTGCGGCCGTCATGCCGCCCACCACCACCGTAGTATGTCGACACCATCACCTTCCTCTTCATTCGTGGATAGCTGCCCCCTCATCTTGAACATGGCAAAATATTTGTCATTTTCTATGGAATTTGGCCAAGTTCGTAACCTTTTCTATGGTATGATTTGAACAACTATCAATATAAAATCACGAAGTCCCTTTCGGGTATTGTTGGTGATGAGCAAGAGGGAAAGCGGATGAAGGTGAAGATTTATTATTTAATATTAAATTTAAAATTTTTATATAATTAAAAATGTCAGGTCTTGATTGACTGAAGAGTTTGTTTCTAGCAGAGATAAATGTTAGGGTCCATGATGGTTACAGAAGCATCTTCAAACCTATATTTTACAGTCAATACCGATACAAGTATCTACCTGTTAGATGTGTGAGTAATTATTACATAAACCCTTCTCACCCCAATCAACTATTAGATTTTCTTTTAGTGTTATGCTACATGTTATGTGGTGAGAAGGATTCATAAAATAATGTTAATCTAGCCACTGCACCTTCCTATACGCCATTGTTGCTCTTTTGTGACTGCGATGCTCGAAAACTAGAAACCGAGATCACAAGCTCTGCATTTCGCAGCCAATATGGAGACCAGGGATCGAATAAAGTGGAACAACAGAAATGATGGACTGCTTGTGACAATTATTTAAACAGATTCGGAAATGACCACATAATGAAGCGAGCAAAAATGTCGGATTCCAAAAACTCGATATGTGCAGCCCGTCCAATGAACGAGTTTAAGTTCTTGCCATAAGCGGATGTGTCAAAGTTGACATCGCATCGCAAGAACACTCGATCTTCATTTGTAGGACCTCGTAACTGGTCCAAACAGGAATTCAACATCTCCAAAAATGCTTTTCCCTTTTTCGAGTTGTCCACTGATGCTGCCCTGCATGACTCGATCCTCGCAGAATGATACGGGACGTAGCCATCCTGATAGAAAAATCATGTCTAAATGACCTTAAACATGGAACATTTTAAGTTAATACAGTTATTGGAAGCGGCATGGAATACCTGGGGTGAAGAGAGGAGGATTATATTCTTGAAATTTTCCAGAGTTTTTTGCTGAAAGAAGCAAAGAAACGATTTCAGAACTTTGGAGCTTAAAAAACGATAATGCTACTTCGATCTCAATACCTTACAAAGTTTGTAGAAGAAAGTGTTACAGATATCGGGGTCATCGGTGAAAGTGAGCTGATGGATGCATTGTGTCCCCTTGAACTTCTTCAAAACCCATAATCCGGAATTGAATAAAGAATTTGAACTATATAGATATCCCAAGTGTGGACCAGATAGAGATAGGTACGTATGAAGGTATCCCAGGTAAGGTTCCATAACACTGTCTGCAGAAAGAAATGCATATATCTAGCAGGCATTTCGAAATACAAGAAAGGGGAATCAACAAGAGTGTATCTACCTGCTATTGCTGTTCTTAATATGACGTTTCCAATAGAGTGGCCGACAAAACTAAGTTTGATTTCTCCTAGGCGTCCATATTTTGAAGCTTTCTCCATTTTCTTTTTAAGGAAAGCAATCACCTCCTGCGCCAGCCTCAGTCCCATTTCTCTGAAGTCTCCAGATGTTTTCTCTTCATTTGCCTCCGACATGAGAAACTCGATCTTGGGATCCAACAAAAGCCATTGGTTGCGAACAAGCCGCAAATCCAGATGATGCCCCTATTGTATGCAACTTAGGATTAGACATTCATTAACCGACTTACCCATCCGCCTCTAATAAATATTACTTCAGGACATACTCAGACTCAAATGGTTCATTTGGGAATAGACAATATCGGCATTAAAGATACAACCTAAGGAACAAGCATATGAGAGTAAAACTTGCCTGAAATCCGTGCACAAAGACAACAATCCTCAAATCACGGACTTTTTTTGCAGCAGTTGCACTTAATGGCTTTTTCCGTTCTTCAGAACTAACATCAATGCGTGAGGGAGCTGAATCCTTTACGTCCAAATTCCTCATGTATGAGTTATAACTTAAACTACGATGAGGAGTATTCAGAACACGTTCTACAATTACAATAGGAACCGCTGAAGGATCTCCAAATATTTGCATGTCTTGGATTGACCGATTATTAATCTGTGTGCAAACAAACTTTGCCACTTAAAACTGGGAATAAGGACTATAACTGTTAAATAAAGTAACTTACCTTCATTTGTCCAATACTCCGTCGATGAAGGTCAGCCCGCATAGCTGCCATATGCGCAGGCTGCAATGCACAATATCAATTTCCCAAAATTAGAAACGAGCGAAAAAATCTAGTGTTGCTCTTCACTGAATATGTAAGTTAAGAGCAACATATTTACTCAATGAAAACATAAATAGGTGTTCACATCATCAGATAACTTCCACAAACTTGAACCCCTCCTATGCCCAACATGGTGGGTTGTTGTCTCATCAGAACTGCCATTTATATGATGTTGAGACATTTCAGACTTAGAGTAAACCATCCATATCGACCATTCAGCTTTTCGATCCTTAGCCCATGCATCATGAAGGACTTCCATTATCTTTGTTTTATTATCCCTGGAATGAAATACAATTTCAACACCTAAAATAAGCACTGGAAGTGAAAATGTAATGAACTAACCTGTGGAAAGTCAGAAAAGTGCTCCATAAATATAACACTTGATCACCAGATATATTAAACATTCTGGTTACATCATCCTTGGATAAGTTCTGGGGCAATCGATCACTTTGAAAATCTAATCCGCCGTTAGCTTTCTGTTAAAAGAGAGGAAAGTATTGTAATTTAATCTGCAATAAAACTATAAAACTGTAAAAAAATGTAGAAGATAGGAATAAGACTGTGCTGCACCTCAGGACCGTTTTGTGGCTTGCCTTGTCCGGAAACTTCATTATCAGCAGTAACCTGATTTGCTTGGAGAAATGAATCAAATAACTTCGTATCATTCATTCTGGAGGTAAATTCAGTCAAATCAACAGTTCGGTTAATAGCACTTCCAAGCTTTTGTAGCTCTACAATCAAGGTTTCACGAGCATCTAATAATGCCTTTACAAGCATGACCTGTTTCAGGTCACTAGGACCCGCTTGATCCAGCGCCTGCTCAATCACATAATTGAACTATCAGTACATAGAATATTGATTAGCAAGGACATAAAGAAGCCACATTAAAGAAATAATAAGATGATTTTCCATTATTGCTCAAGTAAATACAAAAATAGACCAAGTTGCGATTAGGGGATGGATTATTGTATATGAATATTCAATGTTTAGAACAAACTTGAGTTGATCCACCAGTACTTTCATGTGCAACAGCAGCAGTGGCAGTACGCGAATTGCTGAAACAATTCAACAGTTCAAGTTACTTCAACAAATCGATAGAACAGAACTATCTTTATATATAAACTACCCCTCTTCCTTCCTCTCATTTCCACCAAGAACCATTATTTCTAGAATCTGTGACAAACCTGGATACCTTCATTGAGTCATGGTAGGAAGCAGCTTTTAGGAGAGTGATGTGAACACTTACATCCACAAGAACAGCATGAAATGCATCAAAATAAACAGGGCAATAGGAATGCAGTCCTAAAAGAGCTTTAGAAGGTATCCGAAATTCATGGACAGCAGCAGGGCAACTATCTGGAGAAGCCTGAAACTCAGAACTGAATACAGTGCATTCGGATAGATTATGTGACCTTTTAACTTGTAGAAAGAAAATAATAACAGAAATGAAACACACATGCAAGGACTTGTCAAACTTACCCATTATCCAACAGAGGAGCATACAGAAGCTCAAACTTCAAAACGACAGCTGATGTTGAAAGACCCTGTCACACAATGTTACATCAACACCATAATGGGATATAAGAGAACATTAGCAAACAAATAGCCAAACCAATCAAGGTAGAAAAACTTCTATGCAAGTCCTTTTCAATACCGAACTCAAATGAAGCGAATACTGGTGCAAGTCATAACTTTCAGGAAAATCCATTGTCATTTCTATTGGAATATAGGTTTTAGTATCTACTAGCAAACAACGAGCAAAGCATTTAAAACTATCATAGACTAACATAGAGTAATATATTTTTCTAATGAAGGTTTATAGAGTCTGTAAGTTCTGCAATTGGTTTGCTCTCCGGCTAAAAGGAGTGTGATGTGTGAGCATGTCGATATGTGCAGATAGAGATTGCGTACCTCAGTCCCCTTTAGAGGTAAATCAAATGCAACCATGATAAATAAAAGAACATCCTGTCTCGCATATTTGATTCGGAAAGGCTGTGTTAAAAAACTGTTGTCTTTTTCATCAATCCTCCATACTCCATATCCACCACCCTCACAACCAAAATTTGGAGCTGCAATATTTTTCTAGTCTTATTAGAAAAAAGCTGCTTGAGAACACTATAACATCGTGCTTTGAAAGCATATACAAACTTAAAAATAAGTAGGAATAAACGACATATAGTTCCAAATATATTCACTATTGAACAAGATGAAATTCAATGGTCGATCTTAAATTAAGTATCAAAGGATATTAAATTTGTTTGCTTCAACTGCATCAAAACTATTCAGATCAATCAACCGGCTAGCATAGTATATTCTTCTATGAGCAGTGGCGCTTCCCTATTTAGGTCTCTAGGGGGACCGGTTTCAGTAGAAAACACTACAATGTAGCTACATTTCAATTGTTTCATAAGTTAACAATATAATGTTCTTGAATCAACGAGTCACCTTCATATTGCAAGACTCTCGAAGGCATCGCGGGCGTAGGATGTGCACCATTGTCCCATCTCACGGTAATCTTAAGTTGATACCATCTAAACCCACAACAAACGTAAGAAGGATGGTGTGCAGAACTCAAAACAAACATAAAACACAAGAATTCCTTCCATACCCTTGCTGGAAAAGGTCGAGGTTATGAAACCTATGAATGTAAATTGCAATCTCATGGGAAGTATCCAACATGACCACCGGCTGTAATATAGCCGGGCCCGGCTTTGCATCTGGTAACCCCTTTGCTTGTCCCCCTTGCCTATTATTCAAACAACTTGACCACCCAAGACATTGAACAGTATGTAATCAAGTATCCCCAAATCTTGCATCCCTCCTTAAGTAAATTCCCATAGAATTGGCGTTTAATGTCTCATGGAGTCTTCAAAAAAGCAGCTCTTTATACGTCAAAGGTTTTTAAATTCTCCTTGTACGAAACTAGTGCCTACAGCTGCAAATAAGGAATTACAATAAACAAAATTAGGAAGAAATAATCATACTCTTTTCAGAACTTCAAATTAGAATTTAGAGACGATAATGCTAATAAAACAAAAGACTATAATTGATGTTTAAATTAAAATGAACACGAATAATGAAAAGACAATGATGGGCAAAAGAGAGAGAAAATCACGAGATAGAAACAGAAGAAGGACAAACCTGGGCTTAGATCTGCATTTATTTTTTGTGTGCGCGATAAAAATCTAAACTAGGTTTTTCAAAAACAAAAAACCTAAAAAGGGGAACATTAGAAAATAAATGAAATGAAATGAAGAGGAGATCTCTCGGAATGCGGTCTCTTTTTTTTCCTTGATTCTTTGTAAAGAAAAAAAAAATAAAATATTTTTACTTATTGATAATGTTTCCTGTTTAAACGTGGTGTTTTGGAGTTCAATTCAATTACACATGCATGCACGCATGCATGCATATATATATATATTGGTGAAAACATGCATGCATATATTACTCCACGTTAATATATGAGCCTTTAAGAAATATGAATGGGTACGTTTTTAAGGGAAAAAAAAGTCATATTTTTCTAAAAAATAATAGTGACTTTAGTTGGTATGTGTAATTTTATACATAAATTTTGGTTTTGTATAATTTTATATATAAAAATTTGATTTGATTTAATTTTTATAAATTATTAATATAATTTTATGTTTATATATTACATACTCAAATAATTACATCCGTGGTATATCTAAGGAGCTGGCAGGGCCAGGTCTCCCCTAAAATGAAAAATTATTCATTTAGGCCCTTTAAAAATTTAAAAATTTTAAATTAGTAAAGGTAAATTTGTACTTTGCCCCCTTAAAATGATAAAAATTTGATTTAATCCTTTAAAATTTATAAAGATATAGGCTATTAAAAAATTAAAATTTAATTTTGGCCCCCCTAAAAAATAATTTTAGCTTCGCCCCTGAATTATATTTATCCAATTTAGAATAGATTGGTGTATATATTTCTTTCAAATGTGTATGCTTAAATTAAAATTAAAGTTTCATATATACATTTGAACCACAATCAAAATTTTATGTGTATAATTGCACCAAATTGAAGTTCATGTATCATTTTTTTTAAAGGGTAAGTTACACCAACAGTTACTCAACTTTGATATAAGGAAACAAACAGTCACCTGATTTATATTTCAGTCACTCAACTTTAAAAATGTGACAAAACAGTCCTTTTTTCACGTTTTCCGTCACAGACGTCATGGAACAGTGACATGGCAATTGACGGTATCGGTGGAGTGTGGAAAACGTCCAACTGGCAGGTTACATTTAACATAACAGTCACTCAACTTTGAAAACGTGACAAAACAATCACTAACATTATCGAAAAGTGAAAAAATAGTCATTGATAAATAACTACATAGATAATTTATGGACCCCATTCAACGCCGATTTGCTTCATTTTCTATTGGTGATGAGGTAAAGATCTAAATCGAGTGATTTTGGTGACAAACGACAAGACAGTCCACACATTTTGTATTTTATGAAACCTGAATAATTCGAAATAATCAAATACGTCTCATGACTTTTAACCCTTCATCAATCATTACAATAGCTTCATCATTTTCAAGCGTTCTTCATGTTCTGGATCAAGTTTAGGTGGTGTATAAGAGCCATGGAGGTCCTGTACTATGTACTCATGCAAAAGACCAATGTGAGATTTACTCAATAATGAGTAATGATAGGAATCAAGATACAATTAAAAGGGTATTCTCTCCATCTTTACCTTAGTAAGTTCCCTCTTTGTAAGAATGTGGTAGTGTTTCTGCCAGATTCACTGAATTGCCATTGTAGCAGTAAGCAAACCATAAACTATCCCCAGAATGAAAACAATTACAACAAAAACCACGAGCAGTGCAAAGCAAGCTTCCATGGAAGTAGGAAAGCAATCTAAGACACCCCAACCATAACAACAATTTTGGCATCCAGCCATCCGTGCATCATTGCTATTAAGGGAGGTACAATATACTATGAGCCCAAAACATCCAAGCAAAACAAAGAAGGCTAGCACACCTATAAAGCAAAGAGTTTATCACGTTACTGTGGTTGAAAATAGCATATGCTGCTAAAATTAGTCATTAAGCGCTATAAAGCACAAAGGAACATTTGATGAGGTTCATGCAGAAAATCAAGGAAAGCTTACCAATGCAATAATAAAATGGTATAGGATGTTTTGATAGCATGCGATCCCAACCATCACTGAATGAATTTCGAAAAGCACCATATTTGTCCATGACATATGCAAAGCCTTCATAATTTCAGTGACTATTTTGTCACTTTTCGATAACGTTAGTGACTGTTTTGTCACATTTTCAAAGTTGAGTGACTGTTGTGTTAAATGTAATAAGGCCACTGGACGTTTTTCACACTCCACTGATGCCGTCAACTGTCATGTCACTGTTCTGTGACGTCTGTGACGAAAAACATGAAAAAATGATTGTTTTGTTACATTTTCAAAGTTGAGTGACTGAAATGTAAATCGGGTGATTGTTTTGTTTACCCTTTTTTAAATTTGTTCCAATTTTCTTTTTAAACTTTGACCTTTGTGCTATTATTTTTAATCAATTTATTAGTTCAGAATTTTTAGGAAGGTTAATTTTATGATTTTTTTTTGGATAATTATTTGTAGTTTATAGAGCAAATGTTGTTGAATGGAATCCGAATCTACAAGCCTTACTATATTTTAATTTGAAGGATTTTTTTCAATTCATATTTTGAAAGATGTTAATTTGGATAAACTAAAGAAAAAAAAAACAGATTATGTTGATTATTGTTCTATTAAAATTTTAATTTCTAAAATTATAATGCAATAAATTTTAGATTTAAAGATTTTTTTTTTTGGTAAAAAAAGACCTAGGTTGAGTCTAGAAATAACAGAGTAGACTAAGCATTAGATAAATTGCTGAAAAATTCCTGGTGAGCATCAGCTTGCAGTAGTGATATCACTTCGAGCAGAGGAGTATGAAAGAAGGAGAGCTATCCCAACGGTCCTCCAAGCAACCTAGTCATCCGATCAGCAACAGCATTCAAAGAACGGCTAATACATCTGAAGCAAATAACCTAGTCCCTAGTGCAAAATTCATGAATCTTTTGAATTACAGACAACTTACTAATGGGAGTAAGGCTCGAATGCAATATGCCAATAAGGTGAACATTATCACATTCAATTTCCACCTGTTTATACCCATTATCCCACGCACTCTGCAACCCCACCAACACTGCTTCAGCCTCAACCTGTAGAATATCAGCAGAGCAAATCTGTTTGTGAAATCCAAACAGAAAACTGTCGTTAGAATCTCGACCCAAACCTCCAATTTTTGCTGTCAATGTATTCCTTTGAAAGATATTTTTAATCATGCTCAAATAAAAATTTATATATATTTTTGGTTCAGGGCTTAAAATATTTTTTATGTGTTTAAATTTTCGAAATATTATTTAATTAATAAATAATCATTTTAATTTACACACCGAGAATCTTACTGTGCATATTCAGGATCACGCTGTTGACTTCAGTGGATTTCTATTCTACTTGAACTGATTTTCTTTTTCTTTTTCTTTTTCTTTTTCATTTAAAAGAAAAAGTTTGATACAAGTGGTCCCTTGCTAAATAATATTATTGATAATAAATCAATGAATGATTCATAAATAGCAATCCATGTGAAATTCAGTTTCCCATTTTGTTTGTTCATGCTTAAACGTATATATATATATAAGTTATTCGTTAAATCTAAAAAAAAATTGTTCAATATTTGAATGAATTTGAATAAAAATAATAAATGTTAAAATATGTCTTACTAGTGGCGGAAGAAAAATATTTTTTGGGGTCGGAATTAAATTTTATATTTTTACGATAGTACAAATATAATTTCATCATTTTAATAGTCTATATTTTTATTATTTTTAAAGGGTTAAATTAAATTTTTATCATTTTTGAGGAGGAAAAAGTGTAATTTTACCATTACTAATTTAAATTTTTATAAATTTTAAAAGGTCTAAATTAAAATTTTACCATTTTAAGGGGCTATAATATATATACAAAAGGAAAAATTGCAAAAATCTTAAACCTTGAGGAGCCTACTTATATTTTTAAGAGGGTTATAGTGTAAGTTTACAAAATATTAAATTGAAAAAAATTAAACATTAGCCCCCTGAGCCTCAACGTGGCTCCGTCACTATATCTTACATTAGTTTTAATTTATATTTTTTGTGATTTTAAAAGTTAAATTTATTCTGATACAATATTTAGATTTACCTGTAATTTCACTCAATCTTTAAATAAAAAAATTCAATTTACTTAAAATTATATTATAAGATATTAATAGTTTCACATAAACACTTATATTAATTTAGATTATATTCTGCTATAATAAATTTTTAATCGAATGAAAATAGGATAATCATAAAACCCTTTTTATTATTCTCAATAGAGTTTTAGGCCTATCGAGCATGAAACAACTAAAGTTGACTAAAAGCGTCGTGGATTGATAATAATTTAATGTTTTAATTTTTTTTTATTACAATATTGGGAGAGAAAAGAGATGGCAATGTTTAAATTCATATCAACTAAATGTTAGATAATATTATTCAATAATAGATTTTTAGTCGAATGAAAGTAGGATAATCAAAAAACCCTTTCTAATAGTTTCATTAGAGTTTTAGGCCTGTGGAACGTAAAACAAATAAAGTTGACTAAAAGAGCAGTGGATTGATAATAATTTAATGTTTTAAATTTTATTATTATTACAATATTGAAAGAGAAAAAAGATGATAATGTTTGAATTCGTGTCAACTAAATGTTAAATTATTATTTTAAGTAAGTTTTGATAACTTAGGTCCTTAATTGATACTAATCCCGAGTTTGATCTCTTGACAATCAAAAGCGATTCTCCTTAAATTTTGAGAAATTTTGATTTTTTCTTAAAATTTTTATTTTTCTTTTGAAGTTTTTTGAAAAATTCAACTAAACCTACTCAAAATTCTGAAAAATTCTCATTATACTTTTTATCTTTAAAGTTTTTTTAATTAAGTTCGCTTAGAATTTTAAAATATTCTCGTAAATTTTAATTAGACCTCATTTTCTTTAAAAAAT
Source organism: Gossypioides kirkii (assembly GCA_005610355.1). Classification (NCBI taxonomy): domain Eukaryota; kingdom Viridiplantae; phylum Streptophyta; class Magnoliopsida; order Malvales; family Malvaceae; genus Gossypioides; species Gossypioides kirkii. Next base: position 15,752,747 of record CP032247.1, on the reverse strand, counting down.
CTCATTAAAATTTTAAAATTTTGCAAAATCTTCAAACTTAGTCTCAAGAATGGTTCACGATATTTATTTATTGAAAAGGAAAAAATAAGTGTGGCGGCTGCCATGGCCATACCGTAGACCCACTGCTTTAGAGTCATCTCTATCACGATACAAGTATGGCACGTGGACCCATGTTCTTTTTTCTTTTCACTGTCGTGGTTTATGCAAAAGCCATAGCCCATAAGCAGGTGGTGATAAGATAAACGCGACAATACGCGTGCAATGAATAAAGCTCACTTATCGTTGGTTTTTTTTCTTGTCAGCTAATGATCCTTTCCAACCCTTCCTTCCACCATCCTCTCTTTTGTTTTGTCAGGTTTTAGGTGTTTCATTACCGTTTTGTTGAGATCTTAAAAGACCTGTCCCATTCTTGCAAATTTCAGAGCTGTCGGATTTGAATTTTTTTGGAGGGATATCGTGGATTTCAGGTGGCTTTCGATGATTGTTGGATTGCCCCGAGCTGATGGGCATATAATTGGTGTGAAAAATAAATAAAGTTTAAATTCAGATGACTGAATTTGACTAGTTAAAATTGGCAATTATTACGACCTTTAGTGCTGGTTTTGGTGATGTTCTACAGTGGCCGCAACGAACCTACCACCAAGTCCGTGAATCATGAAGAATTATTATTTATTGAAATAAAACATTACATAATTTGAGTATTTTCGTTACAATATGAAAAAGTAAGTATCTTCAACATTTTGTTCTAAAAGATAAAAAAGGGTGTTGGTGTATAAACAAGCGTGTGTTAAACACATGGAAGAAACTTTAAAGTAAGTAGTCCAAGTGGTATCTCTATATGTTAAATACCTTGGGTTTAAACCACCGTATACTTTTATTTTTCTGATTGTGATTATTATTTATCCAATAAAAAATTGCATGAAACAGAAATGTCATATTATTTTATATCTTTTATTAATTATTTAATGTCATTTCAACATTTTTTTTCATATCATTAACATATGTTGATAATTTTTTAACTTAAACCTTAGACATTGAACTTAGATCCTAAACCTAAACTTTAAGCCCTCGACTCTGATATAAGGTTCAAGGTTTTAAAGTTCAAAATTTCAAGGTCCAAGTTGCAGAGTCCAAGTTTCAAGATTAAGGATTCAAGTTTTTAGGGTGCAGGGCTAAAGGTTCATGTTTAAAAAATTACTAAAATAATATGTCAATGATGTAAAAAAAAACTCAAATAACATTAAATAATTAATAAGAGATACAAAATGATGCGATTGTTTCATACCATCATTTCCGTGTCTATCCTCATCTAACTAATTATGAGTATAATATTAGTTCATATTGTTGACGCAGCAAGCCAGTTTTGTTTTAGTTAAATCCAACTTCTCATGGACTTCCAAGTTGAAAGTAAAGCTCACCACGTTTTTCAGAAGTCAAAGCAAGATCAATGAAGTCAACTCATTTTCAACACCGTGAATCTATATTCCACTTGCATCAAATAAAAGTGAAAAAGTCGAACCCAAAAGAGAAAGAAAAAAGCGAGAAAAGAAAAAGAGACAAAGAATGAAAAGGAAAGCAGAGGAGGCTCGAGCTATTGTTGTCCAAGGCGAAACTCTATGAAAATGCCTGGCTGTTAGCAGCAACCAAAAGACAGGGCCGCCACTAGTAAACTGACATAATAGATTCCGACCAATAGTACAACAATCTAAACTACTGAGTTTCTGTTAACTTGTCAACATGACGTAAACAAAGCTGGTTAAGTTTTCAGACATTTATAACAGGGTGTTGCTTCTTGTCTGTTGTCGTCCTTTTGACTATTTTCTGATTAAATTCGCATCCTATTTTGTAGCATGTATAGCGTATATGGGTTTTTTTTAAGAACCCTGTTTTGTCCTTGATTATTTTGCTGGGGATATGTATCTGTCTCTGGTCTTCCCTTTAATGTAAAAAAACATTAGAAGTTAGGTCAAGGACAGATCCTGTTAGAAAGATTTTTTTTTTTTGAGAGAGAAGCTGTTGAAGGATCGAAAGTATCGTCATCCAATTCGTGAGGAGTGCAGGAGAAAGTGATATGAATCACAGTAGAGGGAGGTGTATAAAGATCAGACCCAAACTCTTGAATGTGTTGTCACCTATTAAATGTAAAAGTTGGGGCATTATGTAGGAACAAAGTCAAGGAGGTTATGATTAGGGAGACCCCCCATTATGAGCACGGTCCATGGTTGTGCTCAAACGTTTCCAAATTCCATGGCTAAATGCTTGGCTGCCTAAAAATATATATATTCTATAGCCTTACCTATATAGCCTAATTGGAAAAAGAGCTAACACTTTAAAAGAGTAAAATAAAAGCAAAACAAATTCTAATAAGATGAAAAGAAGAAGTCGTTTACTTCCTCCAACGTAGGGGCCGATTCTTTGGACAATAATAATGCCTGATAATAGGTGCACTACGATTCACTTTTTATTTTAAACTTTCGAAACTCTAAGAACTACTTGTTTTAATTCAATACGACACAAAACGCATTAATTACTGTTTAGAATCAATAAATTTATTTTAATTCGATGTATTTATATACAATTAATGTAAAAATAACTATGATAATAAAATTACGTGAAGTAAAAGAAAGATTAAACTCCCGCACTAAAAATATAAAAAGTAAAACTCCATTGCTTGGGTGAAAGCAGGGAAGACATAGGATCGAGGAGTCTGGGGGGTTCGGGTTTGTTCTGTTTTTGGACAGGACTATGGATTGCCGTTTTCGGGTGGAGGTTCTTTTTGCTGTCTTGGCTGCTTTCTGCATTATTTGCATTGTCTGGTTAATGCTTTTGTTTTAATTGATTGAGCAAAAAAAAAAAACTCCATTGCTTTGCTATTCCCCTTTTGCCTCATCATACTATTTTTATTTTTTCTTTTTCATTCACGTTATGTTCTCTTTCTTTGTTTAACATTCTTAATTATTTTAATATTTTATTGATTTTTTATTTCTATTCAACGTTTTTTTTTTCATTAAAATATTTATTATTTTAAATGTTTTATTGAACTTTTTGTTAACATTTTTCTTCCTCGTTCCATTGATACTTTTATTACTTCAATATATATATTTTTTAAAATAATATAATAAAATAATTATTTTGATGTAGATATAATTTTAATAAAATATAATATATCAAATAAAATCAATATTTGTTATATATTTATGGTTTTTTTAAATGTCAATAATAATGCAATTGATGACAATTTTATCTTTTAATTATAATTCACCTCATCTTAATCCATAGGAATTAGACAGAGGGTGTGGGTTATGAATATCCAAGTTTGAGATCCATCATACACAATTATATTTGTGAGTTTTCAAGTCTATTATGTGCAATTGACATGTATTTGTTTTAGTCCAGTTTGTTGGCTTTAGTCTGGACTAGACTAGTTCTTATTCCGGTTATACTTTAATGGTTTGGTTTCACTTTGTAATTCTTCAACCGTGTTGTAATAGTTTGATACTTGTGGTTCCTTGAAAATATATTTGTATTAGACTTTAATTGTACTTGTAAGACTTTAAAAAAGAAAGATTCATAGGGATTACATCTCTCTTAATTTTAATGGTGAAGACTTTACTTTATATTTATATATATAAATTTAATACTCTCAATCTTTTAGAAAGAGTCAGAATTTGATTATCAGCCTTTCAAAAAAATTGAATTGTTATTAATGAAATATTGATTAAAATATTAAATTTTTAAATATGACACCTTACATGACAATTCATATATATTTTATGCTAAATTTATTATCAAAATAATTAGGAAATCACATGCAAATGTAAGATTAAAAACTAGTATTAACAAAAATGAAAGTGATTACTATATGTCATTATAGATGAGGCCTGAACTACCTAAAAACCTAATCAAAGAATCCATTAGGAGCATTGCTTTGAGCACCTAACGCATAAGAAAATGATCTTTCCCTGCCTCCGATATTATTCTTCACACCATCGAATGTCGACCGTGGAGGGGTCAATCAAATTTCGAAGTACGCGTGTTCCTCGGAGTGCTTGGGCAAAAGGGTAGCCCGCTTTTAGTTTTAGTTTTAGTTTTATTAGTTTCCCAAACCCCAAATCATGGAACCTACTACTTGTAGGCATAGTCAAAACCCAGCTTTTTTGTAATATCACAATAGATCGTTGGTTACCATTGGAATATCATTATTTTTCCCCAAAACCTTAGTATGGGGAGTGGGGACAACCCATATATATCAGTGAAGAACACAAGCTCCAAACTACGACCATCCAACGTGCCGAAAATACTGAGTGATTCCACTGCCCCACTGCACCCAAGCCCCTCCAACCATGCCTATATATGCTTGCCTTTTCTCTCTAAACTCCGTATCACTTCTTGCTCTTTACTTTTCCAATATATTAGCTTGAAGTAATTGAGAGACAGAGCTTTGAGCCGAACTGAAGAGATGGCCAAAGAGATGCAGAAGACTAGCATGTTCATTGAGAGAAACCCTGGAGATTATGAGAATGGGGATATCTGCAAGAACTTGGATGATGATGGTCGACCCAAAAGAACCGGTAGTTATTTGTTTTCTTCCCCTCACTTTTCTTTTTGCAGGGTTTTTTTCTTCTTTCAATATGCTTGTTCTTGCTTTGGGATCCTGATTTTTTTTTTTTTTTTACTTGAAGGGACTTGGGTTACTGCAAGTGCTCATATTATCACTGCTGTCATCGGCTCTGGAGTGCTATCTCTTGCATGGGCCATTGCCCAGTTGGGTTGGGTGGCTGGACCAGCTGTCCTCATGGCTTTCTCCTTCATCACCTACTTTACCTCCACCCTGCTTGCTGATTGCTATAGAGCTCCTGATCCTGTCCACGGAAAGCGAAACTATACCTACATGGATGTTGTTAGAGCTTACTTAGGTACTAATTCACCGGTTAATCTTCACATCAGTGATTTAAATAACAGTGAGCTAGCGGAATAGCGGCCGCTATATAGATCTGATCGTGAGTTGGGTCGGGTTTCAACAAAATTTTAGGTTCATTTTTTAGGTCCGAGCTTGGCTCGAGCCTGACCCAGCCCGTATTAATTTTTTAGATTATTTTATTATATACAATAAATTTAAAAAATATATAATATATCAAATACACTTAAAAACATTAAAACAAACATTAAAAAATAAACAAATTTAGAGTAAATAAAAAAAATTTATATTAAAATAGTTGTAAATACAATAATAGAAAAATTAACAATAAAACATAAATTTTACAATATTCAAATAATATTAAAAACGACAACGAAATAATAGTAAAACGCATAAAAAATAACACTCAAACAACAAAAATTACAACAAAAACAGTAACAAAAATAACAGTAAAACAACAACAAAAATAACAGTAAAAATAACAAAAACAGTACCAAAACAGTACCAAAACAAAAAAAAATAGCAATATATTTTTTTATTAAAAATGGTTAATTTATTCGAGTCGAGTTCGGGTCGAAAAACTCTTCTCGAGACCCAGAACGAGCCTCATTTTCGAGCGGACCTTTGAGTCCAGTCGGGCAGCCTGACCCATAATCAGGTCTACCGCTATATAGCGGTAGCGACACCGTCCGAAATCACTACTGCTGAAAATAGTAGTGTGAAGCAGAATCACACCAATAGCGGTGGATCACTGCCGTAATTTAGCGGGTAATGGCCAATTGCGACAATAACGGACCGCTATTCTCGTTATTGTTTCGTTACGGTAAAATTTTAAAAAATAATATAATTTAAATTATATGATTTTATCTATTTAATAATTTTAGTTAATATAAATTCACAACTGCAATACCCGTAATGATCACAATAACATTCGTTATATTCGCAATCACAATAAATATAATGCGATTTAAAACACGACCATAATGACAATTTAAATCCTTACTTCACATTAATACTATATTAAATGATGGTTTAGTGTTCACCAGGATTTTTTTTTTTCTACCGCTACCTCTCGAACATGTTTACAGTTCCAGGAATAATATATTATATTTTAAAGAGAAAAAACTACTTCCCCATGTAGATATTTCAATTCAATCCCAAAATGCAAGTGGATTTTCTCCCAAGAACATTGATGGAACCACACCATATTCAAAGTTTTTCTTATCTTTTGTGCAGGAGGAAGAAAAGTCCAACTTTGTGGATTGGCTCAATATGCAAATCTTGTTGGAGTAACCATTGGTTACACTATCACCGCATCAATTAGCATGGTGTAAGTTTAAAATTTTCTTACCATCAATTTATTTACATGTAAAAAGTTTTATGAAAAATAAATTTTTTGTAATTTTTATTTATTTCACAGAAAATAGTTTGGTCGACAAAAAATATTTATAAATTAAAGTGAAATGAGTTTTTGCCCTGTAAAATGATTTATTTGCTTGAAAAGCGTAAATTATTTTTCGAAAAAAATTTAATTTAATTTTTTATATAAAATTAACTTAAATCAAGTTTAATATTATTATAATAATAATAATTTTTATTTTTAAAATATTTAAAACAATTAAAGTATTAATATAAAATATTATATTTCAATATTATTAAAAATACATATTTAATTATTTATATTTAGTCATACAATAAGTTATTAATGTGATTTATTATTTTAATAAATGATTTAATATTTCAACTTTATTTTAATAATAAAATTTAAAATAATAATTTTAAATAATATTCTTCAAATATTATTGAAAATACTCAATATTAATATTTTAATAATAAATATTTATTACAATTATAAATATATTAATAATAATATTTTGTAGTATAAAGGTTAAAATATGTTACAAGTATATGTACTCTTCACAAATTTCTAATTTAGTTTTTGTACTTTTATTTTCAAGAATTTAGACTCTCTACTCTCCAGATTTGAAAATCAAGTTCAATTGTTGACATTGTTAAATTTTTTTTGTCAATTTTATTGATATCACATTTTTAAATAAAAAAACTCACTTGGTAGTCATGTAATTAAGAAATGACGTTGTGCTGAATTCGAATTTAACAAAATATTTTAATATATGAAAAAATAATTAAAATATAAATTTATAGATATAAATTTAATTTAATTAAACAATAAAAATATAATAAAATATCAAAAATATGTTAGTTTCATTAAAAATAACTTTTATGAAATATTTTTAAGAAATCTATCACACAACAAAAAATACTTTACACAAATTTATCCGAACACACAAATAATAATTTTTTTAAAAAATAAATTATTTTACTAAAATCATTTTCTGTAATTCATTTTCACCTAAACAATCGTACCCTTACTTATACATTAAACTAAATCCCCCTCCCCTTTTTTTTACTATAAAATTTTACAGTAACAATGATTTTATTAACTGCTTGTTTTTGTTGTGCGCTATTTGCATTTTGACCAGGGCTGTCAAAAGGTCAAATTGCTTCCACAAGCATGGCCATCACGTGAAGTGCCAAACGTCAAACAACCCTTTCATGGTCATCTTTGCTTGCATCCAAATCGTTCTCAGCCAAATCCCAAACTTTCACAACCTTTCATGGTTATCCATTCTCGCAGCCATCATGTCTTTCGCTTATTCTTCCATTGGCCTTGGGCTCTCCATAGCTAAAGTTGCAGGTAACCTTAACATCTTATAAGAATGACAGTAACATATCCCACTTAAAATTAACAAACAAAATCAATGATCAGTTTAGCAATTCTGTTTTTTTACTTGATAAAGTGGCTTGAATTTAATCTAAATCAAACTGTTCCCTGGATTACATCAAGGTGGTGAACCTGTAAGGACAACCTTAACTGGAGTGACAGTAGGGGTGGACGTGTCAGGATCTGAAAAGATTTGGAGGACATTCCAAGCTATTGGAGACATTGCCTTTGCCTATGCTTATTCTACCCGTCCTAGTTGAGATTCAGGCAAGTATACAAGATCATGTGATGATTGTATGAAAGTTGAAATGGGTGCCTGATTAAATGCCGGAATGGAAGACTTGACCGTCTTTCATTTCTAGATACTTAGGGTGGTTTGGATGGATAGTGCATCTGTTACGATTAGTGTAAAAATAACGATGATATTAAACACAGATAAAAAATAAGGTAATCATAATTCATCGTTCATTCAAATCCACACTATTCAAATTTTGGGTAATCATAAGATAGACAAGTAAGATATACAATAGAGACCCAAAAGATTCCTATGGCCAAAATGCTGCAGAATTTGGTCCACAGATTCTATTGCCTTTTTCCAAAAGGAAAAAGTATGAAACCTTTCTTTTTCCAACTTTTTTTTTTTGTTATCAGTTATCAAGAACCTATTAGCAACTGATCGTGACGTCCAAAGCTAAGTTGAGCTTCAACTGTGTTTTGTCCCATCTAAAAAAAGAGAATCATTTTCCAAAGCGCAGCCTTTAGATTCGTTGCAATCGATAACTAGCACATGCTGATCTACTCAATGGTGAAAAGGGGATATATACGAAGGCATATGAAAGTCATGCTCTTATTATTTATTTATTTTGGTTTCTCTTATGATTTCAGGACACGATCAAATCGAGCCCACCAGAGAACAAATCAATGAAGAGAGCAACCACCCTAGGTGTCTCAACAACCACTTTATTCTACGTACTTTGCGGCCTCGTAGGATACGCAGCCTTCGGGAACGACGCACCGGGAAATTTCCTCACCGGCTTCGGCTTCTACGAACCCTTTTGGTTGATCGACTTCGCCAACATCTGCATTGCCATCCATCTTATTGGTGCATACCAGGTAAAACACATGCATACATACCAGTGGCGTAACCAGAAATTGAGGGTGGAATTAAATTGAATATTTTTACAATAGTATAAATATAATTTCATCATTTTAATATTTTATATTTTTATTATTTTTAAAGAGTTAAATTAAATTTTTATCATTTTTGAGAGGGTCAAAGTGTAATTTTACCATTACTAATTTAAAATTTTATAAATTGTAAAGGGTCTAAATTAAAAATTTACTAGTTTAAGGGGGCTATAATATATATATAAGGAGGAAAATTACAAAAATTTTAAACCTTGGGGGCCTACTTATATTTTTGAGAGGACCATAATATAATTTACAAAGGACTAAATTGAAAAAAAATAAACTTGGGGGGCCATGTGGCTCCGCCCCTGATACATACAAACATATACGTATATATATACATGAAACAAGTTCAGTTCCATTGAATATTCCTACATGCATCCAGGTTTTTGCACAACCCTTATTCGGATTCATCGAAGGCTGGTGCGCCAGGCAATGGCCTGATAGCAAGTTCATTACAAGAGAACACGCCGTTGACATTCCATGCTACGGTGTTTATTACCTCAACTTGTTCAGGCTGGTGTGGAGGACAGCCTACGTTGTCGTGACAGCCGTGGTAGCCATGATTTTCCCATTCTTCAACGATTTCTTGGGTCTGATCGGGGCGGGCTCGTTTTGGCCATTAACAGTCTACTTCCCCATAGAGATGCACATTGCTCAAACGAAGATGCCCAAGTACTCTTTCAGGTGGACGTGGCTGAAAATACTAAGCTGGGTTTGCTTGATCGTGTCGCTCATTGCTGCAGCCGGATCGGTTCAGGGACTGATTCAAAGCCTCAAGACATATAAGCCGTTTCAGACTCAGGAATGAAGGAATTAAGGATCCTTTTGCCTTCAGTGCTTTGATTGTATGTAAAATATAAGAAATTGTGGACAACTGTAATTTGTTTTCCCTTTGCTTTTGTTTTCCAAATCAAAAATCACTGCTTGTATGTATTTTGTAAACCTTTCTGAAAAGGAATGTTCAGAAAGTCGTGTTTTTACTATAAAAAACTTGTAAAACTCGACTCGTTGGAGTACTGGTTTGTGATGTTTGATGGGACGGTGGCTTTGCCCAGATGAGGATCTGGGCCTTCTTTTAATGATGTAATGGGCTAACGGAATATGGCATTGAATGTTCTAATGGTTAAGTGATTTGTGCCAGTGGGTTATAACGAGTATTTTTCAATTTTGAGTGAGTTTGATTCAATTGAATTCAAATTAAATACTTTCTATTATTTTTAAATATATAAAATATTAATATAAAATTAATTTTTTCTTTTTAAATAGTAAAACAAGTTATTGTATCACAAGACTAGAATTTTAGTTTGAGAAATCATGCGATTTTAAGCTATTTTTTTTTTCAAATTCTACTTAAATCAATCTACTTTCGAAAAATGAGAATTCTTGCAGAAATTCTCTTAAGACACTGAAATAAAGCAGAAGCAAACTCAAAATTAGAGAGCAACGAACAAACAAAAAAACCACAAGAAAAATAGTGCATACTGTAAATGCTGTAAAAAAATATTCTATTATTTTGAAGGTGATTACAAATGAGGCGAAAATGCATTTATTTATAGTTGAGCCCTCATATCTAACGATATAGATCGAATCACATCGATAGCTAAGATTATTGCTTATTTACAAGATGAGAGTCTTAAGATATTTAAACTTTATACATCTTTATCCCTTGGAATTTACAAATAATTACTGTGATAACTTTGGTTTTATTGGAGTGTTTCACTCGGCCATTAAGACTTCAAGTAGGTGGGCTTCTACATGTGTATCATAAATCAAGTTAGTGCAAGTGGATCAAATGACCCACAATTAATTAATTGACTTCTATGAGACAATTTTTATGCATTCGTCAAGGGCTTTGATCCGTGACAATTGCAACAAATTAAACCGAATCGAGCTCAAGTCTAAGCATTAAATTTTTTTAAAATTAAATCACAATTCGACTTAATTCATAAACACATCTATATGTAAATACTTTTTTTGTAAGGATTAATGTTTATTTTATACTTGAAATCGGAAATTGTTAACCAAGTTGGTTTTTTTTTATATTGGTAAACCCAAAATTCTAAATATTTAATTTTTAATATAATTTTTAGAATTTCGAAAGAATAATAATATTTAAAAACCTTATATTATTTTTTATTTCATACGCCTAAAAAACTTCAATAAATAAGTGTTTAGATTTAGTTGAATCAAGGTGTCCATTTATTCAAATTTATTCTAGAGGTACAATTTTTAGTTATGTTATAGGTTTTTATAATTAAAAATAATAGTATAAATCGATTGAGTCTTAGTTTAATTGGTATCGATATTATTGTCCGTATAAGAAAATATGGGTTCGAGTGCGTTGAAACGCATTATCCTCCTATTTAAAGGTTGGGGAGGAATTATAAATAGTTTTAGACATTGTAAAAACTACTCACTCCATAAATATTGGATGCATCCATCCCGCTTCACGTCGCCTCATTTCAAATTAACAGTTATAAATATAGTAGGGCCAAATAATAATTTTAAATAGTAAATTAGAGTAGGCCAAAACAAACAATTTCCATGACTGCTACAGTTATTCATTGTGAAAAAAAAATGTATTTCATCCCAGCTCATATTCCCTTTTTCAATAAAATATACTCCAAATGAAACAAACCAATTCAAAATCTATCGAATTGCTCCGGTTTTAGCATCCCTAAATTCTAAAACTAAAATACCTTTTACAATAAAGGATTTACTTAATTTTCTTTTAAGGAAATAGACTTTCAATTCTAATATGAAGTTTGAATTAAATTCAAATAATAAGATTTACACTACTAACTTCTATATGAAAACAAAAACCATTTCCCATGATGCTTACGGCTTACCAACTAAACCTTCGAGATTTTCAACGTAGTCAGGGCACGTTGATATGGAAAACAGAAAACAAAACTTAAGTTTGTCAAAATTACTAACTCATTGCTGACAACATTTTTGTTGTAATTGGAAGAATTTAAAAGCTAAGAAAATAAACACAAGAGCACGCCGTTGACAAGGAATTGCCTTCGTATTTCCCTTAATTTATTTTATTCTGGAATTCTAATTCATCTTTATGTTGTAACCAATGATAATGAAATCTTGATTTAAAAAAATGAATGAAGCAGAATTTTCTACTAATTTACAGATGATAAAATTATCGAAAGACTATTCAGAGTCGAATTTCATATTAATTTAATATCGCTTTTTAAATAATTCTCATGATTGTCGTTATTAGTATGTATGAATACAGAGTATTAATCCTATAATTATATAGAGAAAATATCACTTCATACTAATCTAAACTAAGTTTCTAGATTCAATCTTTAATAACACCACAGTTGTTTAAAATTTATTAAAAATTAATGCAAGACTCTTTATTCTTCATCTTCTGAGTTTTTATAATTATTAATAAAATAATGTCAAAAATTATTTTTGAATAAGGAGTATTATTGAACGTTTAATGCCTAGCATTACAGTTTTAGAATCTCTTAGAAAATCTACCAAACACCGTAAAATGTTTTACATAAACTCATTCAAACAAAAACAAAATATCACATTTTCTAATAATCTCATTTTTTTTTAAAAATTATCTTCTGTAAACTGTTTTTCATGAAGCAAATGGACCCTTAGTTGAAGATGGGTGGGTATTTGCTTACCGTTGCTACGGGTTCTTCTTCTTCCGGTTCTTTAGGAAGTAGAAGACGGATCAAGACATGGTGCTCCTTTCTCTTCGGCCGGAGCTCACTACAGCGCCTGGTGGCGGTTTGGGAAGGTGCTAGTGCCCTTTGGTTCTTTGTGATTTCTTATTGGAATGGGCTTGGCCTTTGTTTACTTTTGTTCCGGCATGCTCGGCCTTTTTTTGGGCCCTTAATGACTTATACTACATGTACTAAGCTCTTTTCAATTATGAAACTAAAATTAAAAATATATATATATATTAATTTATGTTAACAACAAAAACAAAAAAGAGTACAAACTTTAATAATATATTTTAAATAATAAATTATTAAAAATATTTTTACGATAATATTTATTATTTTTTAAACTTGTTCTAACTCAATTTGTAAAAAATATGAATGAAAGGAATGAATACTTATTTTGGAAGTTTGGAACACGGAATTGAAGGGAAGTTGAAAGTATAAAAGTCGGCATATTGGGGGGTTGACCTAATGTAAGGCATAAATTCATATTTTTTTCTTTTTAAATATCTAATTTCTTTGGCCGAAGAAAGAACAAAAAAGAGTCCGAATCCAACATCTGACGTGGCAAAGATAAGTAAACGAAGAGAAAAGCTACTTAGCCAACAAGTTTGTTGCTTAAAAATCATCGCTCTCGTCTCGAACGAAAGTTTGTTGCGGGCCCCACAAATCCGTAACCGCCTCAAATCGAATTATCTAAAACACCCTTATTCATTTCCAGCAACGCCGCCTTAACGGTCATTAATACGAAGACCTGCTTTTGTAATTTCATATAAAACCCTAATCTTAATCTTTCACGGAATATTCATGCTTTGAGCGCCTTTATATAAGGCGAGTTCTGTTGTCTATCTCTTCCGATTCTACCGGTTGTCTTCTTGTTTGAATCCTGAAGAATTTCTTCAGTCCCTTTTGGTTTTTAATTTATTATTTATAGTTCCAAGAATTCTCAACAGCGATGATGACCAAGAATCTGGTGGAATCCGTTGGCGTTAGGGTTCCTCCTACTGCACCGGCATCGTTTTCCTCGTCTAAAGGTCCGTGTAAACGCGGCGGCCGCGCCGGCAGCGGCCGATCTGGTTTCTGGAAACGAGTTTTCTCCCAGAACAACACGAATTTCGGACGGAGCGCGGTTCCGTTGCGGTTCATGTACTTTCGTAATGATTCATGGGTTAATTTCTCGGCCGATGTAGTAGAAACGCTCCGATCCAGTTTCTTGGAGCGGAAACCGATTATCGAGACGTCGATTGACGGTTCGAAGTATATATTTGATTTCAAGAGGATGTTGCAGATCGAGTACTCGACAGGTAATTGCCGGTCAATTTCTTGGATAGACGAAAGTGGCAAGTGTTTTTTTCCCTAGCGATTTTTTTAGCGAAGAAGAATTTATTCAATCAGAATGTAGTGAGTGGGATGATAATACTAGCTGTAATTATGAAAATAAAAATTGTAATTGCAATCCTAAGATTGAGATTGAAGTTAAGATTGATCGACCTTCATCGAAGAGAAAGAGGGAGGAGGAGCCTGAAGTGAGTTCCTCTTACAAAGCCACGGGGAATGATGCGGTCAAATGTCAGCGTTTGGAGGAGGGAGGAGATGCTAAATGGCCTAATGCGATACGGTTAAATGAAACAGATATAGCGTATGTGCTTGTAAAGGATCATTTCTTGAACGGAATTGCGAAAGTTGATACTGGAGCTTGGGTTACTTCAATTCATCAATGTAAGCGAGAAACGCATTTGGACAAAGCTCGTTACGAAGTTTTTCAAAAGGAGATTGAGGTTACTAAGGCTGCCAGGGGCAGTTCAAATATGGTTTATGCATGGTTCGGGGCTTCCGCCAAGCGTGTGGAGAGTGTTCTGGCCCATGGGTTTGGGTTACCTAGTAAGCTTCCCGCGACTGATGTTTATGGGATTGGCATTTATTTATCTCCCGTAGGCTTGCCACACTTGAGGTACAATATTTTTTTGCTACCATTAGGAAGTTAGTTTCCCCTCAGGGACTAAGGCTGTTACCTTATTAGATTACTATTGGATTCGAGATTGAAGTCAAGGCTCAAGCCTAGTTGGTGCAAGGGGAAATTCTGGCTTGAGCAGTTCTCTAGCTGAAACTAGAACTAGAAGTGATTTAGTATCATATATTTATGTAATATCTATACCAGGTTTTCTCAGTTTTTGATTGGTTTCATTACTCCTTGTTAAGTTGTTTCTTTTCTGGTAATTTTTACTGTTATGCTGTCATTTTTGTATCTGTTTAATGTCGGGTTCATTGTTGCAGTGCAAAGCTTGCTGATGTTGATGTTAATGGTCTAAAACATCTTATTCTGTGCCGGGTGATATTGGGGAATGTCGAAAAAGTAGAAGCTGGATCAGAACAGTATCTCCCATCTAGTGTAGATTTTGACACTGGTTCTGATGATCCCAAGAACCCGAAGTGGTATGTGGTATGGTCAAATATTGCAAACATGCATATTCTTCCCGAGTCTGTTGTGAGTTTCAGACCTAGTAACATGCAAGGTATGCTTTTCTTCTCTCCTTGGTACCCTTTTTCTTGTTTCCTTGTATATTTTAGAAGTTAACGTTTTGTATGTTTGTATGATTCTCTTGTAGGTCAAGCTCCACTGAGGGCAGTTGCGGGTGTCAAGTATTCCCTTGAAAAATTATTTTTGAAGATCAAGAGCTCTCTACCTCCTGCCAAAGTCCAAGAAATGTTGATGATATACAGCACATATAAGGTAAGTAGGTTGCTTGTCAATTAGATCAAGATATATCTCGTTGCTTGGAATGGAGTCGCATTTTAAAATCTAAGCACATTTTGATCTGTTTTGTTTTTTCCCAATTTGTTTACCACAGGCTGGAATGATGGCCAAGGATGCTTTTATAAAGAAATTACGGCAGGTTGCTGGGGATGATGTCCTGAGATCCGCTATTCAGGATATCAATGCTACTGGATGATTTCGGAAGTGTTGGAATTGTTTGGGTTATCTATTTATTTGCCTATGCTGTTTGAGAGAGGGGAAAAACCAAATGTAATTGTTACCTCACAACTAGCTTAGGAGACCACTAAAACGACAGAAGTCATTCTTAGTTTTTTTATTGATCGGGGGATGTAGGTTTTCTCTTTGTTTAAACCACGGAACGTGTAGCAATCCTGATTTAAGTTATTATAAAGTTCACAATTTCTGTATCTTAATTTTTCATTTTCCTTTCATTATTTTGTGGAATCCCTAAAGATTGCGAAGTTCACTGTTAATTGTATTCAAAGCTGCAAGCTTAGCATATGCACTCTTATATTGACACATTTACACCTTGTTTGGTTCAATGTAATGGCTATTCCATTACAACAAGGTTCAAAACTCTACAAGAAAACAGATGTTTGGTTCATTGAATGCTCAAAACGTCAAATGATCATTTCGGGTTCATTCGGTTCCAAAAATCGCTGAATAATCGTTCAGGGGAGGTGCCAAATTGGCTATTTCATCCCCTACACCGAATGACTCTTCTTAACGGTTCTAACTTCTTTTCCTTTCGCCATTTGACAATCTCATGCTCAAATCAATCTAAAAGGAAGCAAATCAACTTGAAGGCCAAATCACCTAGATTTTGTAGTAAGTTCAATTCAACTAGGGTTCATTTTGCATTTTTATTGATTTTTTTTTTTTTTGTTGTTGTTTATGATGATTTGTCCAAAGGGAACTGAAATGGATTCTGCAACTGTTGACGAGGAGATCGATTTGTTCTTCGTGTAATCTCCTCTTAAAGATTCCGCTAAAATCTCTGACAAATTGAATCAGTTCATCCAATTTGATTCTCCTTAGGGTACAGTACCTGAAGCTAATCAATTCTGCATACGTTTTTCCCTACCGTATATTTGTATGTATATGCCTATACCATTTTGTATTTTTCAGGAGAAGGAAAAGGGAGGAAGGTTGAGGAGCTGCTAAAACGATGCCCAAATCTTAAGAAAATTTTTATTTTTGGGGTTATTTCAGAAGCCAAGTCACTCGAGGAATGCCAGATATCGGCCAAATTCACCTCATCTATTATTTGGCTTATGAGGAAATACATGCATGTGAATATGAGTAAAGTTCTCTCAATTGAATGTCTAAACTCAAGTCCTGTATCAGTTGTGAATTATATGAGCAGATACGCAGGTAGAATTTGCAGAATGTAAATCCCAAACATCTTCCCTTTTTGTGTCTTACAATTCATTGATGTCATTTTTTCAGTTTGATAGAAAAATATATGCAATCAAAAGAATAGGTTGTTTTTTTTCACTCAATTGTTATTTTGCTCATTTGCTATTATTGACCATGTTGTTCTCTTCGAAAGTTGAAGATCTCTCTCATGTTTTTTGCCTGCATTCACATGGAAAGTCCTTTATGTGTATTATTTGCCTTATATTAACACCTTTGATGAAGCTAAAGTTTCAAAGAGCTTTATCCAAAATTAATATTTGGTTTTGTGTGTATACACATTATACCCATATCAGTATGTTATACCCCTATAAAATGAAATCAGATGAGAATCATTGATAAAATAGCAGGTCCACGATTAGAACATTCCAAGTCAAAATGGTGAGTGCTTGTCTCTTGCGGATCACAATAAATCTATCCCATCAGTTTTGGGACTAGTACAATTTGCACATTTATTTCGTTGTCATTTTATGACTTAGCTTCTGGTTCAGCCAATTACCAGCAGTGTTTGTATCTTTGGTTCTTTAACTGTGATTAATTCTCTTATCATGAAACAGGGTGAAAGTTCCTTTTGAATTTTCTGTTTAGTTATCATGTGGAGGCATATTGTACGGTGCACAGGCCACTAACAGAGATCATAAAGTACAATGTAAGCACCTAGTAACCACATCCAAGCCCTATTCTGCCACACAATTAGAGCAAGGGTCCAGGACTGAGGCAGATTGGAGCAAGGGAGCCTCAAAATCATCATCCTTATAATTACAAATATCAGAAGTTTCTCCTTTAGGATTTGTTCGCGGATTTTCTTAGTGAACAAAAGTTCATAAAATGGTTTTTTTTTTGGCTGGGAATATCCGCTGGGAGAATCCCACTTAATCTCACTCCTTATCCTAATTTTAGGAATCATCCGATGGAACAAGGAGAACCTGTTGCTGCTCCTAGTCAAACTTCCAGTTCAAGCAGTTACGACAATTTGGACATAGAGTTGAGATTAGGGTTTAGTGAAGGGTAGATTAAAATACATAAACCTGCCTGATGCAGCTCATTGTAAAAAGATCAGATTATATGAGTTCTCATTGTCAAAAAATGTGGGTGTTCAATTTTTCCTTCCTTTTTAATGAAATTTTAAAACAACTTATTAATATATATCTCATTGCCTTGCAAAACTCGGTCATTGGAATTTGGTTTTGGGTTGAAGATGAATGTGCTTATTTGATTGATGTATTGGCAATTTTTAGTTTTTATTAAATAATTAATACAAGTTTTGTTTTATATCAAAGAAAAAAAAGATAATTGACAGTTTGCTGACTTGTTGAACATACAAATTAGTTGTATTATATAAATTAGTAGGTCTTAAAAATGTAATTTTATTACATAAAAGAAGAAATGGACTGATTTGATAATATATAAAAATGAAATCATAAATATTAAGAATGTGATTAATTTTTTTAATATAATTAAATATAAAAATAATTATATTAAGAGTGATATCAAATTATTTATTTTTATTAAGTTATATTTAATAATTATTATATTAAAATATGATTAATTTATTTATTATTTTTATTAAATTATATTTAATAATAATCTTGTTAAAATTTAATAACAATAATCATTTTTTTAAAGAAATTCAGTTAAAGGTACTCTAGTCATTTTAGCTTATTTTCTTATGCTATTGCAAATATATTCTATTCAATCAAACGGAATACTACTATTACAGTTCTATTCCATTACATTCAACCAAATAATTAAATTACTGATTACAACTCTATTTTATTACAGTCCTATTTTATTCCTGCCATTAATTTTAAATGAATTGCTTTATCACCCAGGCATGTTTCTCTTTACTTTTTAACATTATTACTTTCGAATTGTATTTTGTTAGCTTTTAGTGTGAGTTCCTTAAGGCTTAACATGCTTGCTTGCTTGTCATTAAGTAATGGCCCTTTATTACTTCCAAGTTGATTGCTTTCGATGTAATTTACCTTATGTTTGTTTATTTTGCAATTTTGCAATTGTGCTGCTCACCTTGCTCTTGTTTTAATTTATTTATGTTATTTACTTCTATTTTGTCCATTTGGTTTTTTTTGTCATGGAATTGGAAACTATTTCGAAAGAAGAGGGGAAATGGAAGAGAATTGGGGAAAAGAAATCCAATCGATTGGATTTAGAGGAAATTAGGGATTTGGCAGAATTGAGGAAAGGGGACTTTAAGTCAATAGACCAGAAGGAAAGGCCAACACCGGGCGATGGGTTTATGATGGACAGTGGGCCAATTGAAAGGCTTACTAACAAGAAGACCAATCCACAGATGGGCTGTGGACAATCGAATGCTGATGGTTAACAGGCCAAGATGACACTAGCCCAATACTTAGATCCAATGACCTCAAGTAACGTTAATTTGCATACGATCAAAATGTTCTTTTTTTCAAAATTAAATCAACTTCTAACCTTTCGAAAAGATTTAGATCTCACCCATTTTTTTTATACATGTTATTGATGCATGAGAATCTCAAACAACAACAATATTGATATTGTATGAGACACCATTCAAGAGCAAGGAAACTCCACCAATTTAAGAGTTACACGAGCCTTTTAAATGTGCAAGCCCACCCTTTCAACTTAGTTCTTACTTGCCTAATGAAGCATAATGACTTATAAACAAGGGTGTCAATGTTTTCTTGAAGAACATGGGATTTGATTCTTTTGAACTATCTCAAATTTTTCAACATTTTCTGGAAGCAATTTAAGTTTACTGAGACGCTTACGTCGAGGCTATGTAAGGGAAGGGATAAAAGTTGTTCAAAGATTGCATTGGAGATTGTTATCAACTAAAATTTTGAATATAGATCTTTTGTCACTCCTCCATCTCAATCGATAAAAGTATTAATTACTGATCTAATAAAGATTTAAACATCGATCTTAAGAACCTAAATTCGTATGCGATATGGTAAGAGAATACCCACACTTATATTCTTTCTTAATGTATTACGAATTTTAGACATTTTGGAGCCTCTTGATGATCTCAATTCAAAGTGTTGTTGGAATTAATTCTTGATAATATTGGGAACCAATAAAAAGGAAAGTTAAAGACGGTGAAGAGAGATTTTCCTTATATAATGAGAAAATTTTTACATATAAAATATTAAGTGCCAACTGATGTTACTTAAATCGACGAATCCATTGAAAAACAAAAATGACTTTGGGTATTAAGCAATTATAATGAAAAGAGCAAAACAAGCGTAGCATATTGGTGTATAAAATCACAGAGATGACATGAGACATAACTTTAGTGGATACCAACAATGAAGTCCACCATTTTTGTTTGCTTTGTGTGTTTGTCTTCTTTCACACCACGTTCCACTTAATTGTGGAGTAAAGTGAGATGAGAGGATTTGAATCATTGTTTTTGTAACTTTAAAGTGCTATTTGAGCAGCTAAATTCAACTTTATCATGAAAATGACAATACATGTGTTGAGTTTTTGGGACCAAAAATCATGCACTAAATCAAATCATGGATTGGTGGCCTGCTTTTTGCCCCTCGATAGTTGGAGATATTTTGTCACACCATAAGGGTTGAATTTCGGAATCCTTTTATATTTGAACAGAGCCATTTGTAATTTTATTATCATGTGTGTATTTATTAAAAGGGTAAATATATTATACCATTTTTTTTTTTACTTTTATTTTGATAAATTTTTTTTTTATGTCATTGATAAAGTTTTGAAGTTTTCTTTTTCAATAATATTTTAAAATAAATTTTCAAGTAAAAATAATCATTAATAACTTTCATATGGTATTTTTTTCTAGAGTTAATTGTATTAAACATCTTCATATTATCACTTTTATTTTAAATTGATCTTTAAACTTTAAATCATTCTAATTATATCTTCAAACTACAGAGATTATACCAATTAGGTTCTTCTTTTACTAAAACCATTATTTTAACTGTTAAATGACACATCATATATTATCTAACATAATTTAAAATAAAAATTTTAAGAAAAATGAATACGGTAAAAATGAATGTCTTAAAAATTTTAGTTTTGAAGTTTGGAGATCAATTCAAAATGAAAATTATAGTTTGAGAGACGTCTAAAGCAATTAACTGTATTTTTTGTAAAATAATTATTATATATAATATTCTAAAGTTATTTACACTTGTTTAAATATAAAATGTTTAGTTTTTTATCATAAAAATATAAAATTAAATGAAAAATTGAATCGATTCGAATTTAATTACATATTTTATTTATAATAATTCAAGCATGTGGGTTCGAATCTTTTCAAATTCTCTAATAAATGAATTGTTTTTTTCACTCAGCCGTAGCAAACCAAAAGGTGAAGTTTGGTAAAGGCAAGGGAACTATATATGGTGGAGAATGATCCAAGCTCTGATAAGCACAGCTTTGTCACACCACACCTTTCCATCAATATCTTTGCAATCATATTCAGCAAGAAATAGGAAGGAAATTTCATAAATCAGCATCCTTGACCTTTGTTTAAGTAAATAAATGAAAGAGGTCACAGTTGTATGACTTGAGGTAAATGAAAAGGTTGCACCAATTATAACTTGAATTTTAAATCTACCTAATGCTCATCTCACTCAAGATTAATTGTGTGATTCAAATGAGTTATGTTTTGGGTTTATTGATGGTAAATTAAGTTAAAATATGCTGTAAATCAATGCGCTTAAATAAAGTTTTAGATTTAATTTCTACGTAGCATATAATTGAAAGAAACTCCGCATAATACCTTTGTGCCCTGCCTCCATAGGGATACCTTCTTCATAATACCTTCCTTAGTAAACCCCTTTAATCAAAACAAGAAATGACTCTCTCAAACATAACACTTCCTTCCACAGTTGGGGTTGGGGTGCTTCCACTAGCACCCTGAGAGACTCATATAAAAGCCCTCTTGTCTAATAAAAGAGGGCAATACTTTCTTCTCATATTTTTCTTCTCTTCATGATAACCACTTGAAATTATTCCTTATCTTCATTGGTTTCTTTTTCCCTTGAAAACCCTTGGTGTTAACAAAATTAAAAATATCAAATTCAAAATTTTTGACAAAAAATATTAACTATCATGCTGAAATTTTAAATTGAAGAAAGTAAGGTGACTTTTAATTTTTTAAGCCTAAGGGCTAAATCTCAAACTTTATTTAAGTACAATGATTGGTTGCATATTTAACCAATTTTGTTAAGTGATACACAAAAATACAAGAGTTGTTACATTAAAAATAATCAACTTAGTTTTGATTTGCTCATTGATAAACATCAAGATTTCAACCTAATCCACTTTGTTTATATCCTATTCTTTTAGTCAATACCTAACATATATCCATGTTTGCTTTCTCTTATACAATAGATAAGATGTCCAAGTTTTCTCAATAAAGTACAAAAAGTTGAATTAAAAATTTATTTGTCCTAATAACTACTAAGGGAATAGGAACAATCAACAATCCTACTATTTTTAACATGGTGTTTGATTATTTTTTTTTCTCTCAACTTAGAAACTTTTAATTTGGAAGTCGAAAAAATTGTTAAGATGCAAGAAAAAACAATTAAATTCTTGTATTAAATTTAAACTCAATTAAGCTATCCTCGTTAATTAAAATAATCAATTAAAAATTTTAAAATCATATTTTTGTTAAGGTTAAATATTTTATACCAAATTATAATTGTATATATATCTTTTGAATAATTAAAAATATATTTATCATAATAAAAAGTTTATATAATCTCTTTCACTGACAAAGATTAACGTCATCCAAACGGATGATTGAGGAGCGTTGCACCATTTTCAAGAACAATCGTGCTTCACTGGAGGCAACCCGACATCTAAAGGAGGCTTAAGACTCGAAAGCGTTTAAGTATTTGGGTTCTGACTCAAATCCTATCACTTATGGATTTGTCTAGAATTATTTTGGATAAGCTATATGTTATTTATGTATGGAATTGATTAATTTTATTTGTAGCAATTCAAATGTATTGTTTTTATAATTATCAATTAATATGATTGTATTTTTCAATTAATATTTTTTTATAATGGGTATGTCCGTTTGGCGGTTCATATTGAAATTTGTGACGATTTATTTTAAAAATATTTTCAAAACTTGAACATGTGTATTCCTTTAAAAGTGAGATGTGCTTTGTCACTACAACCAACACTTGTTGGTATAAACTTATTAATTAATATGCTTATACTTAATATAAATCAAATGTTAAATTACATATATATATATATATATATATATATATATCTAAATTTAAATTGTAATTATCCTGAAATATCTTATGAGTATTTTTGCTTTAAAATAAGAATGAAGGTTTTTTCAATTTTTTAATTATTAAGATTTGCTCTCCATGACTGTATTATGTTAGAATAGGATGAAACTTCTAGCAGAGATTTAACATTGAATTGGCTCCACTAGAAGTTGTGGCCAAAGACAGGGCACAACATACAATGCCATCCTTCAATGTACCTTTCTAGATATCATAAGAAAAGGAAATGTCCTAAAAAAATCAACAAATAAAAACAAATCTTGATTTGTAGAAAAAAATATTTAATCTAAATTCATTAAATTATGCATGTGTTTTATAAAGTAATTGAAATAAAAAAAAAATTATTTGATATAGTACTAGTGAAGTTCTTTAGACGTCAAGATTGAGGGATGACAAGTGTATTATTAAACATAGAAAAAATTTAATTATATAAATAAATGTGATAATTTGCTTGTGGAGTCTAAAATATTTCATTAACAATATATCAAATAGTTAAAAAAAAACATATTAATTAAATAATAATAAAAATCAAACTGCCTTATGAAATATTTAGGAAAAATACAAGAAAAGCACTGACAATAGAAGTAAGAGACATTGAGTAAAGAAGGAAACATGAAACCATGTGAAATATTTAGTAAGGATTGAAGTGGTCCTCCACATTGTTATTATTACTGGAGATTAGGTTTTAATAAGGAGACATTTCATAGTGGTAGGAGAAGTATCCATCATTTTGGTTTTGGCCTTCACTTACCTTTATAATTGTGAATGGGATCAATGAATCAATATTTGTTCCTTTTTGTGCCAAACTCCTTTATGATGACAATTCAACTTTTTCTTAACTTTTATTGCATGTGATTTTTCTAGAAATAACATGTCACTTAGGCTTTTCTTTCTTTAAAATGATCTCAAAATCTATGTCCAAATTTGTATCAATCTTGTGTTGTACAAAGAAGATGGGCCTTTTAGAAAATATGTTACTGTTTAGTGAAATAAAAAAATATCATTAATATTAATATTAATATTCGAATCTCAAAATTATTAAATGTTATTTTTAAAGAGAATTGCATAAAATGCTTACATTAAACTCGAGTTAATAAAAAAACATGTGACAATTGAGCCTTAATTTATTTGTCACGGTTATTATTATAACAACTAAAAGGCGTTGGTTGGAGCACACTTAAGAACATATTTTTCTTCTGTTTAAAAATTTCAAGGGATTATGAGCATGGGAGAAGTCAAATATATTGATAAGGGGGGCGGGGGTGAATATTTATATAAAAATACATGTCGAGTCTACTTTGAACAAGGTATTTTTACATTTGGATAATCTTATCACTAAAATTTAGAAAAAAATAAAATAGGTGAAATGTTCAATTTATATTAGATATTATAATTATTTAAGTTTATTTTTTACTTAATTAAAATTTAAATACTATTTATACTTAACTATTGCAATTATTAAAATTTATTTTTATCAAATTAATATTTAAATTCTACTTTGTATTACTTTGCCTAAATTAAACTAAAAATGTTACGAAATTTATCATTAAAAATATAAAATAAATCAAATTACAAAACTTTGGGGGCAAACATAAATTTATCCTTTTTAAAACATTAATCATAATATTAAAAATTATAATTTATCCATTATTTTAATACACACATTATCATCATTTATGCGTATGATTTTTTTTATTAATTTATGAATTAATCATAAATTGAAATAATGTAAATGAATCTAGATTAAGCAAGGATCATTGGGCTTGTTGTAATGAATATCTTGAAAAACCAAAAAGAAAAAACTTAATATAAATTTATGTTCTAAGAATAAAAAACAAAAATAATATTAAAAAAATACAATCACATAAAATTAAAATATTGAACTCATCGTTTAAATTCTAATATCATAGAGTTCTTGTGTTTGTATGATAGATGGTCATCTCGGTTTTTAAAAAAAAAAAAAAATTACTATATCATTATATATAAAATAAATGATTAATTTATTAAAAATGTTAGAATAATACTCATAATTATATTTTAGTTATTTTATTTTTATTACTAAATCCGGATTGGAGTTAGAATGAATTTGAGTATTTTTATGTTTAAGAATTTAATACATATTTTACCATCGATTAAAATATTTTAAAAAATAATAATAATAATGGTTAGCCCAACAGAAGATGATCAGATCTCCCCCACCATTTCCATTAAGAATTAAACATATCACAGATGTAGGAAATGAATATTTATTCATCCACATACTTTATTAATGAAAAACTCCACAACTAACTCCACTTTATTAATGAATAAAATATAGTAGTTAATTTAGTAATTTATAAAGGTTCAATCCCCAATGCTTATCCAATTAGCAGATCAGTTGATGTTTGTGTGGACTTCTTCTTCTGGCCCAAAAGAAGAAGTTTTACTGAAAATGTAATGATGTTTGAAGGACAAATGGCATTGATTCCACTTCCACCATGACTTTGATTTACAACTTTTTCATGCATAGACAAACGGCATATGTTATTCCCTCAAGCGAATCTTCCTTGGATGCAATAGCCGAGGGAGAATGCAAACATGAAAGGAATTTCATACTAACCATTATATCTCAATAATCTTTTGCTTTTTCATTTGGGGAGTGTGGTTGCTTAGAAATTAATATAGCAGTGAAGTGCCTAGGATGGTTCTTACTCGAGCTGGTGAGTTTTTTTGCGTTGCAAGGAAAATCTTAAACGAATACTCTTATCTAGCTTCGCATATGCTTCTGAAAATCATCTCAAAACGATTGGTTTAAATTAAATATAGATGGAGCTTCGGTTGAGAAACCTAATAAAGGTGGTGCAAGGACTATTATCCGTGATAGTCATGGCAAATGGGTGGGTGGTTCCTATCGCCATTCATTCCTAATACAACTAGTGTGGGTGTTGAACTGTGGACACGGTTTGAGTAGCATATTTACAAGGAGGGGAGGGGAATTGCATTGCTGACATGTTGGGTAGATTAGGCAGTACTGCTTTGAGTAGTGAATTTAGTACAAATTGTAACAACAATGATCTTTTGTCTTTTTCTTCTTCCCATTTTACAGCATGATATTCTCTTGTTAGACAAAAAATTTATTATTATTCCCCACAAAGAACCCCAAAAAAAAAAAAAACTGTGGTGTCTATCACCAAAAATTCGACGCGTCATAACCCACCATTCCCTTGGAAAACACATACCCCAACGTGCGGGAATGGAGCACCGTCACCAGGCGAAGCGTGACCGTGGGATCAAAAAAATTCAAGTCAAACGCAAGTCAAAGGCGCCCACAACCTAAGCCTAAAAGCAAGCGAAACATCTGATCCAGTCTCTTCCTTCCGTCCAAATACGCTTATTTATTGACGCGTTTTCCATCACCAAACCCTCTTCTCTTGCTTTCCTCCTCCCACCCCCCCTCCCCCTTTTTTTTTCTTTATATAATAAAACGTTTTTTTCTTCATTCGCCCTTTCGCTGTTTTATTTGGTTAACTGACTCTCTGAAATATCGCGGATCTTTGGTTTTTTACACGCATTTTCGCTTTTAATTATAGCCTGATTTTACTCGGAAGATGAGGCTGGAGGAAGAGTTCTCTCATTGCGACCACTACGACGAAGAGGAGGAACCCAAAACGATGTCGCAATGTTCCATCGGAGCTTTACAACAACATCAACAGCAAAAGCTTGTCGTTGTCGGTTATGCCCTTACCTCTAAGAAAATCAAGAGCTTTTTACAACCAAAGTTCGAAGGTTTAGCCAGGTGAATCTTGGGTCTTATGTTTTTTTTTTTTTTTTTTTGGTTTTTGATTTTTGGGTTCGGTTGATCGTTTTGGAATCTAATGTTTGTGATCCCAAAATTGAGAATATGGTCCCATTTGACGTCGTTGTCGTTTTGGTTGTGCGGAATGAAAATAATTTATGTGAATGACATTACATCAAACACTTGAACTCCAATAGGCCAAAGTTTTTTGATATTTTTATTTTTTGTGACCCTCGTTTATTTTGGTGATTATAATTTGTCATTCCCTCAATTTATTTCGAATTAATACATGGAGATATTTATCATTACTTACTACATGGATCTGTGGCAAGTGTCTTTTCTTTTCTTTTTGATTCAGTGCCTGGACCATGATTCTTTTCTAATATTAAAACATGGGTTCTCTTTCCGTTTTGTTTTTGTTTTTAAATTTGTTCAAGTTGTGTACCCTGATGAGAGAAAAATCTTGTGTTTTGCGGTTACCATAAAGGGTTTGTTGCTGTTGCTGTTTTGTTTCTTTCTTTCATGTTAGTAACAGAGTAAAATGTTGAAAATGGTGCAGAAATAAGGGGATATTATTTGTTGCAATTGATCAAAATAGACCTCTCTCAGACCAGGGTCCTTTTGATATTGTATTGCACAAGGTTAGTAGGCATTTCTCTGTCTATGTTTAACTGTCTTTCATTTACCTGTTCTTAAATTTAATTATGAAGTGATGCATACTTACCATGACCCATTTTTGTATCTGATGCAGTTGACAGGAAAAGAATGGCGCCAGATTCTGGAGGTTGGTCTAAATTCTAGAACCCATCACTTTTGTTTACTTTTTAAATGATGGATGTTGCGGAATGATTTGAGTGTGAATCCACTTCTGTTTGATATATTATGTTGTGGTTTTGATGTGTTATACATGCGAGGAACCGAATAACCCAGAGTCTGGTGTCAGAAAATTGTTGTTTAAATCTCATTAGTGGCTGACATAATTTGCAGACTTCTTGCTCTTTCCTTCCTCATGAAACCTGACTTGATAATTGAGGTCGAGGCCTTAAGATTCCAGCAAGTGAGGATGTTTCTACTTCCATGGCCATCTGGCTGATTTTTCAGGTTTTCCTTAGCATTACCTGTGAAACAAACTTTTTCTTTGTTTTGAATGGCTTCTTTTGTCCTGTGTATAACTATTACCCCTTTCTGTCCTGACTCAAACCTAGTAAGTGTAGGGTCGTGTGTACCCTCTCTGTTTGTTATATCATACTTGAGGAAGTGACTGGCATAAGGATTCACTTATTTGCAAATATCCAGAGATGATGACAGCAAAAACTTATGACCTCAGCAAGATGAAAATTCTTACATTCAAATTTCCTAGTAGTAGTTCTTTGGAACTTGGATATTGCTTTTCGTTTCCTTTTTTTTTTTTAATTTTAAGATTAATACAAGCGTTTAAGGTGAACAATTCTTGAATTTTATAATTATAGATTTATATAGGCAACAGCTGCTTAAGTCATACTCCTTGGAATCTATTGCTAAAATATACGTTCATTACTCATGGGATACCAAGCTCTAATTTTTTTTTCCCCTAATCTGTTTCAATCCAGTTCTTTAGCAATGTTAGTGTACGTACTAGTAAAAGTTCTAGCGTTTTGCTAACTCATTCATGTTAAATAAGTCCATACTCCTTGGAATCTATTGCTAGAATATACGTTCATTACTCATGGGATACCAAGTTTTAATATTTTTCCCCTAATCTGTTTCAATCCAGTTCTTTAGCAATGTTAGTGTACGTACTAGTAAAAGTTCTAGTGTTTGGCTAACTCATTCATGTTAAATAAGTTCTATGGTGCAATATATTTTAATTGTCTGCAAAAAATTTATACATTGAGATTGTTTTGAATGGCCTCTTAAGTTTTATGTCATTTAATCTTAAAAGGTTTCCCAATTTTGGGGTGGTCTGTTGATTTGGTTATTTAATGGGGACCCTGCCTGGCCTGTGACTCTGATTTCCTAAATATCTTGTACGTGTATGAGCTGTTTTCAAGTCTCAATGGTTAAGTGTCTGCATGAATTTATGTTGCAATATGAGGATGGCTGGTTGTTCATTACAGTGCCCAATGAAAAAAAAATTAGAAATATGCCTCGTGATCTTGTGATTTTGTAATTTGTATAAATGCCTGAGTGGATGATATACATTGGTGTTGAGACCAATCCATGTTACATTCTTTACCATATATGTGCAGGATTATAGACAAACACATCCAGAAGTCACAGTTCTAGATCCTCCTGATGCTATACAACATTTACACAATCGCCAATCAATGCTACAATGTGTTGCAGACATGAATTTATCTACCTCCTATGGTAATTTGTGCTGTCCTTTTTGTTGACATTAGAGCCTAGGCCTTTTTCTTCTTCTCTTTCCTGCAGCTTTTTGGCTTTTGATAGAAAGGTTGTCAAATGAACTCTCATGCTGATGGAAGTTGATTTTAATATTTTGCCATGCAGGAAGAGTTGGTGTTCCCAGGCAATTAGTCATTAAGAAGGATGCATCTTCTATTGCTGATGCTGTAGATAAAGCTGGGTTGATACTACCCCTTGGTATGCACATTTTGACCTGTGTTATTACACTAGTAGCATTCTATAGGGGTATTTAAGTTGATAGTCTTCTGTACTATATAGGTTGTGCTTTAGGTTTAAGTATCTGCTTCCTGCTGTCTGTATGTTACCTTTAAGATCAGCCAGAAAACATATAAAGATGCTTTGCCTAGTTTGTGCGCCCAATCTTGTGATTTATTTTTAGGGTTCATCTCATTTACTTATTCTGCTTTTAGTTTTCACTTCAATTCTTTCTAATCAAACTTAAAAGTTTTTTTCATCTGTTGCAGTTGCAAAACCATTGGTTGCTGATGGAAGTGCAAAGTCACATGAATTATCACTAGCTTATGATCAGTACTCCCTCCAGAAACTAGAACCTCCACTTGTTCTTCAGGAGTTTGTTAACCATGGTATGTAACTGCAATTTTTCTAGAGACGTCATAAATAGTGTTTCCTGCTTTGCTGAGCTATGCCTAACTGCTGCACCACTTTTTTTTTTCTAATGTCTGTAGGAGGTGTTCTCTTTAAGGTTTATATTGTTGGAGAAGCCATTAAAGTGGTCAGGCGTTTCTCTTTACCTGATGTAACTAAAAGAGAACTCTCTAAAGTTACGGGTGTTTTTCGGTTTCCACGGGTTTCCTGTGCTGCAGCCTCTGCAGATGATGCAGATTTGGACCCTAGTGTGGCTGGTATGTTTCCCTATCCAAGAATACCCTTTTCTTGTTTGCTGTTTTTGTTATTTTGGTTGCTGCCGTTCTTTAACATGAATGTTTGATCACCGTAGTTGTATTTGGAATTTGTTTGAATAAGTTTTCATGTTTCAACCAGATTCATTGTGGCTTTTCGGTTAAGTTCATGCAACCTGTGGGTTTTGTAGGCCCTAAACGTTTTCTTTTATTCTATTGCAGAACTTCCCCCTCGCCCTTTACTTGAAAGACTGGCCAAAGAGCTTAGGTGGCGACTGGTAGCTTTCTAAATTTTGACTATTATTTCTGTCCGTACATATATACCAATCTCTGGAATAATTTTGATATATTTATATGAAATTTTTGTTACATGTAGGGTCTTCGGCTATTTAACCTAGACATTATCCGGGAGCATGGAACTAGAGATCATTTTTATGTCATTGACATAAACTACTTTCCTGGCAAGTGCCATTTTTAGACCTGGTTTAAAAGCCCCTTGCTATTATCATTGTTCTTTGTTTGAATCACCCTGCAGGCAGCTGACTTTACTTGGAATTGTCGGTAAAAATATTGCAGGGTATGGGAAAATGCCGGGGTATGAACATATATTTACAGACTTCCTCTTGAGCCTTGTGCAGAGTCGATACAAGAAAAGATCTAGCTAGAAACTTAATGGAAGCCTAGGACACTCCAAAGCATCATCAGGTGTTGTTAATAATCATATGCAAGATATGATGTGTTAGCGGTTGTTTCGTTACCCTTTGTATAGGCATCGAGCTGGTGGAGGGTGCATATCAAAGCACAAAAGAAGCCAAGCCTCCAAAGTTTAAGTATTTTACATGGAGCTGGTAGAGGATTGTACTCCCTACTACTACGTAGGTGTTAAATGATGTAAACAGCTCTTTGGAAATCAGATTTGTGCTGGCTCAATTCTATTCTTCTACTTTGTATTTACCCTTTTGCTGTTGCATGTAAAAATGTTGATGGGCGGAGCTCTTTCAGCAACCAGCCAATAACATCATCTGATGTTTCATCTTTCTATTAAATACACATTGTTTTGTTCTTTCCAATCTCTTTGTTTTTTATATGACAGTAGAGTAGTCTGAAGTTGAACTTATATGTGCTTCATTTTTTTTCCCAATCCCCAAAACACTATAGATGTTAAAATCAAAACTGATAGCCCAAAATTTCAATCAAAGTTCACAGATGGATGAATCTAAAGTACTATCAAGACAAAGGGTATCCTCTTGGCAATGTCTTACTGTTAGCATTATCCTTATTGAAGAATATAAAGAAGATAAGCTTGGAAACCTTGGAATAATTTTTTAGAAAAACCGAAATTAAATTAAAGGCAAATTCACCTCGAAATCTAATTATTGAAGAATATAAAGAAGATAAGCTTGGAAACGTTGGTATAATTTTTTTAGAAAAACTGAAATTCACCTCGAAATCTAAGACAGGTTTAAATGCATAGATATTCATCAGAGTACATTTTTCAGTTTAATTAAATCATATTTCAAAAAACCTGGAGAAGCAAATACGCTACAACCGACATAACGATGAACATTGAACAAAGAAACTACCCAGTTGAAGCAGGAGCCTGTAAAGCAGAGCCAGCGAGACCAACCTCAGCAACATCGGTGCCATCATTTTCTCCGCCGCTTGAAACAAAGGCCCAATCAGGAGGCAGCGGAGGCAAAGGAGCGTAAACGGTGGGCTTCCTCCTTATGTCCCATGGCTGTGACTTGCGTGGCCTAGTCTTCATATGATGCTTCGTTGCCTTCTTCTGCGGTCTCGACGAACATTCTATCGACAACCCACCGTTGGAAGCTGTCGAACATGGAAGATTACGCACCTTAATTGAAGGTAGAGAGATGGAATTGGGAACAAAGGTGATTTTGGGAGCTGAAGCAATGGAAACTAGCGGCATTCCCATGGTTTTCTTCTTCGGTTAGTTCACTTTCTTTTGCCCTTGGCTCTGTGGGTAACAAAAAGAGTTGAAAGGAAATGGGCGTTTCCTAACCTTTGCTTTTGGATTACGTGCGTTATCCTTTTACGCACAGTATGTATGACATCACAATTCACATCGACTAAAATCTCAATTTGGTTTGGGCTTCAATGTTAGCATTCGGCCTTTGGGTCAACCCAACCCATTCAAGCTAGCACCTTCAGGTCACGAGTGTTTCACAGACCCACGTGCCAACAGTCACAGACTAGCATGCAAAATTCTTCTACGCTTCATGTCTGTGACTGTGAGTGCGAAATAGATTCTGATCCATCTTAACGACTGCCCCCCCTCCCCCCCCCCCCCCCCCCCCCCCCCCCAAAAAAAAAACTCCCGTTAAAACCCCAAACCCCCCATCAATATTCCACATCAGATACCGTGGTCAGCTTCTTCCTTTGCAACTCAAATCATGTTTTAGTCTAAATATCAGCCATTTCCTCACTGATCCCCAACCTGCCTCCTACCTCCCAATTCTCTCAAATGTTTAGCTTATTACACGATTTCCCATGTAACATGCATTCCTGTCTTTATTGCTAGCTATATATGCAAGACTGGTTTTTTTAAAGAGAAAGGGCGAGTGCTAAAACCAGTAATAAAAAGCCATGGATCCTTGCCCTTTCGTACGACTTACCGTCGGCTGTCTAGCGTTGAAAATTCCGGTGGCGTCTAAACCAGCGCGGTCCGTCGTTCACCCTTCTTTGTCCCCGTGTTTTTGTAAGATTAAGCTTAAGAATTTCCCTTTACAAACCGCCGTTGTTCCCTACTTTCCACCGGAGAATCAGTTTCCCGACAATCAGCTACAAACCCTCGCCGCTACTTTCCACCTCAGCAAAGCCGATATCGACAAACTTGCTCAGAAATCGATCTTTTCCGCCAAGCC
Organism: Gossypioides kirkii; assembly: GCA_005610355.1. Classification (NCBI taxonomy): domain Eukaryota; kingdom Viridiplantae; phylum Streptophyta; class Magnoliopsida; order Malvales; family Malvaceae; genus Gossypioides; species Gossypioides kirkii. The sequence continues at coordinate 15,719,789 of CP032247.1, read as the reverse complement.
TTGTCTCAAGATCGCTGTCTACACCGGCCGGAGAGGCAGTACCTGCGGTGTTAACTCAGGGTGTCTGCTAGGAAAAGTTTCGGTACCGTTGGATCTGGCGGGAACCGAATCCAAGGCATGTGTTTTCCACAATGGCTGGATTTCAGTCGGGAAAGAAACTAAAAAAGATTCCTCTGCTCGGTTTCACTTGAACGTGAAAGCGGAACCCGACCCGAGATTTGTTTTCCAGTTCGACGGCGAACCGGAATGTAGCCCTCAAGTGTTTCAGATCCGAGGAAATATCCGGCAACCCGTTTTCACTTGCAAATTCAGTTTCAGAAATACCAGTGACCGGAATCAAGGATCCAGGTTAGTTATAATTAGTTATTTAATTCTCAGTATTTTCTATGAAGTTATTCAATTTGAATGCAAAACAGTAGGATAAAGCAACATTAAAGTTTGCAGGATTATGTCCTTACATTCTTTTTTCATTTTTTTTACTTACTTTTTACTGTTTAGTTAGTTGTGCAGTGTTTGTTCTTTGCTTGTGAAGTAAACTTTTCAGTTACAATCGGACAGGTCGTTACGGTCAGAGCCAAGTAGCTCTCGGAGATGGCTAAGCTCGTTTGGAAGTGAAAGGGAAAGGCTAGGAAAAGAACGTAAAGGTTGGTCCATAACGGTCCACGACTTATCCGGCTCACCTGTAGCCGCGGCTTCGATGGTTACTCCTTTCGTGGCTTCACCGGGATCGGGCCGAGTCAGTCGTTCTAATCCCGGCTCATGGCTTATTCTCCGTCCAGGAGGGGGTACCTGGAAACCCTGGGGCCGTCTCGAGGCTTGGCGAGAACGCGGCTCTCCCGACGGACTCGGTTACCGTTTTGAACTCATTCCTGAAATGAGCGCGGCAGCCATTGTCCTGGCCGAGTCGACGCTGAGTTCAAGTAAAGGAGGGAAGTTTGTGATTGACCTAGGTGGTGGAAGCGGTTCCAACGGACGGGTGACGCCGAGGAGTGCGACGTCGCCGGCTTGTAGTCCGAGGAGTAGCGGTGATTTCAGGTACGGGCTATGGCCGTTTGCGGTGCATCAAGGATTCGTAATGTCGGCTGGCGTGGAAGGAGAAGGCAAGTGTAGTAAACCTCGCGTGGAGGTGAGTGTGCAGCACGTGAACTGCACGGAAGATGCAGCTGCTTACGTGGCATTAGCCGCTGCCGTTGATCTGAGCATTGATGCCTGCAGGCTCTTCTCTCAACGTCTAAGAAAAGAGCTCTGTAATAATCACCAGGAATTACTTGGTTGATTCAGATTTTTCCCTCCTTTTTTTATTTTTTTCAAAAAGAAAAAAAAGTGTTTTTTTTTTTTTTCCGCGAGAGGTATTTTTAGCTACCTTTTTACGGTTTTACCACTAACAAACAAAAGACCAAAACTCTGTAAGATAAAAAGAAAAACGAAAGCAAGGAGGTGATTTCCATTTACCAGTTACCAGGCTCTGTTATTTTTGTTTTCAACCGTGTGGGTTTGCTTTTTGTGAGATATGATTGTCGTGAAGCTGACTTGATGATGTGAAAATGTTTTATTATGTAGTGAAAATTCCATCAAATGGTTGTTGAGGAATGAAGAGAAGTCCTTGCACGTTAGTATTGCTTGGTGGGTACTGAAGAATTGTTTTATGAATGATAGCTGTAATCCGCTTTCATGAGTAGCCAGCAATAAAGAAAAGAAAGAGAGAGGTAAGCGTGCAAAGTGGGGGTAGGAATGAGTACGCTTTACAAACTCAACTCCAGTCTCTTTTAATTAATGAAGGGATTAGGTGACAAAATTTCAATATATGTAGCAAAGGAAGGAATGGTATTTTAAAATACAAGGAAAGTGGGTGTAAAGGGAAAGTTGTAGGACCTGGATTTGGTGGTGGGCGGGATTGGAGAGTTTCAGCTTCTTCTTTGCTTGAAAAGAGGGAAGCCATGTGTCCCTCAGAGTGGCACGTGACCATGATTTACAGTTGTAAAACGAAAGAAGCAAAAGCTTTAATAATATAAATAACTAGTAGTACTAATAAAATGACGCTGGATTCCCAGATTTTGCTCCACTGGAGTCGACACTCCATAATTTGGAGTCACGCTCACGTCTCTCACTCTCTGCCTGCCTTCGCTTTTCTCTTTCAAATCTCTGCTTTCTTCGCTTCACTGCTCTTTTTTTCTTAAACACTCTTCTCCATGAAATAGGGGTATTACCTCTTTTCAATAATTTTATGTCATATCATCAATTTCATCTTTAATTTCAAAATTTTAATTTTAATTTAATTTTTTAAAATGAAAATATTAAAATTAAGTATTTAATTTTATATCTTTGTTTCATTCAATCCTTTTCTCTCTTCTCCGCTCCATTATTTGATCAATTTTACTTTAAAAAATTACTCATTTTATTTTTCAAATTTCCATCCAATTATTTATATCATTAAAATCATTTTATTAAAAAACATTACTCATAAGAAATAACGTTTAAATTTAACAAAATAATTTAATTTAAATGTACAAATAGCTTAAATACTTTAAATAAATATATTTTTACCTGAATAAGCTGTGGCAGCTTTTAACCATGCGTTATTTCTGTTGAAAATTACAAGTCAATTAGAGCCACAAAATTAACGGTGACTCGCTCGGGCAATTAGAGCCACAAAACTTGGAGACAGAACTAAATTTAAATTTTTACGTTGGATGCTCAATCTGATGTCGTTTGATTCGACGTCATGGTTTCTTGGATGCAAAATTAACTAGTATTGGATAAACTTCCGCGGATTTCTACGCTATGTTTCTTAAAATAGTTAAATCATTATCTAAGGTCTGAATTTCACAATTTTTTTCATGAGATAGAAATTCTTTTTATTCAAGTCTTTATAATTATTTTCATTTCGAAATTTGAATTTGACAACTTTTTTTACCTTGAATTTTAATTTTTTTATCGAAATTAAATCTTAAATTTAACAATTATTCTCATTGTGGGATCTGAATATGACAATTATTTTATATTGAAACTTAAATTTTAAGACTTTCAATGATTAAAATAAAAAAACAGTTTAAACTCTAATGTAGAAACATTTACCTTGGGGCCTAACTTTGACAAAAAAAAAAGTTCACACCTAACTTGAATAAAAAAATTTAAATCCAAATGAATGAAAAATTATCAAGTTCAAACCTCAAAATATGATATAACCTTTTTTAAAAATGAATTTGCCGGTAGGTTTAACATAATTTTAACTACAGTTAAAGGCTTATTATTAAAAAATATTATAATATTATATAAATTATTTAACATCGTGTAAATTATGTTTTAGTTCATTCGATTGGTATTTTTACTATTACAATAATCATTATCAAATAGTTTCAAGCGTATTTAATTATGTTTTTCCTTCAATTTAAAAGTTGAAGAGAGGTTGAGTAGATATAAACATTATATCAAAACATTTATGTAACATTATATAATATATATCTGTAACATAAATTACAGTATATATTATTTGCTTACACTTTTTTACAATCTACAGAATAATTTTATAAAAACCATTACACTATTTATTATAGTTATACCCTTTCGTTACTCGGACATTACAACAGATACATTATTGACCTCTCCATTGATTCCATCTAAAGTAAAATCTTGACAAGTCACTCACTCTCAACACCTTTTGGTAAGACCACTTATTCTTCCTAAAGAGAATCACCCACCCGCTCTTAAGTATAAACACTCTTCTAGTGCAAACATACTCTTAATATAATAAGGAGTCTATTTAGGCACAATGACATATTGATAAGGTCCCATGCTATACCCCATGAATATCTTGTAGGCATTTAGCAAGATTGAATGTTTAATCGACCACCTCACATCAATGAACAAGAGGACCTTCCTTATAAATATTACGTTGAACGATGGAGAAGGGATCAATCTTTTAGCAAGCTAGAATTACTCTGAGCAATTGTTTTCTTGACCAGCCTATCCTCTTGTCCTTATTCTGATTCTCGACCTCTTTAGATGAATTAATCTCTATTGCACCACCTTGATTTCGTCCAATGTATTGTGTAACATGAATTACACAAGTTCCTTAGGGTTATTAATGTGATATGGTTATGCTCATTTTGTCTTTGAAAATTTTGTTATAGAATTTTGGATTTTTATTTGTTAAACTACTGTATGATACTTAATGTATTTTTATATTTATATTTTGGACTTAATGTGTAACTCTGGTATATGATACTTTTCATGTACGATGATGTAATATAATGCTTTGTTGAAGTATTTTTATTAAAGTGTCTTTGTGTTGTATAAAATGTCATAAAATATAGATTTTTATTTATTTACCTTTCAAGTTATGGATGATTTTAACGAAACGTACATGTGATTTGATATGAATTATGATAATATGAAATTAAATGAAGAAAATCAACGAAGAATAGCCACATTTGTTATACAAATTGGACAAAATAATTATCATGAAATGGACGAGAATATAGTGCCCGGTTTATTGGTACATCATGAAACTTATTTCACTACAGAACCTTGTATGGTTCAAATTATATAGGAAAAAACTGGGTGAATGAAGTATTAAATTCGCATGATAGTCATTGCATGAATAGTTTTATGATGTCAAAAAAAATACATTTTACTATTTGTTGCATGACTCTAACAAATTATGACTTCAAGCATGAGAAAATATTTACAATAGAAACGTTAACATTAACCTTGTACATTCTTGATATATTGTATATATTTGCTCAAATGGGGTTAGACACGATCAAACCTACTAAATGTCAATTTGAGGAAGTACCAAATCATATTTGACGTGATACAATATATTAACCTCACTTTAAGGTAAATTTTACATGATTTATATATTAATTTTTTAAAAAATTATTACTAATGTCAATCATATTGTTTATGTTTTTATAAGATTGTATTGAGGCTATACATGAACACATATAAAAACATGCATTTCACCTTCTCAACGAATATCTTATATCGAAAGAAAAGGTGAACCAACACAAAATACTATGATAGTAACATGTGCTTCATTTTTTCATTTTCTGGTTGGGAAGGAATAGTGCATGATAGTTGATTTTTTTTCCAATCACTTAGGTGAGAAGACTTGAATTTTTTACATCTTCCGATTAAATTAAAATTTGTTCTTTATTAACAATACTTGGAACAAGTTTTAAATTTTTATAATTTTATAATTTATTTGTTCTTTTCATAGGAAAATATTATCTTGTGCATTCAATATATCCAAAGATAACTGATTTTTTAGGATCATATAAGGGAAAACGATATTGTTTATCTCATTTTCCTCGAAGTAATCATAGAGTATTCTTTTAAAAAAAAAAAAAGAAATCTTTAATCATGAACATTTTTCATTGTTAAATGAATATTTAGGGTGAAAAAATTAGCTAATATTAATAGATATTCCAAGTTGTTGTTTCGAGAAGTAAGCTTTAATTGTTAATGCAACAATGGTTTTACATAATTGCATTTGAAAGCATGTTGAATCAAGTGTTAGAAAATCTGCTAACTTCTAGAAGTTATTTTGATGGAGGTAAATCAAATTGATGACATTGAAATTATAATGTTCAGAGAAAACAATTGCTAGAATCCATGTTTTTAAAGAAACTTTGTATCTTAATCTAATTTTCAATATTAATGAAACTTTATATATTTTACTAAGTATTTTAACTTCCAATTCTAATCAACATAGTTGGTATTAGTAAATGCGCTAAAATTGAATTTTGCCATATCCTTTTATTTAGTAAAAATATATCGCATTAATTTTTTAAAATATTTATGAAAACACATAAAATTACTATATTAAAATTTTACATGTCAAATATCATCCGTAATCTTATAAAATAATGATAAATACTTTTTGGATTAATTTAAATAAACAATAATAAAAATGTTTTATATTATATTTATTAATAAATTTATAATTTGGCATGTTTTTAATAATTTCATAAAAAAGTAAATAATTTAAATTTTTTAATAGGTGCAATTTTTACTCTAATATCCTTAATAATAGTTTTTCATTATAACTAGAAAATTTTTCTAGGAGGGGTTGAAATTAAATTATAGTTTTTACGATAGTAAAAATGTAATTTTTAAAAGATTAAATCAAAATTTTATAATTTTTCAGGGGTTAAAATGTAATTTTACCTTTATTAATTTAAAATTTTAAAAAGGTTAAGACTATAAATAAAAAAATTTCTATTTTAAGAGAGGTCGAGACCCCTGCCAACCCCCATTAAATTTGCCCCTACTTATCGCTATATTAATCTAAACACATCTTACCACTAATTTAAATTTTAATATTACAATTTTAAATCTCACTATTATAATAATTAATCTTATTGTGATCTCAAAATTCTTGGAAGGAGTTAAAAGCTTTTATATGTAATAGTGTAAGGCATTTTGAGAACTTGTTTTTTTGAGTTTTGTAACACTTTTAAGAGTGTATTGGAGTGGGAATGAAAATCGTGGGGAGAGCCTTATTAGCCATTATTATACGTGTGGTGGTAATAGGTTGGGATTGGGGATCAGCGCCCATACTTCCTCACCCGTCGGTCGTCGCTACGCCTTACAGGAGTTAGGTCTCGTGGCAACTAGGGTTTGGTCTCTACTCTGTCCTCAACCACAAGGAGGGGGAATTTACAGGTTGGGGTTTTGGAGTTATAATTCTACCATCATCACGGGTATTTCATTTCTCGTAAATAAAATGTTAACAGTTTAGGGCGTGGTCAAAATGAAATTATTTTTTACCTTTCTCGAATCTCGACCATTTTTGGCAACCGGGTGCAGAAGATTACGAAGCATGCCACTTGAATATTTTGACTCAATTGATAAACCCAAATTGATTTTAACAAGTGAATTTGAAGGAGTCCAATCTAAATCTTACTAAAATAATTTAATTCAAAACAAAAAATAGAGGAATGCTTCAAAAACATTTTTAACAAGCCGGACAGCATTGAATTGGAATGAAATAAAGTAATTTCTTCAAGAGCTAGAAGAACCAAATCTGCTTGATCATTCTATTATCCGAGCCATTCGAGGAAAAAGAGGTGGAGAAGGCAATGTTTGAGATTGGCCCTCTTAGGGCTCGATTCCATTTTTTCAACAAAATTGGAAGATAGTAGGCCCCTTTAGTGACGGACGCTTCTATGAACTCCTTAATACGGGAAAGATGCTCAAGGAATGAACAAGACGTACATAGTTCTTATCCCCAAAAAACAACCCTACAGACCCATAACCTTATGCAGTGTGGTCTACAAGGTTATAGCCAAAACCATGGTGAGACGGCTTAAACCTAATTTGAATTTCTTTTATCTCACCTTCCAAAATGCTTTTGTTGTAGGAAGACAGAGTAGCGATAATATCAATTTTTTTTAGAAGTGAATACCCAATTAATAAATCGATTCAAATTAATTTATGTAATTTAATATGATTATTTTTAATTTTTGTAATTTTTAAATTTTCAAATTTCAGTATCAAATGATAGTTGTTAAATTCATTTAGTTAATTTATGTTATTTTAAAAACATTATAAGACATACATATGGTCACATGTGTAATATCATTTTAGTTTACTACTTTCATATATTACTCACAAGAAAAAATCAGTTAATGAATTTAATGGTAGTCATTTGTATCAAGATTGAAATTTCAAATTTTCGAATAGTATAAGGGTTAATATTGATCAAATTGGAGAACATAGAGTACAAAATTAATAGCAAAATTTAACCAATCAAATTTAACTATTATTATTTGTTTAATAATAAAATTTTAAAATTCTAAAGTATAAGCATTAAAAATTTGTGGTTTCAAAAAGTAAAAATAAATAAATAAAATTGACCAAAATAAAAAGTAAATAGATTAAATCCATATAAAATTTTGGTCTTATTTATTGTATATCGAAGTTAGATTTGATCATGGGTCGGGTCACCCAGCTCGGCTCGAAGGTCCGTCAGAAAAATGAGAGAGTTTGAGTAAAAATATAGGCCCGAAAAATGAACTTGGGCTCGAATTTGCAAAAAAAAAAATTGTTTTTTTGTTGCTGTTTTCATTGTTTTTGTTGTTGTTTTATCACTGTTTTGGTGTCGTTTCGCTATTATATTGTTATTATTTTGTTGTTATTGTTTGATATTGTATAATTCTTCTTTTATTGTTAATTTTGCTATTGTTTTAGATGTATTTGCTTGCTAAATTACATCTATCTTAGTATTATTTAAATATAAATAAAATTTTTAATTTATTTTTAATTTATTAAGAAATATTTATTTTAATGTTTTTAAGGTATTTGATGTATATTTTTTAAATTTGTTTTATATAAAATTAATAATATAAAATTTTTTAATGCAATCAGACTCGAATTTTAATATTTTTATACGGGATAAATTTGAACAAAATTTTAAATATATTTTCAGATCGGGTTGGGCCTAAAAAACGGGTCTAAAATTTTTTATTCCGGCCCGGCCCGAACCTGAGACATTATCACCTCTGTACCGAAGTTTTAATGGAGAACAAAAATGGGAATATAGAGTCAAACTGAAGTGCTAAAGAAAAGTAAAATCTGCTCTTCGACTGGCAGCACTAGCACACAGAGAAGGGAAGGGAAGAGAGAAAAACTGAGAAGATGAAGGCTTTGGGATGGTGGTTAATGCTGGCGGGTTCACTTCGATTAGCCTCCGTTTGGTTCGGCTTCTTCGATATTTGGGCTCTACGTCTCGCTGTTTTCTCCAACACCACTAGTATGCTTCCTCTCCGAAGTTTGTTCTTTGATTGCTTAATTTTTTACCTTTATTTTTATTTTTTTATATTACATTGGTTCTCGATATATCGGAAAGATCACTTACTCTTTAAAAAACAATTCTTTGATTTTTAAACAGAGGAAATGAGCTTGTATTTCTGGTTATGGACACAATGTGTTGTTATGTGGGTGAGTGCTAAGTGTGTTGCGTTATGTCTCTTTAATGTTTGAGATCGAAGCTTCAATACCCAGATAGAAAGTAGGGAAAAAAGAGTAACTTTGGATCCAAAGTTTAGACATTTTGAAGATTGTGACAGAAAACATGTTAGCTTTGTTGCCTTTCTGGAAGCAATGCTTTTGGAAAACTAGTTTCTACGATGTAATAATTTCTGTCTTCTAAAAGCCAGCAAGAAGTACACTGATCTTGGTTAATTGAATGATGCATTGAGTGATGGAGTATTCACTCCATGTTGAGAGATTTATAGAGATTGCTTTATTGTAAAAAGATTATCACTAATTAGCATGCTATTTAGCGTAAATTAGTGGAATATTTTTCCATGTTTAGTTCTAGTAATTAAGATTTGCTAGAGCTCATTGAAATGCTTCAAAATTAACTTTTTTTTTGGTTTAAGTCAAATATCTCAATTTGTTCCCGCCTAATAGTCTGACCATGCATCTTACTAGAAGTTATATTTTGATACAATAACTTTTTTGATTTTGTTTTGGTTGATGAGAATGGAGGAGGGTAGAGGAGAATGCGAGATTCATATTTCTACCTAACCTAAAGTGCCAAAACCAATAAAGATTCACACTGGTGGTTTTAGATGTAATAGTTCAGCCAAAAAGTAGACAAAACCTAGCTGGAGTTGTCATGTGATAGTGGATACTATGTATTAATACCATGGTAGATGAGTTTGGTGATCAGACAGTTGATTTTGGGTCCATTGTCCAAGAAAGATATAGGATGTCTGAATTGGGATAAACAAATACAAAACGATTTGGTTGATCCAAAATTCTACTTGTATTCACTGCATCTTTGAGTATTATAGTTCTTTAAGTGCATGTATAAGCCCATTGCATATCTCAAATGTAAGTATGTTGAGGACTAAGGGGTCATTGGCGCTTTTCCCCCATGTAAACAACTCATGAATGAGGAATGTGGATTTTGGTTCTAGTTGAAACAAATGCGAAGAAACTATTAAATCACAGGTTTTTGGAGGGAATGGGTTTGGCTTACGAGGCAACTGGCTTGAGTTGAGATCACAAGTCAAGAAAGATTCAAAATTTGGATTTTGACTGTGTTATCAGAAAAATTAATCACAACTCGAAAATGTCCCTGATCCTTTCATGTATTCGGGTGCATGTATATAGAATTGTCTTTGCATATGCTTTCGTGAAAGGGATCAAGAGGAAGAGATTCCTAAGTTCTAGTTAATACACTGCACTCGCTCGTATGCGCTACATGCATATCAGATATGGCTTGAGCATGATACTTTGTGCATGTAATCCAATGGAGATGCACATTTTTAGGAAATTTGACAGCGCATTTCATGACGAAAAGTAAAAGTATCTGTTTCAAGCAAGATAAACGAGATTAGGAATGAATCCCTGCTTTTTTGCTATTAAGGTGCTCTAAATTCTTTTCCACTACTGAAACCTACATGGAAGTGGAGAGATTGGAACTTGTGATAATATTCCTTTGAGAGAACAATATTTGTCAATTCTGGAATTGATATGATTTTTTACATTTTGTTACAGTAACTGAACTTGCTAATATCCCATTTTTTGTGTTAAATGGCAACTTGATTACTCTTGCAGTTTCAGTTTTCCTTCTGTTCCTTTACATATACTTTCCACCCAAGACTGCAATATGTTTTCCGCTGAGGAATAGTATGTCATTCCAGGTCTTATAATTGGTCATCTCCTGTTTGTTTCTAATTGATATGCAGTGTCTGAAGTTCATGGGAGGACGTTTGGAGTTTGGACGCTTTTGACTTGTACTCTCTGTTTTCTTTGTGCATTTAACTTGGAAAATAAGCCACTGTACTTGGTGACATTTCTGTCATTCATCTATGCCTTTGGTCACTTTTTGACCGAATACCTCTTCTATCAAACAATGGCCCTCTCAAATCTGACGACTGTAGGCATATTTGCAGGTATGTTGCTCATGAGTAGACATGCCATCATATTGAGCTTCTGTTGCTTGTCACTACTTTTGCATGAAGCTTTAATTCAAGTTGCTGAAACCTTTTTTTGCTCAACTTTTTACTGTTTTTATCATAAGTTTGTTGATTGCATAACTGACCAAGAAAAATAATCAGATTAAAATTTGATAAACGATGATTGTTTAATCAGATTAAAATATTTCGCCATATTGGTATAAGCTTTAATTCATATAAAAGCCGCTGTACTTTTGTGAAATTCTTATATAAGCCTCTAACCTTTAATTTGTATCCAATTAAGCTCCTAAATTACTATGTTTTTCTGTTAAGCACTTTAACTAAACCCTTAATTTTCCAACGGTTTTAGTGGTTTTCATGTATAAAATGGGGTTTCATTAGACCAAAAATAGTACTTTAAGGGCCCAATTGGGTAAAATCGTCGATCAGAGCTTATAGGGGTTCTTTGAGCATTTTAGTAATTTATTTCTAGTAATTCTTTCACTTACCAATCACCATGGTCTGGTTTTTTCCTTGGGACATTGATTATCATACTACTATGTAAAAGCCCCTATGTTTGCCTGTAATAAATTTGTCTTTTTACTCCTCAAAATTAGGGACATCAATTATATGGATGCTATTACAGTGGAATTCACATCAACCGACACATGTCAAGCGTACCTGAAAATGAACTCCTTTGGTTTCAGTTTCTTTAATCTTATCTCAGGCATGGGGATTTATCAGTATCCATTTTATGTTCTTGATCTAATAGACTCGCAATGAATTGAGAACATACAGTTCTGTAGTTTAAAAAAGAGACATGATTTTAAGCTTCTATAGCTTTCTTAACTGATGGTATTTGGAATCTATAGTTTCCTGAACCCAGTTGTAGATCCCAGGAGCTTACACTTAGTGGATGATACTGTGAAAAAGCTGCCAATATAATAATGGGTGTTTGTAAGGCCTTCCTTTCCATGTCCTTGTGTTGGCAAAGCTTTACAATGTTTGCATATTTTGTTGCCTTAGTCAGATGATATTATGTACAGAAGCCATTTCCTTGCATCTTTGTTTGCCTTTCTTTACCATTTCCTTCACACTTCTCAAAACGAGGAAATTGAGCAGCCCTTGTATCAAGCTTGCTTTGCACAGTGGCACTTCAGGCATCTTCATTCTATACCATTTCTTTCATGGTTTCCTGCCCAAAGGCTAAAATGCCAAAAGAGTCCCTTCCCCTTTTGTTAGAACATGCTTTACCTTGAAACCTTTATACCTCTGGTTTCTGCTGGTTGATTGCTTTTGCGTGGTGAACTCTTGAATTTATTTCCTTAAGTTATCCGAAGCAAAGAGATCCACCCCAAGCTTAATCTGTCCAAGTAGGATCAAGAATCAGATGAAAAGACTCTAAGTTTAGAATGTTGTAAACTGAAACAAAGCCTTTATTGTTATAAACTTCAAAGGTCACTGGTATTTGAGCTATTACATTCTTTTGATTCACAAAAATAACAAATGTAGCTCCTAATGATTATTCTTTTTGTCACTTTATTCCTAATTTTTGTGTTTGGATCACTTTGATCCCCAGCCTTTCAACTTTAGTTAAATTGAATTGATGTTTTTTAGATTGAAAATTTGACTGAACTATTACAATTTTATAGATGTTGATGTGGTAGTTCTCATGGACATGTATTTCATTGTTTTTTTTAAAATATTTATAATTTTTATGTATGTTTTGAATTTTTATAAAGTACATATAAACTGTCACAAGGACCCATGTGTACGATCGAGTTAGTGTTGTTTAAATTCTAACGGTCTAATCAGCTTTTTTTTTTTGTCCAAAAAATAACATTTTATCTAAATTTAAAAGATTGGTAGTCAAAATGATCAGAAAAAAAGGTAAACGCAAGGGCGAATAAATTGTCTCCAATTCCTCTCTCCATTTAAGGTAAATAAAAGCATTCCACGCAAGTTTCAACACAAGAAGAGACTTGTTGATGCCTCAATATCCATGAATTCTTGATTCAATCTCACTACAAAAAAAAAACAAAAAACAAAAAAACACAGCATCCGTCAATACGGTCCCATTGAAATTAGTCTGTCCTTAGTAGGCAACATGTCAGGAATAGTCATCCAAGTAATAATGGAGTGTTTAGGTAAATTCAAAGTATGGCACACTAGTTTATTCCATTTCACTTGGGTTAACCGAAATTGAAGTCTGCCAAAAGGATACACCCTTTAAAACATAAGCATGTAACCATGATATCCATTAGGATCCTCCACCAGAAAGAATCTCTCTAGGCTTCACTAAACAAGCTTGCTTTCATGTGATTTAAGTCCTTCATCCCCAGACCACCCTCAGACATAGGATTGCAGATCCAACTCCAACTTACTCTTGCTCCCTCTGTTGGATCATAACCTGGAGCAATTTGATTGATTTTTTGAGCAACTATTTTATGCAAAAAGAATCAAAGGCTCCCTGTAAATAGATTTTGACAACACATGGAGGGGATACAGTTGTCCTTCTATAGCCCTCTACAAGTTCTTGGGCCATTAAAATATTATCCTTTATGCTTCTTCAGATCACATCTACTAAGTGCTTTCTAAGCCTTCTAACCAAAATCCTAGTGATTCATTTGTAAACAACAGAACACAAAAGAAATTAGCCGAAACTCCCTCATATGACCAAGATTTTTGACCTTGGGTACCAATACAGCAGTGGTTGTATTAAAAGCAGACATCAGCTTAGAATACTTGACAAAATATAGCACTCTTCAGTCACATTAGCTTTTACAGTATGCCAGGCAACTTTGAAAAAATGGGCAGTGTACCCATCCGACCCAGGAGCCTTATCACCATTTTGCTCAAACATAGCCTCATGGGTCTCCTCAATAGCAATGACCTAGCAAGATCATAGAAAAAGTCTTTGGAAGTACTTCCTTTAAGAGAACAACCAGAAACATTCATATCAGGCGAGCCAATAAGTTGTGATTACCATTATTTATCTCTTTAACCTTAAGACCTTCAAATTTGCCGAAGAAATTAACGGCAAACAACATAGGAATAAAAAAGACATTGATTAAAATAATAAAAATAAAATAAAATCCTGACAGAAGCTCATAAACCAGAATGCAAAAGTTGGAAGAAGAAATGATACCCTCTTGAGAAGGCATTGACAACAAAAAATGACTTTGATAAAGGAAAAACCAATAACCCTTTTCGTAACATGGAATCTTGGATTCACTTGTATCCAAGAGAATCTCTACTTTTCACAAGCAGCAACCACAGACTGTGATATTTCTCAAAAGGAAAAATCATTATCCAAAGGGCCTGGTGGATGCCATGGAATATGTATAGCCATAAAAGAAATGGAGAAGTGAAGTGAGTTGGTTCAAAGTTTATGCAATGAAAACAAAACAACGTGGGGATTGTGTTTTATTCATCTTTGAAGAAAAGGGAATGTCAGCCTCATCCAACCTTTAACTTTAGCAATTATCTGCCATGAATATTCTTAACTTGTGGATGTTCTTCGATTCTATGAAAAACATGTCTTTTATACCAAAATTGAAGATCCCATCCCATCCTTTAGATTTTAATCTTCCTAAGAAAGCATGCCATTTGGTTTTTCTCATCGACATGCCTGAAATGCAGAACATTCAATTTGTTTTTATCTTGAGAGGAAAATCAACCTTTATCGCCTTTACTTTTCATTTTTCAACTGAAACCATGAAATCTCCTTTTTGCTAATCACTGGTGGCCACTGTCACGTACCACACAGCTCTACCAGAATCAGAAAAAAAGTGTAGAGACAGAAGAGAACTTTTAACAAAGTTCTTTTTATCTTTTACCTCTAAAGGTTTTACATTTACCATGCAAATCCATGCATAAACATAACCATCTTCGTATTTGCTAAGAAACTTATCAAGCTCATTTATTAAGCATCTGGATTACTTTTTTATGACAAAAAATTTCTAATCACAGCATCATCAAAAGTTTAATCTTAGGTATGGTCACCAGTCACCTTAATAAGCAATAAAGTAGAAAGAGAAGGGCTGAGGAGACAGATTGCAGCTCTGCAAAAACCAATGAATGAAGAAGATGAATGCCTTCACTTCCTTTACTATTTCTAACTGCAATCTTTTTTTCAGGCCCATATTCAATGCTGCATTTAATGTCTTTTTTCCTCCCCTCTAATCTTTTTTTACATGAAAGGAAACAGACAATCCACCAACTCTTTATTATTTACAAATAGGATTCAAACAGAGGCAGTTCAATTATTTATGTAAGATCAGTTTCAGAGAAAAAGCATGGCCCATACCTTGAAATGCATCTCTTTTATTATTACTATGTTGAAGCCCATTTTCTCATCAGTAAAAAGATATTTTTCTATCTCCTTCATATACAATATCCGACAAAAATCTTTTTCATTAACTTTAACACCACGTGAAGGTTATCCACTTAACTTAACTTTGTTAATCATGATTAAGATCATGAGTTACGTTGGGGTATTTTTATCACTTCGAGGTGGGTGTGTCTGAAATACAAGAGAAAGTCTAAGCTTACATGTCTTGTAATATACGAAACCAGTAACTGTCTGCATCTCTATTATCTATTTTAAATGATCAATGTCGTCACTTGTCATCAAAATTAACAAATCTCTGATCTCATCTCATCACTCATATGAAAAAAGGGTAAGTTTTTTAATATTAAGAGTCTCGAATTATGTGTAGCTTAATCTGTTGATGTTTTTAACTGTAACTAAAGTAAACAATTAGTAGAGAAAGCTATGATCTTGCATTAGGAGAAGGAACATGAAATAAACGGCAAAATAAAAATGTTACCGTCAACCTCTAGCTCAAACAAAATATAGCTTTACAATGTTGGTTTTTTCTTCTTTTTTTTTTTACTTCAAATCAAGGGTTGCAAATCAGGTTCCCACACTTGCATTTCCAGCTCATTGGCTTGTAATTTGAGATGTCATCTCCTTTAGAGAAAGATATTGAGAACAATGCAGCTGAGAAATGGCGGTCTCTACGGTTTTTGAGTAGTGTTGTGACAGGAACTTGAATTGCTTCACAGTTGGGCCAAGAACTGCACTTTCTCTCACACCTTGGTGGCCTTGACCCTATCAGACTTCTCATCATAAATGGCTTATCTTCTTCTTCAGTTTCTTTCTGTTCATACAACATTTATTGAATTCTGTCATATCTGATTGGATGTTAAGAAAATAAAACCAGAAAATAGAAATGGGATTTTGATTATTGATACCTGAGCTACTTCAAGCAACCTGGAAAGAGACCTTCCTGAAATTACATGAAAGCGAGTGTAAGATGGAGTTATTAAATGGGGTTTTCTTTCTTTTCCTCGTTTCTAAATTTGGAGAGTTTAAACAAGGAAAGAAGAAAGTTTACCTTCAGCGGCCATGAATGTAACTTGGGTCAAGCTTGAAACCAGGAGGAACAGCAAGACAACAAGGAGTCTATTTCTATGGCAGCAAACATAATTGGGAGAGCTGCTCATTTTGTTTTCTTCAAAGAGAGAAGGTTGAAAGGTCGAATCCTTAAAAGATGAGAGATATAGGGAGCTGGTATTAGAGCAGTTAAAAAAAGAGAGGACCAAAGCAGGGGAAATTAAATATGGTTGCCAGTGTAGAAGGTAACTGAATCTGAATGTTTTTGTTGTAAAGTTTTTTTTTTCCAGTACTTGAATGCCACCTCCACAACTACAATGCATAAGAAAAAAGAAAGTCTGATTTTACCTTGTAAAATCTCTGAATCAAGGGAAGGAACGTGGACGGCAAAAAAGAGAACTGCAAATGAAGCTAAAAGGCAAAATTGGGAGAGGACCTCAGCCTCGTTTCATGAGCCAAAGAAACCAATGTACCTTACCAAATATATATACATATATCAATGTGAAAACAACTGTAGTAGCAGTAGCAGGGGAGGTAGAAAAGCAAAAAGAATGCACAGTGGAGTCAGCCAAAGGAAAAGACCGAAATTTAAAACAAAAACAGCAAAACTAAAAGGATCACACAAAAACCAAATGATAGAGAGTTTTCTAATTTCTACCCCCAAAAAACAAGAAATGGGGTTTATCTCATTTATGTAATGTCAAAACTGGGGAATGACCATGAGGTTATTCCAATGGCTTCCACCCACGTTTTTGTATCTTTCAAAGGGAGGGTCTTGGTTTTGAGGTATTAGCTGGTGAGTTTTGACCAGTTCCACTCCAACACGCCAATACACTCAATTCCCTGGTCTTTGTGTTACTATTATTTTCCCAAGAAGGATACTATTTTTGGGTTTGGTATTTGTAAGGGAATAGGTTATGGAGTTTGGCTTGAAAATATAGTTTACCTGCAACAGCAAACCAACCTCACGCACGCTCTTGGGAATGATCCAATCACACACACACAACCACTCCTTAATCTGCTTTGCAAATCCTAAATGCTTCTGCTTGTAGATTTCTCCGCTGCTCCTACCTACAAGTTTTGTTTAATTTCCGTATCTAGAAATCATAATTGCCTCCGGTTAAGGATCTGCTTATCCATCCTGAATTACCACCATGGACCAATCTCTTTTACAATTTTAATAATATTACTTTAAACAAACACTTAAATTTCCAGGGATTGTACTCACGAGAATCGAGAAGATTCTAATTGCGTTTTAAATTTCTTTGGTTCTTTTTACTTCTGGGTTCTGATGCCTTCTCCATTATTGATAATCAGTGTTACACCAGCATTACGATTTAAAGCCATTATACATCTGCAGTAGAAGAATGGCTGCAACGTAAAATGCCAACACAATGAACAGAGTGTGAGCTGGGCTGGGACCGGCAAGACGCCACACATTGATCAAAGATTAGTACTAAATCTAGATCACCTAACAACAATCCAACGCCAACTTACGTGGACCTCCTTGCTCTCAACCTTCTCACTCTTTTGTCCATATATACAGCCTATACTGAAAGACCATTCGTATATTTAGAAAATCACATTCGCACACATATCCAAACATCTATTACTTGCCTTTGGAATGAGTGTTTATATGTATTTATATGCTAAATAAAAATTAAATTTGTATTTTTTCAAAATATTTATAATCATATTTTGTGCATTATAATTTTTTTTTTTTGGTTATTTATCCCTTCATTTTGTAGCTTGTATGATTTTCTTTTTCCATCTTTTGATTTCACACCTTTAACTTAAGCTCTTGATGAATTAATCTATGAGCTACATTTTTTGCCTGAAAATATGTTCTTATCGGCTCTCAAAATCAAATGACAAGACCAGTTGTTGATGAGTACTTCAATAGAAGTAAAGAATTCGGATAACATAGATCTTTGCAACAACGTCTTCTTTGTGACTGAGGGTGGGTTTGAATGGACAGTGCGTTTATATGCGGTTAATATAAAAACAATAAGCTAAATGCATCTCATCGCACCATACCATCCATCCAAACCCATATTGAAACGAAACAGATTTTGTAACAGTTGAACTGAGTAATATTTCAAGAATTAGGCACAGGTTCATAGTAGGTAATCGTCTTACAACACAAGTTTTGGGATTTCACCTTCTGCTCTATGTTAATGTTAATGGCCAGTCCCCCCCCCCCCCCCCTTTTTAAACCTGCAAAAGTAAATTAACCTTCCAAGTTCCACCCTCCAGCCAATATCCCTTCAGAACCCCGAATGCCATTGCATCCAAAAGCTATCGGGTGATTTACGTGTGGTAATAAACAAGTTGGCACCTTTTACAACCAAAAATTGTCGATCATGTGTTGGACTACATCAGCTCCATCAGAATTAACCCAATAGTTTTTGACCTGAAGAATATGATGATAAAATAGAATGGAGGGTGAAAAGGATTGCAAGCATTAAGTACATCCAAAAAAAATAAAGCGTTTGTTTAGAGTAAACTAGCCTGAATGGCAAGATGTGCAAGAAGTCTTTGTCTGCTTCCTTTGAAGTAAACATCAACACGTTCCCAGCTCATTTTTGTTAAAGCTCTGATCATTTCCTCTGCATTTAATAGTTAAAAAATGAGTTAAAAATGAGTCAACCACGCAGCTTTAAATATGAAATGGATGTGTGATTTTGCAGCTTTCCAGCATCAAAACGAAATGCCAAGCTAAGAAAATTAAACGTAACTACTTGCAAGCTACATTACTTGGACTCGAATGTAATTCTTGAATGCATATATGTGTCCGACACATTGAATTTTTCCTAAGATTTTCCATGCATTGGTACAAGTGTCGACAACAGACAAGAAAAATGAAAATTGTGAGCAACATAACTAGCCTAGCAAGCATTTGAAAAGGTAACCCACAACTGCTTTGACTATTGCATCCCCTGCTTTCATTTACAAAAATGTTTCTATGCCCAATGAACTAACAAACAACCAAAGAATGACAATTTAGCAACCATATGTGATCCTCTAAAGAGGAGGAAAGCATCAATTACCCTCAAAAGAATCACTTTCACCATTTAATCATCTTAATCTACGCTCCTAGAACGTCCTCAAAACATTAGACCATAAGAAAGAAGCCTTCGGGCTGTTTTATTCTAGAAACAATAAACTATTTAATATTCTATGACGATATCGTGATCTTGTTTTCCAATCCAAATCCCAAACAAGTAAACAGGCTGACATATCAAAGGGAAAAAGAAATAATATTACAAGTAAAATTATTCAAATCCAATTGTTCAGTGACTTAAAAGTAAATGCCATCCTACCACATTAATTACTTCTCTATTCCATATACATTGCTTAGTGAAAAGGAATGCTGTTTCTTTATGCTATCTTTCAATCTCTTCACATCTACTTGAACTCTCAAGTCTCAATAATTAGAATATATATATATTACAAATCTGTTCCAGGAAGAAAAATCATGCTAACATCCCAAAATAGCTCAGTAAAGGAGGATTAAGAAGATATCTAAAAGATTTTAATAGAATGTTATTAGAATAGTAATTTAAAAGATAAAAATTAAGAAGCAAACCTTCCATGTCTATCTTCTCAGTTCCATTTATCTGGGCTCCATAAGGGACTACATCAAGAGTAGTAGTCTTTCCGGTCTCCACATTTACAACGTGTGGGTATTTGTCACCTCTTGGAAGCTGTTTAATCAGGTACTGAGGATGGAAAGAAATTCACATTAACATTATGAGTTATGACAAGTGATAATGCCAAGAAAGAAAAACTGCTTCATGGTTACCTTTGGAAGCTCATCTCGACGCCTTAAGGAAGAGGTACTCCACCCAACAATATCTAAGGGATGTGTTGAGTTCTTAAACAGTCAGAATAGTTGGGATAAGGATTAAGTCTTTTCCTAATGCCAAAAACATTTAGATCCACTATTTAAATCTTCCATCAATTAATTAACAGATAGAGCATAACCACAATATCAACTGATATGTATGTGTGTGTGTGTACGCAGAATAAAAGGATACGATCGAAACTTGCATTTGCATAAACAACACGACGCTTGAAGGACAGCAAAGCGGACCTGCAGTTTAAAGATAATATACAGCTATAAGTCTGTAATTCAGCATCAGCTCCCAGTCACCCACTGTAAACTAAATATAGGAAGCTTATGAAAACTCACATAAATTTAAGATCTTCACAATCACTGGCCATCTGTAGAAGAAGAGGAGGTTTCCCGTCTTTTCCATCTGTCAAAAACAAATGTTTTCCAGTCCTACCAAGAAACCATGATGTGCGAGTAGCAGCTTTTTCCAGCACATGGGAGCCATGAAACAATGGAACCTTAATAATGCAGAACCACCAAAGAGAAAATATTACCGACCTCTTAAGGTAAAAAGCACATGCAAACAAACATATATTTATCAATGTCTTGTCAATAAAATTGATAAATATGCATGTCATCAGCAAATATCATGCAAAAGAAGCTGGTGAATGAACTACCTGCTTATGCCACCGAGAACCAAGGTGTGGACTTGCAAGTGTTATGAAATTCGCGGGCTCTAGTCCAGCCATTCTACCTTTGACGTTCCCTTCAAGCCATGAATCTTCCAATTGATCACCTCTACTATCTCCGTTTGTTTGAGAATTTTCTTGAGTAAGATCTTGTTCAAAAAGCCGTGCAATGGCATATCTTGCTATAAGGCCACCCAATGAATGACCAACAAAAGAAATCTTCACAACACTTGGGTGACGGCTTATGACATGTTTAACCTGAAAGACACAACAGTATTCTCCTATTGACAATGGTAACCTCAAATCTGATTTCACAATAATGATTAGAAGAAAAAATTATGGACAATATTACACCAAAGAATTAACACCTATTTCTCAGCTGTAGGCAAGAGCCTTGCAACATGTGAAAAATAATGCCTGATCCAATTATGGATAAAACACTCGACGTTTTCTAACATGAAAGTTTCATGATACTCAGCAAAATAAATAAAAGTTTCATAACATACTTCCTCTGCTAATCTGTCGCCCATTACATCCACACCATCAAATGTAAATATTGAAGAATTGCGCTTACTGCCTGCGACGCGCATGAAGTCAGTGACCATCCGTAATCATTTCATAACCCAAATAATCAATTATTACAATTCACATGTATTCACCTAGTGATTGATTTTATAGAGATGGCCCCTAATTAGGATAGTTATCTATCATCCAGCAAAATCTTAAATATGGAAATAACATAATTTAATCAACCAACAATTTGCAAATAAAATAAAATAATAATAATAAAATTCGTGAATAATTTGCTAATTAATAATAAATTACTTTGTACTACAAAGACTTATTAAAGAATAATCATATAATTTGTCACCCAAAAAAAAAAAGAAAAATCATATAATAGAGCAGTATTAAAAAAAAAGTAAAATGATAATCAAAATAATTAAGTCGACATTAATCACTACTCAGTGTAATCAGAGATTAAAATAAAGAAACAAAAAGTAAAGTATCAGATAACTTACAATGAACAATAACATGTCCCGGATACTTCTTCAGAAAATGCTTTGCTGCAAATCTCCAATCTTGAGCACTGCACAGATATCAATCCAAAAATCAATCAAGCAGCTTCAAACAAATAACAATAAAAAGTTAAAAACAAAATTAACCGGGAACTGATTTAACCTGCCAATGAGGCCATTAACCATGATGACGAGATGAGAAGGATCGTTGCGCTTCTCCGGGAACCGGACTTCCATATCAACGCCTCCGTTCTCATCAGATTCTACTCTCAAGCATCCGAATCTCGCAAAACTCAATGATCTTCTCTCCTTCTTCGTGTTCTTATGACGCAGCTTCTTAATCCCCTTAGTATTGTTATTGTTCTCGTTTTCATCGTTGACCTCTTTAGCATCAACTTCCTTCTCTCCCACTTCTTTAGAATTTCCCTCGATTTCCGCCATTGAAGCAAAAAAAAAAAAGGTAGCAGCGGAAAACAGAAAACAGAATAAACAAAATAATTTTAGTCGAGAATCCAGAGATAGTGTTAGATTTTGTTGGTGCGAAAGAAAAGGAGGGAATCAAATTACTCTGCCAGCCCAAGCGGAGATGAGAACGGTTTTAGTAGTTACGGACTGTCTTTTTTTTTTTTTGATTGACTGTTATCTTTTTCTTTTCTCTGTTATTTTCATAGCAGACTTGTTCAAACATTGGAGAACTCGTGCAACCAGTGCAGTCCTCAATTTAATTCTCACGTTCTCGATCTTCTAAATTCTCAACCTTCGGAACCTACCAATAGCTGACTTTCCAATCTGACATTAATTATTCATAAATAAAATTTGAACAATACTTGATGAGAATAATAGTTAAAATACATTCGAATTTAAATGAAAATAATCCGAATAACACTTTAAAAAATTAATTTGCAGTTTTTAGTTTTTCATGTATCTGCATAAAATATACATATATGAAGATGAGATGCTTTGTTTTGTTTACGGGACTTTATCACACCCCTTTTTTTTCTCAAAACATGTAAAAAGGTAGCCGTGCAAATTGGAAAAAATATATAATTATACATATAAAAGACTAAGTTGTACTAATTGGAAAAAGAAGTATTTTCTCGGGAAAAAATTGGAAAAAGCTATATATTATAGAAATGATTAAGTACTAAAATATTGGGAAAAGAGTACATGGATTAGTGTTTTACCTAACATGTGAAGTTTGTTTGGGCCAATTAAGTTCAAATTCCAATTCCAAGACATCCAGAACATCATCATCATCATCATCATCATCATCAATGACGTGGCTTAGAGACTGTTCAAAGAATTACCAAAATATGAGATTCTTTCTACCTGTTTTTCTTTTCCTTCTCGACTTTATACTATTCTATACCATCTAGTTGTTTATATAAGTCAAAGGTAAATTTGAAATAAATTCAGTTTCTTAAAAGTAATTATGTTCAAAGAAATAAAAACAGCCCAATTTCCTAAAATAATTAAATTCAACTCTAGCTATCAAATATTATTAATATTATAAAAACATGCAAGTATTGTCAACTTTTATTTTCAATTTATTCTCTTTATTATCGTCTTTGATCTTGATTTTTCTTATTGTCATCCTCATCACCATCTTCGATCAATGTGAGCTTTTATTTGTCAAATTATTTAAGATGTTGAAATTTTTCATAGCATAAAGATTAAAATATTAAAAAAATGAGTACAATTTAATTTAAAAATATGAATATTAAAAAATTATTTCATCATCGTTTAAATAGATTTTTATCTCTCTCCGATATCATTTTTATTCTATTATGACTTAATATTTTCTCTTTGAAAATTTCATATATCCTTGGTATCATTTTCATTCGACTATAACTCAATATTTCATTCGTGAACAATCATAACATTGATACACTTTTTTCATTTTCCCTAATATTTAAAACGCTTTTGAAATACTTTTAACTTATTAATATTAACAATTATACTTCGCTTTCCCCCTAATCTTTTAGGTACTTTTGAAATACTCTTACTGTTTTTTCTTTATGTTTTTTGGCACTATTGAGAATTGTTAGGATGGTGATGGTGATGATGTTTTAGGTATGCATGCATTTTAAATATGTTTCGTGTCAGATCCAAATTGCATTTCATGCTTACATTGACAGGTAGACTTACAAAATGAATTAATTGATACTCTAAGAACTTCATTACAATGTTTTGAAGTTTATGATCAATTTAAAATTTATGTAATAGTTTAGGGACGTTTGATGGGATTAATTCAAATTTAAAATTTCATCGATCCATTGTAATTGCAAAGCCTTATGGGCTCATCAATTGATGGATAGGCCTTATTGGCTTATACTCCCTTTTCTAACGGCCGCGGAAAACGACAAGTCGTCACTTGCCGGTCACTACGTGCTGCGCGCTCTTGTAACAGTGGAAACAGAGTTGTAAAGCTGAAATCAAATGCTTTGCCTTTCAACTTCATATTTTGGATAATTTCTTTCTTTGATTTTAAAAACTCCATCAATGTTTATTAAACTTTATCTTCCATAACTCATTGCTTCGTTCCTGACTCAGCTTCAACATTCTTTAATAACTAATTCAACTCTAGATGTTTCCCCTCTCTCTTTTTCTTTCATGCCAAATGGAACCTTTCCACACTCAACTCCATTTCACAGCCTTTCATGGAGATCTTCTTTTTCTCCCTTGTTTCCCATCTTTTCCTTTTTGTTTTATATTGGGTTTTCCCTGTAGAATCTGTTTTTCTGCCAAATTTACTGGCATTGGAGACAAACCCATCATTTCACGTCTTCGACCAGGTATTACCCACATTTTCTTTTATTTTAATGCTTATTACTCGACCGATAATGTAGAGATCATTGTGCAAGTAATTCTTACGAATGGCTGCGAGTTTTTAAATATATATTTGAAACTTTGAAACTTTACTAATGGCTAAGTAAGAAAATCGTTAGGTCTGTTTTGAGCAACCCCAAAAAATCATAAAATCCTTAAGCATTTCCTTCGTTGAAGTACGAAACCATGTCTAAATTCTTCAGATTCTGTATATAATACTATTTAAACTGAAGAAGTGAGGGATTTATGGCATACTTCTTGTATATGTTTGTGGGATATTGATTTCTTCTGATAGATAGTTTCCTCTGTATGCACAAAGAGTACAAGAAAAGGACATCTTGCCAATGGAAGCAATAACATCATACTAAATCCTACGTTTGAGGGTGAGCTTAGTAATTGGTCTGGCAAGGGCTGCAATATTCTTCTTCACGAATCAATGGATGATGGAAAAATCCTTCCACTATATGGGAAGTTCTTTGCTTCTGCTACAAATCGTACACGGAGCTGGAATGGAATTAAGCAGGAGATCACAAGTCGAGTGCAGCCAAAGCTTGCTTATGAAGTTTCCGCGATAGTTCGGATATATGGTGGCAATGTTGCTGATGCTAATATAGAGGCCACATTATGGGTTCAAAGCCAGGATATTAATGAGCAGTACATTAGAATAGCTATGTAAGTATTTTTTTCCCTATTGTCTGTAGTGCACTTTAGTATGTACTTGCAGTGTCTCATGCATCTTCTGTGGACAAAATGTACAGCTTTATTTAATCGGCTATTATAACCATTTATAGCGGCTATCATTTGACTATGCTTAAAAGTTAGACCCTTGATTGATTTTGGAGAAAACTTTGTAGCTATTGTTACCTTTCATTACTTAGTAGGCTTTTATATTGCATACTTTCTGGGCAGTGAAAGGTTAACATGCTCAGCAAGTCTGGGTAATTTACTTCCAAAATGAAAAATATCAACAGCCTAAGTTCATTTAAAATATTTTACTACATCATTGAGTAAAATGTGGAGAGTTTGAATCTTTATGAGATGACTAGTTAAGGAAAGGTCGGGCACGTAACATCATATGTTTTTCTATTTAACTTCATCCTTTGAGGTATATGGAATTTTATTATGTGGTATTACAGGCTTTACTTGTATGGTGAGAGTTATCTTTATGTTCCTCAAATTTCTAACGCAAAATGACCTTGTTCCAAAGTTCACAGGCAACTGACAAAGGCTGGGTGCAGTTGCAGGGGAAATTCCTCCTTAATGGTTCCCCTTTAAGAGTAATTATATTTCTAGAAGGTCCTCCTTCTGGAACTGATATTCTTATTAATAGATTGGTGGTCAAGCATGCTGAGAAGGTTCCTCCTCCACTTCGGCCATCCACGAAGGTTGGTAAACAAGTGACTGGGGCATCTGAAATCTTTTGATAATCTTACATGTATAAATAAATGAGACTTGCTGACACACACGAGATTTATAAAAAAATATGGTGATATTTGTAATTTGATTTACACCGTTTTTAAGCGTGAAATCTGGGTTTTAATTCTAGTAAGGTTCTTCTGTCTGGTTTTTCGTAGAATGAAGCTTTTGGAGTGAATATAATTGAGAACAGCAATCTTGATGATGGCATTAATGGATGGTTTCCTCTTGGAAATTGCTCTTTAAACATGGAGTTTGGTTCACCAATTGAACTCCCTCCAATGGCAAGGAACTCCCTCGGAATGCAGGAGCGTATAAGTGGACGATACATACTTGTAACGAATCGTGCTGACACTTGGATGGGTCCTGCACAGATGATCAGTGGCAAACTGAAACTCTACTTGACATATCAAGTGTCTGCTTGGATTAAAATTGGTCCTGGATCTACTAGTCCTCAGATTGTCAATGTTGCACTTAGTATCGATGGGAATTGGGTCAATGGAGGCCAAGTTGAGCTTAACGATGAAAGTTGGCATGAGGTTGGGGGCTCATTTAGAATTGACAAACAACCATCTAATGTTATGGTTTACATACAAGGTCCTGCAGCTGGTGTTGACTTAATGGTTGCTGGACTCTACATTTTCCCTGTTGATCGAAGGGCGAGGTTTAAACTTCTGAAAAAACAAACTGATAAGGTAATTCCAAGCTCACCTTCATGGTTATTATCAAAAGTGGGTAAAAGTTTCTAAACTCTAGAGTTTTAGAATATTCCATAAGTTTCAATTGTCTTCTGATAAGATGAATTAATTTGATTTTTTTTTCTTTGTTGAGTCTCAACTGGTTGTGACATGTCAATAAAACTTTCTTAGCTAACCATCCTTAATGAATCTGACCAGTATGGCGGACACTATGTAAAAGTAGTTTTTTTTATGCTTTATGCTTCAGTTCTTTTTTACTGTTTACTCTTCTTCATCAATGGTTTAGAAATTGATAGTGGGACCAAAGATGTGTTGTAATGTAATTTATTTTCAGACTGATTACATGCAAATGTTACATTGTTAATTATTTTGCATGCTGTATCTAATGACAAGCTACAATGAAAAACTAATTCTCCAAATACTGTTTTGCTTTTCGTTACCAGCTGTTCAAGGTTCTAATATCAAAATCTCTTTTTTCTTTTTTTTGCATTGCAGATACGGAAGCGTGACCTCATACTAAAGTTCTTAAGCTCAAAGGCCAACAATGTCAGCGGTGCCTTTGTGAAAGTTGAGCAAATACAAAACTCTTTCCCATTTGGCTCATGCATAACAAGAAGCAGCATCGATAATGAAGACTTGGTTAGGTTCTTGGTAAAAAATTTTAACTGGGTTGTGTTTGGAAACGAATTAAAGTGGTCCTGGATGGAACCACAACAAGGTAACTTCAACTATAAGGATGCTGATGAGCTCTTGGACTTCTGTAAGAATAACAACTTGGAAGTTCGAGGTCACTGCATCTTCTGGGAGGTGGAATATGCTATACAACCATGGGTCCAAGGGCTTAACAAGAGTGATTTAACTACAGCCGTTCAAAACCGTCTAACAGACCTTGCCACTCGTTACAAAGGAAAATTCAGGCACTATGATGTAGATAATGAAATGTTGCATGGATCTTTCTATAAAGATCGGTTAGGTAAAGATATCCAAGCAATGATGTTCAGAACATCTCACCAACTGGACCCCTCCGCCACTCTTTTTGTTAATGATTATCACATCGAGGATGGATCTGATGTTCGATCGTCACCAGAGGAATACATACGCCAAATTCTTGATTTGCAACAGCAAGGTGCTCCCGTAGGGGGCATTGGACTTCAAGGACACATTGACAGTCCAGTGGGACCGATTGTTAGTTCTGCCTTGGATAAGTTGGGTAGTCTTGGTCTTCCAATCTGGTTTACGGAACTCGATGTGTCATCTGCCAATGAGTTCATTAGAGCTGATGACTTGGAAGTAATGCTGCGTGAAGCATTTGCTCATCCTGCAGTGGAAGGCATAATTCTGTGGGGATTTTGGGAGCTGTACATGTCCAGGGAAAATGCACATCTGGTGAATGCAGAAGGTAAGATCAATGCTGCTGGTAAGAGGTATCTTGCTCTCAAGAAAGAATGGTTGTCTCGTGCTCGTGGTTATATTGATGTGCAAGGTGAATTTAGATTCCGAGGCTTTTATGGAACATACAACATAGAAATCAATTCCCCTACCATGAAAATCAACAGAACATTTGTTGTTGACAAGGGAGAGTCGCCTTTGGCAATTAACATTGACCTATAGTTTCTATCCGTCTGTCCCCCTTATCGGTCAGGACTCAGGAGTCAGAATCCCAGCAACCAAACATTCATTAGCCAATTCATGGTCTTAAAGATCGGATCATTGTTCAAAAGTGACATGGGAATCTTGACTCTGTAATACCTCTGTATGTGTTGGAATTGTTTGGAAACTTTTTAACAGCTAAATCCTGCTGTCTGCTTTGAAACCTCAGAGTTGTTCACAGAGGCTGCCATCATTTAGCGTCGCGGGTACGTTTTTTCAGTTATGATATCCTAACTTGGTTTAAACGGAAATAATGGTCAAACAGGATACTTTGTTCTCAGGAACACGCCATTCCAAAGTTCATTCAGTTATGTAATAATTTCGAAAACTAAAATCCTATGAACAAAGGACATTTAAGATTCTTAAAGCTATAAAAGCAAGTTAAAACCCCATCCTACCTAACTTGGTAAACATCAAAATACTGCCTTGAAATCAAAGATTCATAGAACAAGCTCTGAGAATAAACATTAAAATCAATGAACAGATTCCCCACTCTTAAAACCTTCAATTCCAATTCAAGCATTGAAATGCATATTGGGAGGGTTATCCTAGCCTGCAAGAAAAAGCAATGGCCTACTCAATCCCAATCATTTCTTAAACAAAGAAAAGAAGAAGAAAACAGGACAAAAAGGTTTTATTGTGATGGGAAAGCAAGAGGTCGTCTTGTTTTGATTAAACCGAAGTGGGTCAGACTGTAAATGCTTTTTTGGGTTTTTTGAGCTTAACGAGATTTGAATGGTTGGTTGGGTTAATTAGGTCCCGCGCTTTTCTCAGACTCAACTTTCAAAACACTCCGAGTAAAGGTTGGCGTGCGCCTTATAAATGATGAGGCTCTCCATTTGCTGCTTCACGAGTCGAATGCATAAGCATCCTCCTCAGGTACTGTAGTTATTTCTTTTGCTTTATTTCCTTACTAAACCTTTGACAAGTCATATACATATTGCACACACAAATACTCAAATCCGATCTTCTGCGATAAATAACATCCTCTTTTATCACTGGAGCCAGTCATTGGTTTCAAAACCTCGTAAAGGTTATTATTATTATTGCGATTTCGTTTACATTTTTGCCTCATTGGGTGTTTTTCTTTTTGCTTGATGGGTAGCTAGTTTCGTTTTATTCTCCTTAATTTTGGCTATTTCTCTTTATTAGTAAAGTTAAATTTCGTCGTCATGCTTGAGTAATTTTCATCTTTCTAGACAATTGGTGTTTTTAAGCTTAAACCGAAAGGAAATTTCGTGGCTGCTTCTTTTACCAACAGAACTTCAACCAAATGATGATCCGTCCAAGTGGGAATCCAACTGCTAATATCATAGTAAACCATGACTTCTACAATGGACTGTACTCTTGGCATCCCAATTGCTGCAATGGCTTTATAGTATCAGCCAGTTCTGGTAACCAGGTTGGATTGTCACCAAAGTCAGGTGGTAATTATGCAGTTATCAAAAATCGCACAGAACACTGGCAGGGTCTGGAGCAAGATATCACAAGCAAAATTTCACCAGGTGCTACATACTCAGTTTCTGCTTGTGTTGGAGTATTGGGGCCCCTTTCAGGGTCTACAGATGTCATGGCAACCTTGAAGCTATCAAACCATGGTTCAGGAGCGAGCTATATGTTCATTGGAAAGTAATGGTGTTTATTTTTATTGCATTACATTTCTTTGTATATAAACTTAACAAGGAAGTTTTTGTTAATGGCATTTGTCATTGCAGAAAATCTGTGTCGAAGGGGAAATGGGAAATGGTGGAAGGTACATTCTCATTACCAACAGTTCCTAATCAGGTTATATTTTATTTGGAAGGGCCTCCTCCGGGTGTTGAGCTGCTTATTGATTCAGTGGTTATTAGGTGTTCTAGTTCAAGCAAGTCCGAGGTAACATTGCCTTAGAGAGGTTTATCCTTTTATTTTCCATAACTGAATATTGTATAATGTTCATTTTCATAATGCTGAAATGGTCAATCAGTAGCTGACTGCCTGCATGATCTGTAAGTAAAGTGCTAAACTGTTAAATTTGGTAACTAAGAGTTTAATATAAGGAAGCCTCAATCAACCCCCCGCCCCTCCCCCCCCCCCCCCAAAAAAAAGTATGAGTTATTTAATTTTTCATTTGTTAACTCCACTCCCTTCTGGCCAAGGGGAAAAGCAAAAAGAAAGAAACCTGTTTTTGTAGTCTTACAGTGATTTTTTTTACCCCTTTGCAATCCTATTTGTTTCGGAAGAGTACAAGCATAGAATGCAGTACTGTTGGAGCCGAGGTCATCATAAACCCTCAATTTGAAGATGGTCTCAGTAACTGGTCTGGAAGAGGCTGTCAGGTTGTTTTGCATGATTCTATGGCAGATGGGAAGATACTACCACAAACAGGAAAAGTTTTTGCATCTGCATCAGGACGCACTCAGAGCTGGAATGGAATCCAGCAGGAGATCACTGGAAGAGTGAAGCGAAAACTAGCATATAATGTAACAGCTGTTGTACGGATATTTGGTAACAATGTCACAGCTGCTACCGTACAAGCTACATTATGGGTCCGCACACCAGATCGTGGTGAACAGTACATCGGAATTGCTAAGTAAGTTCTTTTATTTGTTTTATTGTGCTTAGAACTAGTGTTTTTTTCACTCAAAATCTCCAGGCATTTACACGTTCTTCCCTGGATTTATTTGGTTTATGAAGATCCCATATGTGTGTTTGGTGCTGGGGTCTTGATCCTTTCTTTTAATATAATAGAGTGCAGGCAACCGATAAGGATTGGGTGCAATTGCAGGGAAAGTTCCTTCTAAATGGTTCCCTTTCAAGAGTAGTCATCTATTTAGAAGGCCCACCTCCAGGCACGGACATTGTTGTAAATGCCTTAAGCGTAAAGCATGCCGAGAAAATCCCTCCTTTACCACCACCGATTATTGAGGTGAGTTGAATGATTTTGATTTGGAATCTGTTATTGTTTTTCTTATACTTTAGTGAAGATATCAGATGCTTAGATTTGCTGCATGCTTTCCTACCATAAAACCCCTAATTGATATAAGCATGCACTTTTCGACAGTAGGATCCGCATATTGGCGTTGATGCAGTCCTACCATAAAACCCAAGTGATGGTTTCCTGATGTGTTCTTATTTTCTTGTAGAATCCTGATTATGGAGTTAATATAATCACAAATAGCCAACTAAGTGATGGAACCAATGGATGGTTTCCTCTTGGCAACTGCAATTTGAGTGCTGCATCAGGCTCACCAAAGATACTTCCTCCAATGGCTAGAGATTCCCTTGGTGTCCATGAACCTTTAAGCGGCCGCTATATCCTGGTGAAAAATCGCACGCAAACTTGGATGGGCCCAGCTCAGATGATCACTGATAAGCTGAAACTTTTCTTGACATACCAAGTATCTGCTTGGGTTCAAATTGGTTCTGGAGCAAGTGGTCCTCAAAATGTGAATGTTGCGCTTGGTGTAGACAACCAGTGGGTAAATGGTGGACAAGCTGAGATTAAAGATGGTAGATGGCATGAAATCGGTGGTTCCTTTAGAATTGAGAAGCAACCATCCAAGGTCATGGTTTATGTCCAGGGTCCAGCTGCAGGTGTTGATTTAATGGTTGCTGGACTTCAGATTTTCCCTGTCGATCGTGTGGCCCGGTTTAAGCATTTGGCAAGGCAAACTGACAAGGTAATATCCAGTTGTGATTTCAGTAGTATTTGCTTTATCAAAAGTATGCTGAAATTACAACTTTCAACATTGGGTCCTTTTTTACCAAGCCTCTTGTGCATTTGTAGTCCTAGCTCACTTCTAACTTGTAAGGGGTTTCATTTGGCTTATGTACAGACTCGAAAGCGTGATGTTATCCTTCAATTCTCAGGATCCGAATCAAGCAGTTTGTTTGGAACCTCTGTGACAGTCATACAAACACAAAATAGTTTCCCTATAGGGTCTTGCATCAATAGAACAAATATAGACAATGAAGATTTTGTTGATTTCTTTGTGAAAAACTTCAAATGGGCGGTGTTCGAAAATGAATTGAAGTGGTATTGGACGGAACCACAACAAGGAAATTTCAACTACAAAGATGCTGATGATATGTTGGCTTTATGTCAAAACAACAAAATAGAAACCCGAGGTCATTGTATTTTCTGGGAAGTTCTGTCCACGGTCCAGCAATGGATTCAAGCATTGAACAAAAATGACTTGATGAAAGCTGTTCAAAATCGTCTAACAGGCCTTCTCACACGTTACAAGGGAAAGTTCAGGCACTATGACGTGAACAACGAGATGTTGCATGGGTCATTTTATCAAGACCGGTTGGGCAAAGATATCCGAACATACATGTTTAAGACTGCAAATCAGCTTGATCCATCTGCCACTCTATTTGTGAATGATTATCATGTTGAAGATGGAAGTGACACCAGATCATATCCTGAAAAGTATATTGAACAAATTCTTGAATTGCAGCAGCAAGGTGCACCTGTTGGAGGGATTGGGATTCAAGGACATATAGATAATCCAGTAGGAGCAATAGTGTGTAGTGCTCTGGACAAGTTAGGCGTTCTTGGTCTTCCTATCTGGTTTACGGAGCTTGATGTGTCTTCCATCAATGAACACATTCGAGGGGAGGATTTGGAAGTTATGCTTAGAGAAGCTTTTGCACATCCTGCTGTGGAGGGTGTAATGCTGTGGGGATTTTGGGAATTGTTTATGAGCCGGGACAATGCCCATCTGGTTGATGCAGAAGGTGAAATCAATGAAGCTGGGAAGAGATTTCTTGCTCTTAAACATGAATGGTTGTCTCATGCACACGGGCGTATCGATATTCAAGGACAATTCGAATTCAGAGGCTTTCATGGGACATATGTTGTGGAAGTTGAAACTGAATCCAACAAAGTTTCGAAAACATTTGTTGTTGGCAAGGGCGACTCCCCATTGGTGGTGTCCATAGATATGTAAATTCTCTGAGCCAGTTGTTAGGGATGAATACTAAATCCATCTTTTTATAACATAAAAAAACAATTGTTGATTAAACAAATTTAATATATGATTTTATAAACAATTAATTTCCGAAACTTTGTAAGTTGCTTTGTATCCATGCACTAAGCCTATCCTAAAAATTGCAGAAAAAGCCCTCAAAATTAAAATGAATACCATGAATTAAAAGCTGAGACCAAGTTTTTGAATCCTGATTTCACAATGAATTGGGGGATAACTTGTATATGTTGTTATAGGTTTGGTAGAAAACATGGAAAACCATAAGAAAAAGCTTTGATTATGTAATAGTGAAACAAAGTGCTTGTGGTCCTTGTTACAGAAGAACAAAACCTTGATGATTTGTCTCCCATTTTCCAATCTGCTAAGTACATGTATTACCCCCTCAAGAAAGTTTCATTATCAATCTATGAAATATAGTCTGCTTTACCTTTTGTTTTGTCTGCCAGAGTCAGAAATTAGGCAGTTTATTAGGTGGGTGAAAGGGTGATGACTCAGCCCACTCCTTTCACTGTGAAAATAAAGTTCAGGTCCAGGAAGAGTTTCAAACTAGATAAGGCCCAAAGGTTCAGACAAAAACAAAAAGACTTGGGTTTTTACTGACTAAAAAAAAGGAGAAAATGACTGAACGTAGAAAAAAAAAATAGCAGCCAAGAAGGGATTAGACAAGCTCTCCAATTGAAAGCTGAAGTTAGAGAACCAGAAAAGAAAAAGAATGAAAGTTAGGTGGGAGAAATGGAAGTTCATGGACTCAAAATGGGGACCCCATTTTTTGATTTTGTATTGGATTCTACCATCATTTCAGTTAAATATCTCAATTGGTAGTCTCATTCAAATCTGATGTCAAAATCCCAATATCATCTCCTGCATTTAATGTGTAAGAATCAACATCAGTTTTTTTGTTTTTTTTTTTTTACACATAGATAGCTGTAACTATTAATGATTTTTTTTTTATAATCATGTGCTTTCCAAAACTAAGCAGGTACCATGTAAAATGATTTGATGTTTTGTGGAATAGGAAGCTGCAACATATTGCCATCTTAATCAAACAATTGAAGTGTAATGTAATCAATTTGATGGACTCTCTCACCATCTACTCCTACCACTAAATCATAGACCAAGAAAAAAAAAAGGGGGGGGGGAGGGGGGACTATTAACAACAGTGTTAACATACATAGATAATCTGAGTGTTTCCTAAATCCAAAAAACGAGTAAGATGCAGAGATATAGAATGTATACTGTATACACAAGTATAAAGTAGGTTGATGATGATGAGGGATTCAAAGTTTCTGAGATGCTGGAGGTTCAAATTTAGTGTGTTTGATTGGACCCGAAAACAGTATCTCTCTATCTCTATCTCTATCTCTATCTCTATCTCTATCTCCATCTCTCACATTGTCTCTGTCAAAATACATGGTTCCAATGGACCCCATTGCCCACATGGGCGTATAGTGGAAGGGTGTTGGGTCGTTTCCAATTCCACACAAGTGCACGTTAGTCTCAGTCGCTTCCCTAAAAACCTTTCCTCCTCCAAAGCAGAATGTGAGAGAGAGATGAGATGGGAAAAAAAGGGGGGGGGGGGGGGGGGGGGTGTCTGTGATTGATCAAAAAGGAGGTAACATTTTATGTGATTGGGAACAGACCCACCCTACCAAGTATATAATAAATGAAAACAATTGTAGCAAAGAGTGGCAGAGACAGGGATTTATGAGATGTCTAGTGCATCGGGAAACAGCTCCCGCGCTGTTTTCGCGCGGCTCTCTCTGAAATGGGACCCAACACACAGGCCCTGCCATTGCCACCGCAACCATAAAAAAAAAAAACTCCGAGTTTCTTTATGGGGCTTTTAAGTTTTAAGTGATGACAAGGTGAGTTAGAGATCTACCATCGATATGCTTAGCAGCAGTAGTAGCAGCGGAAGTGGGAGTGCTTCATCTTGTCTTTCTTCTCTATTACATTACACAACTGCAAGTCTGCAACTTGTAGTGCGGGTTCAATTTTATCTATATTTTTTTTATCATTTATTTTACTATCTGTCAATTCACAAATTAAAGTTACATTATATTATATTATATATATCTATGTCTATGCTAGATACTAGTTCAATTGAAAAAATAATTAATATATCATTTTATTAAATGATTATTATTATTTTATTGCGTTTTTATATTTTTCATACTTTTTTTTTAGTACCTAAAAATAGAGATCCGAGTTAAGCATGTAACAAGCCATGTCCTGAGTTAAGCATGTAACAATTCAATCTATTTTTCACTTTTTGTACCATTTCGAATGCAATTCAAAACATAATCACACAATATAAATTTACAATTCAAACATATACGCATAACTACACCATATATCTTGATCTAAATGGTAATTTTTTTTAATATACTAGTATTATTACATTATAGTATATGTTCATACTTTCTTAATCCTTTGACAACGCACAAACAGGTGCTCGAACCCGAGTCTCCTAGAATGAACATCATCCCCTCAACCACTGGAGCCACTCGTTGGGTTCATTTAAATGGTAATTCATTTCAAATTATTAGTTCTAAATATCTTATAACAATTTATTTAATGCATATGATATCCTATTATTACTTTTCATAATTTTTCCTAAAGTTTTGCACTTTATTCAATTTAATCCCTAAAACCGAAACAAGCATATCTTTCACATTTGAGTTTCGTTTCCAAAACCAATCTTAAATTCATTCTTCTACTACCCTCTAATAATTAAATTTATAGAAATTCATCACTAATTTCAAAATTCTTACACTTTAGCCTCTATGTGCAAAACTAATAATTATGCAATACATTATGGCCTCCATAGCAAACCTACAAATCCTTTCATAGCTAAAAGTTACCCCAAAATAACTACCCTTAGGACGATGCAACTTCTTCCTTCGCATTAAAGGTTCCCTGATATCTAATCTAACCCAAATCCTCATGAAATTATGCTATACATGCCAGCCTCCCAAAGCATCATATTCTAAAATCCCCATAATATTGCCCAAACTTTTGGCCAAGTTTTCAGACGGACGACAAATCATGCACTTGAACCCAGAAGGCAACAAAGAAGAAATCAATATTTTTTAAGTTTTCCCCCTCGATAGTTGATGAATAAGCAGCATATAATTATTAAAGGATCACGAGTCCTCTCCTATCAACTTCTTTAAATCAAAAGCTTGATAAAACTAAATAACATACAAACTCGAATCACTTACCACCCTTATTGTAAGACCTTGAAGAGACCTCCACAACGACAACAATGTCCTTTACATAGCGTTGAAATTGATCGTCTGCTCACCGAGAAACTTACACGGTAGGCCTAAGTCGTAATCAAAATCATCCATAATAACCTCCTCAACAATCAACTCCGCCTCCTCCCTATCTTGGATTAACATTTGCCGAAAACTTGTTTCCATAGAAGAATCTAAACGCATCACAGACCCAAAGCACCGATCTTAACCAGCAACGTTGACTTCGCAAGACCACATGGCACGACTAAAAACCTTAGACAAAAGCTAAGAAAGCGCTATTTTCAAAAATACCCTAAGCACCAAAACTTAACATGTAAATTTTATTTTAAAATACAATTTTCAAAATTAACTTTTTAATTATTAATTAAAAATGTTATTTTCATATATACGGAGGAATACGTATCCCCATACCCATTAGCTCATGTTCAAAAGGCGTTATAGTAAATAAAATAGAAAAATGGAAGATTGAGTAGTAATGGCTATTGACGTCACAATTAATTATAATATAATATATGTGTACTCCTCATTCAAATCTCTTTTTCAAAGTGCAATTAAAGAAAAGAAAGAAGATTCTCCACACACTTGCTGTTAACCTTATTTCTCAATTTGGTATATGTGTATTTATTTACTACCATACATATCTCTATCATGTTTTATGCACGGAAGATATCATATATATTTTTTCCAAAATTATATTCTAAGATATCATGGAGTATATTCCTACATCTATTTTAATATTTATTTATAGTTAAATATTTTATTGAATTTGTATCTTTTTTTTTATCGAATCATCAATTTAATTATGAAATTATAGAAATGTTTTTTAATTTAGAATTAACATTATTATGGTAATTTTTTTTATCTTTAAATAAAACAATTAAAAATGTCAAATCCAATTATCAAACATGTGTTAAATAGTATTAAAATACAAATTTGTTACCATTTCACCTATATTCATTTTTTAATAGAATTTAAAAATATATTCTCTTTCACGCTTTTCGTATGTGTGATAAAATCTAATATATATAATGTTGTTAATTGAGTTGGTGTCGTGAATTAACTCGATATTGAATTTTTTTCCACCAACATTATGACATTTTAATGTGTTGTAGAAAAACAACAATCCTATAATAAAAATTGGAGCACATTTAATATTATTAATCCAATGTTATCATCTATTTAATTTTTTTTACTTATAATTTAAATTGATTTTTTTCATTTTAATCTCGTACATATTGTAAATGCATATGAAATTCGTTTTTTTATCTTTCACTAGTTAGGTTTTTACTTCAATTTGTTAAAATTTTATTTTTTTGGTAAATTACAAATAGCGACTAGCACGACTTAAACTCAGATCATAGTTGAAGCGATGAACACCCTTAATCATCAGGCCAATATATGGAGTTCATTAAAAATTTATTATTATACTTAAAAAAACATAAAATTTAATTTAATTTAATTTTTGATAAATACATCAACTTGAATTCATTATTTTTATCAATTTATTGCGTATAAATTATTATATTATTTATTAATTTTTTGCGCAAAACTCCTATTTTTTGATTGAAAATTTATTGGCAAAGTTGAATACAAATTGAATAACTTCTCTGTAAAGGGGCAATTAGACCTTAATCTAACATATATCGTAAGTTTTTTACAGCGAAATTGCGGTCCATAATATTTAAAAAAAATAATATAACTTAAATTTATTTTTATACTTTTATATTTAATCTTTAAATTTTTTTAATTTTATATCTAATATTTTTATCAATTTAATACTTAAACTTGACACTATTCCTAATTTAGTATTTAAGATTTTTTATCAAATTTAGTAAATAAAATTGACACTTTTTTTCTAATTTGATACATATGTTTTCTGTTCATCTTAGTACTTAAACTTGTCAAATGTTATACAAATTACCTCCAAAACACTAATGGTGTTAGATTTTTTTTATGATAGGACATAAATAGTTAATTTATGGGCGACATATGTCGGATGACATGGAATTTAATGACAAACATTATTACATTTAATTGGAGTTTCCTTTGTTTCATTAAACAATAAGCTCAAATTTTCCTTTTTATAGGGGCTAACATTACTATTATTGTTAATGGTAATTAATAAGAATGATTCAAGAGGAACTACATGCTTAAAGTTGATCGGATAACTAAATTGGTTTTTAACAGGGAGGAAAGTTAAACGTTGTTTGAAGAATGTCCTAGTGAATTAGATTAATTGGTTGTATCTCCCACAAATATATATATATATATGTATGGAAAGGTATTCACAAAACCGTCAATTTCAAAAACCTT
Organism: Gossypioides kirkii; assembly: GCA_005610355.1. NCBI lineage: Eukaryota > Viridiplantae > Streptophyta > Magnoliopsida > Malvales > Malvaceae > Gossypioides > Gossypioides kirkii. The sequence goes on along the minus strand of CP032247.1, from coordinate 15,680,790 downwards.
TAGCAATATAAAAGAAAATCTTTGTTTTAGAATTATGTTTTGAGTTATGCTTAACGAATGTATATTAAATAAAAAAACAAGAGTTTTAAAAAATTCAAAATAAGTAAAATTCATATGTTAAATTAAAATTAAAATAATGAAAATAAAGGTAATTGAACATTTAAAATGAAAAATAAAAAAATCATGATTTTTGCCACATGTTGATTATATATTAATTATTTTGCTACTTAATAAAAAAAATCACTATTAATATGTCGGAGTAATTTGTATAATGGCAATTTTAGATATCAAATTGAAGAAAAAAAACTTTTAAGTATCAACTACAAAAATATAAAGTTCAGATACCAAATTAGACAAAAACAAATGTAAATACTAAATTAACAAAATATCAAAATTAAATACCAAATATTATGTTAAACCTAAATAATGTGCATGGTAAGTTCCACGTTTAGAATATTTTAATTTGTCACATACAATAATTTCTAAATATTGGTACCGAAAACTTCAAGGTTATGAGAATTGAGTTTTCAAAAAAGAATGATGCTTCCTTCAGTAATTGGAAAATCATATATAATACAATAAGCTACATGGGGGCGTTTTTCTAATTTTTTCTATTTAAATTTTATTTAATGTTTTTTGTTGGAGATTGACTCGATTAAACAACGAACAAGTAAAAATAAAGGAAGAAATTGAGAAATTAAACACACAAATTTAACATGGAAAAACCCCTTCGAAGAGGATAAAAAACCACGAGCAAAAATAATTTTACTATAATGACAAAAGAATGAAGAGTACAAAAGATGAAGATAAAAACTAAACCCTGAAAACTCGAAAACAAAGAACTCTCAAAACGTAAACACTAAATTCTCCAAAAATGTTAAGAGTTCTAATCTCTAATGAGTGTATTTTTTAATGTTGTAAAAAAGCCTATTTATAGACTAAATTCTTAGGTCAAATAATAATAAAATAATCTAAACTAATAAAAGTTTGAATCAAACAAATAAATAGAGTTTAATTGAAACAAATAAACAAAGTTTAATTGAAAGATTATTTCTCAAATTTGACTTGAAATAGGAGTCATAATTCAACAAATTTCCACCATGACTTGTATTTCCATAATGTCATATTTGCCAAAGCCCGCCATGGCCTATATTGAATAATGTAGAGAATTAACTAAGTAGAATCTATGCTTAGAAACTGGAAGACTTCTAGCCTTCGACTTCTGCACTATCAAATAAAAACTAACCCGAGTCTGATTTTCACAAACACTGTGCTCTAACTTTTCAAAAACCTGCACCCAAAAGAGAACCTTTCTTTAACGAAACAATCATACTTTTTTCCCTCCTATGATCAAGTTGCCTTCGCTCCAAACAAGTCGACTTCAACTCCGTAACGATCAAGGGACTCCGATTTCACCGATAACTGTAGAACCTTCCAGAATATAAAGACTATCGATCTTTTTACCTTTTAACAAAACGAGAGCTCCACGAGACACCTTAATGTCACTCGACTCGATGTTGATTCTACAACCTTTTGAGTCTAAAATACTTAAGGAGATAAGATTCTTTCGTAAATTAAGTACATACCTGACATCTGATAGTGTCCTAATCGTACCATCGTGATCCTAATTTTAATAGTACCAATACCGATTACCTTACTAGATGAATCGTTTCCCATGTGCACAAACTCCACATTCAATCGAATTGTATGTGAAGAACCATTCTCTGTCGGGACACATGTGAAAAAAAATCTTGAATCTAGGATCCACTCGGACGTAAGCTCGGAGCTTTCGCTCGTTGACACTAACAAGAAATCATTACCACTTTCGTCAGCCAAATTAGCACCAGCTACATCTTCCTCGTTACTCTCAGCAGCCCTTTTATTTTGTAATTTGAAACAATTTGCTTTGACGTGACCTAACTTCTTACAATAATGTCATATATTATCTCGCTTCTTTGATGCTACCAAAACGGAAGCTTGCTTATCCGTCTTGCTATCAAAACCAAACTCATTGTCGAGTTTATCTTTGCTCAACAAATAACCCTTCACATCCTCGAACGAGAGTTTGTCTCTACCATAAATCAAGGTCTCCTTAAAATACTTGTATGATTTAAACGTAAATAGACATTGTTTCAGTACTAAACAATTAGCTAGAGACTTAGTAGCATAAAGAGTTTTTAGCCTTTTCCACAAGACGGATGAGGTCTTCTCCATTTATACCTCCTGCAATACCCTATTCACGAGGCACAACTGGATTGCAGACACGGCCTTTTCATCAAGCTCTTCCCATTCTGACTGATCTAGATTCTCAGGCTTTTTCTCAGTAACAACCTTTTTCAAGCCGGTTTGAACTAGAATTTCCATCATCCAAATTTGCCACAAATTGAAATTTGTGATACCATCGAACTTTTCAATGTCGAACCTTGTTGTTGCCATATCTGAACGGGCTGATCTACAAAAATCGAACTAGCTCGATACCACTTGTTGGAGATTGATCCGGTTAAGTGACGAACAAGTAAAAATAGCGAAAGAAATTAAAAAATTGAACACACAAATTTAATATGAAAAAACCCCTCCGAAGAGGATAAAAAACCACGGGAAAAGATAATTTTACTATAATGACAACAGAATTAAGAGTACAAAAAATGGAGATAAAAACTAAACCCCGAAAACCCTAAAACAAAAAAACCCTCAAAATATAAACACTAAATTCTCCAAAAGTGTTAGGAGTTCTAAACTTTAATGGTTATATTTTCTAATGTTGTAAAAGAGCCTATTTATAGGCTAAATTACTAGATCAAATAATAGTAAAATAATCTAAACTAATAAGAGTTTGACTCAAACAAATAAACAGAATTTAACTGAAAGATTATTTCTTAAATTTGACTTGAAATATGAGTCATAATTCAACAGTTTTTATTTATTATAAGCTAAGTAGGCTATACATATTATGTAATGAAAACTTTAGAATAATTCAATGACCATTTTATAACATTTTAAAGTTGAGTGATCAAAATATAAATTTATTAATAATTTAGTAGCCTTTAACGTAATTTACCCTTTATTTTATGGGTAGAACCCTTAAAAGGTTTTAATTAAATATAGAACCCATACAACTTTTCTTTTTCATAAAAAGCATAAAAAGTTGTTTTACAAACTTAAATTTCCTTGAGAAGGAATCATAATTTGTCTAATTAATAGACATAAAGATGGAATAATTTATATTTACCTAATAAAGCAAAAAAAAAAGTAAGATAGTTAAGTTAGCTTTTAATTTGTTGCCACTACTAAAATTAAATGCTAATCAAGCATCTGGAACTAATTAAAAGGAGGATTAAAGATAAAATTTAATCTTTTTTATCTAAATCAGTGGTTGAGGATTCGATCATCGTTTTAGGTATGTAGCAGCTTTAAAACTCGTGACTAGCATCCACCCCTTAATGAGCCTACAGAATGCGAAGGATTAGTTACTGAATTCGTTCCGATAAATACTTTGAAGAAAAAAATATAACTTAATCATTCTATTTTGCTATCAAAACAAGTATATGGGTGCTCCATATCATTCCACATAAGGAAACTTCAAACTTAGCGAATGCGAACATGTGTGTTGACCTGATGATTAGGATATTCATTATTTTAAGTATAACCTAAATTCGAATTATGTTAATTACGTTACTGTTAAGACTTTTACACTCCTCTTATACTTCAACAACAACAAAAAAAAACTTGGTAATAGCTATGGGAAATCACAAATTTTTTTATTAAAAAGCCCTAATTTTTTTTATTGATGGCTTAAGGTAAAATGTAGTTTTTGCATCAATATATTTACTGTTTTTCGAATAAAAAATACTTAAAATACAAAATAAAATGTAATAAATGTAAAATATACGTATTCAATTAAAATTTATATATTTGGTTAGATAAATCATATATTTTTTATTTATTAACCCATTTTAAAGTTATTTATTAAGGTTAAATTTCTTTTTTCATGGATTGCATATGAACTCTACAATTTTTTGCAAAGAAAATTTTCTTTTGATTTTTTCTTGTAAGTTATATAAAATATTTTTACGAAATTAAAATTAGTTAATTTTTTTTTGAATATATTGGTGTGATTACATGGTAGTATTTGTTCTACATATTTTCTTAATCTTTTGACAACGCGTACACACATTGCACATATCGGTGCTCGAACTCGAAATCTCTAAAATGAACAATATCCTCTTTACCACTAGAATCACTTGTTGGATTCTAAAATCAACTAACTTTTAATCACTATTGTGTTAGAAAAAAATAAATTTATTTATTTATTTTTGGGCCCATTTTTTTCATTTTAAATACTTAAAAATATGAATGATGAATAATGTTGTTGAAAAATGCACATCGCTTAATCGCTTGTGAAAATGAATTTAGCTCCGATTTTAATTACATCATAAATGACTTCAAAACTCCTAAGCGCTAACCACCACCACTCAACCAAAAAAATCAAACATTAATTACATCGATTAAGCTTTAATTATCAGAAATTAATGACAAGAAGCTATATATATATATATATATCACTTTTTTCGTGCTAATTTTTTAACACATTATTTATTTTATTAAATTTAATAAATATATTCGCTTTTTTTAATAATAGTTAGCTTTTTAAAAAAATTATCATCTTAAGTTATTAACTAATACTAATATATATATATATTTGGATCAATATATCATTTGCTATTAAATTTTGGTTTTAATATTCAATTTGGTACTTAAATTTTTTTTTGTCTCAATTTGATGCATGATTTTGATTTCGGTGTTCAATTTGGTATCAAGACCAAATGACATTACATGGCTCAACAAATGTTTGACACTTGTGCTCTGATAAAAATATATGCACTTAATTAGGATAAAACAAAATACATGTACCAAATTAAACATAGAACTCACACTCTACTACTTAATTGAGACTTTAAATTTAAATATCAAATTTTAAAAATTCAAGTACAAAAATGAATATTATAATTAAACTTATTGAAGAAAACAAATTTTAAATACTAAATTAAATATGGAAACGATCAAATATTATATTAAATAAAATTGCCGAAAGTTGAAATTCGTTTAGTGAACGTAGAAAATTGCTGGATCCAACCTGACAGGCATCAAATTTAATTGAAAAAACTTTACCAATTGCTAGAAGACCACATTTGCACACCTTTGGTTAGTGCTATCCTTTTAATTTCTTGATATCAATTTTAAATATTAAACCACATATTTAAAATTTAATTATACAATACTTAAAATTATTTATAATTTTTTTTCAAATTTTAAATAAAAAAATGATTGAACAAATTCAAACTTATAACACTTTAAGCAAAACAAACTTAAAAACTTTATACATCAATGATAATGTGTTCAACCAAATCAAAACTCGATCACTAATCATATTTTCACCGAGTGGTTCTTCCCTCCTATGGGGAAGATGAGCGTGACTGAAGAATTGGTTTCTTGCTTGATTTCCGGAGGCAAACAAAGGAATCAGGAATGTTATGACTATATTATTATAATCTAATTCCAAGGTTTAACATCTCAGAAATAATGGAGGTTGATGTGTCACTTCACTTGTTCCTTCAATCCAAATCATATTATCTAAAAATGAACCATCTTTTTGACTATTAGATTAATATACATACAATTACCTTTTATTGCATAGCAAATTACAAAGATTAAATATTATAATATGCTAAGTTTTTAGAAGCACTATTCTTTTATCTCACACAAAGTTGCTTCAAGATGACATGACAGGAACAGCTCATTCAAATGATGATTGAAGATGATGATTTGACTGGGAAAAGGCAAGCACCAATAATAGACAACTCAACTGTACATCATCATCTCCAACCCCCCCCCTTTCACCTCTCTTTGATCAAATTAATCATGAAGTGTACTCATTTTAGTTCATCTGCTCTTTTACTGGGTTTGATGTTAAGAAAGTCATGGTGCTTAAAGTAGTAGTGAGAACCATTTTCTTTCTTTCTTTTTTTTTGCAGGGCAATGGCAGGCAAGTGATTGCACATACTATAGAGAACAGTGCACGGAGAAGAAGGAAAGAAAACAGCACTGTGACTGAATTCAGTGAAGGACAAATGAATATGGGGAGTGAAGTTGATTATAGTTTCCCTTTCCCTGCAAGGTTGCTGTTGAGTTTTGGACATGTCCAATCCTCTTCAGAAAAATTAAAAAAGAAGGGGGCAAAGAAAGCAACACTAGAAACCAAATCGATAGCTTCTCTCTTTATCATTTTGGCCCCTCCCTCATTTATTTATTCATATTGCGCGCGACTATCGGGGGTGGAAGAGGGTATTTGATGGCCTGTGGGTCTCCGTGTCTCTCCAACTCTCTTATATTCGTGGGACATTCGATGAATTTACACTTTGCAATGAACAAATTAATATGGTATAGTGATTTGGTGAAAAGAACATGATAGAGGAGGCCATGCCAGGCAACTTTAATCAAAGCGCTTCCAGTTTCAGTTGGGGGTGTTCTTTTAATTTTGCCTCCCATTCCTGTTTTACTGCCAAATGGTCATAAAAACAGTTGGTTGGTTAGACTGGAGCTAGGGGGGGCTGTTTTGCACTGTTTACCGTTGAAAATAATTACTATTCTATACGGAGCTTCCATGTTGTTCTTCAATTCTTAAACTACCATGCATATTCCCTTTTATGACTTCACAAAAACAACCCCATGAAATCACACATTAATATCCACACCTAACATTTTAATTTTCTGGAAACTTTTAATCAGGATGGAGACTTTGGTGGCTGGGAAAAATGCTTTCGAGGTAGATATGCATGCATGATGCAATTCATATGCCTATTAAGTGATACAAAATTCAATATTTTTAACTAATATTTTAGTTTTAAGTTTGATTTGTTTTAATTCCAGGTTTAATCAGGTTTAATGTCACAATCAAATTTTGGGAAAAAAAACCAGTCCCATATGAATGTATTGCTGTTTGTAAGTTTTTTTTTTTAGTTTACCAAAACAAAAATTTGAATTTGATGAATTATTGGAAGTGAAAGATATATATGTTGCTGTCTCTTTTTTGGTATGTGTCATGTCTTATTAAATTCATGTCTGAATTAAAAAACGATTTTTTTTAAAAAAAAGGTGGATGAAATAAAATTTTCAAATTAAAATGGATAGGTTGGGTAAGAAAAGTTGAAAAATTGGAAAGCAGATTGAATAGAATACAAATTAAATTTTATGATGTGTATTTAAAATAGTAAAATTAATTTAAAAAAAGTATATTGCTGATATTAAAACTTTACCAAATAATATTAAAATCGTAAAACAAAACTTAGTGTATCATCAAAATTGGGTAAAAAAATGTAAAAAAAATAATAAAAATAAACAAAGCCAAACCAATGGCATTTGCAGGTTTCCACATTTAGTAGTGAGGAAGCATGATAGATTTGGTAGAACAATAATATATATAAAATAATAAGAAAGTGAAGAAATTTTTGGTTCGTGTTACTTGTTGCTTTGTCTTATTAATCCAATAAAACTCTGGGGAAATGAAGGAAACAAGAAGTGGCCTACACATTTCAATCTTGGATGATTTTGTTTTTCAATTATAATGGTGATTTTGTAGTGCATGAGAAAGGCAAATATATATGATCTTGACATTTAATTTCTCCTTATTTTGTATAATTACAGCAAAAATGGAAATTCCATTTTTGTAAGGCTTAGGTTGTTACATTGATTTTCTCTCCCACCATCCTTAATTTGTCTTGTATGTAACACTCGAAGCTTTTTAGTCAAGTCTTGCATTTTATATTGAGACTTTAATCCATCACTTGTAAAAAGGATTAATTGCGGTTTTAGTCTTACTATTAAGTTCATATTTGATATTTAATCCCTCAATTTTAATTTACCAAAACTTAGTCATACGTTCAAATTCACAACCCCGTTAGTTGCTGTTGTTAAAAGTGATGGTATTTCTTTTACTATTATTCGATTATACAGTCAGTGCCAGTGTCACGTGAAAATTTTAATCAATTATGTTCAATCAGTAATAAATTTACATACCAACCAAATGCTTTAATATTTTTTTTTAATTTTAATATTATCAATTATGATTTATCAATGACATTCGTATAAAATATTTGATTGAGTTGTCTCGATTGAAAAAAATATAAATAAACTAAATTTAAATAACAAAAGACTGTTTTTATATTAATAGGATCATATAGACCATTTATATTTTTAAATAAAATAAAAACTATTTCCCTAAATATTTGAACCTGAGCAATAACTGTTCCAACACAATCAAGTAACTTTTTTAAAAAAATAAATAAAGTTTTCTTGAAAAGAAAAAGAGACTAATGGTGATAACCTTTTTAATTTAATTAAGGTATGGAGGATTAGAGGGTAAAATTTTTTTTTGGTGAATGAAAATATGAGATAATTATTTTAAATTAAATGATCAAAAGTATCATCAACTTTGTCTTGTCCAATAAAGTCAATTAACTCTCTAGACGCATCTATTATTATCCTTATATAATCTTTGCCAACAAAAGACATTTTAGCTAAACGATCAGCGACTTGATTTTTCTCCTTAAGGACATGCCTAATCACCCAATGTTCCCTGCATTATAACATCTGTTGAATTTGTCGAAGCAAAGCCAAATTCGATGTCCTCAAATAGCGGTCTTGAATAATTTTGACCACCTCCAAGCAATATGTTTAAATTAAAGCCTTAATATATCCATATTCTTGTAACATGAATAATACATCCCGAATATTCGAAAATTCAACATCAAAGACAGAATAATCACCCAAAATATAATTAAACCCGACAATCCATTCTTCAAATTGATTTCGCAGCACACTACCAACACAAGCAAATCTTGTGCTCACATTCATCGCGCCATCGATATGTAAATAGACAAAATTACCCAACAAGTATTGAACTTCAACTTTAATGCGCCGACTAAGCTTCCTAGAAAACAAACCCTAGAAAACGAATAAATTTTTGTTCTTCCAAAGGCGTCACGCAATTATACCAAATAGGCATGACCAAACAACACCAGCAGATAGCACCCTCAATTGTGAAGATAAGTTAGAAGCTAACCAATCAACAAAGTTGGTAGAGAAGAAAATGGTACTCTAATTTGCAGGCACCACATGCAACCAGACCTCTTTAGGTTTTGAAATAACTCTTAACGACACATTTTACGTATTTTTATTGTCCGAAGGTATCTCAAACAATTTGTTTAAATTGCAGGCTTTAGGTTTCCTTTGGATCGCTGTAAAATTATTTACAGTGAGATTAATTACTGTAACGATAAAATTAAATATTATAGTAGTAAGATTAAAATTAATGACGAGACATGTATTTGAATTCAAATTCAAATGTATCAGTGAGATGAATATAAGAAAATGACTTTTAAGAACATAATATCAAATGAATGTACATATAAAATAAAGTATTTGAAATTTTAAAATTAATAAATTATGAACAAAAAATTAATCAATTATTTATATCTCAAATGCTTTTTAATAAATAAAATTTATCAATAATTATAGTATTGTTTCAAACATTTTTTTCTTTTTTAATTAATTATATTAATTTTATAATAATTTTTTCGTTAGCTTATCATATAGAAATAAATCTATGCATTCATTAAATTTGCAAATAATTATACAAAATTTAAATAACAAAATGAAATAAGAAAAAGATATTTTTTTATACAAGTAAATATCATTATCCTTCCCAAAGGATGAATGATTAACTAAAAAGATAAAGATGAATGCTATAAGTGCTTTTTAAAGATATAAACGATTGGTTATAAAATGTGTTCTATTTTTATGAGTGGAAATCAAACTCTCAATCTCATAATTAAGGAAAGAGATGAACAATCATCACATCACATCTCATGATTCATTTTCTTTTATTTGTCTCTTATATATTCTCCTTTGACGTTTATTATTTTTTTTAAAAATCAAATAACTTTATTAATTTAATATTTGTATATTATTATCAGTTCTCAACATATGTTTTTATATTTTTTAAATTAAAAGATTTTGAATTATTTATTAGTTTAGTTTTTTTAATTATTTTGATAAAATGTTTTCAATATCTTCACTTGATATAATATATATTCAAATATATAAAATAACGTACCTATAGTTTAGTAATAATAACATAATTAATTATTTGCTAATTTTTTAAAATGTGTTATGAGTTTCATTACATATAAGTATTATTCTAATGTCTCTAATGGTTATTTTCTCTTTTTATTATATTTCACTTTTTTCGTTGCGATTAAATCCAAATATATATTCTACTATTAATTTTAATTCACAATTACTGTCACTGATCATCAAGTGGATCTTAAATCAATTAATTTTTAATATAATGTAAATTTAATAGAATGTAGCAATTGAAAGCGAATTTAATATATGTTCGAGCTTTACTTTATTATTATAATTCACTAAAAAATACATATTAAAACATTAAATTATTAAATCGAGTATTGACATACAAATATAATTCATTTTATTCAAGTTAGAACCAAATTTGATTTTTTTTAAATTTATCAAATATGTTATCTCATTATTTAAAAAAAATTATAATCAAATAATAATTTTAATGCTCAACTTGATATCAAGTCAAGGAAAGAAAAAATCTTGTTGACAAAAGAATAATTCCATGCCGAAATGATTAAAGTTTAAGCGACCAATGTTGATAAACTTCATCCAATTGACTTAGACGGAATCTATCTATTTAATTTTTTTAATTTTTCAACGGTAGAAATTATTTCATTTAAATTAGAAAAATAATTAACAAGAAGCAATTTGTTTCCGTTTGGCTTTTAGTGAAGGGTGCAGGAAATGACTAAAATTTATTAATTACTATTATAAATGGTTTCACTTTACTTAGAGAATCTTATAGTGTATCCAAGAAAAACTTGATATGTGTTTTTTGACAGAATTAACATTTCAATGAAATATACATAGTTGATCTATTAATTAGTGCATTTCAAAATTTAGAGGGGTGTGTTTTCACTAAGACCATGTAAGGTCTACGTGAGAACTCAGAGTTATTGATTGCCAATCATTCTAAGACGTCTTATCTTAAAATATTACATCATCATTGTCGAAATGATCAAATTAAATTTTCATATGAGTAACTTTAAGACACGTAATTAAATTTGTCTCCACTTATAAAAGGAATCATGCAAACAATTCATACTCTCTCATGTACACACTTTTTCTTCCTTAACCCCAAAATCTCATTCCTCACCTTTACCCAAGTGCTCCTCCATATAGACCACCATATGTTAATCCAGCACTTAATATAAATAATCGTAATAATAATAAATTTAACAATTAATATTTACATTTTTGTCAATCTAACACTTAATTTTTTTTTAAACTAAATTTAACTATTAACATTTCAAAAGTCAAATTGCTTTCTTTTAAATAGAAAAGTTAACTAAAACGTTAGTTTTTTAATTGATGTTGATGTAACAATTCGCATGACAGTTCTATGTGTACTTTATACTAACATGACATCATTTGTCATATGTTACATCAACAAATAATTTAAAATTTATAAAAAAATTCAAAATTCAAAAGGAAATTATGAAAAAATTCATAAAGTTAAAGAAGCATAAAATACACGGATTATCATACGAGTTGTCATATTTAAAAATATAACATTTTAATCAATATTTCTTTTTAAAAAATAACAATTCGACTCTTTTTGAAATATTAATGATTAAAGTCAGACTTCTCTTAAAAATTTTGAAAGCCAAATTTAATTGATAAAAAGAATAAAAATCGAATTAATTAAAGATATGTAAGCACTATATTAAATAATTTCAAAAAATCAAAAGTCAAACATCTTGAGGTGAGTTTTTAGAAATTCATATATTATTATAAGAATATATATTCAAAAGGTGTTTGTATTGTAAGTTTAGGAGTGGCATTCTTCTTAAAATAATTGAAGGAATTTAATTTTTATTATAAGTGAGGAAAGGAAAATAAATGATTAGGTTAGGAATAATTTAGTGACTATACTGTTGAAATGAGAAATTTCGATTGGATGTGATGTGATGCATTTAGTTTATTTTTTATTTTACGTTATTGTATCGTTACAATATTTAATATGATCGTCGTCGTTGTTTTTATATTAATAATAAATAAATATACCGTCCATCCATACTAAACCTCAAACATGATGTACATAATAGTGTACAAGCAAATAATTTGGGTAGGGTGATTATTGACCAATAAACCATGTTTTGAAAACTCTTATCAACAACAATGATCACACTTAAATAAAATATAAAGGTTAAAAAGGGGTTTCCCCTTTAATCTGGTTGATGTCACATTTTCCTTTAAAGTAAAAAATTCATTAGCATATGAACACCTTTTAGACATTGATGAAATACTTAATTGGGTGAACAGTGTTGCCCCCTATTGTCAAAGGGTGAAATTGAAAAAGCAACTACTAAAATATTGGGTGAATAAATTGGTACGTCCTTCAGAAGGAAGTGCAATAATAAAGGAAAAATAAAATAAAAATAAAAATCTACTTGCCTTATCTCGTGGTCGTGCCTTTTCTTTCTTTGCCTTTATTATTTTTCAAATATTTCTTTTTCTTTCAACAAAGAACGTCTTGTCAACCACCCAATGCCACGCAGTCCCTTGCCGGTTCCGGCTTACGCTTAACTTACCCTTTTTTCTCACCCTTCCTTCTTTTCTTCAGCCTTCGTTAGATCAACTCAAAATAACTCTCTATTCTTTTTTGTTCGCTTCTGGGCTGCCTTTTTTTTTTTCTCTCTTTTTCTTTTCTTTGCTATGTGCAAGTGTTGGTGCAATTTCATTTCAAGGTGCAATAAAACTGCAAAGAATTTCAATATATTTGTTTTCCTCATTCATCCAAAGTTTTTAAAGTCTACTCGATTTGATATGGAAATGGAAAACTTTTTGCAGTGAATTATCAGTGGGGGTCTAGCTATCTTCTTTTAGGGTTTCTATTCCTTTACACTGCTTTTCTTTAGGGTTTATTTTTTTTACGTTTTTTCTTTTCTTCGAGTCTTTTGATTTGTAGCTTGGAGAAAGTTTTATCCTTCTGCTTTGTTTGGCTCAGCTGAATTTATTGACAAAAAAAAAAAATAAAAGTAATGGAAGAATATAATCAGCTAAACGAGAATAGTACACCGAGGGGAAATTTTTTGTACGCAACTCCAGTTCTTGCATCGAATTCTTCTCCGTATGGGAGAGGGAGTAGCGGCTCCAACGTCAGTAATCAGCAGGTCGAGATGCCATTGATTTCTTTCCAGTTTCAGTCGAGCGAGTGTTACCAATCGGAGGTGCATCCGATCGTGAAGACCGAAGCTAGCACTTCACAGCATGGCCAAAAGTTTCACTACCCTATATTGAGAGAGCATCAAGCAGCAGTTCATCACCAACAAGATAGAAATGAAAGCTCCAGCGAAGCGGAAGCTATCAAAGCCAAGATCATTGCTCATCCTCAGTACTCTAACCTCTTGGAAGCGTACATGGACTGCCAAAAGGTAAGTCTTGGCAACAAAAGCAGTATATTCCGTGAAGTCGAAGACGAAACTTGCTTTAAAACTCGAGAGAAATTCGATTAACTCGTTGACCCTTTCTCACCACTAATCATTTTTTTATACTGTTGCCATACAGGTGGGAGCTCCACCTGATGTAGTGGCCCGACTAGCTGCTGCTCGACAAGAGTTTGAAGCAAGGCAGCGATCTTCAGTGACATCGAGAGACACCTCAAAAGACCCAGAACTTGATCAGTTTATGGTGATTTGTTTAGCGAAACCTTCTTTTCTTTGGTTTATGATCTCCTTTTTGGGGATTTAATGGCAGCTCCATGTTCGACTCAGCACCTTTTTTCTTCTTTTGTTTTTTGTTCTAACTCAAAAATTGTGGATCCATAAAACCAGGAAGCTTACTACGACATGTTGGTGAAATATCGGGAGGAACTAACGAGGCCAATACAAGAAGCTTTGGATTTCATGCGGAGGATCGAAGCTCAACTCAACATGCTCACCAACGCTCCCGTGCGGATCTTCAACTCTGGTACCTCTTTTTTTTTTTTTTTTCCTCTTTGTATTACACGCTCGCTTTTAGTACATGCTTAAACACTTGATGAAGATGGTGGTGGTGATGATGATGATTTAGCGCTTAGCTTACCTTTGCCTAATGCCTTAGCCTGGAAAAAGAAACGGAAGAGACAGTAACTGCTGGTGCCTTTGGATTTGTAATATCACCAAAAAGAACCGATAATCTAATTGGCTAGGCTTCCTTTGGAAATTGTAGACCTGAGTCTACATTTTCGCCATTGATAGCTGTGACCCAAATCACGCCTTCCAATAATGAACAAGAAAAAGAAAACCCAACAAAAAATAGATCAATAAAAACGGAGGAGAAGACCCAATAGTGGAAAAAGAAAACAGCTATACTGATTTTTTTTTTTCTTTTTGGAGCTAATGGACGAAACCCTAGCTAATCGCGAATCTATATAGTAATAAACTGATTGCAAAGTTCCAATGCTTAACAGATTTATCTATATTTGTAAAGAACAAAGATAACTCGCACTTGGTTTTATGCTATAGCCGGCTGTATGCAATAAGATTCACACGTTGGCTTCTTTCTAATGGGTTTTCCTTTTCAATGATCTCTGACAGAGCCATTCTTATTTTAGGGTTTTTTCTTTTTTCCTTCCCAAAATCTAGATACTCTTATTCTATTTGGTTCTGCTAAACCTGATTCTGTTCCAAGTGGGTTTTTTGTACATAAATTCTTACCCCGAGAGATGAATGATATCATTAGTGTCTTCCCTTTCCCCAGCTGTTCTTCGTTTAAAACAAATAGTTTTGTAGGGTTTTTTTATTTTATTTTTCTTTTCTTTTTAGTGAAAAAAATTATAAAGGTTAGGAAAATTGGAGAGCATAGGATGCTGTTCAGATCAGTGCTACCCCATTCTGTACGGCTTTATGAAAAATAATATATATATATTCCTTTATTGGTATTTGTTTTGGGGTTTTATCATTCACAGTTTAGCCCCTAATTTTCTAATTTTTTAATCTGTCAAAACCATAGATGAAGGAATATATATTGATTGAAGGATACTTTTTTGTACTTGTATGGATATTTTCGTCTTGCGTTAATTAAAATGAATAAAGTTGTCAATTTTGCTTATGATATAATGATGTTATTATACTAAGTAAATATTAAGTTATCTTAAAGATTGAGGCAAATCGTTAGCAAAATCTTTAATTAAAATGATCATCATTACAAGCATAAAACTTTCGTTTTAGCATTTCTTTTGGGGGAAGGCAGGAAAGGTTCTGATTTCCGGGGAAGTATACTCTAGGCCTTGTAGGTTCTAGCATGTTTCACTCGAATTTTTGTGAGAGATCAAAATCCTTCTCAGAATGGCGTAGAAGAAACCTCCGTTTATGGTAAAATTTGTGTCAACCTTTGTTTATACATTAATGCCTACGGAATTATTGGCCATCTTCCATGGATTGTTTTTTAATTGTTGATCACTGAAGATATGGAATGAATGTCTGCTGAATTTCATTATTGGAGTACCTTTGGCAAGTTAAGTTTTGGACTCTTTCTTGTTCCAACTCGAGAAACCTGCGAAGATTAAACCTTGAGTGCACCATAGATATTTCGTAACAGTTGCATGATAGCTTTGAGCCTTCGATACCCTTGTCTATTGGAATTAAAGTCTGGATGCTGATAATAGTGTTAAAGCTGATATGTAGGATTTTGATTGAAAAAAATATGAAGTGATTCATGAGAGGGACAAAGATGTTTGTACATCTTTGTAAGTCTCATTTGATCATATATAAACCATTCATGCTGATTTAAGTTGGGATTATTAATGCACAAATATATTGTTTTAAGCATCAGCATCCCACTGTTTTAATCATTTTAATGGTTTCCCCTTCATGCACTGGAATTCTGGTGTTTATGTTCCCACATGAATGAGGATTCACGTATTTAGCAGGATATTCATCTTAGTCATTCTTGGTAAATTATCATAGGTTTGCCGTTGTTTCTAAGTTTAGAGATGGGAAATGGTGGTTGTTTATTCCAATCACCGTAACTAGAATAGGATGTTAGTCCAATTGTAAGGGAGTAAAGATATGGAATGAACACACGAGCGGTCCCTGGACTGTTGGCACCTCTTGATGCGGATATGATGAGCCCGAGCTTTTTACTCCAGTCATTCCCTTCTAAAGGGCTAAATCTATGAGATTTTTGTTGGTTTACTTTGCTTATGCTAATGGGAGCATCTATACACACATAAAATGTTAATTGTAAGCATTGGTTGGCGTTTGAAGAAAGTTGCGAGTTGGTTAATTCAGATGTTATCTAGCTGTTTCTCCTTCACTGCTCACAACTTCCTCTCTGTGTTCTCTTTGTCAAATATCATTATAATTTTACTGTTGTGCCCATGTTGGTCACAGTTTCACTTCACTACAAGTCTAGCTGGTGAGCTATAAAACCTAATTGGTCAACTTTCACTAAATTGAATGGGCAATGCATTCATTCTCCTTTACCTTTAACTTTACCATCCTGAAGTCTCTGTGACTTTGTCCATTTGTGGCACCTGGCCTTTGAGTGCTAGTTTAGGAACTATTGATATACATGTCCTATCCCTCTAGTAGTCATCTTTTCTTGGACATCTGTCTGAATTGGTAAGTCACCTCATTCAAAAGATCCGGAGAAATGTAGTAAGAGAAGCCGTGAAACTATTAACTGATGGAATTTACTTTATACTATAGTCTCCTTTTGATTTAAGTTCTCATGTTTGCTTGCATCATACCTATACCTAGTAAATATTGCACTGCTACCGTGAATTCGATTATGATGGTTGTGAATATGGTTGCCATTGGACAGAGTATAATGTTGTCGTGAGAAATTTCTTGCACTGTGTTTACGGTTTTCGAGTCAAGTGCATATATACAAGTTGATGTACTTTTCTACTTAAATTTAAACAGATGAGAAGTGTGAGGGTGTTGCTTCATCCGAGGAGGATCAAGAAAATAGCGGGGGAGAGACCGAACTTCCTGAATTTGATCCGCGTGTCGAAGACCGAGAACTGAAGAACCACCTATTGAGAAAGTATAGTGGTTATTTAAGTAGTCTCAAGCAAGAACTCTCCAAGAAAAAGAAGAAAGGGAAACTACCAAAAGAAGCTAGACAGAAGTTGCTAAGTTGGTGGGAGTTACACTACAAATGGCCGTACCCGTCAGTATGTATCGCCTTATCTTTTCTTTAGCTAAACTATTCATTGGCAAGCTATTAGAATTCCCACTTTAATGTTTATCTTGGATTGCTAATGAAACCCGGTGACAATCCCATAGGAATCGGAGAAGGTGGCATTGGCTGAATCAACTGGTTTGGACCAGAAACAAATCAACAATTGGTTCATAAATCAAAGGAAGCGTCATTGGAAACCTTCTGAAGACATGCAATTCATGGTGATGGACGGTCTGCACCCACAAAATGCAGCTCTATATATGGATGGTCACTACATGGGTGATGGTCCTTACCGTTTGGGCCCGTGATATAATATGCAACACCGCATTATAAATTACCTGCCTCAGCAGGAATATATATATATATATATATATATATACTAAGTGTTTGTTTCCATTACATTTCAGTCGTAGTATATGTTAGTCTTCCATTGTTTTTTCTTTTTTGGTTCATCCCTTAGGATTCAGCTTTCTCCTACAACATAATCTAGCATCTTTGAAAAAAGCACCCTTATAATTTCCTGCTTGAGGGGATTCCTGTTGTTGGGTCCAGGATGCCTGCCTGTGTTTCTCATGTTCAAAGGCACGGTGTTGCGCCTTGTTACTTCATTGCTGTCTGAATGTGAAGAGTAATTTAAGGAGGTAGTGCTGCCAGAGAGATTGTAATGTTAAAGTTGAAACGTTTTTTGGTGGGGGGCAGCACTACATGTTTTTAAGTGTATATAGTGAGAAAGTATGGTGGGAAAGTTTGGATTAGTTAATGTAAGTAGTTGTAATACTTTGTGATCTTCCTTTGTTATCTGCAACTTGCGGACAAGGAAAGGGGTTCCAACCATTCACAGGATGCCATATTAATCAGCTGTATTAAGCTTTTATGTTCCTTGTCTCTCGTCTTTTATTACAGACCAAATAAATATCTTCCATGTTAGTTAGTGGTTGTCCAATTTGGGTAATTTCGGACTTCTGTTCTAACTGTATGTATAAATGTGATTGGGTTGAACCGAGTATCACCAGTGCCCTTCTTTTGTTTTTGTGCTAACATAAATATAGATGGAATTCAATATCCGAAATTCGAAATAATAATAAGAAAAAAAGAAAGATTTGGTGGTACACAAATGCACCTGATGAGGATTAGGATAATATAATGCAATTGAAATGGAAAGGAAGAGAGGAGATTGAGATAAATATCAAAACAATATATATATATATATACATTTTGATTTTATGTGTAATTTGATACATGAATTTTGATAAGAAATAATTGCATCAATTTGTTTATTATTTGATTAATATAATTATTTGTGTATGTAATATATAAATCTAAAATGATGTTACATTTGTGAAAATCATAAATTTAACATTATACATTAGACCAAAATTTATATATAATTTCAATAATTGATACTTGAGGAGAAATGAAACAAAGAGGAAAATAGAATAATAAAGGTTAAATAACAACTATGAAAATTAAATAAAAATAAGGATATCCAAAAACATTATCATATTCTAAAGGAGGCATATCATCATTATCACCATCATACTCAAATTCAGAAATATGTTTACCATCACTACAAATAATTATGCCCTTTTTATTAGGGCACTCTCCACCGCAATATCATTTTCCTTGATATTTGAAGCAATGGAGATCTCAATCCTTTTAGTTGCAATATTGTTACTTCTTTCTTTATATTCTCTTCGGATAGATTCTTTAGTTTTTTTTTTGTTCTCTTTCTAACCATTGATTATTCCAATGAGTGTTTGAGTTCAGTTACTTTTTAATCATGATAGTTGTGGAAGTTTGTCTCGTATTTTAATCAAATAGCGTGTGATGTTGCAATGAGAAGAAACTTTTCGTCTCGATGAGCAATCAATGTCACGACAAAAAAAAAAGACCTCAAGTTTCTCAGTTTTCTCTCTCAATTAAACTTTGTTTTAGATTCTTATTTAAACTCTGATTAATTTAGGGATATTCTAATCATATGTGCTATGAATTTCAGTCTATAAATAGACTTTTGTTACTAAAATATTTAGATTGAGAGAATTCTATTTTTTGTTATGAAGGATTTTTCTTTTGGGCTTCAAGTTTTCTTTTAATTCTCTCCATCTCTTGTACTTTTTTTTTTATTATAGTGAAATCTATTTTTACCCGTAATTTTTATTTTCTTTTGAAAAAAATTTTCACGTAAATTTGTGTTCGATATTTACAATCTATATTTTATTTACTTGATCGTTGCATACACAAATTAATTCCCCACAATAACCTTATGCAGTATGTGATCCATGTCTTCATACTCATAAAAATGGATTAGGTTTGCAATATTCGGATTCAACTCGCAATAAAATGGAGGCATGATCATAGTTTCATCCCCTCCCATGTTTGCATGGATCATAATCATATCCAACTCCTTCTAGTAATCTTCCACGTATTTGTTACTTGAACAAGGCATAGAAGAAGCCTTTGACAAAGCTCTTGATTCCTCATAACCCTTTTCATCTTGTCTCATGTATCAATTGGGTATTCTTTATTTTATCTCAAATAGTGATTCCATCGAATCAAGGCATAATCAATAAATTTAATTGCAGCAAATTAAGAAAAGCCCAAGGACCATTCTTGTCTTGATCGGGAGGAATCCTCATTTTTATAGGATCCCAAAATCCTGGACTTCACCTTCTTGCTTCACGTGGTCAAAACTTCAATCGATACCAAAACATTCAAATACGAAGTATGGAAATCAAATGAGAAAAATTATGTTATTACCCCACTAATCTAGCAAACTAAATTATTAAGAAGAATTGAGATATAGGGCGGCCAACCTTGGTATTTATACACTAAGCTTTTACCTAATTCTAAGTAAATTAGCACCAATTAGAATTCAACACGAAAGACTTTTCCTAACAAGTTGTTAAGGCCCCCATAAAACTGGGCTCGTCAGCCCACTTCGCTCCATATCTACAAATTATTTTGAAAGCTCCATAAATATATTTCTCTTCTTATGAAATTATTTTGGAGTTCATACCACCATGTTGCTCTGAGTTCAAGAATGGAGATAGGCTTAAAACTCTATTTTCTTGTTTAAATAATTATTAAAAAAGAAAAGAAATAATGAAAATTTGTCACCAACAATTCGAAGGCAGGCAAAGAAGCCAAAGTCAAATTTAATTTGTAATCAATTGTGAAACATTTGATAAG
This sequence comes from Gossypioides kirkii, assembly GCA_005610355.1. NCBI lineage: Eukaryota > Viridiplantae > Streptophyta > Magnoliopsida > Malvales > Malvaceae > Gossypioides > Gossypioides kirkii. The sequence continues at coordinate 15,660,291 of CP032247.1, read as the reverse complement.
TATCGATTCACTAATCATCCTCATGCGTATATTAATTATTTTAGTTTAGACGTTGCTTTCCTTCTCTGTCCTTTCTCCTATTTCTACATCATTTAATTTTTTCACTTTTACAAACATCATCATCACCTTATCTTCTAATCTCTTCCATTTTTTTTTTCTGAACTTCTTCATCATCCACATGTGGTATGTATGCATGCATGCATATACATGTATGTACACGCGAATGATTAGCCTAATCTGTATTAAAGTCTTCTTCAAATTAATTACTTTGTAAGCTAATCTATGAACAAAGCTCCTTTTTCTTTTTCTTTTGTGACCAATTGTCATCACATTTATTACAAACAAAAAGAGAAAAGAAAAAGGATTCCAGATCCAAATTCCCTTTATCTAAACCAATCAAGAGAAGGGTTTATGAGCAAATTGCTCGTCCTTGCATTTCTTCTATGTTTCTCTTTCTTGGTCATTAAGCAACCAAAGGCTGTTGAGTTTCTTCCTCACAAAAAGCTATAATGCTTATACTCCAATGAGGGAGCAAACTTGAAAAGATCATTATATTGCTTGTGTCCATTCTAAAATGATAAGCTAAATGAGTTGCAGATTTAAGAAAATATCAACTAATATGAACGTCCCACCATGACTACATTTAAAAGGAAATAAATTTTCCATTTCTCTATATATGCGTAGTACAATATATACCCTAACTTCAATGAATCATAGTCACTTAAGCTGGTAGCTAGTAAAAAACTCTCAGTTTTTGCTAAGTATGTACAAATATTCAAGTTATAAAAGAAATATATAGATACAAAGTCTAGTAAGGTTTTAATTACTTCGTACAGATCATTATGGCCTCAACAAGTTGTCTAGCAGGCTGCAGATGGGTGAGTGAAGGAACTGAAGAAGTGAGATTTCTGCCCCATCGTAAAAGGGCTCGACGTCGAAGGGGCTTCAACCCCATTGTCGACCCTTTCACAAGAAGGGCACATGGTGAGGGTGGCTGCCGGCAGATGCATATAATACGATGCTGTTAGTTTCAATGATTTAAGCTCTTGCAGCTCCTTGTGAAGCCTCTTGTTCTCTTCTTTTAGTGTTTCACAACATTTCTTCAATAACTCACAATCCACTTCAGTCTGTTTCAGCTTTGTCCTATATACAATAAGGCAAAAAAGTTTACCAAAATTTTTTTTTTATGATAACATCTAATGTATATTAATTATATATGGTAAGTAAAGAAACCTGGCTCTTCTATTCTGGAACCATACTTCCACTTGGCGTGGCCTTAGATTCAGCTGTTCGGCTAAAGCTTGCTTTTGTTTCTGTTCAACATAAGAAAGGATATTGGTATCAAAGAACACAGCACAAGTAATTTATGCAAATATATAAGTTTTATAACGAGTAAGCAGTGGTTTACAGGGTTTAGAGTGCTGTGTTCTTTGAAGCTGTCTTCTAAAACGGCAGATTGTTCTTTGGTGAGCCTAAGTTTCTTTCTCGGGCTGCCTTCTTCGTCTTCATCACTGACCCTCGAATAAACCCTCTCCAACTCCACCTCTTCACCACCGAAATCCCTCTCCCTCTTAACGCTGGAGTTGGAAAAAGAAGACACTGCACTGAGACTGAGGGAAGAGGCTTGGGGTTGGTGCAAATCAATGGACTCGCCATGGCCATGCACGTCATGAGATGGGCCTAAGGAAAGAGATGGAAAAAGCTGGCCGTGTCTGAGGAACGGTTTCTTCTTCTTTTGTTGTTGATGATGATCCGATTGGGAAATGTTTTCTTGCTTAACAAGGCAGCCCATGCCTAGACCAAGGCAAAGGCCAGTGTTGCAGATATCGTCGAGTCCCATTGCTTTTTCTTAAAAAACAAAAATTAAAACGTAGCTCAATGTTGATAACTAGCAGAGAATCTTGGTGGTAAGGAGGCCAGAAAAAAGGGGTTTTTTAGAGAGAAATAGAGGGTGTGGTGGAGTGTTAATTGGGACAAATTATTAATCAAAAGGAAAAAGGAAATAATGAAATGACTAACGAATCGGGTTGCGGAATGATGAAAAATACCCCCCATCTCTGTTTTGTCTTCATAGGTTGACCATTTAGAGCCATGAATACAGTGTATAAAGTGCATACAATGGATTGTATACGTGGAATCACATGGAAAGTGGGGATGTACACAACAGCACATAAAGGGGGAATGAAATTCCTCTTCCTCTTTTCAACTTTTCTTCTGCTTTTTTCACTTCAAACCCACACTTTTGATATATTTTTATAACTTTCTAACTCATTTTTGTATAAATTAAAACATAATAATCCTTGATTACAATAAAAATAATAATTCAGCAAAGGGGCGGTGATTAATAAAAAGGGAGGGGGTGAGATAGCTAAACAATTATTGTCAATTACAAACAATGATGTTGATATTAGTGAGAGATAAATGAGAGCAGACAGCATTTCATCATGGGTTGAGTGTATACCTAGTCGCAGACCACCCAAATGTCCCCCACTATTTTATGCCTTTCTTCTTTAACAAGTTAAATACACTCTTGTAGAACTTGCCCTATATTCCTATAACCTTAAACTTTGGTTCCTTCCCCACGACATCAGCTGCCAAGTTGGGATTTATGTATGTATAAAATTTTAACCAATACACAACTTTATGGTTTTATTCTACACTGCTCGGACTCCAACAAAGCTTTGCCGATAGGGGGAAAACGAATCGAATGTTATAAATGGGAAATTTGATGTTATGAGTTTTACTCGTTTCACAGTAGGATGAAAGGGAAAACCTTTTACTTATAAGCATATGTTTCTCTACCAATTTAACTGTTTCTTATCCTTGTCAACAGTGGCAAAATCAAGAATTTTTGTTAGGGGTCGAAATTAAATTATAATTTTTACGATAGTAAAAATATAATTTTTCAAATATTAAATAAAAAATTTATCATTTTTAAAATGGAGTTAAAGTGTAAATTTATTTTTACTAATTTAAAATTTTCAAAATTTTAAAAAGCTAGAATAAATAAAAATTCATTTTAGGGGGTCAAGACTCCTGTCGGCCCTCTATGTTCACCTTTTCTTGTTTACACAACAATTGGTTGATTGCTTCAGCAAAGAGATATCATCTAGTTTGGAGATGGAATATTTCAGCAAAGAGATTCAAGTCCTCATATGCCAATGACCATTAACCCTTGATTGTTTTTAGGGTTTAAGCTTAAAAAGAAAACTGTTTTTAAAAAAAATGTGAGACGTGATATTTAGTCACGGTTGAATCTTTGGCTAGTCAATATGAAACAAATTTCCTTCAACATTTCCTTTATACAAAGCTGTGGAATGTGTTTTCGAAAGATGAACGAATTTAAAATCAATTCTCATAATGAGTGGCTCTAGTGAAAAAGAGAATATTGTTCCTAGAAGATTCGGATTGAGTGTCTGTGTGTGCAAGGTATGTGAGTTATCAAAGAGTTAAGAAAATATGAACAGATACTAGCATATAATCACATCAGTATATTAAAAAAAAATAATTCTCGCAAACAATACTTTTTAGGGACGAATGTAGGAGGGTTGGCTGGGCCCGATTCTCCTTAAAATAAAAAATTATAAAACTATAATAACAAATTCTACCTCTAAAACAGATGATATTATATTACAATGACATTTTTCGTCAAAGACAATTATGAATGCTTACGCAAACTATTCATATTTTCAAATACAACTTTAATAAAACAATCTTAAATTACCTAAAAATTTAAGAATTCAATGCACAATTAATGGGGTATTGACAAATTTATTATATCTTTAAATGGGATTATCCCACAAATGTGAATCAATGTGATGGTGGAAAACAATTCTGCACCGTCACTCGTTGCACCCATAATCCAGCAGGTATAGAAGGGTGTGAATGGCAAAGTCGAGGGCTTCTCTTCATCAAATCATTCAACATTCCTTTGAATATTGTAGATACCATGTTATATAAATGTCAAAGATGGTGCACTAATAATTCCTATAAATATAGTTTTATTTTCAAGACACAATATTATATTATGATTATTAAGATTAATTGTGTGGTTCACTAATAATATCTTATCCTTTTAGATAAAAGGATTAATATGAATTTTGATGCCATTCGGTCTTGAATCTTTTCGCCAAGTGGATTAGGTACAGAAAAAAGGTGAATAGGCACTACGCTATATAGGGTTTTCCCCAACCCCATTAATATGAATTTTCCCCAACTTCAAATAAAAAAAAAGAAAAAGAAAGAAAGAATGTTTAAATTCCTGCCCTTTAATTTGCATTAATATTTAAACATAAAAACATTAGAGTATTTTATATAATGTTTTAAAAAACTATTATATGAAAAGATTTAAACGGAAGACGTCATATTAATACTTAATCATTTAATAGAACATTCATCTATTTATTATATTAAAATTTATAAATAATTAATTTCACCCAATCTAAAGCATATTTGTATATATGATAAAGAAATAGAGGTTCTTCATATAGGTGATGGGGAAAAGGATATGAATGGTAGGGTTAGTCCACCGACGAATCCATATGTGGAATGCATCCATTAGCTTGTGGGGTCGGGAGAAAGTTTTTGATTGATGAGACATCTAACCGTCGAATATTTTATAAAGTGTATAAGAGAGGAGAGTTAGAGACATGGACCTCATTGGTGTATATGCTAATTAGGTCATGAAAAAGCATTTTACCAAGCATTAACATCAAAACTGTTTATCCAATCCTTCATTACCAAGTTTCTATCTTACTCACTCACACGTGTATTTATAATTTGATTCATACTTTTTAAACATGTGATACCAAAAACACAATTGATATAATCTCAAATTTTAAAAATTTGAATATTTGAGAATATTTAATGCAATTAACCCATATTTTTCCATCAAACATTTTAATATGAAAGACAAATGGAAAACGTAGCTTGAAAACAAAGGATCCTGGTGCTTGGTTCACACATGACACAAAAATACAAATAGGATAGTGTTGAAATGGGGAATCCAGGTGGCAAGAGGAGCGGAATGACAAGTAGGATTGGCGGCAAGAAATGATTTGGCAAAGATTGGGAAGGAGCATTCGATTCTAAAAGGATATCATGATTTGTGGGAACCAAAAAGGAGTAGCTAAGCTATAGCTATTGGGTAGGCAAATGATAGAAGGGGGTGGTGGTGTTGGAGATAAGGTTTCAAAAATGTGTTCCGCGCTATCAGGCTTAGCCACCAGTGATAACCAGGCATTGTGCTTTTTGCTCGGCTTTTCTATTTTCTACTCCCCTGCTTTCTTTCATCATTCCTTCCCATGCCATACCAGCCGTCCATATCAAGGAACTCATCACTTTTGTCTGCTTTTCCACTACAACTTGCCCTTTATTGATTGCAATCTACGTTATCACTTCCTGCACTTTAACCATTCTTATTATTATTAGGTTAAACTACACACATGATCACTCTAGAATAAAATATATCTTATTTTGATCGCTTCAAATTTATTTTTCAATTTAATCACTTAGAATAAAATAATCGTGTAAATTAATTACTTTCGTTAAAATTTTAATTTTCTTTTAATGAATTGTTGGTATGATATATTAGTCCATTCAGTGACTAACATGTGACATTCTTTTTGTGAACTTTTAACTAAAGATTAGGGGGAAATAATTTTGGCTTAATTATCAGGAAGCCCCCTAAACTTTAGTCAAAAATCAACAAAAAATGATATGTGTTAACCACTCAATATGTCACGTCAACAATTTGTTAATTTTTTTTAACAATATGGTTAATTCGTACAATTATTTTATTTATAATAATTAAATCGAGAAAAAAATTTTATAATGACAAAAATAGGACACCCCATTTTAAAGTGATCATAGATGTAATCTACCCTTGTTATTATTGGCATCTAACCTTTTTCATTTATATTAAAAAAAGTCCTCAACATTGATGATCATTGAAAGCGTAACACCCGTGGAATAGATTCTTTTTATGTTAAACATTTGTCCACCTATTAGTGACAATAAAGAAACTAATGGTTTCTGGCATTGAGATGAGCAAGAAACTTAAGCATGTTAGTATCTGAGGGGTAACGTAGCCTGTAATGTCATAAAAGTTCGATAAAAGATATTTAAATGGAACAACGGGATAAAGAGAAGCCTACTTAGTGCAACATGAGCATGTGCATAATCCCTATGGACTTCCATTAGATGAGAGCATGATCAAGGCACCGACTTTCCTAAAAGCAAATGGTTGGCCTACCTCACTTCCCTTGTCTTGGATCTCTTCTTTACTCTTTCTCCTTTTCTATATTTGTCGCATTTGATTTTCAATTTTGGCAAACATCATGCTTGCGTTCCAAATGGGAGGTGATCATCACCTCATCACAGCCTCTGCTCCTGAAGGACACCAATGGGACCTTGTCATGGAGTATTGGGTTATTACACAAGAAAAGAACTTTAGGGTACTTGTTGGAGCTATATTTGAACTATCGGAAGAGGAGTATTCAAACATGTTATCGAGTCCAAAAGGCATAGCAAAAGAGATGAAGGCAAGGGAAGCAATCAGGTTCAAAGGGAGTAAAATTATTGGATGGTGGCCCCAATAGATTGGAGAAAGAACATTGTGTTCCATAATGGATTGTCCGGCGCAAGAAGGAAATATTCTGCCTTTGCTTCGTCCTGTGTTTTATGCATATAATTTTGGTGAAGGAAGTAGGAGACATAATTTGATTGACAGGAGCTCTGTCACAGGGAGCGGTTTGTCGGTGCTCGCAAAGTGAGAAAAGCTTTGAAGGCCTGAAAACGAAGCCCATTATATGCTACTAAAGAAAAAGGCTTGTTTTTTTCTTTGGCCTGTAAATCATTATGAATAAGACATAAGTGTAATTTGTATTTTTGAACTCAACAAGTGGTTTTAGTGAAAAAGAAAATGTTATTCATCTTAGGGGTCCTAGGTTCGAGCGCCTATGTGTGCAAGGTGTGTGTGCGTTGTCAAAGGGTTAAGAAAGTATGAACAGATACTACCATGTAATCACATCAGTATATTAAAAAAAGTTTAATTTGTATTTATCCATAAATAATAAAAATGGTAAAAAAAGAAACTCCTCAATTTCTCTCAATTTCAAAATTAAGTAATTGAGTAACGGTTAATTTCGAAAGTGAGCAACTATAAATAATTAATAATGACATTAATGTTTTCCATTAATTGTATATGATTTTGATTGGCATAATGACAAATTTAGCTCTTAAAATGTACACATTTTATCAATTTCATACAAATTTATTAAATTTATCTCGCAATATTTGTGTAAATGGTGAGGTTGACTTTGTCGAAATTTTTAGAATTAAGGCCAAACTAACAAAATATGTAAACATCGAAAGCTAAATTTGTTATTATAACAATTAAAATTATGTAAAATTGGTGGAAGACATTAACGCTATGAATTGTCTTTAGTTACTCATTTTCAAAATTGACAGAGATTAAATTACTTGAAATTTTTTTTTGAGAGTGATCAACTTGCTCAATTTTGAAATTGAGAGAAATTAGAGAGATCTTTTTACCAATAAAGTTTTAGTTGTCTAATCACAATTAACTATATGAATTCTAAAGATGGATTTCTCCAGTGAGATTAGGGTTGTAATTGAGTCGAGTCGAGTCGAGTCGAACCCGTATATTATCAAGCTTGAGCTCGAGCTCAACTCAAAATTTGGAGCTCGTTACTTGGCTCGAGCACGATCGAACATCTATTTTTAAACTAGAGTTCAACTCAAGCTATAATTGAGCTACTTGAGCTTGAGCTTAATTAAACTTATTTACCAATTTTTATACTTGAATTTGAGCTCGAGCTCGACTCAATAATTAATATTAAAATTAATAATATTAAAGCTAATAATACAAGTTAATAATATAAAAAGATTTATAAAATTCGCGAACTATTTAAATCAAGTATTATTAAGCTCGACCAATAACTTGAGTTTAATCAATAATTATTGAATTAAAATCGATTTTTTTGAATCGAAGTTAAATAATTCACGGAGTGGTAGTATCAGATTTACACTCCTAAATGGAATTCATATGATATCAGCCAACTTTCTTTTTTCTGAAGTAAACTTAATAATTAAATGTGGGTCGAGCCGGCAGCCTACGATTGTCACTAAATCAGCCCAATAATGTAGCGCCTTGTGGGGAAGGGGTCAACACCAACTGGCTGCTAAAGTTTTTCATGATCCCATTAAATTGCAAGGAAAATAATAATACACACTTTTTACGAAAGTCACTAGTTTTACCAATAATAAATTTGATAATATATTATTTAAAATAATAATTTTAATCAAGATAAAATCAAAATATAAAATTCATAATTTTAATTTATAAATTATGGAAATAGTACTTATATTTTTGAGTAAACTGCTTAGTTGATTATTTAACTTTCACAAAATTTTCAATTTAGACATCCAAAAGAAACACGTTGCAAAATAGACACCAATGTTACATAATATGTTCATTTTGATCCTTCCTGTTAACATAGGTAATGGAAAACCCATAAAATTTGATTTTTCACCTACTAATGCAATTTCTAAGTCATTATTATAATAATTATCACTTTAGTTACTACATTCTTTTATTTATAAATGAAGAAGAACCCTAAATATTGGGGAAATTTTTCCTTGCTTATTCTAATTCCTCTCTGGTGCACTTCTGTTTCTCTTGTTTATATATCCATCCATTTTCAGGAATACAGCGGCTTTATGGCACAAGGAGTACTGCAATAAATAAATAGTAAAATAAAAAAAAATTGGATTGAAGCTTAGAACAAGTCCTTAACATGCAATTGATCCATGGTTTAATATGTAATTTTACCATTAAGAAAATGAATTAGTCTCCTCCCTTGAATTCTATTAACAGATTTATGATCACATCTTAGCCATTGATTTTTATTTTGTCAATTAAGTCAACTAACATGAACTTAAGCAAACTCCCATTTGCCATGTAAGTGTGAATTTGTTTAGTTTTTATACAAATTTCTAATATATATGAATCATGGTAAATAAAGCCCGTGTATAGGATTTGAGGATTCAAGTGAATTAATTAAATTATCATTATTGAATGCTTAAAGAAAATTTGGATGTTAAAGCTTGAGTTCATGCATGAGTGAGATGAATTAATTTCTGTAATTACATGATAAAAACATAGTAGAAGGTAGTAATTTATTCTTGAATTAAGCTTGGATTATTTGATAAATTGTGTATTGTTTAAGGACTTATTTGTAAAGGGTAGAAACTTTGAGGTTAAATAATAAATAATAGTATCATGAGGTTTCTGTACTATAGTTATGAAGTTAATTTTAAATTCGATTAGGTAGATCACGAGGTACGAGCGTTTTAGACATTAGGAATTCAAATGACTAAATTGTAATAAATGCATTCATGTCTAAATTATCGTAAATTATGTTTGAATCGTGTGATTAATGAATTTTTGTATTCAAGTTTAATTTCATAGCTAAAGATGATGTAGGACTGTTTCGAGACAAAGGGAAAGCCAAAGCCGTTGATGAATAGTCGTATCTCATTTGTGCTTCTATAATTTAATTTCAATTTGCTTTTGTAGACTAATTAATTGTTATAATTAACATGACTATGGATCGAGGTAATGGTATCTTTCCCTATAAACTTTGGGTAATGGATTCGATAGATGGTATTTGGAATAAGAGATAAACATTCGAAATTGTGTTTGCTATGTATATAAATGTTGAGACGTTGATATTAAGATGATATGTGTTACAAAGGTGATTATAATGTTAGTGCCCTGTTAAACAATGTTAGACGTAATCCATGTATAGTTGGCATGTTATAGGGTCATCGATATAGTGATTAACTAGCTACCATTACTGGGCAATACAAGATGACAGAATAAACAGTACAAACAAATAGTAAAAGCCATCGTTGTCAGACAACCCGGGATGGTAGAATATACCAATTCTAAAGATCATCGTTGTCAGCCAACCTGGGATGATCGAACAAAATAGACGTAAGTATCCATCCTAGTGTCTATCGTCGAATAATAGGAGCGAGAATGAATAAGAATTAAAATTGATATTAAAAAGTGAAATGAATAAGAAAGCTAAAAAATGTTATGATGAGTTAAAGAAGTATTTATCAAAGAAATTGATCATTGTAATATATATTTAGTTTATTTTTAATGTAATATGTTTGAATTTAAATTATATTAGCATTACTAAGTATTGAATAGTTAGTGTATGATTATGTTTATTTCTATACGCAAGCAAGGGCGTATCTAGAGGGGCTGGCAAGGGCCTCGTCCCCTTAAAATGGATTTTTTTTTCATTTAAACACATTAAAATTTTTAAAATTTTAAATTAGTAAAAGTAGAAATACACTTTGGCCCCCTAAAAATAAAATAAAAATTGATTTAATCCTTTAAAAATTATAAAAATATAGACTATTAAAATGATGAAATTGTATTTTTACGTAGTAAAAATTACAATTTAATTTTGCCACCTTAAAAAGATTTTCTAGCTTCACCCTTATGCGCAGGTATCAGACGTGAGTAGATGTAGGTTATAGTGGTTAAGCATCCAACTCAACAACTTAGCTTGGAACACTCCTTATTACCTCTTTTGCATGCATATATGTGTTTGAGTTGTAATGACATGTACCTAAGTTGTTTTGTGTATATTGCTTAAGTGGTCATTTTGGTGTATTTGGTATATTAGCTTGTAAGGTCTTATAAGTTGAATTTTAATCTTTAATTAGTAGATAAGTATGCTAGTTTTTATAAGTTTGTTTATGTGTATTAGTTGGTTAAATGATGTTGCATTGATGGTTATAATTTGATGATGATTGGTTGTGTTTGTATGTGTTTAATTGATTGTCTTAATTTGATGAAAAGTGCATTTGGAGATATTTTACCTTTGAGTCTCCAAACAGTATGAACATGTCTCGAGACCATAAGAACAAAATTTACATTATATTTTGATTCATATGCTTAGTGTCTCGAGACTTGACAAGCTGGTCTTGAGACAATCCTATTAAAGCCTCGAGACAAGTAATTTATGATTATGTAATGAGATAGCTTGAGTTGCTTCAATAACATAATGTGACATTACGCATTTAAATTCAGTGACTGGATCAAGTGTGGAGTGCTACAATAAAACTTTATTAGTCATGATAAATCAAAATCTAAATAAATAGCTTAAAGGATAAGATAAACTTTAAGAAATAAGACATGTTGATCTCCACTTCTCTTTTAACAGCAAAATTTGATCACCATGGTATGAGATGAAACAAAACATATCTTGAGTACATTTGCTTGTGGAGATTACAATGATGTGGATTGAAGTAAAAGATGCCAATATCCAGTAACGTTTATCCTTTGGTTTTCTAGAGAACATGATTGGTTTTTGGTTTTATGTCCTGTTAAACCTTGGTTTAGTTGATCTTGTAGTAAGATGTTGAGATCTCCATGATAATTAGGGGTATTGGTTAAAACTCAAAATATTTAATTAAAGATTCTATGGAGAAAATAGAAAAGATGCAAAGAGAGTTGTAAAGTTGTGGCATGTTTGGTTTGAGAGTGTATTGATGATAGGTTTATTCTATTAGAGATTGATTTGTTTTTCATAAAATTAAAGGATTGTTTGTTTGGGTGATTTGTAGTAGGACTTTGATTATTATTATTATTATTATTATTATTAGATTTTCCTTTTTGTCCTTTCACCAACTAGGATTGTTAGATTGAGTGCCGACTCAAACTATGTTTCTTATTTTTGTACTTTAGTTTATTGTTCTAATGGAGTGTTGTCGTAACAATATTGGGTAGGACAAGTTATTTTCCACTTAAACTTATTATTTAATGTATTAGCCATGTATGATTTTATGTACCGTAATTCAATTTTTTATATTTGTTATGTTATCAATTTTTTTCCCTCCTTGTCAATGTTTTGATATAATTATATCAATTATTTTTTGATCTAATGATAAGTAAAAATTGAAAGTAATTGAAAAATCTCAAGTAAATCTAATTTTTATTTCTTATTGTTGAAAGATACTTCAGAGATATCAATTCGAATTATATATTTGGATATATATCGATATTCAAATATTTATCTTATAAATAACATATTATAAATTAGCATTTTAAAATTAATATTCATTACAAATTCAGAATAAATATGAATACTTTAAATATTCATTATCAGAATTCATGTTGCTTACTCAAATAATGAACTAGTGTGTCGTTAGAAGCATCAAATATAACCTATTCTTAAAAATATAAAAAATAATAGTAAAAAAAATAGGGTCAAATCCTCAAGGGTTGGAGTGTTGCAAAATCTTATATGTCGAGATCCTGGACAAAACCGTGCTCAAGAAAAATGTCTGACCTAGAGAAATAAAAAAAACAAAATTAAAAGAAATGAACGATTGAAGGTTTGAAATAACTGAAATTGTAGAAAAGTAAATAGAGTCGAAAAAAGAAGGGTTTTATCGATTTCGAGAGATTTAGTCTCCAATTATCTTGATTCCTCATTGATTCAATCATAGGCTTTTAGATGTTTCTTCTCGAGGTCGAATAAGCCAATTATAGTGGAAGAGGACGCCTATAACCACTAGCTCCAATTATAACTTTGTGATTTTAAAGGAACTTAACTTTAACCAACCGTCACTCTAGTGGGACCATCTTACACTATATCATATCTTCTCAATTACGAATACCACGCCATTTTGTCTTTTTGGCTCAATAACCTCTGACGCAGTAAGTTAACGAACCAACTGTGCAACCTTCTCAAAACATACAAAGTGATCGTTTTTGCACAAGATGAAAAGATTACTTTTGAAAGGATATGGACAGAAACGTCAATCACATAATGTAGAGAATTGATGAATACTCAGTTGAAAAGGGTTAAGTACGGGTTCTAAACCTCATGAACCTTTTTTTGAGGAATGTTGATAATTTTCGGCCAAAAGGGTTTTAGTTGCTTATGTTTTTTGGGAGAAAAACACAAGTTTAATGGAAATAGAACTTTTATTGAAAGAAAATGGCTAGAGTTTTTGGGGGATTAATGATTTTACAGAAAATTGAAAGTGAATAATTCATATCACTCCATTCCCTATTTATAGTACATGAAAATCCTTAGTTGGATTCAATTTAAACTCTAAAAAGATAATTAGAATTAAATCTAAATAATAATTCCCTAATTGGATCCAATTTAAACTATAAATATGAGAAAACTTAAAAGATAATTTAAAATTAAATATATAAACAACATCATAATAATAATCCTAAATATTTAATCATAAAAAATAGAGTTTAAATTTAAATAAAATTTTATGTCCAATAAAACTCTTCTCAAATCTTCCACACTTTCACACTTTTGGTACTTTCTCTTTCACATTCATGTTTTTTGTCTTCAATTTAATCCCTATAAGATAAAAGAATCATAAATAACCCAAATTAGTAAGATTATACTCAAATATATATATAATTAATATCTAGCAGTATGTCACTTTTAAGCATTATCATGAAAGCAAATTCGAATTCGAAACTACCTTAAAATCTTTATTTTATATATAAATAAAGAAGTTTTAATTAATTTTAAATTAAATTGTCTGCAGAATTAGATATAAAAAAATTAAAATTTTCAAAATTAATTTTTTATGAATTTAAAATCCAATAAATAATAACATTTTATTTAAATTTAATTTTAAATAATAATACTCAAATAATTTACAGATAATAAACACATTTAAATAATTCAAAAAATATAACAATCGTATTCATTATCATTCTTAATACTGATGTGCTTTGTTTAAGTATAGTTATTTTAAATTTTAATTAAATTTATTTATATTTGAAAATAAATAAAATATTTAAATTTGTTTAAGTTTATATATTTTTAAATAAATTAAAAATGTTGTTTTTTATTTAGTCTTTCGTAATTTTTATTAGAAATTAGCACATAAATCATTTTCATATTTTATTTTATAAGAGAAAGAGATAAGATTATCAATCAAATGAGAAATGTTGATGCATAAGTTTCGTGCACCATTGATTAATAAAATTATAATTAAATAATAGTTAATTATAAACAAATATTAAAATCTTAAACCCAAAATTATAATCTAAACTTGAGACCTTAAATCCTTAAACACAAGATTTTAAAACAAAAATTATTAATACTTATATATAAGAGTTACAATAAATGTTTTATTATATTTAAATTATTAATATTTATTTACGAGATTTTCATATTTTTTATTTAATTTGATGATAATATATTAAGTTATGATTCACGTTAGAAATTTATGCACAAATTGTGCATCAAATCCTTTTTTTTAGCAAAATTTCCCTTTTTTTTCTTTATTTGTCAGATTAGCGTACAGAATTCCGTGTAAGAGCCGGTCACTTTAGATTTGGCGCTTTCTTCCTTTATTTTTCCAACTCCCAAAAACGTCTCTCTCCATTTTACTTGAACAATTCGATTATCAAATTCCCTAGTTTTTTTTTCTCAGCTCTGTGTATTTTTCATTCAAATCTTTATCCCTCACCTCTTCTACTCTGAATCCTAAAACAACCCAACTGGGTTTCGCTTCTTCTTCATCCAAAAAAACATGGTTCAAGGGAGTTCTTACATACGCAACCTGGTTCAATCCTTACGGTCTGCTTCTTTTCCATCCAAGGTATGTTACTTATATCCCCTTTGATTGCCTCTTGTTCTTATATATTCTACATTTTTTACTGCTTTTGCTTGCATGATCAAAAACGTCGTTTCTTTCATTTATAAAATTTCCTTTTCAGAGTATTTGCCTGGTATTGTTCTGCTTTGCTCATTGCTGGATTTCAATTATTCTAATCTTTTTCTGTTTACTGGTTTTAACTCAGCGTTTTACAACATCTCTTGTGTTTTTACTTTGTTTGATCTTGTATTAATTATCCCAGGATATGCCTAAAGCCTTAATTATTGGCTTGATTAATCCCAGATGATAAGTGCTCTAATTTAGACCTGTAATAACTACATATATTCCGGTGATTGAAATAGGGCAGCAATCAGAAGCATAACTGTTTTTGAATACCACTAACGATTCGAACATACATATAATGTTAGTCACTTGGTCTGCGTTTTCATG
Organism: Gossypioides kirkii; assembly: GCA_005610355.1. Taxonomy (NCBI): domain Eukaryota; kingdom Viridiplantae; phylum Streptophyta; class Magnoliopsida; order Malvales; family Malvaceae; genus Gossypioides; species Gossypioides kirkii. The sequence goes on along the minus strand of CP032247.1, from coordinate 15,645,153 downwards.
AGATGTAACTTCTCAAAGACAAGAATGAGCTAGCTCCAATGTGTGTTTTGTATTATTACAGGTTTTTGTCCAAGCTGTTTAAATAATGAAAACATAGGATTTAGGCTGAAGAAGTACGATCGACTAATATGTTTCTTTTATACATGTCTATATATAGCTTGCAAATTACTGCCGGTACACATCTCGGGCTGCTTCTAATTCTCTCCGTCACCCATCTACTTACAGGTATTAAAGTTGAGCTAAAATATGGTTTCAACCTAATAAATGTTCGGGTCGCAGTGTTTGGTTTTAGCTACAAAGTGCATGATGCATGCTTGCCAGAATTATTGACTTCGGTTTTCAAAGAGATAAATTTAAAAAGCCCCGAACACGTGGGAGGTCGTGTTCATGAATGTTTTGGATAATTGAATAAAATATTAAAGTACTCAAACATTATGGTCATTGTTAACTTATTGTCGACTACACTGAATATTTTATTCCATTTCCTAATTTTTAATATAAAAATAAAATTCAATTTGAAAATAGTGAGGATGAGTACGCGGATGTGGATTGGGATAAACTTGGATTTGGTTTGACACCTACTGATTACATGTACGTTATGAGATGTTCCAAAGACGATAATTTTAAAGAAGGACGACTCAGTCGCTACGCCAATATCGAAATAAGCCCTTCCGCAGGCGTCCTAAATTACGGACAGGCAAGCACTCCATTTCCCCTTATTTTGCCTAACCTTTCATTGCAATAAAAACGTGGAGTTGACAACCAAACTGAAGAAGTTTGTGAAATATTTTTGCTGTTGCTGACTTGGAGACGGTTCATTTTCCATTATATTATTATTACTTTAATTTGGGACCTTTCACACATGTTAAACACGTAAGATTGGAGACATGTCCAAATCTGAAGTCAAAAGAGTAAAGATTTGGATAAAGATGGGTTTTTTTGAAGGTTACCAAGTTTTCACATTATGTCAGATTCATAGTAATGTAATTAATCCGGCTCTAAAAACTATATCCAGGGCATATATGAAGGCACGAAAGCAAACAGGACAGAAGATGGACGGATTCTTCTATTCCGTCCAGACCAAAACGCGACTCGAATGATGCATGGGGCTGAAAGAATGTGCTTGCCTTCACCTTCCATTCAACAGTTTGTCGATGCAGTGAAAGAAACTGTGTTTGCTAACAAGCGTTGGGTAAATTTTTTTTTAAAGAAAAGGACTTTCAATATCTGTACACAGTTTTCCCCGAAGATGATTAGACTTTCATTTTCTTTTTACAAATTCACGAATTGATTCCATGATTACGTGCAGATTCCTCCTCCAGGGAAAGGGTCATTGTATGTTAGGCCTCTTCTTGTGGGAACAGGTCCTATTTTAGGTTTGGCACCTGCCCCTGAATATACATTCCTCGTTTATGCTTCCCCTGTCCGTAATTATTTCAAGGTGGATTTCGAATTTTTTTTCCCAAGCTTTGGATTTCCATAAAAGGTACTTGTTTATGTTCTGACTATCCTGGATTCAGGAGGGTACTGCACCTCTGAACTTATATATTGATGAAGAATTTGTTCGGGCTTCTCCTGGAGGAGCAGGAGGTGTCAAGACAATCACGAACTATGCTCCAGTACGCAACATAATAACATTTCAATGTTTCAATATTGATTTTTTTTATTTATTTTGTATTGTCTATTTTCTCATTAATTTGTACGAGAGGAAGAGTAGGTAGTAAATTTTTTTAATGCCATTGTTACAGGTTCTGAAAGCAATAGCCAGAGCAAAAGACAGAGGATTTTCCGATGTCCTATACCTTGATGCCGTGAATAGGAAATATCTGGAGGAGGTCTCATCTTGTAATATTTTTATTGTGAAGGTATTGTTGGATTTTGATTTCAGGCTAATAACTGGTTAATTATCATCACATGGCTAAACCGATAACTAAAGAGCCGCGTTGGACCATTTACAGGGAAATCGTATCTCAACTCCAGCTATAACTGGAACTATCCTTCAAGGGATAACTCGAAAAAGCATCCTTGAGATTGCTAGGGATCATGGTTACCAGGTGATTATCAATACTGCAAATAAGACAAGGACAGGGATTTAATGCAATAACTAAATTACTGATGTGTTATATAGGTTGAAGAACGGGCCATTGCAGTGGATGACCTGGGTGATGCTGATGAAGTTTTTTGCACTGGAACTGCTGTTGGAGTTGCTCCTGTAGGTAGCATTACACATCGGAACAGAAGGTAACTGATAGGATTTTGGTATTTAGAAAAAGGAAGGCTGGGAGCCGGTGTTGTTAATCTATTTAAACCGCGTGTATTTGCAGAATTGAATTCAAAACAGAGGGCAGCTTGGTCTGCAAAGAACTGTACACAACTCTGGTGGGACTGCAAACTGGTCGAATTGAGGATAAGAAAGGATGGACGGTGGAGATCCATTAAGCACTCCAAGCCTTGTATTATTTATGAAGGGTGTGTAAATTCCTTTCCTGGTCTTTTTTTAGACTGGCACTGAGAAAACTGGTTATACAGATTTCAAATATGTTACTTAATCATTTGCATATGAATAAAATGGAAAATATCATAGCAGCCATTTGATGGATTAATACTATCTTTCTACATATTTACTACCTTGATAAACCCCAGCTCAGGCATGTGTTTGGGCCTTTTCAAGTAGGCTGATCTTGCTCGGCCCTCAACCCCTAACCCTTATTCATGAGTTGGGCTCAAACAACATCTTCCTTATTATATTATCCACCCGACTTGATATATAAATTCAATATTTTATTTAAACCTTCCATTTGAATAGCAAAGAGTATTTGAATAAAAATGTAATTATCTCTTGTAATCATAAAAATTATGGTTCCCTAAACGTGTTTGGTTGACAGAGGTAATTACATCGTAATTCCTTTTTTCATGTTTGGTAGTACAAATTGTACTTATACAGTTACATAAGTTATATTTTTAAAAATGTTAATTATTATAAAAAATATTAGTATGATAAAGGTAATTCCTAAGCAAGTAACAAAAATTAAAATCAAATTGTCATTTGTATTATGTTAGTATAAAAAGTAGTTGATAATACAATTACTAATAAATATAGTAAGAAAAATAAATATCATATAGAATTTTATCTAATTGTTCTAGTGCATTTTTGTTGGGTTATTCCCTCTTTATTATTTTGAACATATGCTCCTTGTCATCATTTGAATTTGAATATGCATTATCAAAATTATCAAGATTTCCTTTTCTCCATGTATTCCTCGAAGTTCTTTGAAGTATGGATCATCTTAATTTCACCTATAATCGAAATTATGAAATATGCAACATACTAGTATAATCCAACCTTATTTTTTTATGCTCTATTAAGGTGATGTTAATATGGGAAATATCTTTTTAAAACAACAATTTTCTTCTCAACCAAATTTTGAAGCCTTGAATGTATTATATTAAAAAGTTTGTGAGCTATTTATGGTGCTTATGCCTAGCATCATTTTGTCAAATGGTATCATACTCCACGATATAATGCTGGAAAATCTTTCTATTTGCATAACTAACATCGATCTTATAATATTTGGGTTCATAGTCCAACTAACATGTTGCTTTAATTTTTAAATTTCATATAAATTTAATTTGAAAAAAAAGCTTATGCTAAGTTATATCATTTTTATAAATATTAAATTAAGTAAAAAAATAATATAAAATTTATAATGTATAAGTTTTATAAAAAAATTATAAATTGTCCAAAACTTTCATAACACTTCTTATAAATAATATAAATTTTTGTCATAACTTTAAAAAGTTATTTTTTTTATAAATAAGCTATGATAAAAAAATAATATAATATTTTTTAATGAATAAATATATTATTTTTAAATATATAACATGTACACAAATAAGTTATATTCATACTTCTTGACTATAACTTTTTATAAATAAATATATTAAAACACTTTTATAACATGTAAATTATTGTTTATAGTAAATTTTTTGGCCATAACTTTAAAAAAATTTTAGGATTTAAATAATATAATTTTTTATAACTTTATAAAATACACAAATGATTTTTATAATATATTTTTTAGTATTTATAATATAAATTTTTTTTTGTTATAACCATATCAAATACTCATATGTGTTCATGATTATACTATAATTTTTATAATTTGTATAAAAATAATTTTTAAAATTAAATTTGAGTGTAATTACTCAAAATTTCACCTTCCCCTAAAAATTAAAATATATAATTAGGATGCTTTCAATTACACCCAATTTAATGGGACCCACTAATTATAGTGATTACTTAAATATGTCACTCTTTTATAATTAAAAACAATTAAACTTAAATTCAATTACTAGATAACTTTCTAAACACTACCATTGTCTAAACCTGCATTAATTTTGACTGTTTTTTTGGCTTAAGATTTTAGAAATTGGGTTAGATTTTATAAATCAGTATTGGGTTATTGTCTTATTGGATAAATCTCATAATTATAAATGAATTTGATTTAATGTACAATTTGATATATGAACTTATATTTGGTGTAATTATACACATGAAACTTTGATTGTGGTTCAAATGTATATATAAAACTTTAATTTTAATTCAATTATACGCATTTAAAGAAATAAATGTATTCGTTTATTTTTTATATTGGATAAATATAATTATTTTTATGCGATATATAAATATAACATGGTGCTATATCAATAATTTTGTTAATAATTTGTGAAAATTACATTAAATCAAATTTCATATATAAAATTGCATAAAATCAAAGTCCATATATAAAATTAGACCTGATCATGGGCTGGGCCACCCGACCTAACCCCCAAAATGGGAGAGTTTAGATCAAAATATAGGCCCGAAAAATGAGCTTGGACAAAAAATGAGGCCCATTTTCTAAATAAGCCGGGCTTCAGGTAAGAGTTTTTTGGCCCAGGCCCAACCCGACCCAAATAAATTAACCATTTTTAATAAAAAAATTATATTGTTATTTTGGTATTTTTTTACTGCTTTGGTTGCTGTTTTTTTGTTATTTTAGTGTTTTTTTTACTGTTTTGATTCTGTTTTTCTTGTTATTTTTGCTATTGTTTTGATTGTTATTTATTGAACCTAGCAATTGAACCTAAAAATTTATTGAAGTTCGGTTCGACTCATGATCAGCTCTATATAAAATTAGACATTAGATAAAAATTTATATACAAATTTCAAATTTATCTTGCGAGAGTTTTATTTCTATCCGTAATAATTAAAAATCACAATAGAAAAATAAAAATTATAGTGTTAAAGCTGAAATTTTAGGCCGGCGCCAAGCTATTTTAGTTGTGTTATCTCTTTTTAATAGGCTTATCATTTTGGAAGGTTATAGATGAAATGAATTTTGAATGAAAGGTTATTTTTATTTTTATTCATTGAAAACAGATAAAAGCATAGAGAGAGTTACATGCTTAATGGGGAAATTATGAAATCCAATCCAATAGGCAACAACCCATCCTTGAGCATCGAGCACTCAATCCATTGGCTTCTCTTACAACAAATGAGAAATGAGTCATATTAAATGGTTATAAAAATAAAAATAAAAAACCAAGGTTATAAAAAAATTCAAATTTGAGTCAAAGCTTATCATAAAGGTGACTAGAATTACATCAAAGATGATAAAGTCATGTGATGCATGTACATGCCCCTAGTTCGTCATTAAATGAAGATTGAATGAGGAAATAGAGATGGAATTACAGCTGTGTAAATGGACTAGTGATGAATTATTATTACATGTAAACTTTAATGTACACTTTCGTTGATTAGAAGGCAAGATTTCAGCTTCGTCTATGCTCCTTCATTTGACTCTATTTTACAACTATTTCGATGTTTGTCCAGCAGTTAGGTTTTTGGCTTCTTCATAGACAAGGCTAATGAATCAAATACAGGTACGTACTCATTTTTTGTCGTGACAAAAAGGGAGGAAAGAAAATCAATGAACAGAAAATGTGGAACAGCTTGTGTTGGGAAAATCATAACATTATAATAAGATGAGTTTGGTTTTTTCTTTTACATGTTTGCATGGCTGTCAAAACAGGGGGAAAAGAGAATAGAACCTGGAGAAGAAAGTTGTCTTGAGCTGTACTAAAGAACAAGATTGTCAAAGCGAAGATTGACTTTTGCAAGGTGTAGGTCCAATATCGAAGCTTGGAAATTATGTTGCAAGAAAAAAACAAGGTTAATGGTGACCTACTAAATTGACCTTCTCCATGCGCACATTTCTTTTTGAAATTTCACCTCTTTTTTCTTTTCTTCTTCCATATATGTTACTTGGGGGGGGGGGGGGTAGGAAGGTCAAAGCGCATTGGGATTTGTAATTTTCTAACATCTTTTTTATTTTCATTGTAGTAATGTATACAGATTTTTTGCTGTTCAATGGATCGAGAAAGGATATTGGAAGGTGGAAAGTGTATGGATTTAAGAAAGTAGGATTTTCCCTTTGTGCTTTTATTGAATAAAATATGTAAATAGGGGAGGGTTTTTGGCATGGAATTTAAAGGTTAATGGTAAGATGGTTGGGGCTGGATATGATAAACGGTTTGGCTGCCTTCAAATATGGCTGCACCACTACATTAACAGCATATCTGTCTTGCACTAACAAATCTATATCTGTACCCCCAAAAAGAAAAACTACACCATATAATATCGACACCCAACAATTCACAAGGTCAAGCAAGGTGTGATGTTGACGCTTGGACTCTTGCCCACCACTTCCATCTTCACTATTCTTGTTGTTTCATATATATATATATATATATATATATATATATATTAAGTGAATTTAATATTTCTTATGATTTTATGGGGGAAAGATTGACCAATTCTCTTTGAAATAAGGAGGTATACGCAGGCACATAACAGATGATTTGAAAAGCCCTCTCTTGTTGATCAGGTGTTGCCTTCACGGAGTATATGTGGAGGGTTGCAGCCTAGTTCTGAATGCTGCTAAATACACTGCATGCATGTCACTAAATAAATTTGGTGACCTACTAAGAAAACAAAGAAACTTCCTTCATTTGTTTCAATATATATCCACATTTTTCTAGATTTTGTGCAACTTGTCTCGCTGCAGCTTGCAGTTATATACGGACTATGTGGTCAGATTCCAATCAATGGATTTGACCTTTGTTTCACAATTTCAACGTTTTATTTCAGCCTCCAATTCCTCTCAATGATTTTGGATTTTCATAAAAATAATTGTTATACAAATTAAAATATACTGATGTTATTATAGTGATGAGCAAATCCATGGAAAGTGCTGCAGCAATTTCTTATGAAACCCCTCTCATATATAAATTAATGACACTATCTCTTTCCTTGCTACCATTTCTTTTTAGGAAACGAAAACTATCAGCATTAATATATATATTATGATTTCAGAATCTAAACAATAGCAAATACAATATTGCAAAAACTATGCAACAAGAATGATAATAAATAATTAATCCTAAGGTTCTGCAGTAAATAGTACAAATTAATACATATAAGTCATACCTCTCTGTGCACTTGTTAATAATAATGTGATAATGCAGGTAAACGTAACGTTCCACTACTCAATGGCAGTATATATATATATATATATATATATATATATATTACAAATAGTAACATTTGACACTTACATTCGATTTCGATATGAATTTGAAGAACATAATAGGTTAAGGAAGAAAAATAGAAACAGCAGCCTTTTTTATGTATAAAATTAAATATTGATTACTTGGTATCATTCTTGACTAAGGCAGACAAGTAGAAAAAATCCTATTCTCCTGTTCTGGCATTTTTATTTTCTATAATTTTTTATACCAAAGCCTTTCTTTATGCCATACCTTTTTATTTCTCTCTTAAAGAAAGGAACACATATATAAATATATATATATATATGGATCTTCTCAGAAACATGTTTATCCTTTTCCAGCTTTATTAATCCCTTCCTCTCTCCTATAATTCTTGCTTCAGTGGAAAGAGAGAGAAAAGTTAAAAAAGGAATACTAAGGGAGGAAAAAAAAAAAAAAGCATGGGGAGAGCTCCTTGCTGTGACAAAGCTAACGTCAAGAAAGGCCCATGGTCACCTGAAGAAGACTCCAAGCTCAAGGCATACATCGAGCAGCATGGCACTGGTGGAAACTGGATCGCTTTGCCTCACAAAATTGGTAATTTTTAAACCTAAAATCAATCAATCAATCAGTCAGCTCTGATTGCTTGCTTTTAGTGTTCCTTATTTCAAGCAGAAATAGTACTGATTATCAGTAAATTTAATTTGTGTTTTGTGGTCTCTGATGAGATTTCTAAAGGGTTGGGTGTTTTTTCTTTTTTGTTCTGGTATCTTAGGCCTTAAGAGATGTGGAAAGAGCTGCCGCCTCAGATGGTTAAACTATCTCCGCCCAAATATTAAGCATGGAGGATTCTCCGAAGAAGAAGATAAAATTATTTGCAGCCTCTATATCAGTATTGGGAGCAGGTACCTTTTGGTCCTAAAAATCATTCATAAAGTCAACAAACCCTATATTTTTCGATTCATTTCAAACAAAACTTGCATGGTCGTGTTAATAGATGGTCCATTATTGCTGCACAATTACCGGGGAGGACTGATAACGATATAAAGAACTATTGGAACACAAGGCTTAAGAAGAAGCTTCTGGGCAAGCAACGCAAAGAGCATCAGTCTCGAAGAGGCAACAGCCTAAAGCAAGATATGAAGAGATCATCAGCTAGTGTGGGGGATTCCATGGTTCCTGCAGATAACATCAATCAAATCCCTTACTGGCCAGAGCTGCCTGTGCTGGCTGCTGCGGCGGCTCCCATACCGCACTCAAGTCAAGAACATCGCATTGACAGCCAAGCCTCGATGAGAAGATTACTAATCAAGCTTGGGGGAAGATTTTCTGAGGATGATCATGTGGTTAATGATGGGACAACTCTTCATCAGTTTCCTAATGATTTATCTACCACTGATCAGGATCTTTACGAGCAGACTGTCTATGTGCCCTCTTCTTCTTCTTCTTCTCCCATGGGTGCCTTGAGCTTAAGCAATAACATCGGTTCTCAGTTTGTGAACTCTCAGTTCGCCATAGATGGAGGAAATCTGCCCATGCTGCAAGGACAAAGCAGTACTTTTTCATCAGAGCTCCAGGAAATGGGATATAGCAGCAACCCACAGAGATTAGATGGAATGGAGTTCTTATATGGAGAAGACATGGTCGATAATAGAGGTGTGAATCCTTGTGAAAGCATTGGCTGGGGTGACACAAGCTCTCTGGTTGCCCCTCCTTGTGCTTCGGAATATGGAGTCATGCAACAAGGAATGCTTCAAGAATATGGGTTTAGTGAGATGAGGTACCCAGGAGGAGCACAATAGCATAGGAAATGGTGGTGTTGGAAATTGGAATCATAGACCAAAAACCCTAATAATAGTCTCGTTGAATTACATGCTTGCTTTCTTTGTTCATGCTTAATCAATCAATAGTGACTGTAATTTATCTTGTGTTTTATACTGTGCTTTCCATAATACTCATTCTCTATGCTGATTGTTCAACTAGGGAACTGTGAAGCTTCAATGTCTAGTTTTTTTTTTTTTTTTTGCCAACTGTGGGCAAATATAGATCAACATATCTCTGATGAAATGGTATGCATTTTCTTACATTCTATATCCATGTTCATGTTATTACATGTCACGAATGTTCCTTTGGGATGTCCAAACAAGCCGCAGCCAGCATGCTATAGATTCCTTAAAAATAAAATTCGTTGTATCTATCTTCTAGCCTTTTGGTGATAGAATCTTATCGATGCATTGGCGGGCTACTGTCTAGAACATTTGCATGCCAACAAACATAAACAGAATCTTCAAAGGCTAAAGCACATGCTACCATTCTTTAATTATTCATCAATGTTCTTAAAGAACACTTCCTTTTCTAATCATCAACATTTTATGCTAGTTTGTCCTTCAATCTCCTATTACATTTAATTCATCAATATTCAACCAACCGTGTAATGCTTTATTTGTTTGCTATATATAGTTTGTAGAAATGTTTAAGGTGCCTGCAGCCAAGTAATGATAAGTTTCTGTTCAGGGAACTGATACTTGCAGATATAGAAACTACTGAAATTAACACCTGCGACAAGGCTTACTTCTTTCGAACATGCACCCGAATTGTAAGTACATTAGCTACTGATCCTGCATCCACTTGAATCATAATGGGAGCTGAAAACATCAATGCTGCTCGAAATTCAGGGTTCAAATCGTTTACTCCCGTCCCAACAGCACGTGTGAAAACTGACAATATCCCTCACACCTATCAATTATACTCATGCGTCGACAAATGTGGTAGCAGCATCCTCTTGTTTGATATATGTAGATATTGGAGTTTCAGATTACTATATATCCAGCTTCTGCCATCCTATATATAACATATGTATATAACCGAAGCTTGAGCTTCCCATCTATCTCTGACAAAGTAACATTCCTATATGAAAATCTTTCACTTCGGGTAGCTGAAAACACAAGGGCCCTGTTATGGGTGTACTTTGAGCCTTTTGTTCAAAATATAGAGGTGGGGGGAATGGGTGACTGAACAAGTTCAAACTTAGGGTTTTATCGCACATATTAATGTGAAGAATGTCTTAATATGTGAGATAGTGGAAAATGAGAGCTAAAGCTACTCTCACAGTTACTTTAAACAAACAAACTACTCCCCACTTAATTTAGCATGTCTTTTGAAAATTTAAATATGTTTTTTTGAAAAAAGGATAAATATAGAAATTATATATAAATTTTGATTTTGATTATGTAATTTTATACATAAAATTTTGATTTGATTCAATTTTTAGAAATCACTAATATTATCAAATTAACACCATTTTACGTTGATATATTGCATACACAAACTATTTTATTAATCCAATATGAAAATAAATGTATGTATTTATTTCTTTAAATGTGTGCAGTTGAATCAAAAGCAAAACATATGAATCACAATTCAAGTTTCATGTGTATAATCAAAGTTCATGAATCAAATTACACATTGAAATAAAATTCATGTATAAAAATTTAAATGTTTAACATTATTGTAAAAAAAAAGATTTGAAAAATTAAAATATTCATTTTAAATATTATTATATTCTAAAGTAAAAAATAAATTAATTTAAATGAAATTTAAAATCGTTAATATTATGCGCTTAGATTAATAAAAATATTAAAAAAATTATGGTAAGTTATTATTGATATATAAAATAGTTAATTAAATTAATTTGATTATATAAATCATATTTAAGATATTAAAATCACATGCAAATATAACAACGTACAAATTAAAATATATAATACTATATATTGTAAATAAAATTTAAAAAAAAATATGAAAGGTTGATGATCATTGATAAAGGTGAATAGATAATTTAACTCGAAAATGATTTTTGAAAAGCTAATTGATATTGCTTAGGATTTAAATAACAAAATTTGAAAGTGTATGATCCATGAAAATTTTAATAACTAAAGACACCCTTAATGAGTTAGACGTTAATTGCTGTGTATAATTCATGAGGGTGGCAGTAGTAATACGTGGACGTTGTTTTCACCAAACTAGCTCTAATCATTCATTTGAATGGCTGCTAACAGTTCCATCTGATTACTGGGTGGCAGGCAATGGGGGGTTGATTTTAAAAGATGGCTTGGATCAAATATCAAAAGCAGAAAGATCCCATATTCCTTATTTCATGCTAACGCACCTACCTTTGAAGCTCAAATTGTGTCACAGCTCATGGCTGTGATTTTCATGGAATTGATCCCAATAATATATATATATATATATATAGATAGGCTAAGACTATGGTATTGGTGTGGAAATGATCAGAAGAAATGCAGCTTCTTGAGATTATTTCCAAAGTCAAAATCCTTGTTATTATTCGGAGTGGTGTGTTGATTACAGTTGGATGAATGTAAGAAAAACGCATGGTTAAAATGTGTATTTTGTTGACAAAATTTTCTTTTGTTTGGTAAGGCAGGGTCATAATATCTGTTAAAATGGGTTGACAATTTCCCAATAACCCTACCTGTTCTTCTTCTTTTTTATGTTTTCCTCACCTAAACCAACTTTAAAACCCTAATTACTACTTAATCATTGCTGTCATGTCATCGCAATACACTACCCATCTCATATATTTCCTTCGCTTCCTACTTTTCACTAATCTTTTCCCCCTCTCCACTTTCCAATCTTTTGGATTGCTGTTGTTTAAATAAATTTCTGTAATTAATTTTAACTGATAAATTAAGAAAAGTAACTAAAGTTCCATTATTTTTATAAAATAACAAATACTAAAATGAGGGTGTGTTTATCTTTTCATGTAAAATATTACCATACATGATGAAATTTAAACTCAAAATATATATTAATAAAATTCAATAAATCCAAAACAAGTCACCAATACTAAATAGAAAACAATGGGTCGACTGTAGCACACTGGCCTTAATCCCGAAAGATAATGTTATCCAGTTTTTGTTGGAAAATATATCCAGACATGCATTTAGCTAGGTTTGCAGAATAAGAAGAAGAAGAAGGGCTGCCAGAGAGGCAAAAGGAAAGTGCCATAGAATGAGCCAATAATTTCTGGAAAAGAAAAACAATTAATTATAAATTTGAGTTAAATTTAGATCAGCTGTAAAGCAAAAAAGAATATCCCAGGCGAGGAAGAAGCGGAACAGAAAAGGTCCAAAAGAAGAAACCAAGAATTCCAATGTTTCAGAGTTAATTAAAATAGAACAAGTAGGCACAAGCCTTGATTAAGGCCCCCTTGTTCCTGGATTACCAGTGCCATGACAACAACCACACCACGACTTATTTCACCCCCCACTCTTTTTCTATTTTATATTTTAATCCTTCTTTTATTGAATAATCCTATTATAATGTAGCTTTTTAAATTATTTAGTGATAATGACACTCATTAACATGAATGTTTTGATTATATTAATTATATGTTGATCTAGCTCTTGGATGCTTTCATAAATATAGGGGTCTGGGGGTAAAAAAACAAATATTATAGCATGCATCAAAATCAAATGTAGCTCTAAATTAATCTTATTTTCGTAGCATGATAGCCGTCGGAAGGTATTCGTTTAGCTTTGTCAAAAGTGGGATTTGAATGTGCCCAAATTTTTTTTTTTTAAAAAAAGTGGGATTTGGAGATGATGATAGTTCTCTGGGGCTTACATTTTTGTCTTTTTTTAAATATTATAGAGATGTTAAATTAATTAATACATGTAGCTAGTAATTGTCTGACATTATAGTAAGTTATAAAGCTTAACTGCATTAACTCCTTGTTATTATCATAATAACAATGCATCAATGTTAAAGATTAAGATTCATTCTAGATCATATTTCTTAATGATCTAAATTTTCATTTTTTAATTTTTCTTCCTCTTTCCATAAATCTACCTTTTAATTATGAAAGCTCTGATAATAAATTTAGTTTTTAATATTTATGTCATTTTGTTAATTTGATTTTTATTTTTATTTTAATTAAATTCAACCCTCAACCTTTTTAAAAGAGTTTGATTTGATCATCAACCTTTAAAAAAAAAAAAAACGAATTTCTACTTTTTAATGAAAATACTAACTAACAAGGCTAAATTTTTAAATATGGCACCCTACACATAGCAAGAAACGTGTACTTATTTATTAGCATGACATATAACATAAATAGTATCATGTCAGTATGAAATGCACGTAGATTGCTACTTAGGTTTGTCACGACAACACACTTTTAGTCAATATTTTTGTTAAAAAGAACGATTTAAATTATTTTAAAAGATTAATGATCAAATTCAGTTTAAAGAGAAAGAATAAAAACTATATTGATAAATGATATAAAAATCAAGCACTAAAATTTTCGTTATGCCATCATAAAACTATAAATTTCAACCAAGGTCTGTTTTTAATTAAAGTTTGGGCTAAATATACCATTCAAAAAAGAAAAGTTTTCAACTCAAAAAGTATATATTAAATGCGAGTTTTTTACCCAAATATTATAAAAAAAATTAATAATCAAAATGGTACCCTCAAATTATTATTTACTAAAATGGTATGTTTAGTTAGGTGGAGGGACTTTAAGTGGAGGCACTAAGGGGTTTTTCTGACACGAATTTTTTTTATTTTATTTTATTTTTATATATTTTTATTGGTGGAGGAACTTGAAGTAGCAGCACTAGGAGTTTTTTTGTACATGAGAAAAATACGAAAAAAAATACCTGGCACCCTAATGGAGGGACACAAAGTGGCGGCACTGAAAGAGGAACTTCAAGTGGCGACACTAAGGGGTGTTTTGCCACTTGACAGCATCCCATTGTGCCGTGTGTGTGTAGAATATTTAAGAGGTGGAAATTAATTTGGGTGGTTGAGGATTTTTGGTAGGTGATAAAAATTAAATAATTAGAATTTTTGTTATAAAATAAGTGGGGAGGGGGGACCAACGTGATTTGAAGGAAAAAAGAAAGAAAGAAAGAAAGAAAGAAGGAAGAATGAAGAAGGAAGACGGAGGAGAAGGTGAAAGATAAAAAGGTAATGTATTTATTTGTAAATTTAATTTTAAAGTATTTTAATTTGTTAGTTAATTTGATTATTTTAAGTTTTTTGTTTTGTTTAATTTAATTTTTAATTGATTTATTATTTAATATTGTTATAGTTGAGTAAATTAAGAAGAGAGGAAGAAATGTAAGTTTGGTTATTATGTTATTATTAATTTACTTTAATTTAATTTTGTTAGTTAGTAATTTTATTTTGTTGTTAGTTAGTAGTAAGTAAGAAATATTGTTGTTCATATTTATTGATTTAAAATTTAATATTGTTAATTTTATTTAAATTTAAATAGAATCAAGTATAGCATTTAGTTATATTTGTTTAAATAAAAGTTGAATTATTTAAATAAGTGAAATTTATGAATTAATTAAGCTTTGGTAGTTGGATGGAATGGATTGATATGATTGTCTAATATGCATGTGTTTTCAATGAGATATAGAAAAAAATATTATATATTCTTTGAATTTGATTCTTATTCTTAAATAATTGAATAAAACTAATTGCTTTACTTATAAATAAGTTTTTTACTATGCTAAACTTCATTATACAAGCCGTAAGATTGTTTAATAAAATGAGAAAAAAAATTATTACAAGTGTTTAATAAAATAAACAATAATCCATTTTTAAGCTATAATTAAAATTAGTTACAAATATGAAATTAAAAAATTTAATTGAAATAAAATTAGAGTATATTTATAAAATAGTTATATAATTCGGGTAAAATTAGTTATATAATAAAATTATAAAAATTAATATAAAATTTTAAATATTTTTTTATTTAAATGATAAAATTAATATTTTTAATTTAGATCTCATGTAAATATATGTATGTTTTAAATTTATATAAAATATAAAAAGATAAAAATACTCTAAAATAAATTTATTATTTTATAAAAATAAGAGATTTTTAATAATTCACAAAAAGTTAAACTTAACTAATTAATTACTAAAATATAATATAAAAAATAATTAATTACCAAAGTAATATCCCCATCATATTATTTACCAAAATGGTACAAAATAAATTATTTTGTACCATTTTAGTAAATAATGGTGTGTAGATATCATTTTGGTATATAAATATATATTTTGTACCATTTTAGTAAATAACCCATTTTGATATTTAATTATTCTTTTTGTATTATATTGGTAAACTTATGTATTGAACTAATTTATAATTTTTTTCAATTTGTAGAATGACTTCATAAATTAACTTGGAACGTCTTCACATAGTCAAATCAGTGAATGCAGAAACACACCAAGCCAATATGAATGTAATAAAATTATTATTCGTTCATTATGTCATTTACGATATTATTATTTGCTTACAAAATTAATTTAGTTTATACTAACTATTTTTGTAAATTAACAGCAAGAGCTCGCGTACCGTTCATTGAGGGCTCGTGCACAGGGCCTCAAATTTCTCCCTCATGAATGTCTGCTTCCGTACTTGCGGGATGTCAGATTTGGATCAGCGGCATTGATCCAAAAGTTTGAGTTACGATATGATTTAATCAGTGTATTGGTGGAGCGTTGGCGCCCGGAGACCCACACATTTCATCTGCCTTATGAGGAGTGCACTGTGATGGAGGATGTTGCGGTCCAACTCAGGCTCCCAATCAATGGTGTACCGGTCACTGGCATTAGTTCGTTTCAAGAGCCGGTAACGATGTGCATCCAGTTACTAGGTCGCTTACCTAGTAATAACAATGATTTTACGTCGTTGTTATTTACATGGTTAAAGAGCAATTTTGAGCACTTGCCCAAACACGCAACTGAAATGGAGTTTTCTTGGGCCGTTCGAGCCTATATTTTGCTAATGATAGGGGACATACTCATGCCGGACGCGAATAACAATAAGATCCACTTGATGTACTTGCCCCTACTAAGAGATTTGCGAAAAATTCATGAATATAGTTGGGGATCTATGGTGCTTGCCATGCTGTATCGAGAATTTTATCGCTCCACAAACCCTTCTTCCCGAGATATGGGTGGATGCCTAGTGCTATTGCAATCTTGGGCACTTTACCAAACATATGTTTTCCCACTCGTTAATATGTGATTACTGTATACCCAAAATTTCAATTATTTGACATATTTTATTAATTATATTATTCTAACAAGTTATTTTTTGTATTCTTAGATGGAAAACAAAACTGGGGATCGAGAGGTAGTACACAATAATTGAAAAGTTTCGAGGTTGTGATAATTTTAAAAACTAGAACCCAAAATCCTAAATCCTTAACCCTAATTACAAAACCAAAGTACAAATATAAAAATTATTAATTAAATACAAATATTGAAATAATTAATTTCAAATTCATTCATAAACTTAATTAATTCCAAATGAAAAATGTCCAATACAAATAGATTAAGCCCTACTCGATCTGGAGGACTGACCAATATGGTAGATTCGTTGGGGGCAATTACGTCGAGTATGCCCAGCTAGCCTACACAGTCCACACAGTTTGTCGTTGTCTGTTTTCTCCATAATGTCCATTTCGTTACGGATTCTGGTGATATGGAGACAACCTTTCGGATTCCTTTATAAATCTTTGTTTGGGATAAGTTCGAAAGTCGTTGGAGGCACCTCCCATGTGGACAAGTCAGGCAGGACGGGGAACTCGTTTTCCCAAATACGTAAAGTATGCTGGAGAGTGTAAACGGGGTCGATGAACTGTTCAACATTGACTGACACTTTAGCACAAGCTGCAACAACATGCGCACAAGGATAACGAAGTGTATCGAACCTCCTGCAATCGTAGTGTCTGTTTTGGAGATCAACCCCGTATGACCTAAGTGGGATACCAGGTCAACGCCCAATGGTCTCAATAACTTGAAATCGTTGAAACTGTCGTGAATATATTTCAACGTTCATCGTCATCGCACTCTGACGTTTGCATCCATTGCATTCCTGACAGCTTCGACAAACACTTGTCCGACATTCATCTGATCGACTTGTCGCGTCCCCATTACTGGCATCAAGGTAGCCAGCCTATAGAACGTAGCGGATAACACGGATGAAATCGAAAGATGTCGTATTCTCTTGAATACGCCGTTAATAAACTCTGCCAGGTTGGTCGTCATTTGATAATATCGATACCCTTCATCAAAACTTTGAGACCATTGCCACGACTCAATGGTACCCAACCACTTGCATAAAGGCTTGTTCGTTTGACCTTCCATGTCACGCTCAAGTCTGGTCATTCTTTGCAAGAATCGGGATGGCTCTAGCTCGTATGCTGTAGGAATATTAATAAAACATAAGTTACAGTCTAAAATTAAAACATTAAAAATATAATTTGAAACTTATTTTTTTTACTCATTTTCACAAGTCGTCTCCGCTAGTCTGCATTTTTATATTCTCGTTGGAAGTTAGCCGTAATGTGTCGGCTGCAGTAAACCGATTTCCATGGTACACCAGTACGCCTAATGGCCGTAATAATACCCTTCCCTCTATCGGAGATGATGCAAATATTATCGTTATGAATCACATACCTCCGCAGGTTTGTCAAGAAGAATTCCTAGGATTCCATGTCTTCTTTGTCCATAATAGCGTATGCTATTAGGAGCACGTTTTGATTCCCGTCTTGAGCCACCGCAATTAGTAGGATCTGCGTATATTTCCCGTATATCCACTCCCATCTACCTGGACAAATGGCTTGCAGTGCGGAAAAGCTCGAACGCAGAGATCAAACGTCTAAAATATATACTGAGCCATAATAAGGCCGTGTCACCAACTCAATCACAGTCCCCGGCACGTACTGTCGCATTGTGGCTATCCATCCTTGCAGCTCATTATATGATGCATCTCAATCACCCAACAATTGTTCCATTGCCATCTGTTTCGCAATCCATGCTTTTCGATATGAAACTCGATAATGAAATAGTGATTGCATGTCCATAATCAATGTAGAAACCTTAATGGTCGGATCGTCCTTAACCATAGGCATGATATGTGTATAGATGATTCTGGAATCAAGTTTCCAATGATCTTCTGACAAACGTGTTGAACTACATGTGTGAGGCCCATCAATTTTTCTTATCTCCCACATCTGTGACTTCTGCATAAATGCAGCTCACACCCGCCACTTGCAACCTTCCGTCGACTTCCAGCACTTCCCGATATACAATGTCGATTTAGACACTATGATTTTGTAGTCTATCGACACATTCATGCTATATCGCTTAATAGCAAATAAGCACTCTTCCTTGGATTCAAATTATTGGCCCACAAACAACTCTTCACAATCTACTGCTACGGCTAGTCGGTGAGCAGATACTATTTCAGGGTATTCCGCGAACTCGGCATGTGTTGCATCGGGGTCTATAAGCGACATGTGTTCCCCAGGAGGATTATTGTGCATAAAAATATGTGTAATTGGATTTTCGACTAGATTTTCATCATCATTCGCTCCTGATCACTATCAATATCGACTTCATTATCAGAAGGAATACTACTATCATATCCACCATCTTCATCTGCATCATTCTCGGTGCAGCAGCATTAAGATCGATGTCTAGCCCGCGTATGATTGATTGACTTTCAATGTACGATACTGGAACCACCATACACGGAGTTGGATCTTCATTTTCTAATGGAGTTAGATCTTCATTTTGTACAGGTTCCACATCAACTAACTCGGCAAATAATTGAACCGGTGCCTTTGGGTCACTTTGATTTGAACAATAAAGAGCGATCATTGTCTCCACGTCTTCATCGTCTACAAGTTCCATCTCGGTGAATTTGATGGGATCTGTCGAAACTAAAAACTTGTAGAAAAGTTTCGAGATCCTTCTCCCACAACATCTAAAAATTTTTGCATTAATCCTTGCTTTCATATCATCAACCGAGACATTTCGATGAAATCTCATTCCTATTTGTTGCCGACAATCAAATATACATCCAACCGATGTTCTCAAAATTACTCCATCAAAATAAATGCATACAAAAATTGATTATCCATCTTCAATAAATCTATTAAAAATTAAATAAAATTTCAATAAATAAAATACAAATTTAAAAAGATATCATACTGAAATAAATTTAAAAATAAATACATTACATTTCTCTCCTTCTTTTTTCTTTCCTCTCCTTCTTTCTTTCTTTCTTTCTTTTCTTTCTTTCTTTCCCGTTTATTTGCTCCCCCCTCCTTATTTTATAACAAATTATAAACCTAACCCTAATCTTCCAACCACCCTTATTTATTTTTACAATCAAAATAAAGTAAACACACACACACACACGGCACAATGGGGTGCTGCCAAGTGGCAAAACACCTCTTAGTGCCGCCACTTGAAGTTCCTCCTTCAATGCCGCCACTTTGTGTCCCTTCATTAGGGTGTCAAGTATTTTTTTCGTATTTTTTTCGTGTAAAAAAAAAACCCTTAGTGCCGCCACTTCAAGTTCCTCCACCAATAAAATAATATTTTTTTTATTTTTAAATATATAAAAATAAAAAAAGTCGTGTCAGAAAAACTCCCTAGTGCCGCCACTTAGAGTCCCTCTACCTAACTAAACATACCATTTTGATAAATAATAATTTGGGGTATCATTTTAGTTATTAATTATTTTTTTATAATATTTGGATAAAAAAACCCTATTAAATGCTAAGTTTAAGTATTCAACATATTGAAGTTTAATCTTTTTTTTTATCAAATAATTTTTCAAAAAAAAATATTGCTTTGAAAAATAATTAAGAAAAAGGAATTTAAAACTTTACTAAATGATATCTAGAAGTTTGTAAAGCAGATCATATTTTATCAAAGTAAAAAAAAATTAAAATTCAAAATTAATATGAAAAATCGAAAATTGAGTTGAATTATTATGAAAGATCCAAATATAAAAATAAAATAATCAGCCTAAACCGAATTCAATCCATTCATACTTCTTTTTTTGAAATTTTCTAAAATTTAGTAACAAAAGAAGCCCAATTACACCCAACGTTTTTGGGTTGAGATTCATCTAAGACTGTAAATGAACCGAACTTGAATGAGCAAATTTCTGTTCGTATTTATTTATTTATTTTTTAAGTTGTTCATGTTCGTTAAGAATTTCAAATTTTTTGTTCATATCCATTTATTTAAAATTATGTGTGTTCATGTTCGTTAGTTTAATGTTCACGAAATGTTCATTTAACTTAATTGAACATGTTCATGAACTATGTTAATGAATAATAAACAAACAAACAAATAATAAATAAATACATACACATATATTATTTTAATATTTTTAAAAGAAAATATCATTAATGAATAAACGAGTTTTTAAACAAGCTTGTTCGTGAACATAATAAATGAACCGAATACACTTCTGTTCGTGTTCGTTCGTTTATTAAACAAATATAAAAATTTGTTCATACTCGTTTATTTAACTTAATAAATGAACGTTATACAAACAGTTCACGAACAGTTCATCGAACGTTCTGTTCATTTACACCCCCTAGATTCATCCCTTTGGCCCAATAGATCCAAAAATCATCCCTTCAACCAAGCCTTTCTGCTAAACAAACAGAAGAAACTTCAGGGGAGAGAAAAGAGCATTACTGTAAACAATGGAGCTTATGGCGTCCTCCGTTCCATACAAACCGTACTGTGTTGCCTTCAACAAAGCCGAAATTTAAGGTACTACAACCTCAATTCCAACTCGGTTGCTGCATAAATTTTATTTCTTTGGAATTACATATAATATCCTTTGCTTCTGTAAGGAAGAGTGCAACCAAAGTTGTAGAGAAGAGAGTAACCAAGGAAGTATGATTAGATGATGTTTCCCACATTAACAAGATACAACAACACACTTTACCTTTTCCTTTGAAGTTCTACAATGTATGGTATACATATCAAACTGTACAATGCATAGCATGCATACGAGTATCAAAGTGCTTGTTGTCCAATCGTATCTGTGCTCCACAAACTATGAGAATCATAATGGAAAGTACGTAGAGCCAAAAAATGTCACTTACTCTTCATATCCTACTTGCTATTTTCCCATTGCCATCTAACACAGCCTCTACTCTAAAGAATAAGTATGGAATGAAATCAATGAATCAGTTTTAGGCCCCTCCCGTTTTCTGAACTGCAATGGACGACTGCCCACTATTTCTGTAATTTAATATGGTGAGCTCCTGAAAAGTTGAAAGTACAGATTCAATATCGGTTTTCTGGATGGAATGAAGGAACCACCAAAAACTCACAACAATCATACCTTGCTTCAGTGAATTCTCATCTGCACCTTGGGGGCTATTATGATCAGTACCATTCTGCCGATTGGGTCCAGCAACGGAAAAATCCTTAGAAATGGTCAAGTCCCTTGAAATATAGGCTAACTGGCAGTATTCTGATCGCAACCGATTATATATCCCTTCTTCCTTCCCCCACTGCTCGTCTCGTCGATCCATCTCTATAAGAACCTGTACAGCCGATTGAGAATGGTTGGGGAAGTTTTCTAGAGAAAGAGAGTGTAAGAGTTGTGGTGCTAATTACCTGTGCAGGGTTCCTCTTGAAAACCTGGGAAAACCTCTTTCTGCAGTACTCATTGAACAGAAGAGAGATTATTATGAGGGGAATGGTGCAACCAGAAGCCATTGGCGATTTTTTCATGCCAAAGACTGCCACCGCAATAACCTGTGTCAACACTAAAGAGAAGATTGTTGCGTTGTGAACAATAGGCCAGAACTGTCCTGCGCTCTCGTATTTTGTTACATATACATGGAGAATCTGTAAAAAGAATAAAAGAAATCATAAAACAGGTAAAGTTGAATTCTTCTGAATCTGTCTTGCACTTGACTGAATTGTCATCAACAAAACTATGCTTGACCTAATGACGAATATGTAAACAGAATACTGGAATAACATGATTATCATGCACTAAAATTACATAAGGTCTACTGACTGCAGAAGACACATTCCTATATTAAGAAACTTGGTGGTCACAAAATAAACAGTTGCAAATGAGTATAATTTGATCAACAAGAAGCAAAAAAAGAAGGATGGACATAAATCAATGAGGCAAAAACGAACCTGGTTTCGATAGACAAGGAAGGCAAGAGAGAAATAAACCAGCAAGAAAGGCAGTATTATGGGTGCAAGGATAGAAAGTGTAAAGCCGAGGAGCCCGAACAGAAGAAGTCGGGGAATTTCAGTATGGTGAGGGAAGGTTAGAGCAATATTAGTTGGCTCTTTCTTACTTCTTAGTATGAATCTTCTCAAGATATTGCAAATAAGAGCAAACAATTGTATTAGTTCAAAGGCCAAGCTAGCCCAGCCTGATGACAGAACATAAGTTGTAAAGAAGGTAGCCTGCAGATAACAAAAAAGACAAGAAAACAATCTACAGTTAGAAGCTGAAAATTCACAACCACATGATATATAAAAGGGACCAAAAGCAACCTTTTTGCTACATGAACGTGGTGATGAAAGAAAGGGCAAGGGCATTAAAGTGTACACTTTTGCAGCAGGATGTTAGGTGTTTTTAAGCCAACTATTAGGGAGGGAGGGAAAATTACCTGGTTAGGCACTTGTTTGGCAAGTGTCATGGGCACCTCTTTAATTTGTGAGAAAATACTCATTTGGGTGATAAAGGATCCGGAAAGAACATTAACGAAGAAAACATTCCAGATTGTGAAGTACAAAACTTTAATGCATGCACTCCTTTTCCTATCACTACGTGAAACATTTCCTTCGATTCTGGATAACAGCATCATGATTGGTGGAACAGTATACAGAAATAATATCAGAATCACACTTGGTAGGTAACCTGTTACCAGCCGGTTTAGGAACTTCCTGCTCAAAACAACAAACATAATAGGATCACAAACATTGCAGGTCCTCTACGAAAATTGCCACATTTCCACTAATAACCAAAACAGAAAATTATGATGTACTTAAAAGAATGAAAGAAAAGGAGCTGCTACAAGTAACATACTTCCATAAGTTGATCACTTAGTGTCAGCTGTACTAGATATTTCCAACCATTCTAATTTCTATGTAATTCCCAAAAACATCAGAATCAATAGCAGCATTCTTAGGAATGTCATTATCATAAAGAAGGAGCTTAGAATGATAGAAATTGTAGTACAAATAGGGTGTCTCTCTATGGTTCTTTCCATGCATTATTTCTTCTATAAATAAATATGGTCCAACTCGTTGCAATTTCCCTATCCCTGTTCATTGCATCAGGCATCAACCATGACTGCAATATGTAATAGTGGCAACATAATAGAGACTAACAAGCTAACACCGATTTCACAATAGAGTTTGAGAATGCTACTCACAGTTTTAAAACTTCTTTAAGTTTTGGAAACCAACGTGTTAGCACGTATGGGTGAGTCAAGCCTTGCACAAGGGTGACTGGAAAAAGAAACACAAACACAAAGGCCAAAGCAATTAGAAGAACTACTATTTTACGGACCCAAACTTGTTTGTATGGTATGCCAAGGTTTGACCAATAAACATCATGTGGCTCTGGAGCTAGTTGTGTCACCCATAACATGGGATTTGATGATTGAAGAACTTGTGCAGCAACAACAGCAGCATAACGATTCTTGAAGAAAACAAAAGCAGCGGGACATTCCTGTATCAAAGGCCAAAATAACATAGGATATATCAATGCCATTTCCATCCAAGATTTAAACGTTAGTGACACATATTTGCTTTCAAACATCAACACCCACATGATGGCAACTGGGATTGATAAGACTGAAACCACATTGGGAGAGAATCTCCATTAAGAAGTCAAATAAAATGACTATCAGTTGTGAAGGCAACAACAGTTTAAAAAACAAGTCTTCAGATAATGCAAAGGCCACTACTAAATCTCCATATCCTTTGGATAGTTAGAATTATCAGTACATTAAATTCAGGCCTTTATGCAAACAGTAGAAATCTAGTTTCTCAAATGTAACATTAAGCTGAAACATCCATCCCAGCAATAATACAGAATGAGATTAATAACATGTAAACATCCAAAAAAAATACAAAGTATGCAAAATGCCTTTCATAATCAAATGACAGAAATTCCTAGGGTGGCAAAGAGCAGATCCATATCCACTAGAGTTATTTGTTATCGGAGGAAAGACTCAATCACGATGGACTGAAGCCTCTTAAAGTATAGTAAAGTAACCCAGAGGAGATACACAAGTAAAGCAACTTTGAAGACTGAAAACAGTATCAGAAACAAGTTAACTTTTGGCAACAAACCACTAAAAAAGGAAAACATAATTGTATGCTATTTAGGCATGCATACTATGTCCGTAAAATCAAAATTATTCGACTGAAATTATTCCAGGATTTTCAACCTTTTCAATTTGAGTTGGATGTAATTCATCAATGCTGGTTTGACTTCTAATGTTGTCTTCTCCATTTTGAAGCAACTTAAACGTATGTGCAGTTCCTCCACAGAGATAACATGGCTTATCACCCCGTACATACTCTGTCTCGACAGGTCTTAGAATTCTGTACATCTTCTTTGCATCCTTCTGCAAAGACAGCATTGTTAGAGAATATACATAGAACTTGTTACTCATTACAAACGTTGTGTGCGCAACAGAGAAGAATGAGCATAGAAAAGTTCAAATACAAGTTTATTTCATGAAACTTGATCTAACTTCAAAACACCTAATCAGGACAACCAATTGAAAATTTGAGAAATTGGAAAATTCAACTTAAATGCAATGTGCCATCATTGGCAAACTAAGTCTTTTCTTACATTGTAAAAGAAAAAAAACAACAAATGAAGTCAATAATATAAATATTTAAAAAGATATCTCAAAAACAAAAGTGGAGAGAATCAAGATCACCTATTAGAGGTGCAGTGGACCCATTATCTTTAACTTCCCTTTAAGCTCTCATGTTTGTGTGTTAAGTGGTAAATTCCATTATATGGTCTAAAGAGCAAAATGGTAGAAAAGGAAAACGAAGGCAACATTTTTTGTTTATCAGCACCAATACCAAGAACATTCACGTCAGATGAACACCAAAAATCATTCAATAGATGTCAAGAAAGTAGTGAATAAATAGCACTATATGCATAAACAGCAAAGAAGATTAAAAGGAAATTTCAAAATCAAAGCTTTTTCAAATTACAGAATTCACACAAGCTATTGTCACTAGTATAAGTCACTCAAAATAGATGCATACCTTTAATTTATGAACTGTACTAGGCCGATATATCATCTGGTGGTCCACATAGGTATCTGGATAATAAGTTGAAAAGAAACTCCCCACTGACTTACTGTATGAATGATCCTGGGACCATGGAATGCCACGGACAAGAACTGTGAAATGACTTGGATTGGGTTGGGTTCCAGTAATATGTGCTAGCCTCATTTTAGTGATGCTTTTATACTCCTATATAGAAGCAATAATCTTTAAGTGCATGCTAGAAGAAATTTAAGATCACATCAATACAGGAAAAAAAAACTATATATCAGAGATTAGGAGCAAATAATGGATTTAGGTTTGAACATTCGTACTAGGTAAAGTAGAATGCACGCTGCGCAGGTTATGATGTATAATGCAAGACAATGTGCCCAAAGCCTAAAAGATTTTAACCAAAAAGAAAACAATCAATATAGAGTGGGATTTTATCAATCAATAACAAAGAAACTGTGACATCATGATAATGGATCCAAAAGAACATACATACCATTTTGAACCTTCTTCTACATTTCCAATAGTGAATACATCGATTGATTCAAAACGGAAATTCTTGTGCTCCATATCTTTTCCATAATAATTCACTGGAAGTACTAGGAAAACGCAAATAACAGCAGCAATGATGAATATCCGAATACTGTAAAGAACGGTTGGAAAATAGCAATGCAGTTAGTGAACCGGCAAAAGTGAAACTGGACACAAACCAATGATAATTGAAATACTAAAGCACTTGAAAAATGTTTGGATATGATTGCGAGGTTGGACTTGAAAATTTAGAATTTTCTATGGGGGAGAGTTAATGACCTCAAAACAACTATTCTCATGAAAACTACAGCATCAACACCACCAGCTTCCAAAATTTCCTCATCGGTCGCTCGCCAGGCTTGCATGATCCATCCTGCCGATGGCACAAATCTATGAAGGCCGAAAGGATCATCACGCCGTACCGGTTCCAAAATAAATCTCCGCGTGAAATACACGCATGCATTGCTGGGTTGTTTCCTCAGTACTGAATACAAAGAAAAAGCCACAACGCATACAGATATATTGATCCCGGCAGACGTTAAAAGACCCCCGATCTCCATCTCAATCCCCCTATATCCTTTCCTCAAGCTTTAGAAATTCAATTACTCAAGTACATGGCCGTGGAACAACATCACATCACTTTCAATTTGCTCCAAACGGAGGAATGCGTGTTATGAAAATGACAATTCAGAAACAAGTTTGCCTCCTAATCACTTGCTGCAAAATTGATTAGATGTCAAACAAAAGCTTCAACGAAATATCAGCTGAGAAAAGCAATGATTAAGCTAAATGCAGCCCACAAAAAAAAACATCAGCCAACTTTAAGAAACAAATTAAAACCCTAAATTAGCAGCTGCATTTTATTGGAGTAAGACCCAATCGAAGATGTGCTTGATATATTTTACCATAAAACCTCACCCTTTAATTTGAATGCACCAAACGAACAATCCCAGGAGCAAAATTTTAAAAAAAATCATTTTGGATAAACAATTAAAAGATGAAATAAAACCAAGTACCTGCACAAATATCTGAGGGAAAAAGAAGAAGGGGAAGAACTCCCAAATGGTTCCCAAATGCAGAAGCGAAATTGATTCGCTTAAGAAGTTGGAAATCAGGAACAGGAAATTCTGAGCCTTAGCCTGAGTTTTCTTTAGTAATAAAAGGCCAAACGGTGCTTCAACTTCAAATAGAAACAAAAGGAAAAAGAATTTTGAAGGAAAAAATTGACCAATTTGAAGAGAAAGAAATCAAAGAACCTTAATTTAGAAATAAAAGAAGGAAAATAAATTACAAAGATTGAAATATCTTTTAAGGAAATTATCACGCCCCTTTTTTTTTTTTGTTATTAAAAGCTGTGAAAATGAGTGATTTAACAATTAATGCGGATAAATAGCAGGAAATATACTATAAATTTTCTCACCACGATATAGCAACGGAATAGCCACGTGGCGACAACTAAGGGGACAATACAAAAATTATGAGCTCCTCTCTGTCCTGATACTCTTAACTGAAGTAGTAGAACCTCAACCGTCTTAACTGTCTTTGTGAATCTTTTTCTGAATCTTCCCTCAACGGTTTTTATTTGCTGTCTCACGACCTATTTTGTTTATAGTGGAACCGCGCTCGGTGACCAAAGATTCTTGTTCACCTTCTTGAAGGAGGATGTGCCATCAATTTATTTATATTTTTATATAATAAAATACCAATTAGTTTTACATTAATACACATTTCATACATCCATTAACATCATCAATCATAACTATTTTGAATTTGTTCAGTTTAATTTAATTTTTTAAAATAATTATTATTTACTAGATTTACAGCAATTTTTTTTCCCACATATCCACTAGAACAAGCTTAATGATTAATAATTCGTTATGTAGATATATATTTTTTTATATTATACTTTTTAATGAAGATACAGCAATTTAAAAATAAACAATATTCTTTGTTTCAAAAAAAAAACAATATTCTAAATATTAATATTGATTTCAGCGATATATCTATAAATGGGGCCTATGAAATACAGCATAAAGTCAAAATTAGATTTTTTCGTAGAACAAAAGTTTCAACTTTTTTTTAATTTATAATTTATATAAATCAAGATAACATGAATTGATTAGGTAACAGTGTATATACCATATAATTAATAATAGGGTAAATTCTCAAAATAGTTATTTTTGTTTGCTTCAAGTTATATTTTGGTCGCTTATATTTGAAATGTTATATTTTTGTCTAAATTATCATTCTATCGTTAAGATCTATTACCTCCCAAACAGTAGACCGACGTGATAGTTAAAATGGGTTTTAAGTACCAACATAGATGTCCAGTTGAGAATTGGGATGAAAAAAGTTAAATTTTTTATGAAAATAGAATGTAAAAATTTACCCTAAAATCTAATTTTCTCCAATTTAAAAAAAAAAAAAACTGTTGAGTTTTTTTGCCCTAAAACTTGTTTTAACTATCACCTGTCATTTGAGAGGTAACAAATCTTAACGGCAGAATGACCAAAACAATAACATAAGTGACTAAAATGTAACATTTCAAACATAAGTGATTAAAATGTAACTTGAGTCAAACAAAATTGACTATGTTGGTAGTTTACCCTTAATAATATTAACCTAACGCTCATGTTCATCAGGATCAGCCGTGGATAATTTGCGAACCCAGTTGCTGAGCAGTTTCCTGCTTAAACTCGACATATTTTGCTGGTAACTCATCTTAATCCCACCCATAAAGTTCGAACGTTCGACGAAATCCTTGATTCGTCGCATTGCAACTTGAAGGGTTCCTCGGGACATGTTGGCAAAGCAGACCCTGAACCACCCTGGTTCACTGCAATGGAAAGATGAACCAGGACAAATATTCAACCCGACATCGCAAACCATTTGGTTCCACAGCTTTGTTTCTGCATCAAATGTGTTGGAAGACAAGAGATGTCTCATGTCAACCCAGCAGAACAACCCTGCATTGCTTTTCAGGCATTCGATCCCTGACTTTTTAAGCCCTGAAACCAGCATCTCTTTCCTCTTCTTGAGCCGCTTTTGGTTCTCCTTCATGTATTTGCTGGTGAATCTCTTGCTGGCTAACACGTTGGTGAGTAGGTACTGAGTCTGGGATGAAACCAGGCCAAAACTCGACATTTTAGTTGACGCACCGACAACGGTTTTGTTGTTGGAATAAATCATACCCACACGAAATCCCGGTAAACCTAAATCCTTGGAAAGGCTGTAAATAATATGAATGCGGCTCCATACGTCTGTGTTTTCGAGGTTGCGGTTCATTGCGGCTTCTAGAATGCTTATGAAACCAGGTGAGTCGAAGACTGTTCCTGAAAAAACTTCATCGCTTATGACATGAATGTTTTTGGCCATGGCGAAAGTAATGAGGTGGTCG
This sequence comes from Gossypioides kirkii, assembly GCA_005610355.1. Classification (NCBI taxonomy): domain Eukaryota; kingdom Viridiplantae; phylum Streptophyta; class Magnoliopsida; order Malvales; family Malvaceae; genus Gossypioides; species Gossypioides kirkii. The sequence goes on along the minus strand of CP032247.1, from coordinate 15,615,476 downwards.
AGCTCATCTGTGGTCATTGTTGTGCCCAGTGGATTCGAAGGATTCGTTATCAAAACCCCTTTAACTTTGAGGTTAAGCTTTTGAGCTCTTTCGTAGGCTTCCTCCAGTGCTAACATGGTAATTCTGAATCCATTTGAGCTCCAGCAATGTACTGGAACAATTTCCACTCCAGTCCTCCATTTAAGATCCCTGTCGAACCTGGAACATAAGCATATATGTATATATATTAGTACAATTTGTCAATAATATTTAATTCAGGGAGTATATATACAATATATATTTAAAGTTACCCAGGGTAGTATGGTGTAGGAAGAAGAATAGCTTCACCAGGATCTGCAAGGCAAAAGATTAAAGTCTCGTTAGCTGAAGTTGCACCAGCGGCAAGCACTAGGTTGTTGGGATCGAACTTGACCTTGTTTCCCCTAATTTTTGCCATGTACTCCACCAGTTCCTATACAAGTGAAGTGACCATGTATATGTTTCAGAATTTTATTTATATACACCAAGAACCGATGTGCATAGGATTTTATTTTGGTTATATGGCAAAGGATATATAGTTACATTTTTGAAAGCAGGCAATCCGTGATAGTCTTGGAAGAGAGCTAGTTCCCTGAATACAGATTCTCCACCCTTCTTCAGTCCCATGGCGTCCGGGTTTTCTCTTAGCCTTGATTCGACAAGGTCGAAAGAAAGCTAAGGGAAAAAAAATACAAACTATAATTTAGTATATGAAAACTGTCCTCTTTTTGCAATAATAAATAAGGAATGAGTTTTCACGAAACAAAAAATATAGTTTGGGATTATTAAGAGATGTTAGTGCAGGTAAAATATTATGCATTAATGGGGTCAATCACCTGATTCTCAGCAAGCCCCATCTGAATGATTCCTGTTGGGTTTTCAACTTCGTGAAATGGATTATTCTCGTAAAGTTGCCATCCCAGGAAGTAGGACGAATCCTGTCCATGAGAATCGCAGCTTGACTTGCTAGACAACATCCTTACTTACACTAGCTCTGCTTTATGGGTGACCGACTTTTGAATGTAAAAATGGCGAAGAGCTGAGCTTTGAGGCTTTTGAGGTTAAAGGAAGCTAGGATGGATATGGGAATTTATAGGGGGGAGGGGGCTTGGCCACGACATAAATGAATATTTTGTGAAATTGACGGTGCTGATTTCTTTCGACGAATGAGACTCAATGGTACTGTTACTAGTGAGGGGCTGCCACGTACGTAGTTTCATTTAATGTTGCTTGACTTTTTTTAAGACTACCCACCTCATTTTAAATTACACATCTGATATAATTTAAAATAAAAATTTTAAAAATAATATTTTGTTATATAATTTTTTAAATTAAAAATAAAGTAAGATCGAAAAAAGAATGTGAATGATAATTTATATTCAAAAACTTCAATTTCAATATTTTTATCACGTCTATTTTAAAATATTTATTTTTTATATTTTTTTATTTTAAATTATATCACAAAAAATTTTACATCTCATTTAAAAGTTAAATTAATAAATGTAATAATGGAAAAACCTTATTGAGATAGCATCAATAATTTGAAGATGTAATTAGAATATTCTGAAATTTAAAAATCAATTTAAAATGAGAGTTATAATTTGAAGATAGAACTCATTTCTTTAATGATTTTTGTATGGTTTGTCCTAATCAATTCATCTAATATCTATTTTTTTAGAATTCCATTAGTTAAACCATATCAATAATTTGAAGATGTAATTAAAATGTTTTAATGTCATTTCAACATTTTTTTCTATGTTGCTAACACATCATTTTAATAATTTTTTAAATATGAACCCTCAACTTTGGACTCCAAGATCTTAAACCTTAAACCCTAGACTTTGAACTCTGAACACTGAATCCTAAACTTTAGACCTTAAACCTTGAGTTCAGGGTCCAAAGTTTTAGGCTCTAGAGTTTAGAGTTTAGTATTTAGGGTTTAGAATTCAGAGTTTAAGGTCGAGGGTTCAAAATTTGAGGTTCAGAGTTCAAGTTAAATCTTTTTTCAAAATGATGTGTCAATGACATGAAAAAAAATATTATTTGACATTAAATAATTTATAAGGAATACAAGATATGTGACGTTTCTGTTTCATACAATTATTTCCTTTCATCTAATATCAAAATTATTAAAAACATTTTGTGACATCAATAATTGTAATGAAATTATTTTAAAAATTGAGAATCAATTTGAAATGAGATTAGGTGAAATTAACTCCTTCCTTTAATGATTTTTTGTAATCTCACTTTATTTCTTCCTTTCTCCAAAAAGAAAATATTGAAACCTGGAAATATTCATCCTTTCTCCAAATTTATAATTAATAAAGTAAATGAAAATAAGTAAATTCCATCCGTTGACATCCAATTCTACATTTTACATTTCTTTATAACTGGTTAAACTTCATAATTAGGTATTTGGCTGAGCATTATAGGTATAAGTACCACGGATTTCGATCAAAATCAATCTGCCTTGATGATCGAGGTTGAGCTTTCCTACTGAACTAATTAATAATTAAAGCTTTATACTGAATTCGACACCTTCCCCGTGACTACAGAAAAGATGACCATTGAATTTTGATGACTTCAGCTATTTTAGTTTAGGTTTTTACACTTCACTTAAAAAGTTGAAGATGCCACACGGTCGTTGAAAAAAGTTATTCGTAAATCATTATTACTTTATTATGGTAAAACTGACGATGAATCAATTATCTTCATGATAAATAATTCCTTTTATTCTGAAAATTTTATCTTTTTTTCTTTTGACGATGAATCAATCATCTTCATGACGATGAGACGCGGTATTGTGCTGACCATTAGTACCAAATTTGATGTGAAATTAAAATGACGTGTGCATGCCGCCATGAAGGAGTCACCGTCTCAGGGAAATGCCGCGTTCTTTCTTTCTTCCCTTTCTTTATTATTATTATTTTCTTTGGCTTTTAGATGGTGAAGTGAAGATCACAGGTCGGAGAGAGCCAATGGTTTTAATTTGCAATGCAAACTGTATTATATAGCGGTGGATAAGAGGCTGCCTTTGGGATATTTGCTGTCCGTTTTTGAAATTTTATTTGATAAGACCAACTACCCTGAAAGATGAACTCATAACACGGTTTTGTAGTGGTAGAAGAGACAGTCCGAAGCTTCATATTTCCTATTTATTTAAGCAGTTTGGGAGTTTTTCTTCCAATAAGTGATTTCCTTATCTTGTTTTTGGAATCAATGATTTGGTTTGTGGGGGCTCAACTCAACCCTCCTCCTCTCTGAATTTGTATGTATCTATGGAAAGATAATTTTGGATTAGGTATCACTGCACTGTCCGACATGCAACAACCTGTTTGAAAATGAAATAAACGTCAAAACGAGCGTAACCATTAATTTTCTGCAATCTTGCAGGAAAATTTTGAAAATTGACGACGATTGACTTTTGTTTATGTTTTAAAAAATGGACTAGGATGGAAGATAAGGAGTTGAATTAAAATCTTAAGGTGGAGTGTGGGATGAAAAATATAGTATTTAGTTAGGGATTTTATTTAACTCGATTTCAGGTTTGATCAAGTTTACTTAATATAATTATTTAATACCGAAAGATATATAAAAAATAAAATTACTCAATTAAATATGTTGAGAGAAAAAATGATTTACAACTCAGAGCAATGCACAATGTCAAAAAAAGTTGGATAAAGACTATCAATGAGGCCTTGGCACAATTGACAAAAGTGGAGGTGTGGGTCTCACAGTTCCATCATATGTGTGCTTTAGTCTAATTAGTTCAATTCGTCAATTTTGGATTACGTAGAACACCCCTCAACACTACTAACTAATATTTAGCTACAACTCTCTCCACTCCAAAATAAAAATAAAAATGAGGTATTACAAGAATGCAAATAAGATTTACAACATAGATCTTTATATAAATCCAAAGTTTCGCTATCCTTGTTCTTTTAAACAATGTGGAATATGAATTTTTATATAAATTCATAATCCCTTCCCTTTTATTCCTTAGTGTTGTGGAATTCATTTCCCTACTAACATAATTCTTAACTTAGAACCTAAAAACTAAAGACAAAAGGCTAAATTTTATACAACAATAAACACTAACAAAACATATTTTTCAACAAGTTGGTGTTGATATTCAACATTCCCCCTCAACACCAACTTTCATCATGTTAGACTGTCGACAGAAGCTTTCGAGCTTGTTGCCACACAAGTCTTTTGTAAAGAAGATTGCAACTTGGTCTTTTGTCTTAACATATTCCAACTCCTCATGTTGGTTCTCGCGACCACCCTCATAGCTTTGCTCGATGGAACACTAGCTTATTTATCTACTTTTCATATTTTAAAATTTATGTCTAATTATTAACATTTTTTTGTTAAAACTACCCATTTGGTAGTCTTATAATTAAAAAAAATATTGTAATTAACTTGAATTTAATAAAAACAAAATTATTAGTATTAACCTTAAATTTTAAAATTTTAAAAAAAAATTAACTTCTTGAAATACAAATACAGAAACTATATACATTTTTTTAACCTTAAAAATGTTGATAATCTATATGTTTTGGAACAATTTTCTTAGAAAGCCCGTGAGTTGCATGGCATGGGAAGGTATTGGTGGACAAAATATTTAAAAGTTGATTAATAGACTAACAGCTGGTCCTGCAAAAGCCTTTCGTTTTTCCACAATCAAATTCTAATAGATTTGGAATATTTATTGCTCTCCTAATTAATTAACATCAACATGGAACATGAACTTGTTTTGTCGGCTAAGCACGATCTCTTTGAACATTTTACACATGCTTTCATTACATATTGTTCGGACTTCCGACAAGAAGTAGTAATTTTAGGTCCTATATTAACATAAAGCATATATAATCTAGATTGAAAAATTAATAATACAAAATTTCGTGTGTTGATTTGATGGTTAGGTATTCACCGTTCCAGATATAATCTAAATTCGAGTTGCATTTAATCACGTTGCTGTTACGAATTTACCTTTCTTTTGTAATTAAGAAGAAAACCTAAAAATACAGCAAGCGCCAACATAGAAACAATGAGCGCTGGTTGGAGATCTTATCCATCTCACACCGCTGAACATGACCTTTTTAGTCGCCTCACTAACATATTACGAGGGAGACAAGTACTGCTGTTGGAAGGAACGCTTTTCTCCCTTTTTTAGTCAAAGATTTCAAGTTTGTTTTGGTCGGAAAGTTGTTGATTATGTTTGGGATTTGCAATTGCAAACAGAAACTAACAAAGTTTAATCTAAGGGAATTAGAAAGTAGTCTGCATCGATTCTAGTTATATCATATCAGATGATGATTATCATTTTAGTAATAAATGAGAATAATCAATTCTTTTTTTCATATCAAAGAAAATTTCGGTCCATTCAAGTTGCATTGGCTCGTTCCATCCTATTTCAGCTACACCGATCGGAGTATTGTGCACCGATCGGAGTATTGTGCACCGACGTATGTATGAATAATGCTAACAAATTATAAATCTCACAACTATATATGAACATTGGTTTAACGTGCAATTTTATATATGAATTTTGATTTTATAAAATTTTATAAATGAAATTTTAATTTGATCAAATTTTTTTAAATTATTAACATAATTATTGATATAGTATTACTTTATGTTTATATATTGCATACATAAATAATTATATTTATCCAATATAAAAATAAATTCATGTATTTATCTCTTTAAATATGCATATGATTGAATCAAAATTAAAATTTTATGTACACATTTGAAGCACAATCAAAATTTCATGTTTATAATTACAGCAAATCAAACTTCATGTATCAAATACAAATAAAAAAATTCATATATCAAATCGTATATTAAATTAAAGTTCTTGTATGATTTTAAGATTTATCCCTTTCAATAAATAACAAAAGCTTTTAAAATTTTAAACTTTAAACTTTAATTAATGTAAAGTTAACAACTTTAAAATTTTAAATAGAAGAATTAACAAATAATAAAAAGGAAAAATATTATATAACAAATAAACAAAAAGAAGAGGGTATTTCATATATCGAATCGTATATTAAATTAAAGTTCATGTATGATTTTAAAATTTATCCCTTCAAAAAATTGTGTTCCACGCTGATAATTTAGAGGTCGTCAAAACTATTCAACATGTACACTTGAGAGATTCATCCACAACGTTGATATGAAGGATTCAAATAAGCTTATAAGTGTTACAACAATGGAAGATAAAGCATATTCTAAGGGGGGAAAACCAAGTTACAGATCACATTGCTAAGATGATTACAGAAAAGAGTACAGATATGCAGGTGTTCGAAGACATTCTTGAAAAGTTATTACCTATTCTTGAGATTGATAGAATAATAAATTTTCGCCTATGCTAATTTAATTTAAATAGTTTGTTCATTCACCAAATAAACAAAAAGAAGAAGGTAACATCTTTAAAAAAAGTTACATATGTTTTTATTAAACTTTCATTTTATATAATTAGTATGAGATGATGCTGTTGTGAATAACGTTTTAAATAATTTTGTTGTTTAGTGTGTGAAGAATGTTTTGTTTGAAAAATGAAGGAAGAGGAGGCATGAGATGCCTTAGTTGGAATGGTTGTGGGTTTAGGAGGTGATGTGCAATTGGTTGTATAGTGTGTTTATTAAAGACTTAAGTTGGTGATGTAGTTTTCTTAATTGAAACGAAACTTGATAAGACTCAAGTTTTGCACGTAATATCCACATGCTATACACTGGGCCGCTTGAAATGTTTGATGTTCACACAAATTTAGTTGGGGTTTAAGGATATGGCCATGTTTAATGTTGCTTTTATTGACATTTGTTAACCAACCTTGAAGTACTGCCATGCAATTTACATTTTTCATGCGAATTTGAAAAACAAGCCTTGGAATGAATACTTGACAGTTATTAGCTGCCAAGTTGGTACTAGTGTCACGGGTCAGAGTTCAAAGTCCGTGACCATTGCACACAATGAGTTTCATGGAGGTCTATCATTGACATTGGGATTATTTAGCCAACATGAGTTGGCCCGATTCAGAGAGTTGTTGGTCAAGCCTATCAAATTGAAGCCTAGGTGACCCAATGATGAAGATTTGACAACTTAAGGCATCTTGGCAAATATGGGAATTAATCCTAGAAGATAAGGGAGAATCGTGTCTTTAGGATTAGATAGGATTTGATTTGGTTGTAATCTTGTAAATCCCATAATTTAAGGGATAGACTAATCTCATCCATCGATGTAATTCGATCCTGATCGTTGGTTATGAGGGAGCTCAACTATAAATACGAGGCTTTCCTCATTTGTAACTCATTCCATTGTATTCCATTCCATTCATTGTATTCATTGTATTCATTGAAAGAAAGTAATACAATTAAGAGCATTTACTCAAACACTTAGTGTACTTGTTCTTGTGGCTTTCTGTTGTCTTTTGAGCCTTCTTTTGGCTAGTCGCTTTCGCTATACAAGTTGATACCTTGGAGGAATTCTTTTGAGAATCCTCAAATCGTAGTGGTTAGGTTGACTTAGGCGTGTTTGCAAGAAAGGATCGCCTAAGGCTGCACGGATTGCGAGACTAAAGATCTAGCCTCATGACAAGTGGTATCCGAGCTAAGGTTGCGAAGGTACCATCCGTGATGTCAAAAGAAGTTGCTGAGCAGAAGTGGCCTAAGAAATCATTGAGAGACATCCTGTCGGCTATAGAGGATCGAGTGGACAAACTTGATGAATCCATGGGGGACTCAAAGGAGTCCATCGATGGAGCTTATGAGCGCATAGACGACTTGAGGGAACAATTGAGGGATTTTGTGATCATGAGTCTCAACGACACTAGGGATGAGGTAAAAGAGTTGCTTAACTCCCATAGGCCGAAGCTGACAGAAAGGAGCGATGCTCTCGAAGTCATGTTGTTGGCTTTGAAGGAGGAAACAATGACCATGACGAAGGCCTTGAGCACAAGACTGGAGGAGCTCGAGGGAGAGCTTTCCTTGTGTCGAGCAGCCGTGGGGAATGGAAGAGTGTCAATTGTAGCACTCAATGATGTCCCAAAGCTGAAAGAGTTTGCGGGGACAAGGTCTGCATGTGATGTGGACAATTTCTTATGGAAGATGGAGAACTATTTTCGTGCCAAAGGCATCGAGGATGATGCGAGTAAGGTAAATATTGCTTCAATGTTTCTTACTGATAGTGCGCTTTTATGGTGGTGAGATAGGACCACAAATAAAAGGCATAGTGAGATTGAAACGTGGCAAGAGTTCCAAGATGAATTGAAGGGACAATATTACTCAGATGATGCCGAGGAAGAAGCTCGGGCAAAGTTATGATGGCTAAAGCAACGGGGCACAGTTGAAGAGTACATTTGAGAGTTCAAGGAACTCATGCTCTGAGTTAAAGATGTGATCGAGAAAGAGGCATTGCTTGTCTTCAAGAATGGATTAAAACCATGGGTCAGACAGGAAGTAGAACAAGGAGATGTCCAAGAGCTGTCGAAAGCCATTACGGTAGCGGACTCCATGGTCAAGCTTGGTGTAGGGAAAGACAAGTTTGGATCTTCCAAGTCCGAGGAAAGGGGCGCATGTGAAGGGAATCACAAGGAAGATGATAATGGTGGTGGCAACGGCGACAATGATGGTAACGGGAAACCACGAGTTGGGAAGAAGAAACCCAACAAAAAGCGAGGCAAGTTGAAATGTTTTCTTTGCGATGGTTCACATTTGCTGAAGAAATGTCCAAGGAAATTCGAGTTGTCTAAGAGGGGCAAGCCGGAAGGTAAGGTCGTGAGACCTAGTTCGAGCGCAAGGGGTGTCGAAGCCAAGAAGGCCGAGAGCGAGAAGAAGCCAGTGGAGTGCTTCTTGTGTCATAGTCCGCATAGGTTACGAAAATGCCTGAAAAAGTCTATCATTGATGAGGCAGACAAGGTGCCCAAGAAGCTTGGTTCGAGCGAAGCCAAGAAGGCAAAGAGGAATAAAAAGAAGTGAGTCAAGTGCTTCTTGTGCCATGGTCCGCATGAGTTGCAAAACTGTCCAAAGCAACAATCCATGAGGGTCGAAGAAAAGGTAACATCAGAGCTTGTTGAGTCATTGGAGGGGCTTCCACCCAAGGAAGAGGTGAGTTTGTCATTGGACTTAATGGAGAAACCCGCGACGAAAACAGTGAAGCTAGGACCAATGAGGCTCAATTCGAGGAAAGCGACGGAGTTGACCGAATCATCAGTGAGGCTACAACCCATGGAATGGGTGAGTTTGACATCGAACTCAGAGGAAGAAGTTGCGATGCAAACTTGGAAGCTAGGTTCAATGAGGCTCATTTTTGTTGACACATCGGAGGAGCTTCCACTTATGGGAAAAGTGGGTGGTGCATCAAAGTTTACGAGAATGATGATGCAAGTTGGACAAATGACCAAAGTAAATGCGACGAGTAAGGTACATTCGAAATACTTTGATAGTGTTTTGCATTCTAACTTGGTTGCTTAGGAAGAATGTAGAGGCCCTTTCAAAGTTCTTAAGCAAGGAGGCCGAGGGACTGTGGGTGATTCGAGGCCAAGTGATGTGAATCAAGAAGATTCCGGTTGAAGCGAGTCAGAATGTGGGCAAGTGAGTGCGGAGACTTCTTGCCAATGAAATGTACCAACAAATGAGACGATTAGAGTTAATAGGCGACAAAAGTCGAGGCGAAAGTTTTAAAAGAAGGAACGGCCCGTAGTGAGACTAATCGAAAAAATGCTAAGACAACGAGACGAGATCGAGGCGAATCAAGTTAGTGCCATTCCAAAGCCGCAACGAGGGCGTTGCGAGAATGGGTAGGGGAGAATGTCACGGGTCAGAGTTCAAAGGTATTGACCATTGCACACAATAAGTCCCATAGAGGTCTATCATTGACATTGAGATCATTTAGCCCATATGAGCTAGCCCGATTCAGAGAGCTGTTGGTCAAGCCTATCAAATTGAAGCCTGGGTGGCCCAATGATAAAGATTTGGCAACTTAAGGCATCTTGGCAAATATGGGAATTAATCCTAGAAGATAAGGGAGAATCATATCTTTAGGATTAGATAGGATTTGATTTGGTTGTAATCTTGTAAATCCCATAATTTAAGGGATAAGCTAATCTTATTCGTCGATGTAATTCGATCCTGATTGTTGGTTTTGAAGGAGCTTAACTATAAATAGGAGTCTCTCCTCATTTGTAACTCATTCCATTGTATTTCATTCCATTCATTGTATTCTTTGTATTCTTTGAGAGAAAGTAATACAATTGAGAGCATTTACTCAAACACTTGGTGTGCTTGTTCTTGTGGCTTTCTGTTGTCTTTTGAGCCTTCTTTTGGCTAGCCACTTCTGCTATACAAGTTGGTGATTTGGAGGAATTCTTTTGAAAATCCTCAAATCATAGTAGTTAGGCTAACTTAGGTGTGTTTGCAAGAAAGGATCGCTTAAGGTCGCACGGACTGGGAGACTAAAGATCTAGCCCCATGACACTAGTCATTCTATTGAGATCTCATGCCAAATTGCTTCCTACCACTCTCACCTGCAATATTCAAATTTCTAGTGTTCATCTTAGAGTATCAGAATTATGGCGTATGCACAAACCAATTTATTCATGAAAGGAAGCTTAAATCACTTCCAAAAACAGTGGTTTTTATAAAATCTTACCTTTTGGAATTATCAAATGCCTAAACTTCCCTCCCTCTCACAGATCTCACCACTTATAATGTTGGTCCACTCTTGTTAATGACAGCTACAAAGTTGACTTTGATGCGAGTTTCAGGTGATCTGAGGGTTTTGCTTCTATGGGTGTTCTAATTTACAGCGCGATGATGGGAAACTGTGTTTTATGTTAGGAGTGAGAAAAAATCGATTCAATTTGAAAAAATAAAAAAATCGAATTTTGAGTTAACCAAATCGAGTTATTCGAATTATTCGAATCAACTTGAATAACTCAATTCGAGTTTCGAGTTCTAGTCGAATTTCACAATTCAAATAACTTGAATAATTCGAATAACAGATTGGTGTAAATACCCTTTTGGTCCCTATCAAATTTGAAAATAAGTAAATTGGCCTCTCTCAACAAAAATTACAAAAAAAAAATAAAATAGTTTTTAAATTTAAAATATTTATAAAAATTTCAAAATTTATATTTTAAAAAATTTTTAAATTTTGAAAAATTTCTCAAAAATATATATAAAAAAGGTTAAATTTTAAAATTTTTCTAAAATAATAATTTTTGAGATTTTCAAATATATATGATATCAAATTTATGTGCTTTAGCATGAAATTAGTTATACTATAACATTAGTTTTATTTGACATGTTTAATTTTTTTAATTTAACTCGAACAATTTCACTCGATTCGACTCGACTCAACTCGATTCGAAAAAATTTAAAATTGAGTTAGAATGATAAAATAGAAATTAATTCAAAATTTTTTCACTCGATTCGATCGAACGCTCACCCCTATTTTACATGATACCCATCTCTCCTCTACATTTGCAATTGAAGCCTATGTTGCCTTTCGTGCCTTGGTTTTTGCTCTGAATATGGGTTTCAAGGAATAAAATTGGAAGCGACTCCTTCGGGGCCTTCAAGCCAAGTCTTCTACCCTTGACTTCGCTTGACCATCACTACTGTTGGAACAATCACTCTCGATTCCTTTACTTCCACGTTATTGACACTCTCTTCACCCTTTGTGTTACACCTTAGCATAAGTGTGGTCGAACTTCTTCCCTCTCGGTTTCACATTCTCCCTCGATGCTCGGTTGTCATCTACCTTGAGATACCTTCGGATGACAACCAACCTTAACACTCATGGCTTCACATCGTGCTCATCCCTTATCACTCGAATGTCGCCAAGCTCCCTTACTTGCGACTCTCAATCGATTCCATTACTTTCGGCTTCAGATTTCTCCAAGGTTCTTACCATTGTGGACAGCTTGACCTTGATGGGGCAATCTCACACTCTATAGGGACTCTCACATAAAAAGCAATTGAGTGGCTTTCTTTCGCCCACCTCCTTCATGGTTACCTCGAGTCTCGTCTTGTCTTGTCGAGGTTTAGCATGCCTTTCTCCTTATCCGATGAATGGACGTTATCAGCTTCCTCACTTTTTTTCCTCTTTTCCTTGATACAGTTCTTAGGGCACTCAACTAGGGACTCCGCTACCACCATGGCTCACGTAAGGTCTTGAGCACCCCTATGCTGATGTAACATCCGCATTTTTAACCGGAGTTAGAACAGTATTAGAGTTTAATCAAGAATTAGAACATGTAGTTAAATTAAGAAGATTAAGAAAATATAAGGATTAATTAGTAATTGTGTGAGTGAAGAAAGGACTAAATAGAAATTTAGCCAAAATGAATTATGAGACATTATGGGAATTAGATTGATTAAGGAGGGGCAAAAGAGTAATTTTTTGGAAGATATTTTTGGAGGTAAAGTTTTGGGCCAAAGTGTAAAGTTGGAAGGCCTAGGGACTGAAAGTGCAATTTTACCATTTTTATTAAGTGAGATATTTTTGAAGAAAAGTCTAGAGAATTTGAGAGAAAGAAAAGGAAATAAAAGATGAAAAATATCATCTTTTTCATAATGCTTAACCGTCCATGCCTATTCTCTCTCCATCCAACTTTTGCTTTTATTTCAATTAAGTCCTTCCACCATTGTTAAACCCTTCAAGCTTCAAAATCTTCCATTTTCTTTGAAATTTCTTTAAGAAAGGCATAGAAGGAAGTTAGTAGTCACCTTAATTTCCTTGTAGAGCTCACTTTGAAGGGTTAAAGTGTGTAGGGATTGAATTAGAATTTTATGGTTTCATGAACAAAGGTAAGAAATGATTAAATTCTCATGATATACATGTGTATTTTCATAATTTAGCATGAAAATCATTGAATTTTAGCCTTTAGCTTATATGTGTTTATATGAAATTGAAGAGAAAAGAAAGAAGGAGAGGGACCAAATTGAAGAAAAGGGCAAAGAGAAGAGTAAGGAGTAAGAAGAGAAGAATATCAACCTTTTGTTGTAAGTACTACAAAAATTTTAGTTTATAGTCTATTTTCCATAATATATTTGAATTTTTAGAATGGAAATTGTTGTTTAATTATGTGTTATAAAGATGATTAAATGAGGTTAGTGTAATGAAACATGAGAAAGAAAATGTTTTCATTGAAAACAGATTGGATAGAATCAGAAGATTAACTTCGAAAATTTACCAAAAATTGTATATAAAGATTTAATGGTCGAATTATATATTTAATCAAATCTTATTTAGTGTAGTTTCATATGGAAGAAACAGTGAAAGAAAAGGAATTATATATTTCGAGATATACTAGTTTTTGTGTAACATGGTCAGAGCAAGTTCGAGTTCCCCTGTTTTGACTTTCAAAAATCATAGAAAAATATATAAAAATTATTAGAGACTGAAATTTATATGGTTAATTCCTTAATGAGTCTATTTTCAAATGAAACAAACGGAAACATCATTTTATCTCTGTACAAAAAGATAGATAATTTTTAGTGAAGAAAGGTCGAAACTGTCAGGCAGCAGAGAAGGGGTAAATTAAAAGAATTTACTGTACATATTGGCTAAATTAAAAGAATTTACTGTACATATTGGCTAAACTGATTATAATTTCGAATTCTGTAGCTCAAGATATAAATAATTTAGTGACAGTGACGCAAGTGAACAGATTTGAAAATATAAATGTGAAGTATTTGATGATGTATTTATGTGAGATATATTATTTATAAGAAATGATGCTAATTGAGATTGTGCCCAAGTAGACAAATTAGAACCATTGTGATATTAGTGGCATGCCATTAAGGAACACTAGCGCGCTCTCTGTTTAGCACGTCTCATGCTCTCTGTTATTAGCACTGTGTGTGCTCTCTGATTAGCACTGTGTGTGCTCTCTGATTAGTACTTTGTGTACTCTCTGTTTAGCACTGTGTGTGCTCTCTGTTACCCAGCACTTATGTGCTCTCTGTTAGTACTTTGGTGCTCTCTGTTTGTTCCGTATATCCTAGCGGTTCTATGATAGTCTACTATGGGCTAAGCTACAGAAAGTGGATAAAAGTGTAAATTGTGTCATTATGATAAGTTACAGGTTACATGTAAGTAAGGCAAGAAGTTTATATGCATGAGTACTTAAATGCGTAGGTACAAAAGCTACGAGAAGTTGAAGTCAAACTAAGAGACCTCTCATCACATCACATCACTATTGGAAGACTTCAGTTTAGGTACATTACTTTTGGTAAAAATGGCATGTACAAATGGTACTATTATGTGTCTCCAATGGACGGTTATAAATGTTGTTTTGGATTATTATGAGTTGATGAATTGAAATGATAAGTTTTGAATAAAATAAATTTAAAACAAATTGTTTGAAAGAAAAATTTTATTATACTCGTGTTAAAATCTCCGATACTGTATGTAATACTTCTATACCGGGTTTATACGTGTGAACCGGGTATAGGGGTGTTACAGCTGAAGCTTCATCTTTTCACACGGCTTAAGTCCACCAAGGAAACTAAATAGGGCCTTACTCTTGCCCATATATGATATGTGAAACATCAACTCGGAAAACTCACGCAGTTGTGCACTGTCCCGCGCTAAGAAAGTTACCTAAGCCTTAATTGAGTATCCTCGTTGGCACACTCGGGTAGAATTACAACCTAAACCCCCTCCGAAAGGCCTCCCAACTATCAACAATTTTCCTCTTACAACGCCACCAAAGCAAGGCAACATCAGTTAAGTACATCAAAATGATGCTTACCTTGAGGGCATCATTCTCAATCCCGATCGCACGAAAGTAGTGCTTAACACTCCAAAGGAAGTTGTTCACATCTTTGGCCTCACTTGCACCTTTGAACTCCTTTGGCTTCGACATAACTCGATAACTTGACCACATCGGCACGCCACCACCCTTGGCTGCCTTGATGCTCGAAGCTCACTTTTGAGCTTCTTGATCTTGCCATGCGTCACCTCCCCTGACGCCTTAAGCCAAATTCTTTCAAGCAAGCTCAACTAGGGCCTCGCTCATAGCCCCATTCAACTCCTTCATGAGTTGCTTTTTTAACTCATCTCGGGACACCATCATCTCGGGCTTGATCTCTTCAAGAGAATCCTCAATGTCCTCCTCCCTCATAAGTACATCACTCACAACAAACTTGACCTGGGTCATTCGGGCCTCCACAATATTCACAAACTCCTTCAACGAAACTTTCTTGCCTTTCATGGCACCTCGATTCTCAACAACACCATCCTCTTACTCGATCATCTTCTTGATCTCATTAGCCATTGTTTAACACCACGGTACTAAAAATGCAACTTCTGATACCAATTGTCAAGTGTCAATACTTTGGCTCCAATAGTGTATTTGTCAAATCTAGCTTGAATACAAATGAGGGAGGGGAGTCTTTCCTTATATAAGCAAACCCCTTTCGATCTAATAGTTACTATTAATCCTAATGGACAGTCAAGATTTAATTCTAGAACATTTTCACCTAACTCATTAAATGTTATTCATTGGTGAAGTATTCTAGATCGATCTAATGGTTACAATTAATCTTAATGGACGGTCAAGATCTAATTCTAAAACTTTTCCACCTAACTCATTAAATGCTATTCGATTGTGGAGTATTCTAGAACTTCCAAAACATTCTACACGATTTTACACGGATTTGATCCTTTCTTTAGATTTTTAAAATATTTTGGAGCACTCCGAAAACCTCTTGGCTCAATTGACTTATATTTTCTCTTTGATGAGACATTGCTCTCTCGCAAGACATGACACATTCATTAGCATTTCATCAGTGCCAAAAGCAATAATCGACCAACTCAATTAGCACCAGTACTCTAGCATAGAATTTCTGTTTTCATAGTATAACTATTTTTAGGTAATAATTATTTTTTACAGAAGGAACAGTTGAACTAAACAAATGTTTGGGTTATGGCACCATTTTATATCAAATATTTCTTAGTCTTAATGACGATTTATATTAAATCTAAAGAATCGAGACGTGTAGGAACAAGAACTTGAATCTTGTAGCATGAGATTGCAGTGTTCTGAAAGCAATGAGCAGATTCTATGTCTGGTAATGTTTCGAGTACTAGACAAAGCACCATAATAAGTGGGAAATGTCTCATTTTTTTTTTAATTTGTAGAGACCAAGCTCTTATTTCATCCAGGATTAGGACTGACAAAAGGGTTCAATATAAGCGTTTGGTTGCATTGTGTTTATCGTGATCGTACGAACGGCGATTATCATAAATATGTAGAATCAAAGAGTCGACTACAAAATGACAACATCGTCATCTAAATTCTTGTGCCAACATCAAGCGAAGGAAGTGAAGTTATGCAGTTAGCATTCCTTGCGCTTCACATATGAAAAGAAGACAGAAATGTTTTGATTCAAAATAATATCAATTAAAGAATACATCGAATATTTGATGGAATTAAAAGTATGCCAATGAAAGCAACATAAATATTTTAAACCAAAATTTAAACTATCAGCTGCACTATGAAACTGCAAAACGGTGAAACAGAAATTACCATGTAAACAAATCAACGGTATGACCTTAGGTGAAAAATTTGGCAACTGGGATTATACGAGCTCTTTTCTGCGGCACGACTGAACTTCTTGGCTGCAACGTCATTTTCTTCTAAGCTGGTCTGGATGAAATACCGCGCCCACCAAGTCGAACTCCTCAGTTTAGCCTTCAGATATCAAGAAACCACTTCAGCATGTCTCACATTTAATTAAGCTATGTAAAAAATTACTTAAGGATAAGGGGAAGAAAATCCAATAAATACCATTCATTTAAATCTCCAAATTTAAGACTAGATAACATCTCAACCTTCGTATTACTTTTTGTTTATTTCAAGCTCCAAAATTACAGAAACAGAACATCAAGCAAATGGTCAGAAAGACAAAACACAAGGTAACCGAAACAGTCAATACCACTCATACCCAAGCAATGAACACATCATGTCACTCTACACCTGCTTAACCAAGCCATCAGAACGTTTCTTTCTTCTTAACATACACTGGAATTTCCCAGACTTTTAAAGTATTAACTATTGACTAGATTGTCTATTTCATCAAAGTGCATTCAAAGTTAATAAGTCTGAAAACTTACTGTTGATTCTACTTGACAACATTCAGGTAACAGGCCTACCCAACAGTAAAAAGATAAAGATAAAGGCAGTGACAGCCACTTACTGCTCTTCCATATTTGGACACATCTGCAGCTTTAGCTTTCCGCTGGCCTGGAAAACCTACATTTGTAACAATCATAAAGGTTCTTGGTCTGTCAAAGGGCTCAGATTATTTTATTGCATGCTAGCTACAAAATCACTGCTAGAAAAGCTTAGTGCATATTTTTTTCATAACACAAACAGAACATTGATCTATGAAAAGTAGAACATGGAGAAGAAGCCGGTCATGTTGACATAGATACAGTATGGGAAAAAAAATATGGCTGAAACCATCAGCAAGCAAATAAAGAATAGTATGGGATAGGAAAGCACTTATGACTTGCAAATTCAGGGATCAAAATAAAAGTTAAGCTTCTTTTACCTGTAAATAGAACGACTCCATCAGCCGATACTCTTGCAAAATCTGGAAGTGTCTTGTTGAGATATCTTGGAGACAAGTAATCTAATGCATCCGAAACAATTACAAGAGGGAACGACTTTGGCCTGTATGGAAGAGGAAATTTGATGTCAGCCACACGTACGATGCCATTACGCACTAGTCTTTTGCAGTTAGCATCAGCATCCTCAATGTCGTATGGTTCCACCCCCAAGCTTCAGTTTCTTCTTCTTTTAACAAATTTGAGACCACTGAACAAGAATCGGGACCAATATGCAAAACTTTATGAATGCCACCACCATAAGCTTTCTTCAGAATAGGAAGCGCCCGTAGAACCTCAAATGTACAGGAAAAGTCACCTGCACACAAAGATCAAATCCTATCTTTAGATTCCACAAGCATAAACCGATCCTCACCAAATCTAATTAAATCTACTTGAAGAAGAAAATTCCAAGTTAGGAAAGTATCAACAACTGCATTCAAAATATCCTTTGCATATATGCATATACATAAATCCAAGATGCCGACCATCAATACACGCAATTCACTTAACAGCAATGCCCGTATGGTATAACGCGAACGTAAGCACCAATGTGATTTTTTTCAGTAAGAAGTTTTTTTTACCTTCAACTCTGGAAACAAGGCTCCTTATGCCTCCAGATCCTGAAAGAAACAAAATATCATTTATCACAGATCAGCTTAGAAACATAAGAATCATTAATTACATTTTAAGTGATTACTCAATGCTCAATTAATGAACTCAAGCAGAAAATCAAACCTGATCCGCTATGGAAATACGCAACAATAAGCAATGCCCCCTGAAAATTAAAAAAAAAATAATTTAAAAAAAAAAGAACTTATAGAAAACATAATTAAATCAAAAGATTTGTTTTCTTAAAAAAATACCAGGACAATGAGAGCAACGGAGAGCAAAGGCGGAGAACGAGATTTAGACAGCGAAAAGAGGGCAGCTCCGCCGCCGGCATCGCCGTAACGTCTAGAGGGATTCACTGGCCTCCTCGACATTGCCTACAGACTTCGGTTACAGTTTTGTTTACCTTTTTTTCGTTTTTTTTTTTTGCTTGTTGTTGAACTCTTCTGATTCAATAAAGAAGATCAATTTGCGAAAAATATATATTTATATAATAAATAATTTCAGTATGATTAATTAAATTATTTAGAATTTTTGAAGTGTAAGATCCGTAAAAAATAATATTTATTATTATTAACCGAGAGATAAGAGACTGAACGACACGTAGTTTAGTGCGCGAAGAGCCAGAGTCGGATCTCAGGTTTTATTAAAAGGCGCGTGAGTGTTGGCGCGTGATATCCCATCCAACGGTTTTGATTCGTTAACGAGAAAGTCAAGCATTATAGTCGGGGCTCAATATCAGACTGGTTTCGGCTCAAACTCAACCCATTAGATAAACGACACGTATACTATGCCCGTGAAATTGATCAAATGTCTCAACTCTTTTCTGGTACTAGAGAGAGTATCAAAACCAATGGCGGTAAGAAAGAAGAAAATATATGTTTAATTTTCTGCGTAAAAATTGAAAGAAAATATAGGGAAAAAGAACAGGAGAAACCCTAACCATGCGATTAGGGTTTGGGATTGAAATTGAATTGAAGCGAAGGGATTGTTGAAAATTGGGGAATTCGATAGAGATGGGAGGCGAAGACGCTGACAGTGATAAGAGTAAGCAATGGTCGTCTCCAAACAGGGCTCATAAAGGGAAGGAGGAAGACCCCAAACTTTGGGGACTTTTCCTCTTTGGTTTAATTGGCGCCACTGCCACCACTTTCGCTGTAAGTTCTTCAATTTCCTCTTTTGATGTTTCAGACTTTTAAACACTTTAGTCTGTCTTTTTTTCCTTCATAATTTGATTTTTTTTTTCTTTTTCCTTAAGTATTGTTTAAGAAGAAATACTTTTTTTATGGGAATTTTAAGTGATTGATTTAATGAAGTTTATGCTGGTCGGAGCAGCTATTTATTAGAATTGCCTATTTGATTGTAGTTGCAATTTGGCAGGTTAGTCAGCTGAGGAGATCTGTTGATTGGATGTTTGCTCAGGTATATATAGTAAAGAAGTTCTTTCTCGGTTCAATGATAAAGATGATTGTGTGTAGTTGTTTTCTATGAGGATTGCTTTTATAACTATAAATTTGGAGTCATGGGTAGTGTTTTTGCTGAAAACATACTGTTTATAGGATGATATGAATTTTCCTAAAGCAAAGATAAATTTGATTTTAAGAGGAAGATTCAATTCTATGGGTCTATTTGAAATAAAAATTATTGCTTTGACACTGAGCTCTGCCATATCGTGCCAATAAGTGTTAACGACCGTGACAACATTTATCAGGAAGAAGTTGTTTTCCTGTGCTCATATTTTTAGATTTTAGGAATATGTTTAAGCTAGCTATATTATGTTTCACTGCTGCGTTGTTGATTTATCATACGGATCTATTATGTCAGCTAATACTTATGCATTGACATAATATCACAATCAAGACAGTTGAATATAGTATTTCTGTTTTCTCTTTTTTGTATTCACCAATCTGATCATGTGTGTAATTGCACCATGAAAGTTAGCCAGGTCTCAATCATCTCAAAGAGGAGGTTCTTTTCGAACATCCTTTCAGGAGGAAGCATGGAGAAGGTACAACCGTCGACTGCAAGAAGAGTATGAGGAAGAAATGGAGAGAGTGGTAAGTTCTTGGTTATGTTGAACTTCCTACATGGTTTCCAAAACATTAGTTTGTGGTGTTTTAAATTGTTATAGGAAGTTACGTACAAACTTTGAAGCAGTGATAAGCTGTAACATTTAGCATTTGATGATGATGAAAACTTGTATCTTAGGAAACTTTGAATCTCTGGGTGATATACCTGAGCTTCGTGTGGCTATTTTGCTCCGTGATTCTTATAGAATGTAAGTTGGGTGGCAGCAAGTCTTGCGTGTGATAATCATTCTTCTTCTTTTAACACCAAGCACATCACTCTTAGGAGGACTAACTATCTGTAGTCCTTAATATTTTGTAGCAATTTCAGAATCTGGGGCGCCGAGCATTTAGCTGTGCTCATATTGATTGCCTTTTTTGGTATACCACTGGGATATCATCATATTGTTTATTAGTTTCTGTTTCTCTTTATAGGAGCGGATAAGGCGCATGCAAAGTGTGTTTAACAGGGAGCGAAATAAGTACAGAAGGAGCTATGAGAGCTGGAGGGAAAATGGTCCTGGTGCTTATCATCAGCACTACCAGAGAGATGACTGGTATTGGAAGGCTGAAGCACAATTTAGGGAACAAAGAACCAATTTCAGGCAACCTCAAAGAGATAGTGCAAGCTATCCATTATCACATCACTACACGGTTTTAGGTCTTGACAGGTAATGCTGCTGCAACACAGGGTTATAAATGCTCTTCCACCCTATCATTGTCTGTATATAGCCAAGAGCTCAACTGGGTATTTAGCAATCATAATTGACCTTTCTGGACATCTTTTCTCCACAGGTCCAGAGCACAACCATATACAGAAGATGAGATTAAGGTATAATTAATTATATTTATTATGCTTTTCTGTTGTTGAGGTATATTATATATTCCATTTTCCAAAATTGATACTTCATTTTGATATAGTAGTTATTTTTTTATATAATATGACATTTCTGGTACATCTTTATTAAAAGTTGACTTGCTTTAACTTTACCCACTATTCCGGTTGTCTTAACCATTAAGTTCATAATCTTCTCAAGGTAGACAGATTGCTAATTTATGTTAATGTCCATCAAATAATCCAATGAGTTCATAATCTTCAAAAATGGTTCCTGTAATGAGTGGTTTTCTTCATTATTGTATTACATTGTGACTGAACCACATTTGGTCAAGTATGGCATATTCCAGTAGATGGGATGCCCTTGCAAAACCCGTCCTGTAAATGTAAGGGTTAGTTAATTGACAAAGTTTGCTGGCCTGTCATATCAACTATATTTGTTGTATAGTTTGTTAGCTTAGAGTTCTCATTTTTTAGATGGAGCTATATCAATCAAAGAACTTAATTGAAAAACTGGTATTATTATCGTTTCTGCTCGTTACTGGATTTCATGTCATGCCTGTGATGCTGAACTGAGATTACATTGTCTGTCTGCAGACAGCATTCAGGGCGAAGGCAAAACAGTTCCACCCAGATCAGAACCAGAATAATAAAGGTGAGATGTGATGCGTCTTATGTCAGTCATTACTGAAAGCTTATTAATTTTAACAGCATTAATTTGGGGGTTTTATTTAATGTTATAATCCTGGGACCTTGTGCTATATTTCAGAAGCTGCAGAGGCAAAATTTAAAGAGGTAATGACCTCCTACGAGGCTATAAAGCAAGAGAGGAAGAACATGAGGGCATAAATTAAAAACCTGGTTATTTGTCTAGAAGAGTTGGGAAATGAAGTGTAATAATAGGGGATGTAGAAATTCAAAACCCTACACTTCTACCTCGACTTCACTGTTGAAGAGTACACACCCACCTGTCATCACTGCCGATCAACTTTTTTTTTTTTTTTAAAAACCGAGTTCATACTGAGGTTGTAGTTGTAGGCATTTTGCAAGAGATGAATCATTTGATAAAGAAAAAAACAATATCGATACGGAGTTAATCTCAAAGTTAATTTTAATTTCTTTAAGAAATAGCATATATCCTCATTAAGTGATTTGCCCTTGTTGTGATCAATATCATTGTAGTTAAATTTACCAATTTTTTTCTTGCTCTTTTCTCGAATGTGACATCAAATCGCATATGGGGGGTAAGTAAATTATACTAATGATAGAGAATTCGTCGTCTGTGTATAAATCAAGCAAAACGATGATCAATTGAAGCAATTGGCCATCCAAATACTGACAAATGTTTGCACGGGCTGTATAATTGTTGATAATAGGCATGGAGTAGGTATGGAAACACAGATCATGTTGTGGAAGAGAACAAATCTCGACCGATTCCGCTGCACTGGTTTATTATTCTATATGCCTATTATGGGACCATTATTAATGTCGCGGACCAGCAGCCAGCGAAAGACTTGCTGGCACCGCACCACCCACCAAGAGAATATATGCTAAAGCTTTGGGAAAATTTATACCTAGAGCACACATTCCAATATGACATTTAACTTGAATCTGAATAACAAACAAAACATAGTTTCTTTATCCAAGATACATCCCACCAAGAAATGCATCACCAAACTCAAAGGGCGAGGATTCAAACCAGAGAGCAAGGAGATTGGTCCTGTTGAGAATACACCACCAAGGCTTAGATAATCGAAGCAAGCTTGACGCATTTCCTTCCTTGCTTGATCAGGTGAAGCACTGAACACCTTGTACAGGGCGCCAGCCAAGGTATTGATGGTGGATGCCACAGGCTGCAAAAACATAATATTACCATGACTTCACTGCAGTAATATGAAATTATAGTATTACACTATACACAGAAAGTTCAGTTAATTTTTTACTTAAACATTGGGACAATCTGATTTGAGAGGGAATCTTGGCACATCAATATCCGAAATAAATAAAATCAGCTTATTAATACAGTTTACCTTGCGGAAGGTGTAAAACGATTCAAGATATTTGCAAAGGTTAGGTGCATCATTGAGGTCATGCAGAGGCCTTAGCAGATCACGGAGGACAACAATGTCAGATAAAGCCACAGTCATTCCTCCACCAGTTAATGGATGGCGCATGTTAAATGCATCTCCCATTAATAGGGCTCCAGGAGTTGGATACGGAGAAGCCGGCATGCTCCTGTTTGGCATTGTTCTAATATTTCCCTTATCAACGGCAGCTACAAATGAATCATAGATTTCTGGGGGAACCAATCACATACGCAGCACATTGTCAATCCAAAGAGACTAATAAATATAAATTCAGATGTAATGAGCAAAGAAAAACTTCTACAAAAATAAACAATGCCATGTGTTTGAATGTGCAGCAATAAGAGCAGTTAAACACCTGATGAGCCACGATGGTCTTCAGATAGTTTGTCATCTCCCCATTTGCAATAGAAGGAACCTTCTGACCAGGTATATCAACCAGACAGCGAACCTCAGTGCTGCTAATGGGATAGAACAAAATGGGGGATGGATCTGCTAGTATAACATGCCCATGATTTGAGTATGGAAGATGGCAATTTTCGAGGACCGATCCAACAAAACAAGAGGGTACATCTACCTGCAGATAATTAGGCCTACTAAATTTCTCTAATTTCTAGTTTACTCTAAACGATAAAAAAAAAAAAGGAACAAGACAATGAAAATATGGGGAATTTGGTTTCTTTATCAGATAACTCACCTTAGGGTTGCAAAGGGAGCGACGCAAGTTTGAAAAACAACCATCACAAACAATGGTCAGAGGTGCAAAGGCTGTCAATTCTCGACCATCTTTAGTTTTGTACTGCACTCCTCTAATTGTCCCTTTTTCTTCAAGTAAAGAAGTAACCGTCCCTTGCTCTAAACGTACACTGGTGAAAGAGGGGGAAAAGGTGTAAGTACCTTGATATTGAATCACTATTTGTTACAATAACGCTATATTAGGCAGTTCAAAGATTCATATTGAAGAATCAAAGTTTTAAATAGTAAAAAGTTTGAGCAATGAATATGAGGAACATAACAAATAAACATTTGACTAATATCTAAAGAAGGGAAAGACATACTTGGGAAGAGAAGCTGCTTTCTCCCGCATCCTTTGTATGAAACGTCCATTGTGAAAGCTCCTACCAGATACATCTGAGTGGAAATTTTCTAAGGGGTAAGAAAGTCGGGTATGTTTCCCATCCTTGAAAAGAGCATAACCAAATACCTTCTGAGCATCAATGTCCTCTACATAATCTGCAGTCAGGAAGTACAAAAGAACTCTATTCCATTATAAGTGAAAGTAACCAAGGACAGTTGATGTTTAGACATCAACAAATTCATAATCCAACACAACTTCTAACACCATGAACATCTACACATAGTCAAGCAATTTAATATTCAAGTACCTTCAAGTCCTAATTCAATTAGCTTGAGATAGCCGCCAGGTTGTAGCAATTCCCCAACAATACGGTCAGGCTCTGTCAAGTCTCTTTCAATGACATGCACTCGACGTCCATCCTGTAATTTACACTACGTAATCAATTTAGTTGAAATAACTTTCATAATAGTAATCACAAATATTCTATTAAAACGAAAATGCTATTATCTGAGATGATGCTTAATTCGCGCATAAGTAAACCATTAAAGTTTATATAAGCAAGTCAAAACCCTGAGAACAGAACAAGATATGGATGCTTAATGTACCTTTATCAATTAAAAACTTGTAAACAAAGGCAAGTATCGGGTGCTGCTATACATATGTGATTAGTGGCTAATTTGCAGGTCAAATAGATAAATATGCGCAGGTATTAGTTTAGCTGAACGCCTAATTTGTTATTAGAATCGAGTGTTTGGTGGCTAAATTAGCAGCAATGGGATCACAGATGACAATAAGGAGAATAGGGACAAGAAACTTGTAAAACCGAAGAAACGTAATGGCAGCAGATGATTCATTTTATTAAAGTCCGCTAATTATGATTGCTAAATGATAACAGGTTAAGTAAGCCTACTCTTCCAAAGGAAAAAAAGAAAGTCAGATATGAACCAATAAGTAAAGTCTAAGAGATGATAAATACTGATTTATAATTGCAAAGCTCATAAATCACTCCCAGAATCCATGGAGGACAGGCACAATATCGGTTTTTTGTTAATAATGCGTATTTAAAAGCTGTAGCATATTCGAAAATAGGGACAAGAAAGTAGAAAGGATTTTAAAGTTATTGTACAAATCGCATGAAAATAAGATAGAAGTGAAAGCGGAAAAAGCTGTAGGGGAAACTCAGAGAAGGTGCAGGTGTGGCACCAACTGAATAGGTAACGAAATCACTTAAACTCCTCGGGAAAAAAAAAGGAAAAAGAACATGATGAAATGAAAATTTTTTACTAGTTCCTAATTGGTTACTGAGAAATGCGAAGTAAGTGGAGGGAAATGGAAAACTGATAAAACGAAAAAGCACCTTGCCGAGAGTGTGAGAGAGGGCGGAGCCAGCAACGCCAGCTCCAACAATAATGACACCAGCGTCGCTGCCGTCAGCGGATCTGCATTCTCCGTTACCCGCGAGGACTCTCTTCACTGACTCACCCCTCGTCGCGGAGATTCCGTTCCGCTTCCGTCTCTTCAAAACAGAACCACGGAGAACAACAAGCGTCATCATGGAGCACAAGATCCATGCCCACAAGTACCAATCCGCCATTCGTTCCTTTTTTCCTCTGAATGCCAAACAATAAAAGAAATAGAGGCACGCACCGCCAACCCAACGATGAAATCGATCGAGAGAGAAAGAGACTCGAATCTCGCTCCTTATTCTCTCTATTGTCTACGGTTCTGATTTCTTGAACTGCTGTGCTTGTTTGTTTGTTTGACGATTCAGAAAAGCTTGAATGCTTTGCAAAATTGCAATGCTAAATGTGTTTCTTAAACCTTCTGAGAAGTAGAAAGAAACCACGAGACGCGAAATGTACAAAGTTTACAACCCACCAGCGTCTATCCCTAGCTCTTACGTTACTCATTTACTAACTTGCGCCTCCTATGAGCCTTCTCCTAAACCTACGCATCCTTCTTTTTAATTCCAAATTAAATTTATAATTTATAATTTCTCCCTGCCAAGCCTAGCACGCTACTTTATTTATTCCTATTTTTCTGGTTTATAATGATTTTTTTTTTCAATTTTGCTTTTTCATAAGTAATTTTTTTTTATTAATTCAATAAGAAGCAAAAATGCTAAAAATGTTATAAATATCTTATTAGGTGGATATCCATCAAAATCAATATAAGTTTGGATGAACTTTAAATTCTAATAATCATTAGAATAAAAGTTATATTTTATTTATACTTTCTATATCTATAAATATAGACCTCGAAAAAGCATTGTAACTACATTTCTATTTATCAATAAAATACGCTCTCTTTTTTGCTCTCTCATTTTTTTTTTGTTATTTACTCTCTGTCTCTTTATTTTATAACATGTTATCAGCGTAATTCTCTATTAAAGAAGTGATTAGTAAAGTGAAAGGGAGCTTATTAAATAAGCAAGAGGTCCCTAGTTTGTGCTACTAAATTTGTTTCATTCATTCTAGAAATTATGGGTCACTAAAAATGGGAACATAGTGATGAATAAGAAAACAATGAGAGTTCTCAAAATATCTCTTCAAATGGCAAAGATAACTTATGTTATCAATGTGATATGAAAGGTTTTTGGCCACATATGTGGTGTATGCCCAAATATTTTATTTTTGTTAATATTCTTTGAAGAAAGATATTAAAATATAGTAATGACTTCTATCATTACAGATAAAAAATATTTATTTTATTTGGTACTAAACAAACCAATATTATTTTAATATTTGGTAGTACAAAAATTAGTCAAAAGCTCCAGAAGAGCTAATATATTGATATCTTGTGATGGTTAATCCATTAGTTTTAAAATATATTCATAATGGATCTCATATTGAGATTATGAATGAGGAAAAGATTATATTTCATATGAATCAAAAGATAATTGGGTTATTGATTTATATTTATTATAAATTGAATTGATTGTGATTATCTTTATGATGTTCTTTTGTCATTATCCCATTAAGGGGTTGAAGACAAAATATTTGACTGTCAAAGATCTACTTAAATTGTGGAAAAAAAATATGAGCAATAGAATATGGTAATTCTATCTAAAGCTCGTTATGATTGGATGCACCTGAAGTTGAAAGTTTTTAAAACTGTGAGTATAATTTTACAGTATTTAAAATAAGTTCTTAATTAAAATTAGGTGGAAAAATATTACTGATCAGAACCTTGCAAAAGAGAACTTATTCAACTTTTCATGATTCAAATGTGCTCCTACAGTAGCATTATCATATTCAAAAGTTTTTAACCACGAAACCTAACTATTCTTTGAAGTTAATGCAGCAATACATAACAATTATGAAGATTTTGGACATGTGAATATTTTGGCATATTCCCTAAAGCGAATATTGCATATAATTATTTGGAAATTATATTATATGATTTAATATCATTATAAAATTCATATTGATTTAGACATTTTCAGTAGTAAATGTCACAATGATACTTATATGTGGATACAAAGTGAAAGGAATAATAGTAAAATTATCAATTTACTACAATTTAGTACAATTGAAATGCATGTTAAAGTAAACCAGAAGTTTACTAGTACAAATATATTTACTACTTGGCATGACCAGTTAGACCATCCTGAATCATATATGATGCGAAAATTAATTGAGAATTTATATGGACATTCATTAAAAAACTAGAAGATTCTTTAATTTAAAAAATTCTCATTTGTTTGTTGTTCTCAATGAAAATTTGTTGTTGAAAACTCACTAGCTAAAGTTGAGATTTAATGTCTTGCATTTTTGAAATAAATATGGGCTCATTCATCCACCATGTGGATGGTTTTGATATTATATGGTTTTGGTAGATGCATCTACAAAATAATCACATATGTGTTATCAACTCGCAACATGTCGTTTGCAAGATTGTTTGAATAATTAAATTCAGATCATGCAATTAAGATAATTCATCTTACTAATATTCATGAGTTTATATCTCAGATTTTTATTGATTGAGCTTGAAAAACTTTGGTAAAAATTTGTTATTTATGCGCATAATAGTTTAGAGAAATTATTGATTGAACGCCTCTGATTATTACTTATGAGAACTGAACTTTCTCTTTCAATATGGGATTATGTTGACTTACATGTTGTACGCATCAAGCCAATAAGTTGTAAATACTCTCCTTTGCAATTGATTTTTGGTCAAAAGCTAAATATTTCTCATTTTTGAATTTTTGTATGTGCGTATATATTCCAATTGCTCCACCACAACACAAAAAGATGAGTGAATCCTCAAAGAAAGTTGGAAATATATATTAATTATGAGTCTCCTTTTATTATGATATATTAAATGTATTGGAGATTCAATTATGACATGATTGTGATTACTATTTTGATTTTGATAGTTTTTCCGACATTAGGGAGGAGAGAACTAATAACTTGTAATGAGTTAAAGGAAGAGAAATTTGAATTAGAAGTTCAATAAGGATGAATCATTAAAATTCCAAATATAAAAATTTTCATAAAAGGAAAAAATTTAGATGTTCATATAGTGAAGGCGGGTGCTCCAGAAGAGACACAAGACATAACTAATAAGTAAAACTTTAGAAGAGATTCAGATACCTGAAACTGAAGATTAAAATAGTGAAAATAAGAGATCTTGATAAGTTATGTCAATTTGAGAAAATGTCGAACCAATAATAAAAGTGATCAACAATGGTTTTGCATGCAATATTATTGTGGAAATAATGAAATAAAAGGAGGATATTGAATAAATTTCTTGGGAAATATAGATATGGAATAAATTGGCCAAAATAGAAAGACACAACTCAAATACAATTAAATTTGTGGAGTTTTTGGACTAGCGATCCAAATATCTAAAGGTATAAAGTCAGTAAGGGTACAAATGAAATAGTTTTGCAAAAGCGAAATAAAAATATGAAGTTTATTCGCTAAGTCTTGGTATTGATTATGAGAAGATATAATATTTTTTTTGTGGTGGATGCAATAACCTTTAGATATATTATTAAACTGGCAGTTCATACTTACGTTTCATGGTTGTTTGTTACAACTTTTTGTGAAGCACTATATAGTAAAGTTTATATTAAAATTTTTGAAAGATTTGGAATGCTAGAAGCATATTGAAATTATCGGGAAATTGTTCATTTATATGAATTGAAATAATTGACCATGTGATAAATTTGACTTAGTCAATAGTAGTTGAAGGAGAATTATAAAATGATCAAAAATACATATTTGTGTTTTTATAGAAGAATCATGATTAAAGTTTGTTATGATTATTGTTAAAACTCTTGAATAGATCAAAATATATTTCCCCAAATTTTCCCTCACTCATGACTTTCAAAATAATAGTGATATAAATGCTTAGCAAATACATTCAAATAGTCATTTGAAATACTAGTATTCAAGATTGAATATGTAGAATATGAGATTTTTTGTGATGTTTTTATGAGGAGGAGTAAATACATGTTGTACTCTTTTTTCCTTAATCAAGGTTTTGTCCCATTGGGTTTTCCTGATAAGGTTTTTCTTCACTAGGAAAATTTTGAGAGAGTGTTATGAATATCTTATTAAGTGGATGTCCATCAAGATCAAGATAAATTTGGATGAACTTTAAATTCTAGTAGTCATTAGAATAAGAGTTCTATTTAATTTATACTTTCTATATCTATAAATATAGATTTTAAAAAAGCATCGTAACTACATTTCTATTAATTAATAAAATACGTTTTTTTTTTGCTCTCTTATTATCTTTATTATTTACTCTTTACCTCTTCATTTTATAATAAAAAAAATATGTATTTTTTTAATAAGTAAAAATAATCTCCCGTAGGTAGCCCATGCACACATTTATATATATGATTTGGAAACCGAGAATAAGGAACAAAAATAAGGAGTGAGTGAAAGTTAATACAATAATTTATTAACAACAAAGGAGGAAGTGAGTGAGTAAACTTGGATAACATCACGAGTTTGGTGTGATAGTCATTAATTACGTCATTTCCTATCATTAAACCGCACATGCTGTAAAATTAATTATTGAACTTAAACCCGGTTAAGTCCGAGAGAAAATACAAACAAAATAATGAAAGAATCCAAGCCAAGCCCTCGAAACATCCAAAAACAAAAAGTAAATTACTCGAAATAGTCACTGAAAACATGAAAATTTCCTATAGATCCCAATAAGTAAAGGAAAACAAATATAGCGGACAAACCGACCAAATAAAAATGGAAAGAATAATCTAGACCCATTCTTCCTTTCCATCAACGATGAAGCAGGTGAATCTCGGTAAGCAACCGATTAGATGTAGATCTTTCTTCAAAATACTCTATGTTGAGCACTAGTTCAGAAAATGGATCAAAAACCCGGGCTAATCCGATGATTCTATCCATCGGCGATCCTCCTCCACAAGTCTCCGTTCATCAATAGGTAAATCTTTTACCTACAACATAACTTCATTATACCTTGCCCCCTCTTTCGCTAGGCAGCAAGATACTGTATTTCATTCTCTTGAAACATAGTTGCCTAAATCACTAAAACTGATGCGTTTTAAGTAGAATTATAAAATATTTTAGCAAAAAAAATAAAATGTAATCTTGCTCTTAAAACGAGGGTTTCTATAATCCTTTTCTCATTTAAAATTATAGAATAATGGGCTACCGCTATAGATGTGGATTGGCATTTCCTCAATTGGGCTCTAATTACTTTTCAATGGAGGGGATGTAAAATTTTATATGCATTTTAAAGTGGGTATAACAAAAGGCCTACATCATCACTTTTCCAACGAAAAGCTCAATGTATACATATTTCCATGGTGGATGGTGATGATAGGTCAAATTCATGGATATGGTCATCATTCTTTTTTTCTTAAATGAAAATACTATGATTTTATTACATATTATGCCATCTGTCATAACAAATTGATGAATGCATGAAGGGGTATTCTACAATCCAAAACATATTTCTAAAATATTCAATACCAAGTTTTGCAAATTCATGAAGGCCCTATGCCTAACAAGTGTTCCTCCCTTATCTGCAACCTTCTGCACATGGGTGCCTATAATTTTCAGGTTGACTTATTTTTATATACAACATCGTATGTGTAACATATTATAGAACCCTTAGTTTTTATAATATCTTACGCTTTGACGTTTGGCTTTTTATCACATACTGATAATTTTTTATTTATCTAACTACCATTAAACAAATTATACGTCTAATTAAAAAAAATCAATGAAATCAAGAAGTAAATGGAAGAATGAAAATTTTCAATTTATATAGCTCTCATAAATCCAAAAACTTATACTAAAATCAATTATTCTTTGTTTCACAGTTAGTTAGAGCTCTAGGGAAAAAGAAATATAAAATTTGTGTCAAAGAGAACCAAACATGGGGAGCACAAAAAATTGCTGTGGACTTTGCACGTTTTCATGTAATTATTGGTTCACATTTAAAAGTAAAAGACAGTTTATTCGATTTAGTACAATGATATTTTTCTTTTTCTTAAACTTTATATCCATTCCAATTATGTGATTTAATTTTATTTATTACAAATCCAATAAATTATAAAATTGAAAAAGTTCAGTGTCGGGGTTGTCTAATTGGCCAGTAAAAAGCACTATTATATAAATTAAAAAAATGATTTAATTCAATCAACTCAATCGACTTTGTGGATTATATATAATACAGATGTTAGGGTCCCACATGTTTTGAAATTTTCTTTTCTGTTAGGTCCATTTTATGATGAACTGAAATTTTTACATTATAGTTTGTAGTATAAATGATATAATGTGGTTGTCCAAAGGAATTAATGCTACAAATACATACTCAAGAAACTTCCACAGCCCCTTTGGATTCATTGGAAAACAAAATAAGCAAAAGGTATGGGCTGTCATGCATGAATGAATGTTTGGTAATTTTATTCCACTCCCGCACCATCCTTGAATTTTCTCAGTTTAACTTTGTTGACCAATGCTTTCTTTTTCCAACGGTATAACAATTTTATTAAACAAAAATATTATTTTAGTCCCTCATTTAATTTTTTTTTATTTTTTTAACTTTTAAATTTATATTTTTTTATCAAATCACCCTAACATAAATTAAAAAAACTAATGCTTATTAATTTTACTAACGTGGCATACACATGAATTGCCATGTAGATGACACGTTAGCATTTAGTTTTTTTAAAATTTTAAGAATTTTTATATTTTTAATTTTAAAAAATATTTTTTAATAACCTTTTTGAATTTTTTTAAATTTAAAAATTAATTAAATATTGACGTATCATCCATATAATAATCCACGTGTGTGTAACGTCAACAAAGTTAAAAAAAATTGATTTTTTCATTCATTTTTTGATGATTTGACAAAAAAAATAAGTTTGAGGATTAAAAAATATAAATAAATAAATAAATAAAAGATTATCATGAATATTTTTTAAAGTTGGAGGGCCAAATAAATCATTATACATTTTTCATATTCCAATTATTTTGTTATTGACCAAAAGCTACAAGGTGAAGTAAATTATTTGTACAAAGTCTTCATTTCACATGGATGTTTCTAAGCGTTCCAACTTAGGTAAATTTATATTATTATTTTTTAGATAAAAGTAATGTATGTTCATATTTGAAATAATATGAAATGAAATGATGAAATATTCCATGAAAATTGAAAAAATAGGATATTTTCAATATTGCCTCTTTAAAAACATATTCGTTTCTCTCTTGATGATTTTTGAGTTAAATAATACTGAATTTTTGTTGTATTTGTCGCGTTATATTTGGTTAAATCGTTAAATATAGTATAATCAAATATTATTAGATATCATTTATGGAAAAAAATATTATTAGATTTTAGATATCTTATATCGTTTTCTTTATTAATAAATAAAAAGATAACAATAAGAACCCAACAAATTGTTTCAATGAAAAAGAGGAAGTTGTTCATCTTAGGGGTCTTAAGTTAGAGTATCTTTGTGTGCAAAGTGTGTGTGCGTTGACAAAAGATAAAGAAAATATGAATAAATACTACCTTATAATCATGTCAATATATTCAAAAAAGATAATTATATATATATGAGGGTAAATAAATATAAAATTAAGATTCTTTATAAAAAATATATTCGATTGAATTTAAATCATCAACTACAAAAAGAAAAAATTAACTTCTTCCGCTAATAAAAATCATCGTTGACTATTATTAGACACTAATGTAACTAACAAAAGCAATGAAAGCTAACAAATGCATGTCATGTTGACATGATATTTTACATAAAAAAAATTAAAAAAATTCTTAAGACTAATATTTTAACAAGAATATTGCAAAATAATAAAATGTACAATTAAAAAGAATATGAACAAATAGATATTTAAATTCATTTAAATTTAAATATTTATTACAAATTATTAATATATATAGATAAGTGATGAACATCTCAACAACTGCAAAATAAAACGACAAAAGATATATGTATATATATATATATATATATATATTAATATTTTTATCCCGTGTATTTTGATTGTGTGTATAATTTTTTTAATACAATATATTTATATATAAATATAGTTTATGTTTTAATTATGAAAAATAAAATTTGAAAGATAAAATTGTTATAATATGTAGATATATAGTTAATGATTTAGAATCTTATTATATATAGAATATATATGATATATGATATAATTTTTTACCCGTTAATAATTAAATGTCTTTAAATCATTTTGTAAATTTGTTATAATGAAAAAAACTTATTACCTTATACAAGGAAAAAAGTTTTTCAACCCTATTTTTTATATAAACTAGTATGTTTTTTGGCCCAAGCTTCGGTTTGGGTTGATTGTTTATTTTTCTTAAATTATAGAGTAAAAATTTGAAAATTAAAATATGTTTTAGGTTTTTATACATTTTGTACATTTTGAATTTTGTCTCTTTACTTATTGTAGAAATTTAGTCGCCTACTTTTTGGATTTAAAATTTTGGATTCAACTGTTACCATCATTGAAATTCTCCTATTAAATTATATGGTGAGATATTTTTAAATAAAAAAAAATCACTTAATAATCATGTAACAATATAAATAACATTGTAAATACTTACTAGGACTCTTTTTTCCTTATAAAAGAAACTGAACTTGTCATTATAAAATATTTTTCTATTGGAAGTGATTTTAAGAAAAAATAATGTCAACGTTTTGATTGAAATTGTTAACAACATTAACTATTTAAATTAAGTAATGACATTATAAACGTGAAGGGACCAAATAATGTCAAAAACTAAATTGTTTCGATTAAGTCTCAAGTTTGAACGTAGTTTAAGGGCAAAAATTGAAATTTGATCATTGCCTTATAATATAAAAATTGTGATGCAAACATAAAAATGAAAAAAAAAAGAAAAGAAACCCACGTGTCAATCTTTAAGACTCTTAAATCATTCAAATTATGCATATCCACGTAATATTTTAATTGAAAACTTAACCATACTAACTATTTGGACTAATTAATAAGATCATGAAAATATAGGGACCAAATTATGTTAAAAATTAAAGTGTAAAAATTAAATATCAAATTTATACATAATAGAGGGATCTAATGTAACACCCTGTGCCCGAGAAACTTGAGTAATGAACATTACATTTAGCACTAAACATTCTCTTCTCTCTCTCTATATGTATATATATTGGTGAATAACATTTTCTTTTATATTAAATACTTAAAACTTAGACATTTATCAATGTTACATTACCTTTTTTAGAACTTAGTTAGACAAACAATAAAATTTAATTCCATATTAAACTCGTTTCGGATCTCTTTTGGCTCAACTAAAAATTTTCAATTCTAGGTTTATATGTCGAGAGACAAAGGTTTGAATGTCTTGAGATATATAGTGTCATGTTGTTGTAGAACTTTAGCTTCGAAGTTATCTTGTCTTGAGACAAATGAGTGTATGTCTCGAGACATTTGGATTTATGTCTCGAGAAATGTCTCTAATACTCCAACTTTTTAGCTTCAGAGTTTTTGTGTCTCAAGACACATTTCGTATGTCTCAAGACCTAGGACAAGGGACCTAGAAAATATGTTTTCAAATAGTGCCAAACCATACCAAAATTGTCCAAGATCATTTCAAACAATAATCAAAGCTCACAAACTATATAATACCTCATATTTACCGTTCAAAACCCATTAAACTCAAATATTATAACAACTGGACACTTTCTTTCTTACTTCATTAATTCACCTGTGTACATGACATATTTTATACCATGAAATTTATTTCATACTCCTTTTCTCCTAAACCTTTGATGATGTAATGAGATGTGTCAAGATTGCTACTTTGAACAAGAACTTTAATCCGATCTTTCACCTACGCGTTAAAAAACAACACGTTAAGCTCATGAAAATTTGGTAAGTACCCATGAATTAAAACCCTACCATTGCTTAGTTTATTCCACAATAATAATACCACTATTATATTTCATGAATTTATCATAATAATAATAAAATTATTCAATATTTATAAAATTCATTAATACTTTGTCATTTCACGATATAACATGAACTTTTTATTATAACTCACCTACCATGACATTTAGCCTGTGCTAGACATGCTAACTAGATGGGAACATATCACGATACATGAAGCACAAAAGTGTTGGAAACATGAGCATCGAAGACCATAACAGCAATTAGCAGAAGGCATCGAAGTGCAATATCACGAATATCACGATTAATACAGGAGCACTCAAATTCCTATGGCATGCCAACATATCCACAAAGTTCAACACCAGTCTACATAGACACTCAGATATCATTGAATTTACATTACTTAATCATTATTTTTTAAAATTTATTATTTTTTAGAATTCAAATTAAAATGGTAATTTTTGTAAATACTAAGGGCTAAATTTGTTGAAATTTTCAAATTCAAGATCAAAATTGATAGAATGTGTAAATATTAGAGGGCTAAATTTGTTATTAGACCAATAAAAAAGTTCACGTCAGCTTTTCGTCACTCTTCTAACGACAATAAAATATTTATTTTCAAAAAAATTAATAGTTAAGTGACCAAATTAAAACAAAAAGTATAATTGAATGACTATTTTTATAGTTAATCCATAATTTTATCAAATCTTCTAGATGTTATATTAGTATATTGTATAGGTATTGTAATATATATTAACAAAATTATGATTATAAATAAACGCATGTATTGTGGAATTATAGTTTGTTGATTTTAGACCAGTATCAAGTAGTCTATGTTCTGTTTCAGTTAAAATTTTAGTGTGTTTTGATCATTTCGATTTATTCCAGTTCATTTTGGTCAATATTGGTTTATACCAATGCTTAATGACTTATACTGATTGACATTTTAAACTAATTTTTAATTATTGTTTAATCTTAATATTTAACCATTTTAATTTTTTCATAATTACATTTAAATTTAAGTTATTAAATTAAATTGTTCAACCTAATTAATAATTCAGAAATTTGTATTTACATATAAATATTTATATGTATATAATTGAGATATGTTTGCATGTGTCTCTAATATATATTTTATTTTTTTGACCAAAGTAACATAATTTATGAAGAAACTAAAATTTAGACTATAAATAGTGAAAATATTTGTACCCTGCCAATGAAGATAATGATAAGAGTTGACAAGTATCTTATAGAAATAAAAAAGAAGAAGACATTTGTTAATTTTTTAAGATTACTTATGGAATAAAAATAGTACAGTGTTAGTGTATCAAATACTAATTCATATATATATGAAAAATATTTAAGGAATAATATTTAGTACAATGCTAATGGGTTTTTTAGACTCAACAAACAGGATCAAGGGGTTGAAAAGTACGCATGATAAATTTTTTTAAAAAATAAATATTAAAAAACGTGTGACAAATTTTTAAAATTACTTATGGAATAAAAAATAAGTGTGCTGTCAATGTACCAAATATTAACTCAATATTTAAATGTACATATAATTTGTCAAGAAATTAAAAATTAGAATATAAACATGTTATAGGAAAAATATTTAAAAACATTGATAAATTCAAAACAATACAGTGAAACATATCGATATTGGTGGTACTAATACCAAGATAAAAACGGTACATTTACCGGTACGACAATGACAACTTAAATTTATTGTCATTAATAAATTATCTTATTTTATTCGTCCCATTAAATTTGTCGCATTTTAAATTTTTAATAATAAATTTTTTAAAATTTGATATTGTTTAAATCGAATAAAAATTTTAAACAAAATTTTATAAAACTTTCAATGAAATATTTCCACATATATTTTATATAATTCAATAAATTAAAATATTTAACTCAACAAACATTTTTAAAATAATTTTTTTACTAACTCACTATGAATGAAAAAATGAATGTCATTTTATTTATTAAATAGCATAACTTAAGTCTTAAAAGGTCAATTTTTTTTAATATATATGGGATTTATTAAATATATTTTTTTACCGTTTACTGCAGATATTGATTTTCTAAAGAGTCTGCAAAAAACGATTTAAAATGGTTTGAATGAGTTTTAATTGACCCACTACTTTGTTGTTTCTTTCTTTTATTATTGTTTGAACTGTTCTCTTTCAATTACAAAAAAAAAAAAAAATGTAAATGAATATTGAGCGAAAAATATGATATGATCACTAATTGAAAAATAATAAATCCAGATACGAAAGAAAATCAATATATTTCTATTTTAATAAATCTCAACCCTTTATATATAATTAAATTTGGTTTTTGTAATTTTCTAAAAAATAAAAAGATTTAATAAATATTAAAGATTTCAAAATTAATCAAAATGTAATGTGATAATTAAATATTAAAAAAAAATCACCCACCAAAAAAAATGGATTAAAGTTAATAGAAATGATGTTCCCAAAATCCAAGTGCAGTATCCATTGTTCTTCCTTTTTCACCAAATCAAAAGTGGGATAGCCATGGATGGAGCACATTTTGTTAGAAACTAGAAACAGCTTTGAACTTTCTGGAGCTCGGCCTACGTTATCGTGTGTAATCATTTCAGTGGCAGGTATAATATTTTCTTTTTTAGATTTATTTCCCTTTTATTTTCTCCTCTAATCACATTGGGTATTTTTCGAAGAAGCTTAGGATTTTTACACGTGAGGAAAATCTGTTCATTTTCTTTACCGCACACCGATTTACTTCTTTGTTATGAACATAATCATCATGCATTAATCCCTTTCCTTAATTGCCGTCTTTCCCGTAATTTAGCGTTTTAAATCTTGAAGATTTGGTTTAGGGTAAAAATAAAACACTGTTTTGTCCAATTTGAATCGTTGATATTGACAGACAACGTGCTGTCGTGTTTTGTGGGTTTTTTTTTTTTTTTTTGAAAATCAAAATCAAAGACGTGTTGAGCTGTTAACATCTTTTTCCCAAATCTCTCTTTCCCTTTACTCTCATAAAATTTTTGGGTTTTTTTTAAAGCCACCTCCTTTTTGCAAGCTGTAAGCCTTTAATTGAATGAGATGAGCTTTTTGGACCTTCCTTAATTTCCCACCCTCTGGTCTCAACTCTCACAAGCTCTCTCCTGACCTCTATATCTCTCTCTCACTCTTCTCTGCTCTTCTTCAATACCTTCTTTTCCCCTATAAGTTTGATTCCTGTTCTTTGCTTTTAGCAAAACTCCAATTCTTTTGTTCTTTTTTTTTTAATTTCTGATAATGTTGTTTTACTTTTAGCTGTTCTTTTGTTTTTCTTCCCTCGAGATCAAACCGAACAGACAAGTTCTAAGGATTTGAAAAATAAAAAGAAAAAAACCCAACAATGGCGCCGTCTTTTGATTTATGGGCAAAAGGCAGCCATAAAGGTACACCGGTTGTTGTCAAAATGGAAAACCCAAACTGGTCAATGTTCGAGCTTGAAGGTCCATCCGAAGACGATTTCCTCATCGGCAACACCCCGACTGGTTCTCGAGAAAAAGCGCGTGGCAGAAACGCCAAACAACTCACTTGGGTTCTCCTCTTAAAAGCCCACCGTGCTGCTGGCTGCTTGACTTCCCTTGGCTCCGCATTTGTCAGTCTAGGGTCAGCCGTCCGTCGTCGGGTCGCCTCCGGTCGAACCGACGCCGACAATACTTCTTCCAACGAAAACAAAACTGTTAAAACTAGGTTTTATAACTGCATCAAAGTGTTCCTGTGGTTATCTTTGTTGTTACTGGGTTTCGAGATAACCGCGTACTTCAAAGGCTGGCATTTTGATGCTCCAAAGCTTCAGTTGCAGTACGTTTTCACTTCGCCTTACGGTGTTAGAGACGTGTTCGACTGGGTATACACTCGTTGGGTATTGGTTCGGGTGGAGTATCTGGCTCCCCCTCTTCAGTTCCTCTCGAATTTCTGCATTGTTCTCTTCCTTATCCAAAGCTTGGATAGGTTAATCCTCTGTTTGGGTTGCTTTTGGATTCGTTTCAAAAAGATCAAGCCAACCCCCAAACAAGACGCTGTTGCAGATCTTGAATCTGGGGAAAATGGTTTCTTCCCAATGGTCCTCGTTCAGATCCCTATGTGTAACGAAAGAGAGGTAAAACAAAAAGCAAAAAAAAAAACGGTTCCTTTTTTTAATCACCATTCTGTAATCATGGTTTAGTTTTAACACTTCTTTTTATTATTTTGCAGGTTTACCAACAATCTATTGGTGCTGTTTGTAATTTGGACTGGCCAAAATCCAAAATCTTGATTCAAATTTTGGATGATTCTGATGATCCAACCACTCAGCTGCTTATTAAAGAGGAGGTGCATAAATGGCAACAAGAAGGTGCCAACATTGTATATCGGCACCGTATAATCAGAGATGGCTACAAAGCTGGGAACCTCAAGTCCGCAATGGGTTGTAGTTATGTTAAAGACTGTGAATTTGTCGCCATTTTCGATGCTGATTTTCAGCCCACGCCCGATTTTCTTAAACGAACCGTACCCCACTTTAAGGTAACTAAAATTAACTTAATTCTCTTTCTAGTTTGGTTCGATTTAGTGAATT
This sequence comes from Gossypioides kirkii, assembly GCA_005610355.1. Lineage (NCBI taxonomy): Eukaryota > Viridiplantae > Streptophyta > Magnoliopsida > Malvales > Malvaceae > Gossypioides > Gossypioides kirkii. The sequence goes on along the minus strand of CP032247.1, from coordinate 15,575,142 downwards.
CAAGCACTATTTAGCATGTTTAGGATCAGTTGAAGTGAAATTCAATGTTGGTTATATGCATTACAGGACAATGAGGATGTGGGATTGGTTCAGGCAAGGTGGTCGTTTGTTAACAAGGATGAGAATTTGCTAACCAGACTTCAAAACATAAATTTGGCATTTCACTTTGAGGTAGAGCAACAAGTGAATGGTATTTTCCTTAACTTCTTTGGGTTTAACGGGACTGCTGGAGTTTGGAGGATTAAGGCTTTGGAGGAGTCCGGTGGGTGGTTGGAGAGGACAACGGTCGAGGACATGGATATTGCTGTCCGAGCTCATCTTAAAGGATGGAAGTTTGTTTTTCTCAATGATGTTGAGGTATGGCTCGAGTTTAATCTGTGATATTGCTAGTTGAATTTAGCAGGCATTCACTTTCTTGGAAGTTAATGTTTGTTGTTTTTCTATCATCTGTTGTTTACCAGTGTCAATGTGAAGTTCCTGAATCCTATGAAGCTTATAGAAAACAACAGCATAGATGGCATTCCGGTCCTATGCAGTTATTTCGTCTCTGTTTGCCAGATATTATCCGTGCTAAGGTGAATGCTTTTTCTGAAGCTTGTTTTGGTTAACCGGCAGTTGTTCTATTTTGTTGAATTCTGATTCATATCTTTGTTCTTGTATGTCGTTAATGCAGATAAGCGTATGGAAGAAATTCAATTTGATCTTTCTGTTCTTTCTGCTCCGGAAACTGATTCTACCGTTTTATTCATTCACTCTTTTCTGCATTATTCTACCGATGACCATGTTCGTTCCAGAGGCTGAGCTTCCAGCGTGGGTTGTCTGTTACATCCCTGCTACAATGTCGTTCCTTAACATCCTTCCGGCACCAAAATCCTTCCCATTCATTGTTCCTTACCTTCTTTTTGAGAATACCATGTCGGTGACCAAGTTCAATGCTATGATATCTGGTCTTTTCCAACTCGGCAGTGCATACGAGTGGGTCGTTACGAAAAAATCTGGCCGATCATCAGAGGGTGATCTTGTTTCATTGGTTGAGAAAAAGCCAAAACACCTTCGGGTTGGATCAGAACCCAATCTTGAGGAAATGAAAGCTGATCTCCAGCAAGAAGAGGAACAAAAGGCTCGTAAAAAGAAGCATAATAGAATATACACGAAGGAGCTCTCTCTGGCGTTCCTCCTCCTAACAGCTTCAGCTAGGAGCTTACTGTCTGCACAGGGTATCCATTTCTATTTCTTGCTGTTTCAAGGGATATCCTTCCTTCTGGTTGGTCTAGACTTGATTGGTGAGCAGGTTCTGTAAAGGACAGATTAGGGGCTGATACAAATTCGGCTGATGCCGGCGGAGACACAGAACTCAAATGTGAGACTTCGAATTGGTCTGAGAGTGATTTTCATCATCTTCTACCCTCTAGATTCTGGCCCTAATTACACCCAGTATAAGTTAAAATGGTGTTACAATGACAGCATAAATAGCCTCCATTTTGAACATAGGCAACTCTTGAAATTTGTGATACTGTTCAGTGTATGTAAGGTTTTCCTTTTTGATTCTTTTGTTTTACTGTCAATTCTTTTGTAAGAAAAAGAAAGAAAAAAAAAATTGTTGTTCAAACTTTAAACTTAAAACAGGATGTAGTTACAGTTTCGGATGATCCCTTCCATCACCAGTTGATTCACCAAATCCAGTAAAAGTCAAGGAAACTTCCTCCTATTCTTACCATTATTGTCATATTTGGACAACTATCTCCTTTACTCTCTACATTTATCTTACCCTAACTCCACCCCAACCATCATTTCATGATCAAAAGCAACTTTATAATTCACTTTTGGATAACATATATCTTATCAAATTATGTCATTTTTGGTATCATAATATTTGTTTAGATAGAGTATTGTATTTTTAAACATTATTTAGAAAAATAGAGTAGTTTTTATTTTTGATGAATTATAAGGGGAAGATAAGACACTAACAACAATACGAGTAATTTGAATTCAGATCATACTTAGAGTGTTGAACATTTATATCATCAAGTCAAAATAATAGTTTCAAAATAGGGTACTTTTTAATAATTTTATTATGTATGTGACGTGTTATATTTTATAACTTTACTAAAAAAAGAGTTTGATCGCCATATGTCACGTGACAATCTAACTTAATATTATTATTTTTCAAATTTAAAGTGTGACATGTATGAGATGTCCAGTAAATTCATCTTTTTAAATAATTTAAAAATCATCTTATATTTCTAAATAATTTTTAGAAATGGTAATATTTGTATAGATTTTTTTTAATATTCGTATAGATTTTGATAGATTATCAAGTACTTGTCATCTAATTTTATTATGCGAAGAATATCCGAAGGGTGTAAATAAAGGAAGAGTCTTTTTCATTTCTCGGCCACCTTTCAACCCTACAAATGGCAGTGTACTAATGTAGGCTATTCATTTATTTACTTCTCTTTTCTCAAGTTTTCAGCTTTGCTAGCCGGACAGTTAAAATTTTAGATGGAAAAAAAACATTATCCATGAATCAAATTTTCGTTATATTGATTATTATTACCATGTTAAAAAGAAATGTTTTTTTTTTAACCCCATGATGATCTGATGGTCAAGAGCATTGATCGTTTCAGGTGTGATTTGAGTTTAAATCACATTAGTTACATTTGTTATTCGAGTTTTACTTTGTTATTGTAAGTCACAAAATGAATATATATTTTTTTATTACTAAAATTTAAAATGAATATTCTCTCGATTTATAGAGTTTAAATCGGAAATCATACATAAAAATGTCAAAGGAGGACTAACATAAATGAAGAAAGTAGTTTTGAGTAGAAAAGCAGGAGTAGATAACCCAGAAATGACGTTGTTGGGGTAGCTGGGAAGCACATGGGGGGTCTCCATTCCATTTTGTGGGTTCATAAGATGGCTGGCCTGGCTCACCGAATTTATGATTGTAAAGCAGCTGGACCACACTATTCCATTAGGATGTGGGTCCCCCCATATATGTTTTGTTTTCCCTCCATCCCCTGCTTAAATAAATATACACTCTCATGTAAAGACAAAGCAATTTTAGAATGTGATGTAATGGAAGGAAGAAAACTCCAACATGTTTTCCGATGATTGACGATGAGTTCCGTGTAACCGTCTGCTTGCTTTGAGAATGTTTGAAGGAAAAATAAAATGAGATGAAATTGAAAGCCATGGTCCAGCAACATCTGGGAATTTGACAGGGCTTTTGGGCCCCATAAATTAATAGCCTTTATTTTCCATCCACTTGGATTTATGTTTGTAAACTGTCCCATTTTGAGAAAGGTAAAGGTATGTATAAAAAGATAATCCAGTGGTGTGATTTTCCTTAAGGTTTAGCCTCTATAATAAACACGATGAGTGTAGTGCATGGCTTAGGATGATCCCAAACAGTTCAGCACTTGGAAATGAAACAAAAGCCAAAATGGGAAAAACCATGGAAGGAATCTCAAGTTGGTAAGCAAAGCGACCACTCAGGTATGGCATAGAATAAGAGGGTGACCCCCTAGAAAGAAGGAAAACATTGGCAAGGATGTGGGTGAGTAGGGACCAACGCAGTCGAATCGTTTGCTAAAAAATAGATGGAGTACGTATGGATCCAAAACAAAATTAAAATATGGGGAGTGCGCCATGACATCGTGGAAATGAAAGGGTGGAGGCATCACCATTACGAAAACCACCATGCTTTATTCGTTGAAAAGTGAAAAACTCTGCTTCAGAAACTACACATTGTGGTCCTCTGTCCTTGCTGATTCTCCATATGAGGTCCATGATCCAACGTTCTTTTTTAATTTGAGCTCCAATGCCTCTTAATTTCCTTTTCTCTTGCGGATCATTTCAATTTCAATAGCTTCTAAATCTGTACTGTTGGTGTTGGTCACATGAAAAGCAATGACAAAATATAAACATCCCAGACATTGTTTTGAGGCAGAAATGGATGGGATGGGATGGAATGAAGTGGGCACTTAGGAAAGACTCAAGCCCAATTCATTGTGGCCTCATGGAGTGAAAGACCCCAATAATTGGGAAATTAGAATGAGTTCCACAATAAAACACTGGGCCCCCAAGAACCTAATGACCGTAAGGCGAATGCCCATATGAACTGGGCCCCCATACGCTTTTCATTAAATCCCTTCCTCAATTGAAATTTTATTAGACATTATGGTTTTTGAGAATAACTCCACGCGAAAATTAAAACATAATAAATCCAACTCGTGTTTTGAATTTTGCACTATCCCTATCATAAATTATATCATTTTTTGTGAAATAATAAAATATTACATGAGAATGAGAACAAAGACAAAGTTAGTGGGTCCTGGCTCCCCTTCCTTAGATAACTGGAAAATTTTCAATTTTGCCCCCTCCCAAAAAATAATAATTCAATTTAAACTCTTTTAATTTTATCCTATAATATATTTTGGTCTTCCTAAAATTCAATAATTAATTTTAAAAAATTCAACATATAATTTTTAGCTTTGCATTTTTTTTTTCATATTTTATAATTCTATTTTAACCCCACGTAAATTCAATAAATTAAGGACTCTTTTAAAAAATAAATTATAAAATGTAATATAATAAAATAAAAAGGATCTTTTTATCTTGCAATAGAATATTAATAAAAAAACTTAAAAGATTAAAAAAAAAATTCCACATTAAAAATCAAAATTTTTTTTAACCCCTTCCATCTCTGAACCTGGATGGCTGTTGTCCTAAACTAACCTATGACTAGACCTGACCCCAAGACATAAATTTTTTGACTTCATCCTTGATAATAATAATAATAATAATAATAGAGACCATAGTATAGAGAACATTGATAGAAAACTAAAATAAAGTTTTAATAAGAATTTCAACGTTGAAAACAAATAAAACTTTAAATTAAAAAAGTAAGGAGAAAGCGTAGTTATAAATATATCCAATGGTTATATAAAATTGATTTAGTTATTAATATTTCATCAATTCAATTGAGGCAAAAACTTAAATTTAATATATTTTAAAATAAATATATCGTAATGAAATAAATCACTAAATTTTAATTTTAAAATTGATTAAATCTAATTTTTACTCAAAATTTAGCTCAAATAAAAGATGGGTCTCTCTAATAGATTGCTCAATCCCATCTTTCTAATAAAAGATGGGCCTGCTTAAGAAGAACACATCTGCTGGATTACTCACTTATTTTGACCCAATAAAAAGATTTGCTTTACATATGCTTTTTGTTATCTTATATCTCAAAATTTGATTGAGTCGGTATTATTAACGATCGACAAATGAATAAATTCGAACAAAAAATTATCACAACATTCACTCCTCGATTTCACTATTTCAATAAAAATCATATTTTATTTTTATTTCAATTTTTTTTATAATTTATTTCATACTTATTTTTACTCACAAGTATATTATAATTTAATAATTTTTTTATACTATCATATCTGATTAAATTTGAAATGTCTCATTTTTTTTTTAAATGTTTTATATACAATAGATGCTTGTTAGTCCAGTAGGCAAGGAAAGAACATACTTGCTTTCAATAATAATAATAATAATAATAACTAAGATTTGATCTTTTCATGAACTTTAAAAAGAAAGAAAGAAATTGAATGTACCAAATCATGAAGAGAATGTGATTTCAAGGTCTTTTTTTCCTCGCCCACATAGATTTAACACTCTTTTATAAATGGTGTTAATCCAATTAAAATTGATTTCAGTATTATTTTATGCATAAACAAGCTTAATCATTAAGCCAGATTAAAAGACAACATCAAACAAACAGTATTTTATTTGTCTAAAACTGACAATTTTTACCATTTTTAGACAAGTAGTAAAACACAACATGTTAATAATCATTCTTATTTTGCGAAATTATAAAACCTTGTTTCGTTAGACAATATCAAATCATTGAATTTAGCTTTTGATTTTACTAAAATTCTATAATTTTTTCCTGCTACAGTAATGATTATGAAATACCTTGAGAGAGCAGTAAGTTTTAGTTAGGTTTTTGTTGTGGGCAAACTGAGATCGGATCGGAGAGGGAAAAATTAAGAAAAGAATAACAAAGTAGCAAAGGTTGTGCAGAGTGATCCCAATCCCAAGATTTCCTCACATGCAGTCCTTGCAACCCCAAATTAATTAAACCCCAAATTAATTAAACCCTTAACATAATAAAATATCTTATGCGTGCGAATATTCGATTATCGCGCCCCAACCCCCCCAAATTATTTTTTATTTTTTTCAATTAAGTAATATGTGGACACTACATTAATCATTTATCTAATCAATCTTTTCCAAATCCCCCCCCCCCCCGCCCTTTTTATTTCTTTTGCATGTGACTCTTTATTTGCAATAATCTTTGAATGATCTTCACGTAGATATTTGCGGTCATAATAATAAAACCTAACTATAAAGAAATGTTTTTTCTTTTTCTCTTTCTAGTCCTTAATTTCTTTTAATTGACGTTAAACAAATCATCAGAAATTTGGGTTTTGACCATCTTTTAAGCTGGTGCCCTAAACCCTAACAGACCTTGGAATTAATTAAAACTAGTCAAAAGTTGAAGATGATATAAGAAGCATCTTTAGGTGTTTATTGAATTAAATCTTTCCTAGGGTTTACCATTCTCTCTTCGCATTCTTTAAACCCTTGTCATCTTCTCGTTGCCAAACCCCCCCCCCCCATCAAATGAAGTAATATTCAAGTGCTCTTCCTCCATTAAAAAATGGTTTTAATTTTCTTGGGTGTTGAACTCTATTAGACTTGCAAATGGATGGCATGAGTGGAGCCCAAACTCCAACTAATTAAAAGTGTGATTGTCTACGTATATTTTATTGGTAGTATGTTTGGGGGTTTAACCAAGGTTTTTAACTTGTTCCTCTTATGTGTTTGCCAATTGTTCAAAACCTTCATGCTTCTTGCACTTTCATGGGAAGCCTAGTCAACCACGTGTCGATCATGAGCCATGTTGGGGTTATTTAACTTAACGTTGTTCGAGGGATGCTTGGTGAAGCAATCTAACATTTAGTTTAATTTCATAGATTTATGATCAAAGTGGAAGATCAAATCTACACTTAATACTTATTAAAAGATAGTTCATCAAAGTTGAAGTTTGATAAAATATAATCATATTCAGATTGATGTGATTAAATATTTCTAAATTATCATTTAGATTTAAACTTTATCTTTAAATTTTAAAATATCAATATTGTATTAGTTATGTCATTTAATCAATTTAATTCTCAATTTGGTGTAAATACCAATTTGAATATAATGTGATGCATTTTTAAAATAAATAGATTAAATTTTGAACAACTTAATTTTGATATAATAAAAGTAAAAGAATAGCGTGGAGAGATTTTTTTTCAATGGTAGATTCAAGATGTTCACATGGTAGGCACTAGGCACATATGTATTTGTAATTTCATCTATTTATTTTAAATATGTTTCATGTAAAATTTAATCTGATATTTAACTTTTATTCTATATATTGATAAGGCTCGAGATGATAAAATTTAAATAGTTAATAGATTTTGAATTGATTCGTTTAAAATAATTTTTTTTTAACAGCAAGGGTAGGGTGGGAGCATGATTTCTTTTATTTTTATTTTTTGGAAAGGAGGATATGGAGTAATTGGGATTTTGTTTCCCTTGTGCTCTTTGATATTGAGATTTTACTTTTACAATGTATTTATAAATTATGCAACAATTTTTAAATTATTCATTTTTATTTATTGATTGTATATTGAATTTTTTTATAAATAATTAAGAAATACCAAATAGAGAAATGAAAATTATAGATATATCTAATATCAATGGAGAAAATAGTGATATTTCAAATTTTAATACTAGTAGCGGCGGAATGGTGTGAAGTGATGGTGGATTTAACTATTTTTGTTGTTAAGTTGTTATTTTTGGCATGGTTGATGTGATGCTATTTTTTGAGTTTGAATGTTTGAAAAAAGTTTAATAAGAAGAATCGTCTTGAAATTATTCAAACGGTGGTAACTTCAACCCGAAGCACTTGAATTCACATCATGATGGAATTAGTAGAAAATTGATATTTAAAAACTCAATTAGAATATTTTAAAAATTAAAATTAATTTAGATTTTAAATCATAATTGAGAGATATATAGCAAAATTAAGCCTTTTATATTATTATATGTCAAATTGGAGTTGTTTAAAGGATTTCAAAATGGTGGTACAACAAAAACAAAGCTGAGTCAAAGGAGGATGTGTGACCTCAACATGCTTCTCGTGCACATGCGAAGCAATTTTATACAATAAACATGAAGTATTAGACACGGAAACCGACTTTAAGGTTTAATGAAAGATGCTAAGCACTTTGGCCCTTCATGATTTAGTCCAAATGGATGGCTTGCAGAAAGAAGCATCCGAGTATGGGAGGGAGATTGACAGGTGCTTCAAGTAACTAGAGATTTCATTTAAGTTGCAATTTTATGACGCAGGACCGCTACCATTATGGTTACCCATTTCCATTTTAATGAAACCATCTTTGAAGAAGAGAACAAAATGGTAGTTCTCATCTTTTATTTTCCATAAAATACATATTAAATGGGCTGAGGAAGAAAGAGAATGGAGGGAGACGAAACAAATACCAATGAATGAGCCGAAGACCCTTTTTGAAATACTAAAAATTTCTAAGCCAAGCCCCTAGAAAAACCTTGGAGCTAAGGGTTCTTTTAAAAAAAAAAAAAAACAAACAAAGGGAGACACCAAACCCAAGTTGAAGCAGCTTAGGCAGGAAGAGAACAAGGCAAAGACAGGCATGGTTTGGTCCCTTGAAGATCTCAATTCTAGTTTATTATTATGAACAAGAAAACAAAAAGACGATAAGACATGCCTTTGGGATTACACACTTCTTTGGGCTTGCAAACAAACAAACAAAAAAACCCTAGAAAGAGATAACAAAAACAAATTTAAAATCATGGTCGTTGTTTCCCATGCGTCTTCGATTTTGATACCTCTAGGTGTTATTGTTCATATTCGTCATTCATTTAACAATAAATATAAGATAAAAATGAGGGTGTAGTCCCCCAAAACCCACCCTCTGTACTTCCCGACGTAAATTTGTAGTATTTTCTCAGTCACTGCCATGGAAACTCGCAGAAAGTTTCTACCTCAAACTCAGGGAGAGAGATGAATGTAATCATGTTCTCATCCAAATAGTCTATTTTGTTTCATTGGGGTCCAACTTGAAATGTTCTTTTGACTCAGCAACACACATTTATATATATACTTGCGTGACACTTCTCACTTTGCTCTCTCTAGTCAGTTTACCTAAAAGAGTAAAAAGAAAGATATTGAAAAAGGTTGGGGGAAGCTACAAAGCTAGTCACGTGAGCATCATGACCTCAACTGGGGTCACCCTGTTATATGTTCTTCCCCTGTAATTATTACATGTTTTGGTTAGGTTAGGCTTTCTAGGATACACTGACTTAGTTACTCCCCCCGCCCTCACTTTTTCTTTAATAATACCTATTTATTTCTTTTTAATTATCTTTAACTTATAAGTGTTTTCCAAGAAGAAAAGATGCAGTCAAAGATAGGGTTTGGGTTCGTTTTATACTTGGACAGGTTTGTGTTGCTGTTGGTTGATAATAATAAGTAGTAATAAATCCGTCTGTCCCTCACTCTGTGCTTGCCAGGATGATTATTATTATTATTGTTATTTGGTATAATTCATAGGTGATAGGTCCCTATTGGAGTAGGACCTCATAGCTGTAGATTGTGAAAGAAAATCCCAATTTCCAAACCCGGCAGAGGGAAGGGCGTGCTGGCACCTCACTAGCTAGGTTGGCTGCGCAAGGTCTTCTATCCATTGCTTTTTATCATGCATTTTGCGACCCAAATTTATAACCTTTTTGCCCTTTTAATTTTAGATATACTTAGCTATTCTTTAACATTTTATTTAATATTTGAGTTTTTTAAATTTAATATTTAATTTTCTTTTTGCTGACCAAAATAACGAATATTTATACTCTAGTAATATGTACTCTTTTTTTGTATAAATATAGCTTAGGTGCTTAACTATTACAAAAAAAAACTAAATTAAAAAAAATTAAATACCATTTCAAATATTGAAACTAAATTCATCTAACAATTAATATATTTATTCTTTCCAAATTATAAACCGAATAACATGCGACTGTCCATGTATTGACTTCGCAATCAAAGAGGGCTTAGACGTCACATCCTATATATTTAAAAAAATATTATTTTTAATTTATTAAATAATATATTTTATAAGTTCAAAAAATATAATAATTAAATAAAAATGTTTTAATTTATACAAGGCATCAATTAATTTTTGAAAAGAAATTAAGCAATGAAATTAAAAATTAATAAGAAAGAACTGATAATAAAACATTAAGTAATTAGATAAAATATTTAAAAAGAATAAAAAGTTGATTTGGTTATAATAACCTAGCAAAAAATTTCATTCCTTTTAACCTACTTTTAACTCATGCATAGCATGATAATACAAATTAATATATATACCATACCGATTTAACGTTACAGTTATGGAATGTAATATAATGTGACATAGTTAAATTTTAACCATTTATCACCCTAATTTATCTTGCACATGGCAAGTAACCATGTTACATAAAATACAATTTTAATCTTAAATTATACCCTTCCAATTTAATTATCTAAAATAATACCAAGAGAATCATAAATTATTACCCTTTCTATTACTCTACAAATTGTAATAAATAAATAACATTTCAACTTATGAATAATGAAATTTATTACCGTGAACTAACTAAATTTAGGAAACAAATATTTTTTTGAATGTATTGGTGTGATTAAATGATAATATTTGTTCATATTTTTTTAACTCTTTGACAGTATACATTTTACACATACAGGCGCTCGAATTTGAGACCCCTAAGATGAACAACATATTCTTTTTCACTGGAGTCATTTGTTTGGCTCAAGAAATAGATATTTAAAATCATATAATGATAATTACAGTGATTTGCATCATTATTGTTCAAAAAATTAATTCCAAAAAAAATTAATAACATGTTACGGAATTTACTAAAATATATTGAAATATTAACTACAAAAACACTTTTTTACTTTTCTAATGTATAATTATCTATCAATTTTTCTGATATTTTTATTTCTAGCAAATATTACTACTTCGAATATTGAACCCTAATATTTTTTTATGAACTCTAAGAATGTGTTGGGATGAAAATTTTCAAAATTTTGAAGATTTTTAAAATGTTAGTACTCTACAATTTATCATTTCAAAATGCTAGTAAGTGTAATTGTTGTACGAAAGTTTATATTATTAGAATCTTACAAATTAGAAAAATAACTATAAAAGAAGAAGAAGAATATTAAAAATAAATAATATAAAAAATCCAATATGGATATCATTAAATTTGAAAAAATTATAAATAATTTTAATAAATCAAATTTAAAAATATATATCACATTATAATAAATATGATCTTTTGAAGTTTAAGTTTTTATTTTATTTTACAGTGGGACCGTATTTATTAAATAAAAATAAATTTATGAGAAATTTTGAAAAAAAGTACATTTTTAAGTGGAATTTGACAAATGTCACTTTTTGTTATATGAATAACAAGAAAGTATTTTTTTAATTTTAAAATATTACATCATAAAATTTAACAAAAAAATGTAATGGTGTAAGTAAATATATTTAAATTTTTTAATTTAAAAAATAAAATAACTAAACTCTTGAAAATAAAAATATAAAATTAAATTTCAAATATACAAAAATTATAATAACATTAAGCGTATTTTAACCTTTAAAATTTTACCTTATGTTTAACCTCAAAATAAGTAATCCAATGCAAAGGGTGAGCATATATACATTAAAAGCTCACATATATAATTTAAATGTTATATATTTTATATTTGAAGTCCCCACAAAATGAAAGTACTTTAAAAGGAAAACAATAAGCAAGAAAGGGTTTATGAAGCAATTATTTTTCAAAACATAATTGGTGCAGCTACATTGTAACAACCTTAATTTTTTTTTTTATTACAAAATCCAATCTAAAAGGAAAAATTTTATATAAGTCTTTAAACATTTTGATTTATCACATTTCAATTCGATGTTGTCATTGTGTCAAGTGACATCAATAAAAAATGAATTTAAAAAAATAAGGTGGTGTCATCAAGTAGTTAGGCAGCATTGATATTCACTATACCAAAAAAATTCTATTTTTATAATTAATTTATTTTTCATTCTATTTTTATATTTAATTATTTTTTAGTATTGTTTTTATAAAAGTAAAAAAAAAACAAACCATTATCTAAGATTTCTAGAAGAGCTAAACATTATTATTAGTGAGGCTTTTGAGATAAGTGATTGTAATTGAAAATTTTTGATGGAATTGCAATTACTTCAAATTGTAAAAATATACTAAAATTTAGCTATAATATTCCAGATTCATTATGGAATAAATCATTCTCTAACAAAGCTCTGCAGAGTAAATTGTTTTTCGAATTGTGTTTACAAATTTTATGTGCATGTACTCTCTTTAAATAATATTACTAATTTGTCTTTTTATTTTTTTCTAAAACAATTGAAAAATGTGACTTGTATATTTGTCTCTTTATTAACTTACAGAATGTGAAGAAATTATAGTCGTAAAAAATATAAATAAAATTGAAAAAAACAATTCAACTAGCTATCCTTTGACAAAAACTAGTACAAGACGAAGCAAAATCTTGGGAAATTTCTACCGAGCTAAAGAACAAAATGACAACAGTAAAAGATTAGGTTAGACAGCTCATGTCCAGGAGGCAATGATGTAACGTATAAATTAAATAGAAATACAATCAACAATTGGTTTATTTGTTTAGTTTTTTTACTATATAAATTTTAAACATATTTCTTTTTTCAATTTTACAAATGGAATTATAATTTATCACATATTTTTGGTTAATATTTAAAAAATAAATATGTGACTATTTTCAACATTAATTGGTAGAGTTTATAAAATTAAAAGCACCTAGTACTTACTAGTGTATTAAATAATAATTCAAAATTTAATACATAAAGAAAAAAAAAGAAATAGATTTTATATATTAAAAAAGCTAGACACGTAAAGGAGGTGCTTACTGGTTTCAGTTCTTCCCCTGTGGTTTTAGAAGAGAACAGCAGCAACACAGCCCACAACTTTTTTTTTTTTTTCCCCTCCCATTAAATATCAGTGTTTGTGGGGTCCAAATTTTCCCTCCCTTTCAATTTGGTACGAATATGGTAAGGCAAGTGGGCCAAAATAGAAATCCCCATGAAAATTAAAAACATAATTTCAAAAAATAAAAATAAGTACATTCATTTATTTTAAAAAAAAGGAGGGAAGTAAGGGGTGGCCGTGGGGGCCAAGGGAAGAGCTGTCGGCATAGGGGAAGCGAACCTCTCTAAACTCCAGCATCACGACATGCTTCCCACTCCTTGTTCATTACTGGGATGGGAATTGGGTTAATAATTTATATTTTACAAAAGAAAAAAATGAAACAAAAAATAAATTTTGGAAAAAAAATTTCATTTTGTGAAAAGATGAGAAAACCAATATTAAACAAAAAGATTAATTAGTAAAATAGATACAGTTGTAGATTAATTAGTGAATAGTTGAAGTTTTGGTGTATATATATTTAGCTCAAATGGAAAATGGGAAAATATTGTAAATAGTCCCCATATTTTATCAAACATTCCTAATAATTAATTTTAGTTAGCTTCAATTTTTTTTTTCAGTTTCAATACGATATTAATAGGTTTCAAGTCAAGAATTTGGTGAGAACTAAAAGTAAATATGACATTCATTTTATTAATTTATTCTTTTTAAATAATTTATCTTAAAAATGGATAAAATTATGAGGACCCTTTGCGACATTATTTTACTTTTAGTCCAAAGCATAGAAACAAGCTGGTCTTACGTTCAACTAAAAGAAAGGAATAATATCACAATGGTCCCTCATAATTTTATTACAATTTCAAGATAATTTTTCTAAAAGAATAAATTAATAAAATGAAGGCCGTATTTACTTGTAGTTGCCACCAAAGTTTTGGCTTCAAACCTATTGATATTGTATTGCAACTAGGAAAAAGAAACAACTAAAACTAACTAAAATTAATTATTATGAAAATTTGATGAAATATGGGGACTATCTATAATATTTGCCCATTTTTCATTTGAGCCCAAAGGAAATCGGCACTCGGAGGTGCCAATTTTGAAGTTGGGTTCTCCAGGTGTCAACTATTTTACTAATTAATTTGCAATCCCATCTATTTTGTTAATTAATCTTTTCATTTCATATATATGAAAAATAAACCCCAAACGCACACCCTTTTAATATTTGTATTAATACCATGAAAATTAAATGAATAAAACATGATCGTCATGTCCTGAGGGCCCACGTGGTATTATCTTAACCACTGTACACTGATTGGTCAACGTCATTGTACCCACAGTTCTCCCTTAGAAAAAAAAATTAAATTTTAAATTTAAAAAAATGTGTGAGGAATCCGAGATAAAATGAAAGAGATAATATTGCTATTACAATTTTTTTTTCTGAACTTTTAATTTATTTGTTTGTTTGTTTCTTTTAGCTAACTTTTTTTTTTTTTGGGCTCATCATCTTCCCTGTTTTATTGCAATCGTCGAATTGTCTTCTCCAAGCTAAAATCTCCTTTTCTTTTTCTTTTTTGATACCTCACTTGCTCCTACACTCACGCGCTTTGTCCCCTACTTCCCATCGGTTTGCTTTCTTATATCTAAACAACAAACAAGAAATGTTAAATGAAATATTGTTATATTTAACATGGATAATAATAATAAGAATAATCACAAAATAAAAAATAAAAAAAATTTATGTGAAAAAATTTTATGGGAAAAATCACAAATAAAGAAAAGAAAATTCATTAATGTTAAAAAATCAACAATACGAGAAAAGCTCGACTACTTCTATTTAAGAATTAAACAATCATGTTATAATCAATATTTAATAGAAAAAGTATAATCTTATACAAATTCAATTTGTGTGGCATGATTGACCCTTGATCTTTCGCTTTCACAGATCCCTCTATTTTTCTTCTCTATTTTATTTCTTCAACAAGTAATAAGATTTGACTCTCACAACTCTAATAAATATATATATTGATTGTTGGAGATTATTGGTTTTTTATAATCACCATTTTCTACCACACAAGTTGATGACTTTTTTTTTAATTTTATTATAATTTGTTGGATGTCAAATTAAAAAAAAATTATGATGAAAAAGGTGTAAACTAAAATCGAGTTGTACCATTTGGGCATCTAAGACACCTGATTGTCCCTTTGAACTTGCCTTTGATTATGATTTCATGTAAAACACTACTCCTTGATCATAATTTCATGTAAATTATAAGTATCTTGTTTATTCGAGCTTCATCACATGATCTTGTCATGTTGAAATCTCAATCGCAACATGTATGTACGTCATGTAGAGCTCCTTCAATTTATCTCATCAAAAGTAAGTGTTTGGTTCTTTCTTAAGTGAGATACATGTAACACTTAGTCTAACTACATTTGTCCCTCATAATGATTATTATACTTCCTAAGTAGCCAACCAAAATGGATCTATGTCGTAAATGTATTAAGAACTAACGTTATAAGAGAGTCATCCTCATTTATAAATACTAATCTTTGACTTAAGGAAGGTACTCATTCTACCTTTTATACTTTAATTAGAGACATCAATTCAATGTAGTCAATTTCGTTTTAGTATTGTCCATGCTGGTTGGAATGTTATGTTCCAGTAATCGAAGCAATAAACTTTTTTTTTTTGATGTAATTTTCATTTGGTACTAGTCATACCAGTGTGTACTAGTTGATTTCACTCGGTTGAAATATGTTGAATGATGGATTGTTATATATATAATATGTGATGATTTTCTTTTTAATGTATATAATAAATTTTACCTAGTAAATTTGAGTTTATTTAATGATGGATTGTGGAATTAAAAATTTTCACTTTAAATTGCCAAATAATTATCTTTGATATAATTTATAAGTATTTTATATTTGAGATTTATTAAATTTCATTATTTGATACATGTATCAATTTTTTAAAAAAAATTAATAATAATTTGAAATAATATACCGAGATAAGCTAATATCAATATATATATATATACCGGTACCAGTATACTTACTACTTCCCTTACGCGTCCAAGCCTCCAACTTGACTAGTGGCCTTGTTTTTTATAAGGAGAAAGAGGGAGTTGGAAAATGAAAGAGCATAGAGAAAAAGAAAGGATGCGAGTTGTGGACTTTTGGGACCATTTTTAACGTGGTATGAGATGTTCAAGTGCCCAAAAAACAAAACATGACTTGTGTGGGTAAATAGCAGCCATTATGGCTATACCTTTTATTTGCAAAGAAGAGAATAATTGTATGATGTTGTGCATGCCTCAACTTGTCTTCCTAGTTTCAACCTTGACAAGGATGCTTCGAAAGCATGCATCTATGCCCTTCCAAATCCATCCTTTTCCTTCCCTTTCCTCTCCTTTTGCCCATCTTTCTTCTATAATTTTCCCTTTATCATTCATTTTCTCCCTTTTTTTTCCCCTGGTTTGAAATAATTAAAGCATTTTTTCATTTAAACAAATGTGGAGTGTGGAACACTGTTTTCTTTTTTTTTTTTTGTTGTTGTTGGAATGGAAGAATGTAATATTTGGAGGTGGAAGACATGAAAATTTGGTGGATTTTTACAAAGACCATGGATTTGACTTTACGGTTTGTCATTTTAACATGAGGCGAAAAGGTAGGGTGCAACATGGCCCCATTTGGATTCAATGTAACTTTCTGTATTTTCCACTGTGCTTGCATGTTAGAATTTATGGTGAGGGGGGGGGGGGACAGGTAATTTCTGAAGAGTTTGATAAGTTCAATTAATGATGTCTTTAACAGTTTGAAGCAACTAAAATGTAGTAATCTCTTTGAATGAAGTAGAAGGTGTCACAGTTGGGTGGAACACCAACAGCATTTATTTGGAAGTAGTGAATGCCAACAAATAATGTAAAAGAGAAGGGGGGCAGTAATGAAAAGGTGCATAAATTGAGTTGAGAGAGCAACTCACTTGTCTCCACCCTTTCTTACGATGTGGAAAAACATCAAAGGTTTTAGGTGGAACTAAGACGCTGTCTTGTCTATTTTTGGGATGAAGTATAAAGTGTGTTTTTCTTAAAGTGATGCAACATGTTATAGGTATAAGATTAGAGATGAGATGCTCAATCATGGATTTCAGAAGCTTTGAGTTTCTTTTCCTATTTTTCTCCAAACATTGCATTAACTTATGCTTTATGTATGGACGTCTTTTTCGGTACAAATGTTTTGATTTATTGCCTTTTGGATATGTTATGCATACTTCCGCTTCCGTCTTAAATACAACTAAATTATGTTACACTTATAATGTTAGTAAAAGGAAATTATATAAATAAAAATATGTAAGAATTAATTAAATCTCTAATTAAAACCAGGGATGACAACCGTTGGATTAATTTTATATTAATCCAAAAGGATTTTTTTTTTATAATGGATATAATACTGTTATTATAATTGTTCACACCGTTTTGCTATACTATCATTTTGTTTTTATTTATATGTAATTGTTAAAAGAGTAAAATTTAATAACGTGTTATAGAAACATTCATATATTTTATGTTTTTTTTCTTGGAATAATTATGTTTAAATATTTAGTTATCTTTAAAAAGTTTGAAAATTTGTAGGAAAATTAAGTAGCAAACATTAAATTAAAATGGAGCGAGATGGGATTGAGATGAATGCATCTAACATTCACAAAAGTGGTAGTGTCTAAAACCCATAGAGGTGATAGTGAATTTAAGATTATACATCGTTATAGGGTGGGGTGAACGGAGCAGAACGTATTAATTATGGATTGATGATGGATTTAACAACATTCACTTTTGTTCCAATCCATTACAATCTCTAATTAAAATGATGCTAAAACATAAATTATATATATTCATACCATAAATAAAATGTTCATAGAATTATGAAGAGTTAAACGAGCATAAACTCAAATATAATAAAGACAAATAAACCAAATTTATATAACGAAATTAATATATAAATAATTTATTTTTTAAAAATAAAATAAAAACCACTTTCTTAAGACCTTGAACATAGGCACTTTAACAACTTAAGGTTTCAAGTTTGCCGATAAAACTGAAATCTTATTAACAAAAGTATTTATATATTTTTATTATCATATCAATAATTGTTGTTTTTCAAAAATACATTTTTAAATATTTTTACCATATTATATTTATTATTATTTATACATTTTATCTGCAATCTAAAATGATTAACCTTTGTATATTAATTTCAGAATTTTTAATAAAAAATTAAGATAAATAAATTATGTAATTCCTAATATAAATTGATTCACATTCTATTTATCATTTAAAAAATATGAAAAAAACTAAAATTTTGAATACACTAAAGTTAGATTAGACATAAGTACCTTTTAATTAGCGGTGGAGAGTAGAAAAGACGTATGAGTCATGACTTTCTTTAAAATGATAAATTTTAATTTAAATATTTTATTATTTATAAAATTTTAAAATAATAATAATAAAATTGAATTTTGATTTCAAAAATTATAAAAATTTGATTTAATCCTTTATAAATTATAAAATATAAAATATTAAAATAATGAAATTATATTTTTATTATTGTAAAAATATATAATTTAATTTTGATTAAAAAAAATTTCAGGTTAGGCCATTATTTTTAATCGAGAATGAATTTTTACATATTGAAATGATAAGAGTTGTGCAGGTCTCATTGTGTGGTGTTAGGATTGAATCATGTTTTAAAAATTTGATGAAAGAGGCTGTCGCTAGAATTTTGTAGAAATTTAAGAAGGGATGTCCGGAGAGGAGGCCTGAGGGGGGAATTTTATCTTCTTCTTTGATTTGTTGTGGCGACTGTCACGTGGCATTGCATATTGAGTGAATGAGTTCATGCAGCCCACCACAGCTTGGCCTTTTAACTTTATGAAGAGAGAGAATGGTGAATGGGAACCGCTAGCGGACTTTGCAAGGCAAACTTATCAAAGCTTCTTTTTTTGAATAAATTACATTTTGTGCAAATAATAAAAAATAAATTCTATTCTAGTTCAACCAACATATGAAAAAGGCAAGCACCAAGTACTATAAAAAACTCAGACTTCTGCATATGGATGGTTTGGAAATTACAGATAAACCCTTCCTTTTATCTGCCATAAGAAAAAAAATCACTTTACTGTCTTGAAACTTTTCAAGGAAGTTTTTCTGTGAAGTTAAAAAATGATTAAGGCAACTTGGGTGGTGCACTTGGTTTTTTAGGCTTAGATATTTAAGGTGTGAAAAAAGCAATATGTTTTTGCTTCAACAATAATAGGAATAGCCTTACTCCTCAAATTTTCTCATGACTACTAAATAAAAGCAGATGTTTTTCCTTTTTCTCTCCTTATTATGTCTAAAGATATATATAGAGAGACACTGGTGTTTAGGACTAGCTTTGTCCGCTTAGTTTTCGCCTTCTTGCCTCGCTTGCTTTCTCTCTCTCTCTGTCTCCAATTATTTTGTCTTTATTCCCTTTAAACATCAACTCTTTAAACGAAAACTAGTCTGGTTTTGAGTCTGAGCTAAAGCTTAAACCATAGTACCTATGAACCAAACACTTGAGAAATGAGCATCTTTGCACCTCACAAGCTCCTGTCTTGAGTATTAATAATAACCCGATGCTTCATTTCTTGAATCTTGAGTTTGTGTTGTAGGTTGGATTGAGGTGGGCGGGGTGTGTCTGTCTAAATGGATTTTGGGGTGGTGGGTTTGGAAGGGTTTGTGGGTTCAGATACTGCAACCACGACCACTACTACTACAACGACTGCTGGTTTTACTAGTCTTGCTTCAGATCCTGAGGCAAAGCAGAAATGTTACGGGTCCGGGTTCCTCAAGCAAGAGAGATCCGGCAATAATGAGGACGACTGGAGGAGTTCGAAACTGGCCAAATTTGATGATTTTTCGACCTCCAAGGCAGCGTTGCTCAACCACAGAAATACTTTACTGAGATCCAATTCCTCTATCTTCTCTGACGGACAACACCAGCAACAACAAATGCTGAGCTTTTCTGCTCCCAAATCAGAAGCTCTTTCCGTTGATACAGCCTCTCAAAGTGTCGCATTCCCTTACTTTCAACTCACATCACCTGCTTACACTAGAAACACAGGTATATCACTATATATATACACATGTATATATGTTGACAGCAACGCTAAGATTCTAACATCATTACCCTATTCATCATCATTTGAGGAAATTACGGAAAAGGGAGTAAAATGGTTTTGACCTCTTGGCTGGTGCATATTCTTGTGACTTGTAGCAAAGGCTAGTCATGTTTTCTCTTGTTTTTCTTGTTTGATTCCATGGTTCTGGTGAAGGGTCTTTTCATGAAAATCTGTGTGAGGTCTTTGTTTTAAGTCTTGTCAGTAAAAATAAAAGTGAGGTTCTCTATTTTTATTTTCATCTGCCTGTTCTATGAGATAAATATTATTGGTAATAAATCAAACAGTGGTTTTGAGAACAAAAGAAGAAACCCAAAAAGGTTCATCCTTGATTGTTTTTGGGTTCTTACCTGTTCCCATTGCACTGCTTTGAAAACCTTGAAATTTTGGCTTTTCTGGCTTCATTTTTATTTTATTTTTGTTTCAATATGTTTTGCACCTTCACTTATTTTCTTCCTGGTTTTGTACGACAGGCTACAACACTGGAGGATTTACTGGTGCAAATATGCATGGGGTGTTAGCAGGAGGTAGAGGACCATTCACCCCATCTCAATGGATGGAGCTGGAACACCAGGCTTTGATCTACAAATACATAACTTCAAATGTGCCTATCCCATCTAATCTTCTCATTCCTATAAGAAAATCCCTTGATTCTGCTAATTTCTCTTTGTTCTCCGGTGGACTCCTCAGACCCAATACATGTAAGTTGTCCCTTCAAAAACGAAACATTTTTTTAAAAACTTTTCTCTAATGTCCATATAATTTCCATGCTTGATGCAAAAGTAGAAGCAGACAGACCTTCCTCACTCCCTCTCTCATAAAGATTTGGGAATGGGAAGGGGGGAGGGGAGGAGGCACCAGTGAGTGCTGCACTTTACTTTCTGTTCTTGTTGGCAAAGAAGTACTTTCTGGGGTTTTCATTGTCTTTTTTGTTTCTTTTTTTATTTTATTTCCACCCTTAATGGAGAGAAACACTGTTCAACTAAGCCAAAACTATGCATTACACGCGCTACTTGATTGCATAATCTGTTTGAATCAAGCATCACTGTCAGGACATTTCAAATTTCAACTATAGCTCATTGCCACATTTGTTTTGGTCCCATGTCCGACAAGGCAACTTCTCCCCTGCCTTTTTATAGTAAAACAGTGTGTATTTTCTTTTCCAAATCAAAAGAAAAAAATCAATGGTAAACCTGAAAGTTTAAAGTTATATCAAACACAGAATAGCTAACAGATAAGGGCCTTGGCATGCATGTTTAAGCCTGCATATTCTACTTTAAGATTTCTGGAATGTTTGTTTTAAGTTATAATTTGAAATTTGTTGATCTTTTTTTAATGATGTTCAAACAGTGGGTTGGGGGGCTTTTCATCTTGGGTTCTCGAATAACACTGACCCAGAGCCAGGGCGGTGTCGTAGAACAGATGGAAAGAAATGGCGGTGTTCAAGAGATGCTGTTGCCGACCAGAAGTACTGCGAGCGGCATATGAACAGGGGACGCCATCGTTCAAGAAAGCCTGTGGAAGGCCAATCCGGCCATTCCGCCGCAGCCATCGCCACCACCAAACTGATGCCTACTGTCTCCTCTTCAGCATCAGTGGTAGGGCCAACCGGTGGCAGCGGCGAATCCAACAGCCTCGCCATTGCACAACAGCAGTTCAAGCATTCGCAGCCTGCTACTGCATCTAATCTTTCTGCGGCAGCTACGCTGAACAGGTGACAGAATTATCCCCTCACCATTCCTTCCTTCCTTGTTTGTAAGCTATAGGGAAGGTTCTTTCAACAGGTTGTTTAATACCCTGTTACTTAAAAACTTGCAATTAATGGGTTCTAATTCCATTGATGATTGTGGATCTTTCAGCTACACTGTTATAGCATTATCCTGGCATGGTGGGGTATCTGTCTTCTGCCCATATGTTCTTATCGCTTTGACTATATAAAATTAATAATAATTGTAGAATCTACTTATCTTCTGCCATCATTGACAGTGACCGGTCTTATTAGTTATTATTAGGGAAGGTTCTTTCAACAGGTTGTTCAATACCCTGTTACTTAAAAACTTGTCATTAATGGATTCTAATTCCTTTGGTGACCGTTGATATTTCAGGTTGCTTCTGAGTAAAGACACAGTGGTTGATACTGCACCAGGACTCACCATGACATCCCTGACCTGTGACATAAAATCAAAAGAAAACCCTTTCTTGATCCCAAAGCAGCAGAGCTCATATGAACATCACTCCAGAACTGAGTTTGGAGTTGTTTCCTCTGACTCACTCCTTAACCCTTCTCACAAAAGTTCTGCCTTGATTAAGTGCAGAAACTTTACTAGTCAAGAAACTGAATCTCAGCATTCCCTTCGCCAGTTCATGGACCAGTGTTCTAAAACCCAGTCTGATCGTTCAGCCATTTCCTGGCCAGAAATTGATGTTCAATCAGATAGGACCCAACTCTCCATATCAGTACCCATGGCTGCCACTGATTACATTTCTTTTACTTCCTCTACTAACAGTGATAAGGTAACACTATCCCCTCTCAGATTGTCACGTGAGTTCGATCCCATACACATGGGATTGGGTGTGGGCAGTGTTATTAATGACTCAAACCAGAGGCAAGCAAATTGGATTCCTATCTCTTGGGAGGCATCCATGGGTGGTCCTCTTGGCGAGGTATTGCATAGTACTAACAGCAGCACAGGTGAGTGTAAGAGCTCATCGGCACTTAACCTCATGACAGAGGGCTGGGACAGTAGTCCTCGGTTGGGATCATCACCGACCGGTGTCTTACAAAAGACTTCCTTCGGTTCTCTTTCTAATAGCAGTGCGGGAAGCAGTCCAACAGCGGAGCACAACAAGACACATGAAGGTGCTAGTCTTTGCAATAACCTCCTTGGTTCAGCCCTTGTTAAGTCTTCCTCTCTGCCTGCTTCTTGAATCCACTTCACTAAGTTGTGGGAGGAGAAAAAATGGAGAAATGTTGGCATGGACTTTTATATCTATTGACAAACATGGAACAATTAATTATGAAAGCAATATTATTATGTTTATCCTTTTTTAAATTTTGTAATTTGTACTTTCTAGTCATGCTTTGCTCCTAGAAATTAGAGATTAAACGCAGTTTGTCTAAAATTCTGGTTTGAAACTTCAAAATTTTTTATTTTCAGCTTTACATGCAATGTTTGGTACGACTTGTTTTGGCAACACAGTAGTTCCTTCCCACTTGTAATTATGCTCTTCAAAATGTTTATGAATCTTTGAGTTTAGAACATGAAATTGATTTAATTTAAAAAATGGCAACAATGGTCCATCTTTTAAGGTCATGAAGAAAAAAAGCAACTCACAAGGAAACTGTTATGCCAAAGTTTACCACTCAGCAACCACAGTAAAATGGTACTTTTCCAACTAAGTTTCAAGCAATGCCTGGATGTGACTTTCCATGAAAACTTTAGCACTTTGCAAGTTGGCAACTACCCTACAATCTACATACAACAGTGCTCTGCAGATGATGAGGATCAAATACTCATTTCTCATCTCTGAATGCGGATATAGAACATAGAGACTGCAATTCCCACAATCATCTGCAGATAATCATGTTAAGCGTCTGATGTTCGTACATATGATTTACACATTCCTTTCTGCTTGGAACTTCATCTCAGTTCTCATCACAGAGACAATTCTCAATCTGGCAAATATCTAATGTTACCAAAATTTATTAGGCCTCCATGATTATAAAAGCTTTCCCCCAGCCTCAAAACGCATTTCCTCCCAAAACCTAACCAAGCATGATCCCTTACTGTCTCAGACAAGAACTATTCATGGAAAACAATCATACAATAGGAATACAAACATTAGAATAAAACCATTGGTAGATGAGATATGAAGAGTATATAAATGTTGTTTTTGTCTGTGAGACAAAAGGTAGATGAGACAGTAGTTTTACTAGATACAGTCGTTTGCAATGCACGTTTTTTTTTATATATATTTCCTTCTATTGTGAGAAAATCCATTTATTTTTGTGCAGGTTTTACCAAGTCTGTTTCACCGAGATGAATTTAACTTCTCCATCAATGTTCCCACAGTAGAATAGGAAACTGTTAAAACAACCTTTTACGGCAAAACCTGAAAGACAGGATACTATTCGTCTCTTGGCAACAGACTTTTGGTAAGAGAATAAAGCCACCACTAACAAATAAATCTAATTTCCTGCAATTTTTAGCTATTTGTCATAAGCTAAGTAACCCCAACACTGTCCTAAAAGATTCTTTTTTTATTGCCAAAACAATCAGGAAAAAATTCCAATATATCATTGTTCATGTAATCGTATCCAACAAACACACACATATAAAAAATTCAGAAGCAAGGAATTAAAAATGTAGTGGTGTGCGTAACCCTCAATCATGTCTTGTTTTTGTGATTAGGGCTTTAAATACCACCAAATTTGAATTTAAGGAGCTGGTTACCATCACAAAAGCTATCAAATAAAATGCTTTGTGCATATTATAAAGCCAAACTCCTATAAACCATTTTGAAATCAATCCTAAATTAACAATCAATACATTGGGTACTCAGTCAAATTTGCCATCTAAATCTCATGCTCATTATAAGAACTAGATGAGGCTGCAGGATTGCAGATATCTCACCTCACAATCTGATGTACTTCCATAGAAAAAGACATCCCCTAATAAGCAAAATTGTATGGAATTGTTGAGGCAGGTCTGTATGTTAAGATGAACCAAAAAGCGAAGAGAAATCTGTTCATATAATTGGTGCAGTTAAAGCTTAGCTTAAATAGCTTTCAAACCTTCGAAATTCAGCCTTTTTTTTAGGCATATTCTTTGGTAAGATCAAAGTTTGTTACCGATAATCCTTATCGTAATCCTAACATTCGTTTAGGTTTTTCTTTTATAAACGTAGAAACGGAAAAGAAAAAAAAAGACCCAAAGGCATAAATGTAATAGAGTAAGCTTGGTCTTGTGGTTCCACTTTCCATGGTTGGTTTAGCATTATCCCTAACGCATCTTACAGTTCTTATTCATATTGTCCTCTACCTTGATTCAGGAACTAATGCTGTACGGCTTCTTCTAAGATTTTTTAAGATATTGTGGAATAATCTCTCTGCGGTTCGTATCTTCTTTTGAAAATATAACTTCCAAAAGATAGCGCTTATCCATAAATAATCATAATAAGAAAATAGCATGTAAATATGAAAGAGTTTTGTACATATGCATTCTACTCGATTAGAACCGTTTCAGAGTTGGTATATCCGTCTAAATTTAAAGATTGATCGTAAAATTGGAAAGTTTTACGCAACCTGAAAAATAAACTCAAACAAAAAATAATAATAATTTGATTAAATTATGAATTGAACTCGAGTTTAAACGTTAATGATTATTTTTTAAGTTTATAATATGTAATGTTTTTTATTTGTATATATTAGGTAACTTATAACAAATAACAATTAAATATTTAATTTAAAATAAAATAAATATTTTTAAAATTTAATTAATAATATTGGTGAGTCTAAAATAAATTAAATTAGACGCTATAAATATAAGTGACTTCGAGAAAAAATTAAAATCTATGTTTCATGCCAGATCGAGTTATATGATTCAAAGCTTATTAAACATTTTATAATAACATATATAAGCCCGACCCAATCTAACCTAATCCAACCCAACTCAACATTCTTACGGACGTATATCAACCGACAACGTTTTTATGAAATGGGCTCTAATTATGATTCAATGCCTATTAAACATTTTATAATAGTGGATCCATCGCCGTAGATATCAAAGTCCATGTGCGATGGGCTATAGTCATGATACAGTGGCCCATCATCATCATTGATCGAGTATTAAAACGTGGTTCCAGAAAATCAAATTATGCATATGTTACATTAAAAAAATAAAATTTCCCTAATAAGATTAATGCTTGGATGTGTTAGTTTTTTTTTTTTAATTTTGGTTATTTTTACATTTAAAAGTTATTCTATATTTATTCCGAGTTTGGTATTTAAAATATTTAATTTGGGTTATCTTTATTATTGCGTAAGAAGACATATTTTATTTTTAAATATTACATTTAAAACAATTCCTCTGCGTGGTTACGCTCAGGTTGATTACCTAATAGGGAAACAGGTTAATCAGTATAGTAAGAAGGGTTAAATCAGAAGTGGGAGTGTTACTGTCAAAGAGATGTTAGTTGTCCTTGAGAGCCAATCATCTGAATGCAGGTCGAAAGTGGCCTATCAACTGCATTTATATACACGTCATGAGGGGAGGGGTGACATTAACATTTAACTCCACCGAAGGTGGCCACTCCAAGTTTGTTAGTTACCCATTCTTTCATTAACAGCTTTTCTACGTTTCTTCCTGATGTAAACGCACCTTTAAAGCCGCTTAGGTTTTTTTTCTGTAACATGAAAATTTTGTCTCTAATCTCGTTAATTAATTTCCAAACCAACACTCTTTCTTAGGCTTTTGAGAGCCTTTAAAAACCACAGTTTTGGTTTCAAGAGGACCAATATTCCAACCACATCAAAAGGATATGAGTCTCAATGTACCCTTTTCATGGGAGCTCAAACCGGGGTCTCAAAACTGACAAGTGAAGAAACCAGCATGGGTGTAAGATGTGCCACGCTAGATTTACCCCCTCCTCCTCGCCTATCCAAGAATGCCCTGTTTTGCGTCAATGATTTGCAGGGTGTTCTTCCATCTCCGCCGGTAAGTCCAGTAAGAAAAGGTGATGTCAACAAGAAGGAAGACCGTTTCGTGGCAGCTCATAGGAAATGCACCAAGTATTCCATGAATGGGAAGTTGGGTACTGATGGAAAAAAGGATACCTGCAGGACTAGGACTATAAAGGACATGTTCACTAGCTCATGTAAGTATTCATGCACTATTTGTAGTGGAAGTAGTGTGGTAAAACTAAAGTGTCTTGATGCTCCAAGGAGAAGGCAAAGGAAGAATTCAAAGAAAAAGACACTGGTGATTCAAAATTAACTGCACAAACCCAAGTTAAAATGCAACAACGAAAAGTTAAATCTGTCATGTGTGGAATTGAATAGGTAATTAAGGTTTATGTTAAATCATCGGTCACTGTGTGATTTATGTGATTGTATCTCTATCAAATTCTCCGTTGAAATAATATCTGTATGTACAATTTTTAAAGATCAATATATTTGTCAAATTTTAGTTGCTGCTGTGTATTACATAAGAGCGGCCTAAAAGGATCAACAAATGAACAATTTTTTTCTTTGTTTAATAATGGAAAGACTTAATTTATATAACATTCATAATTTAAAGATATAATGAGAATATTTTGAAATTTAAGAATCAATTTAAAATAAAGATCATAGCACAAGGATGTTGAAGCAATTAACTTTTTTATTTATAAATTTATTGGATAATTTATTTTTACCCCACGCCATTATTTAGTTTAAATAAAATTTGATTTTCAATTAAATAGATTCCATTTAGAGTTCTACTATGATAGGGAAATCCCTATTATAGTGGCAATATAGTTTAGTTTTTAATTTTGTTGTTGTCCAATTTCTCACTGGTTTCCATCTCGGAATCCGATCGACGCCGCCCTCTCAAACTCCGCCAGAAAGCTCCACCCTGAGAAATGGGCAAAGACAAGAAAAGATCACATTCCCAGCTCTCCTCTTCGCCCCCTAAACCCCCAATTTTCCCTTCATACCAAACCGCCCCAAACCTCAACCCCAAAGTCAGACTCCTCTGCGAAATCATCTCCACCACCCCTTCCCCCGCCGTCGAAACCCTTCTTCAAGACACCGGCCTCCGTATCACTCAGGTCGACGTCGAAAACGTCCTCAAATTGTCCTACTCCTTCCCTTCCCAAGCCGTCAAGTTCTTCCGTTGGTCTGGCCACCAACTCCAACACCACCATTCGCCTTATTCTTGGAACCTCGTCGTAGACTTGTTGGGTAAGAACGGTCTCTTTGATGCTATGTGGGACGCCGTTAAGTCCATGAAAAATGAAGGGTTAGTTTCTTTGGCTACTTTCGCTTCCGTTTTTAGTAGTTATGTTAGTTTTGATAAAGTTAAGGAAGCTGTTTTGACTTTCGAAGTTATGGACCAGTACGGCTGTGTTAGGGATATTGTTGCTTTGAATACTTTGATTAGTGCTATTTGTAGGGAAGGTAAAACCATTGATGGTATGGAGTTTCTAAGCGTAGCTAAATCTAGGATTAGGCCGGATTTGGATAGTTATGCTATCTTGCTAGAAGGTGGGAGAAGAAAGAAGGGAATATTAGTTTGGCTAAAACTACTTTTGATGAGATGGTTGCGGAAGTAGGGTGGGATCCCACTAATGTACCGGCTTATGATTCGTTTTGAGTACTTTGATTAAGGGGAAGGATGGGGTTAATGAGGCTTTGAAGTATATTGATATACTGCACCAGAGGAAGTGTTATCCGGGGATTAAGTTTTTTAGGGATGTACTTGAGGATTTTCAGAAAGTTGGTAATGTTAGAGGAGCTGAGTTGATTTGGAAGGCAATGGTGGAGAAAGTTGGGATTAGGCCGGATACGGAGATGTATAATTTGATGATCTTGTTGTACTGTTCCAAGAATTATACAGATATGGCGAAGAAGCTGTTGGATGAGATGGTTTTCACTGGGGCATTTCCAGATATGCAATCATATAATGTATTATTTCATTTCCTGATCAAGAATAGGAAGTTGAAGGATGCTACAGTGCTGTTCAACGAGATGGTTAAAAATGAGTTTTTCCCAAGTAAAACAGAATGCATTGCGGCGGTTAAGATTTTTCTTGAGATTGGGGACCCTTATGTGGCTATAAAAGTTTGGAGATTCATGATAGAGAGTTATGATTCTGATTTGGATGAGACTGGAAATCTGCTGATTAATGGGCTTCGTGACGCAAGCATGCTTCCTGAGGCAGTTAAGTATGCTGAGGATATGATTGAGAAAGGAATCAAGGTCACCTCAGCCACATTGTCAAGGCTGAACACAGCCTTAGCCGAGAAAAAAAGGATGGGGTATATGAAGAACTTTTAAGAAAATGGAAATCCTGTTAGGTGGATTGAAAGTGCTTGAATTCTATATACCCTCTTTCTGAAAGGTAAACCTCTAAGATGAAAGGTTCTTGCTGTTCCTGGAGGAGCTCTCCAAGTTGCTTCAATGGCTTTGGACGATCTGGCCCCAGTAGCCATTTAAGCAAGTCAAGGGTTCCAGGTTTGAAAACAAAGCTCAATGAAGAAGAAATATACAGAAGATGTGAGGGTGCAAACAGGAAAAACAGACAGGGTATTAAAGATGATAAAAGGGAGAGAATTGGAAGAGACATAATCCAAACTATCTCAAGGTTGTATGTAGCTTAAACTGCCGAGATACATTACAAGAGTTGCCACGTTTTTGGCTGTTAGGTGATGTAATAATATCGTATAATCAAAGCATCCTTTATTCCTTTCATTGCCTGTCTTTGGTGGCTGTATCTCCCGCCCTCTCATGTTATATACGTATTTCGAATTTAATTTATTGTATTTTTTTTTTTTGGGGGGGGGGGGTTCCTCTCCATCTGAATGGGTAGTCCATAACTAGTCAACATAGCTGATAGGAACAAATTAAGGTGAATTGAATGCTATAATTTAAAGATTGAAACGGGCTGCTCTTTTCTTATTTACTAAAAACCCTAATCTCAATTGCATATTGATGTCTGAATATGTTTACATTATAAGCCTGGATTCCCTCTCGCTTCCCCCCAACTCTAGCACATATACAATCGGCCAGTCGATATCATGGTTCCAGCGTGAACTTAGTTGATGCTCAAAAAAACGAAGGAAAAAGAAGCTGTTTTCTATTCCTTGTATTTGTTTGTGCTTTATGGGTCTAAAGTGGTAAATCTGAGTGTTTTGTAATTTGTTCAGCTCTGAAACTATTTGGATAGCATTTGAATGTCAAGTAACTTCACACCATCATCTCCTTTTGCCCACATTAATATAATATTATAAGATTTGGCATCCATTCCAAATCCATACATCATCCAAAACTATAATTGAAGAAGGGTATGCTCAATTTCCCTTGTAAACAATCCTGCAGTGTTGAGAATGACAATTTAGTTAGGGTTTCTCAGCTTCCTCGTGAGAGAGACAGATGAGGTATAGAGATGTGAGCAAAAGTGGAAAATTGTTTGTCAACTTTGGCAAGTTCAATATCCTGTACTGTTCCTTGGAATTTTATTGTTTGTCTTTTCTTTTATCGTATCACTGCTTCAAAAGTATAGCTTCCAACAGGGTTAAAGGTTAGAGTAAAATGTCAGTTCTTTCAGATAAACTTGAGCAAATGTAAGATTCAAGGTTGATTACAATAGGAAATGTAACGTCAGGGTGATTATAATCAGAGACCGTTTCAACCATTAAATCTCAGTGCTTTAAGCAATTTAGGGTGAATTTCAGATAAAGTAAAGCCACTTACATATAAAATTCTTACTCACTTCAAATTGAGGAAAAATGATATGGTTCAACTTTTCTTTCTTTTTTCTAACTTGTTAGGTACATATCTGTAATGGAACAAATCTAAAAAGAAAAGACAGGGACAACTACATTTGAACGGTGACTGAAACACAATGTAATTAAAATCTGAAACAAGCAAGCAGGCAAATTACATCTTTGCTATAGGACATTCATGATGTCCATCACAACTTCACTTGTAGTTGTAATCCCCTCTACAATGGCGTTTCCAATTACTATCCCCACATCCCTCTTCTGGGACTCAAAACCATTCTTCCATTCCTGGTTGAATTAATTATATCCAGCTCCAACAATTGCTTAATGTTGGATTCATGATTCATCTCCACACCGTGTTCCCCATCCCTTCATATTCTCACATCTAACCTTCCTAATCTCCTCACCAGATCCTTTAAAACTTTTCCCTTTCTGTTCCTTGTCATGGTTATTTTCCACCAACTCCCTAACACAATCAAAGAGAAGCGCTGCTTTGTTTGTTGCAAAACCCTCTTCGACATGGACGATGGCCGGAAAAAGTAGACCAGTGAGGCACTTTAAGTTGTTTGAATCCTACACAACTCGATTTCTCTGGTCTGTGTTGAAGAAGTAAATTCAAGAGCCAAGCTGACAATATTGAGTCCTCCTTTATAAGCTTAGACCAGAACGGCCTTTTGCTGGAAGTAACCAGGCAAACGCAGTTTGCCTAAAACTATGGTTTGAAACTTCAAAAATTTTGATTTTCAGCTTTACATGCAATGTTTGGTAGGACTTGTTTTGGCAACACAGTAGTTCTATTGGCAACTTGTAATTATGCTCTTGAAAATGTTTATGCATCTTTGAGTTTAAATAATTCAGAAGGTTCTTAGAACATGAAATTTATTTAATTTAAAAAATGGCAACAATGGTCCATCCTTTTAAGGTCATGAAGAAAGAAAGCAACTCACAAATAAACTGTTATGTCAAAGTTTAACACTCAGCAACCACAGTAAAATGTTACTTCTCCAACCAACTTTCAAGCAAAGCCTGGATGTGACTTTCCATGAAAACTTCATCACTTTGCAAGTTGGCACCTACCCTGCAATCTATATACAACAGTGCTCTGCAGATGGTGAGGATCAAATACTCATTTGTCATCTGTGAATGCGGATGTGGAACATAGACTGCAATCCCCACAATAATCTGCACATAATCATGTTAAGCACCTGATGTTCTTCCATATGATTTGCACATTCCTTTCTGCTTGGAACCTCATATCACTTCTCATCACAGAGACAATCAAGTGTTGTTTGATTGGGATTTAAAGATTTTTGCTTATCATGCAACTTAACACCAAAATACATTTCTTAATCTGACATATATCTAATGTTGTCAAAACTTTTTAGGCTTACATGATTATAAAAGCTTTCCCTCAAAACCCATTTACTCCAATAGCCTAATCAAGCATGATCCTTTCCTGTCTCATGATTGAAGTTCTACTGTGTCTCAGACAGTAACAGGAAATATTCATGGAAAACAACCATACAATACAAATATAAATGATGAAAGCCAATGCAACTTTTAAGAGATAATTTCTTTGGAATATTCTAGAATATAAAATAAAAAAAAAGTTATTATCTAGAAGACTAGGTATTATATACGTGTCAACAATCCAATAACCACTGAACTCTATAAATAGGGGTAAAAGCTTTCATTTTTGAAGTATGTGTGCAATAGAAGAGTGTGTGTCATATTGTAAGTGTATTGTGTATTAATAAAAGTGCTCTTTTCTCTTGTAACAGTAAGTCTCGATTAAGTCTTAGATTTTTAAGTACTTAGTGCACTTGGGTTAGTTTCTATATATGGTCGACTCTACCGCCTGAATAATATATGGTTGGCCTCGCCGTCTGAATATTATAGTGCACTAAAGTTAGAAATAAAATGTTAATCGACTTCATAGAGTTGGTGTAACATTACTTGTAGATCCTAAATCTTTTGTAGTGAGTGCGTTAGGCTCGTCAAGTTTCCAACAATAAACATTAGAATAACACCTTTGGTAGATTAGATATGAAGGGTATATAAATCTTGGTTTTGTCAATAGTCCATTTATATTTGTGCAGGTTTTACCAAGTCTGATTCACCTGTTTACTGAGATGAACTTAACTTCTCCATAAATGTCCGCATAGTAGAATAAGGAACTGTTAAAGCAACCTTTTATAGCAAAACCTGAAAGATAAGATACGATTCCTTTCTTGACAACAAACTTTTGGTAAAGGAATAAAGTCAACACTGACACCAAGTTTGCTAACAAATAAATTTACTTTCCTGCAAATTTTACTTATTTGTCTTAAGCTAAGTTACTCAGACATTATTCTATCAGAATTTTATTACCAAACCTATTAAGAAAAATCCAATATATATATACATCGTACATGTATCCGTATTCAACAAACACTCACATATGAAAAAATTAAGAAGAAAGGAATGAAAAATATAGTGGTGAGCGTAACCCTCAACCATATCTTGTTTTATGATTAGGGCTTTAAACACCACCAAATTTGGATTGAAGGAGCTGGTTACCATCACAAAAACATATTAAATAAAGTGCTTTGTGCATATCATACAGCCAACTCCTATATACCATTATGAAATCATTCCTAATTTGACAATCAATACATTAGGTGCAATTTGCCATCTAATTCTGATGACCATATAAGAATTAGATGAAGTTAAAACTACACTCCAACAAGCAAAATTATATAGAATTATTGTGGCAGCAGGTCTATTAATATTGAAATGAATAAGAAAGAGCAGAAAAATCTGTTAATTTAATATGTGCAATTAAAGCTTAGTTTAAATAGCTTTCGAAATCTTAACTTAGTCTTTTTATAGGCTTGTTCTTAAGAAAGATCAAAGTTGGTTACCTATTATTCTTATCTTATTCTTAATTTTACTCTCGTGATCTATTTTTTCTTAAACGCATAAAAGAATAAAAAAGAAAATCACTAAAGCCATCCTATGTAACAGAGTAGACTTGATCTTGTGGTTCCACTTTTCATGGTAGGGTTTAGCATACTCTTTAAGGTATCTTACCGTTCTTATTCATCTTCTCCTCTACTTAATTTAGGAACTAATGTTATATAATTTCTCTCTAAGATTTTTTTAATATATTGTGAAATCATTTCTCTACGTTTTCCTATCCTTTTTTATTTTTTTTTTGTTGTTGTTGAAAATATAACTATCAAAAGGTAACACTTATCCAATAATCATAATAATAAAATTGTATGTAAAGATGGATGAGTTTTGTACGTAAAAATAACTACCATCTAATTTATGCATTTTATTCAATTAGATTCATTTAAGAATTGGATTCCTAGTAAAAATTGAAAAGTTTATACAATAATATTAGTTTTGAAAAATATATTTGAACAAAAAAAATAGATTTATTTAAATTAAGAGCTCGACTCAAGTTTAAGAGAAATTGTTTTATGAACTCTTCCCACCATATATCTATGGTGTCTCTCCAATTATTTAATGATATTTTAGTAATTTTTTATGTCATTGATACATAATTTTGATAATTTTTTACCCTGAATCTCGAATTCGAAACTCGGGATCCGAGTTTAAGGTTCGAAATTTGGGATTCGAGGTTCGAAATTTAAGGTTTGGAATTCAAATTTAAAGTTCGAGGTTCGAGTTTAAGGTTTAAAGGTTCATAAAATAATTGGAAATGTACAAATTAACTTTTTTTTTTAAATTTTATTTATCTATTTAACTATTTATTTTAATTATAAATTCTAAAAAAATATTAATTTTAAAATAGTTATAGAGTTTGAAGTTAGTATATGCTAATAATTAAAATAAATACTAATTTATATAATATAAATAGTATATAATTTAATAAATAAAAATTATTTAATTTAAATTAAACAGAAAATAGGTAATAAAATTTAATAGATAAAAAATTATTTAATTTAAATTATTAATATATCTAATTAAATATTTATCTTTAACATAAGATTAATTATAAATAATTTTTTATTTAAGTTAAATTAAATGAGTAATTTTTATTTAAATTAAATTAAATAAAAATATAATTATGCCACGTGTCACAATTTTAATGTATTATTATATATATTTATATATAATTAATTTAGGATTTATAGAAGAAAATGATTAATAAAATGTTATTAAAAAAATTATTTCTAAAGTTGCTATAAAAATATAAACTGATCTAGTGGTAACTTCCGCCTTCCCTTAAACTGTAATAGTAGCTACTAAATTTTTATTTGTATAATAAAAAAAATCAATATTAAAT
The DNA here is from genome assembly GCA_005610355.1 of Gossypioides kirkii. Classification (NCBI taxonomy): domain Eukaryota; kingdom Viridiplantae; phylum Streptophyta; class Magnoliopsida; order Malvales; family Malvaceae; genus Gossypioides; species Gossypioides kirkii. The sequence goes on along the minus strand of CP032247.1, from coordinate 15,539,995 downwards.
TATATTTGCATGGAGTAGAGTGCATTTGGAGAACCACTCCATAGTATAACATCTTAATTAAGTTGTGTTTCAATAGAAAACAAATTAATCAGTATACTAAGAATGGTTAAACCATGAATCCAACAAGTGATTCCAGTGGTAAAGAAGATATTGTTCATTTTAAGGGTCTCGGGTTTGAGCACCTGTGTGTGCAAGGAATGTGTGCTTGTCAAAGGGTGAGGGTGGTCGCTCCAAGTTTGTTACTTTTATCCAATCTTATAAACTTTCATCACAGATTTTAGAATAAATTATTGGACTAATTATTTTGAAGATATTTGAACGAATATAGCTCAAAAGATGAACATCAATTGAGTTGAAATTGAAGACTTGAAATTTTTTTTTTTTGTAGAATAAGTTAAGTCACTTTCAATATTTGAAGGCTTTGAATAACACCAAAACTCTTATGGAATTAATATTTTATACTATTTGTTTAGCTTTACTTTATAAAACAAATGATTAGATTATAACTCTTATGTAAACAAAACTTAAATATTATATAAACTTAAGTTTTGCCTATGTTAAGGGTGTAATCGAGAGTTTGAGAGATCACAAATTTGTTCAAGTTAAGAACATGTATGTGTGCATTATTTTTGTAAACAATCAAGAGAGTCTCTTGAGTTGCAAAGCTAAGCTTTTGAGGGGGAAGCTTAATGAGGGAGTAATCTAATCTTTGTATAATAGCAGGAGCAAAGCCAAAAAAAATTTTAAGGGAGGCTGAAATTAAATTATACATTTTTTACCATTTAAATAGTTTATATCTTTATAATTTTTGGGGGGTCAAAGTACAATTTTACCATTAAAAATTTAAAAATTTAAGGGACTTAAATGAAAATTTTCATTTTAGGGAGGTCGAGGCCCCTGTCAGATCCCTTAGGTTTGCGATTGTACAAGGTGAGGTCACTAAATTGGTGAGTGTTAGATAAGTGTTAGGACTTTAAATTATTGGTTGTACTCTAAGAAAAATAGTAGGTCAAATGTAGATTGAAATTGAATTGCGTAAATCGTGGTTGAAATTGTAATAATAATTTTAAGCATTATTTTAGCCATAGTTTATCTTCGTTTTTACATAAACCTTTAAAGCTGCTTAAGCTTATTTTCCGTAAGATGCAAATTTTGTCTCTAATCTCATCAATTAATTTCAAAGCTAACACTCTTTCGTAAGAACAAGAACCAGCTTTTGAGAGCCTTAAAAAATTACTGTTTTGGTTTCAAGAGGACCAATAGGTTTAATATAACATTTGATATCTGAATTTGACATTTTTTCTTAATTTGATATTTAAATTTTTTTTGTCCAATTTGATACTTAAACTTGACACTTTTTTTCTAATTTGATACCTAAACTTGACTCTTTTTTCTAATTTAGTACCTAATCTTTTTTAATATTAATTCGTTAAGCATAGTTCAATACTTATTTTAACATGAATTTTCTCTAAAATTGATAATATTTTTGTAGTATAACAAAAATTCAATACCGTTATTGTTTTGCATAATTTTTATAATATTTAATAAATTTAGGTATCAAATTGGGTTAAAAAAAAAGCTTAGATACCAAATTAAGGAAAAAATATCAAGTTTAGGTACCAAATTGGGTTCAAAAAAAGCTTAGGTACTAAATTAAAAAAAAATATCAAGTTCAAGTATCAAATTAAGTCAAAAAAATTTTAGATATCAAATTAAAAAAAAGTATCAAGTTCAAATATTAAACGTTATATTAAGTTGGACCAATATACCAGCCACATCAAAAGAAAACGAGTCTTAATGTACCCTTTTCCTGGAAGCTCAAACCTGAGGTCTCGAAACTGACATGTGAAGAAGCCAACATCAGCGTAAGATGTGCCACGCAAGATTTACCCCCTCCTCCTCGCCTATCCTAGAGTTCTCAATTTTGCGTCGATGATTTGTAGGGTGTTCTTCAGCCTCCGCTGATAAGTCCAGCAAGGAAGGGGTTAAATTCTGTTATTAGTCCCTCTACTTTACGAAAGTTGTGGTTTTAGTCCTTATACTTTTTTTTATAAATTTTAGTCCTTGTATTTTTTGAATTGGTAAATTTTAGTCTTTACTTTTCAAAATTTAAAATTTTTAGTCCTAACTTAAATAGTAGCAACAAATTCGTTTGATTAAATTCAAATATTGATCTTATACTATAAATGACATGTCTGTTGACTCATAGTATTCGTGAACTATTTATAGTGAAAAAAATATGGTAAAACTAAAGTATCTTGATGCTTCCAAGGAGAAGGCAAAGGAAGAATTTAATGAAAAAGAAATTGGTGATTCAAAATTAACTGAACAAACCCATAAGTTAAATTAGTGGTGTGTTTATGTGAATAAGACCTATGTTGGATGATAGGTTAATGTGTCTGTGATTGAAATGTATCCATATGTGCATGTACAAAATTTAAAGCGAATCCAATGTATTTGTCAAACTTTAATTGCTGTTGTGTAGTACATAAGAGCGGCGAAAAAGCATCAACAAGTGAAAAACTCTTTTTTCTCCTATAACTTTCGACTTCCAGAGTCTGTGTATTGGTCTTCGAGACTGAGCCGTAATAGCGCAAAAATGCAGGCCGCAGCCGGCAAGGAATGTAGATAAATCAGAGAACTGACTGTTCACTGTATGCTTTTCAACGTTTTCACGAGACTTGGTCCTCTATTATCCGCAACCTCACCTGCCTTTTCCTTGCAAGTTTTGTTTAAAAACCTAACACCCAACTTCTTTTCTCACGTTTTATATGCTAGCTACTACAATGCATGGAAGCTGTGTTATCATAAATCACCTGTTATAATAAACCCCTTCCCTATAAAGAGCCTTTATTAAACCATTTCTTACCCGCAAATTAAAAAAAAAGAAAATGAATCAAAACAAGGCTCAGTCTCGAGGGAACGTGCCATTCTCATGGGAAAACAAGCCAGGGATACGCAAAGAAACATGCCAAGAAGGAATGGAACATCATTACTTTATGCATAAGCTACCGCCACCTCCATGTCCACCTCAAAGTGTTGGATGTCGATTGATGGCATTAAAATTTCACCTCCTCCTCCTCCTAGAAGACTTAAGAAGTCCGATGACCCCTTTTTGGCAGCTTACAAGGAGTGCACTAGGACCACTAGCAAAGGTAAGTTGGCTAAAAGGGATAGCGTGTCTAGTTTGAAGAAGGGTATGTTCAATTTCTCCTGTAAACAATCCTGCAGTGTTGAGAACGACAATTTAGTTAGGGTTTCTCAGCTTCCTCGTGAGAGAGACAGATGAGGTATAGAGATGTGAGCAAAAGTGGAAAATTGTTTGTCAACTTTGGCAAGTCCAATATCCTGTACTGTTCCTTGGAATTTTATTGTTTGTCTTTTCTTTTATCGTATCACTGCTTCAAAAGTATAGCTTCCAACAGGGTTAAAGGTTGATTTAAATGTCAGTTCTTTTATATAAACTTAAACAAATGTAAGATTCAAGGTTGATTACAATAGAAAATGTAAGGTCAGGGTGATTATAATCAGAGACTGATTCAACCATTAAATCTCAGTGTTTCAGCAATTTAGGGTGAGTTGCAGATAAAGTAAAGCCATTTACATATAAAATTCTTACTCTGAACTTCAATTTGAGAAAATAAATATGGATCAACTTTTCTTTCTTTTTTCAACTTGCTAGGTACATATCTGTAATGGAACAAATCTAAAAAGAAAAGACAGGGACAACTACATTTGAACAGTAACTGAAACTGCACAAAGTAATTAAAATTTGAAACAAGCAAGCAAGCAAATTACATCTTAGCTATAGGACATTCATGATGTCCATCACAACTTCACTTGTAATCTCCTCTGCAATGGCGTTTCCAATTAGTCTCCCCACATCCCTCTTCTGGGATTCCAAACCATTCTTCCATTCCTGGGTTGAATTATTTATATCCAGCTCCAACAATTGCTTAATGTTGGATCCATCTCCACACCGTTTTCTCCATCCCTTCATATTCTCACATCTAACCTTCCTAATCTCCTCACCAGATCCTTTAAAACTTTTCCCTTTCTGTTCCTTGTCATGGTTATTTTCCACCAACTCCCTAAGACAATCAAAGAGAAGCTGCTTTGATTGTTGCAAAACCCTCTTCGACATGGACGATGGCCGGAAAAAAGTAGACCAGTGAGGCACTTTAAGTTGTTTGAATCCTACACAACTCGATTTTTCTGGTCTGTGTTGAAGAAGTAAATTCAAGAGCCAAGCTGACAATACTGAGTCCTCCTTTATTAGCTTAGACCAGAACAGCCTTTTGCCGGAAACTTGTTGTCTTGCTGCTTTTCAACTTCAGGGGAATTAGTAATGAATTCTAACCAGAAGGGAAAGTAATTATGAAAGCTTATATAAACTTTAAATATACTAACAATTATCGAGTGGGCAGCTGCTTGTTGAAGTACGTACTTGTTCTTCCATGCATCTCCATTCAAACTCTGTATCTGCAGCAGCCTGTTTAGCGTTGTGAGTTTCAACTAGAATCTTGCACCATGAAAAAGATTAAAGAGAAGAAAAAGCAAAAATTTAAGGTTTTGCTTACCTTCTTTTCTGTTTCATGGTAGAGTTTTAGGTCAGACATGGAAGTATCAGCAAACATCGGTGGTTCATCTAATTCTACATCACTATCTGGGCATGAATTATACACTGTTGCACTGCTGGCGGAGGAAAATCTATCTGCGTCTTCAGTTTCTTCATCATCGGAATTCTTGGTTCTTACGCCTTTAATTTTAAACAACTTGTTGCATAGCATAGCCTTAAGTACCTTGGGAAAGTGTGGAATGCGCTTCTTCTGGCTCTTGTTTTGACTGCCACACTTGTCTAAAAACCTGCCTGAATTGCCATGGCAGCACCCTCTTTCTGAAAGGTAAACCTCTAAGATGAAAGGTTCTTGCTGTTCCTGGAGGAGCTCTCCAAGTTGCCTGAGTGGCTTGGATGATCTGGTCCTAGTAGCCATTTGAGCAAGTGTTTAGGCTCACGGGTTACAGAGTTGAAAACAGAGCTCAATGAAGAAGAAAATATACGAAAGATACAGAGGGTGCTAACAGGAAAAACAGACATAAAATTTGAAGAAGAGCACAACCAAAGGAAGACAGGGTATTCAAGATTAATAAAGGGAGAGAATTGGAAGATACATAATCCGAACTATCCCAAGGTTGTATAAACTGCCGAGATACCTTACAAGAGTTGCCATGTTTTTGGCTGTTAGGTAATGTAAAAATCTTTTTTAATCAACGCATCTTTCCTTTATTCCTTTCATTGCCTGTCTCTAGTGGCAGCATCTCCCGCCCCCGCATTTTATATACGTAATTCGAAATCCAAAAGCAATTGTCTCTATCTGAATGGGTAGTCCATAACTAGTCAACATAGGTGAATTGAATGCTATAATTCAAAGATTGAAATGGGCTGCTCTTTTCTTATTTACTAGAAACCCTAATCTCAATTGCATATTGATGTTTGAATATGTTTACATTATGAGCCTGCCTTTCCCCCAACTTTAGGACATACACAATCGGCCAGTCGATATCATGGTTCCATCGTGAACTTAGTTAATGCTCAAAAGACAAAGGAAAAAGAAAGCTGCTTTCTATTCCTTGTAGTATTTGTTATGAAAAATAAAACTGAAGCATCTTTGGGTGTGGGGGATTTGGTCTATTGCATGATTAAAGCAGCTATGGGTCCTAAAGTGGTAAAAATGAATGTTTTGTTCAGCTCTGAAATTGTTTGGATAACATTTTTATGTCAAGTAACTTCGGACCATCATGTAAGAAATTGTCTGTTCTTTACCCTTTTGTTTATACTTCTGTCATGATTTTGGGATAGGGTTTTCAAATTTGAAACTTACAGTTGGAACTTGGATGGGTATTGCTAAAAGAACGATAATCTAATTGGGTGGGTCGGGGCATCATGGTTTTAGAAACAGTCACAAATGCTTTGAAAGGTGGAACAAAAAGACTGAAATTTGATAGACACGTGGTGGAATTGAATAGTGGAGCCACCTCCTTTTGCTAAGATAATATAGAAATATATGTAGGGCATCCATTCCAAATCCATACATCAAACAAAACTGTGATTGATGGGATAGGAAATGGGGGCTCCTTCCATCACAATCGAGCACCGGGTGGGCAATCACCGCCCCAACTAGGCTTTATATATCTTTTCAACCAATACCTCTACCGACTCTTCTCCCAAAGGGAACCTTCTCCTATTCTTTTCTCTTCTCTTTTCTTTGGGTAATTTATTCAAGTAACCTAAAAATTTTCATTATTTATGAAAATGACAAGTTTAAAATATACACTAAAATAACTTAAAATAAATAGTAAAAATTAAAAATTATCATCTAATAGCCGACACCACCTGCTCAATTATTAGTGTCAAACAAAAAAATTTATGTTTTTTAGTATTGGCCATGTAATGGCCGACACCTATGTATTTTTTTAATACGTTATTTTATTGATATATGAAAATACGATAATTTGAAAAAGAAAATTTGGTGTTGGCCATTGCCCCCTTTTTTATCTGACAAAAATTTTTTTTTTGGTGTTGGCCATTGCATGGTCGACATCCATTTTTTTATTTGACAAAAACTTTTTTTATCAGATAAAAAATTCAAATTTTTTGGTGTTGACCATGTGACACCTTATACCCGACCCAATTGTTGGATCCGAATATAAAATGTCACATTTCGTTGCTAAAGCAACTTACTTTTCTATTATTATTTTTAAATGAAAACGTGGTGGAAAAAAATATTTTATAAAAATTTCGACAGCATTTCTGCTTATTTACATAAAATCCCCCTATAAAATTTTGCATTTCACAATATATTCGTATTCAGATAATCTCCCAAGTCAATTCTCAACACTTCAATTTCTCAAACATTTCAATAAACTTAATATCTATGTTTAACCATTTCATCAAAACATTGATTATAAAATCTTAGCAAAAGAAATATAATAAACATATATTTAAATTTAATTTATGACACAATATTGTATATATATAAGTCTATGTACATGCCATAAACATTTACCAAAAGTTACCAACTTTGTTTGAGCTGAATCTCGGTTCTTCGGATGCTGTTGAAATGATCTACCAAATCTAACTACCTGTGCACGGAAAAATAAACAAACCGTACGCTGAACAACTTTTATGCTCAGTGGTGCTAATATCATATAAATTATTACATAAATATTAAATATAGATTAATTAATAAAAGTAAATAAATAACAATAAATTTTTTAATCAAATTTCCAAATCACATAATCAATTTAATTCACACAATAAAGAAATTCAAATATATTCAACTTTTGTTTTTTCTTTTCTTTCAATCTCAACTCCGTACCAAAGTTTAGACTCATAACCAGATACACGAATCCGCCATCCCGAGTTGTTCGACAACGATGGCTATCAGAGTAGTCCACGATCCTCAGGGAATTGGGACTGCCCACGACCCTCTGGAAATTGGGGCCAATAATAATAAAAACCGACCAATTTGGCCTTTTCTCCCTTGACCCTCTGGGAATTGGGGAGATCTAAAACATTTGATATAAAGACTCTATGGCATGCCAACTATATCTGATCTAGTCTAACTTAGTGTACCGGGGTAAAAATCATATTTCACTTCAATTCTATTTTTCACATCATTCTCATTTTTGTTTCATATCATGATCAATTCACATATTTTGCCTGATGTAAAATTAGGATTCCAATTCAAAAACATATAAAATATTTTCTTGATCAACATATAAAATCATAACAATCAAATTCAAATCGTAACTATAAATTTATTAATTTAATTATTTGAAAAATAAATATGTTCTATCTCAAATCATAATTTTATAATTATTAACTAAATAATTCTAACTCATAAAAAATAATATAAAAACAAAATTAATATAATTAATCATAATAATCTAATTATTCTAAAGCTTTATGTAATGAAAATAAGATATTAGCACAAACCGAATTTTAATCGCTTTACTTCTTCTTTTCGTCTTTCTCCTTCAAGGTGCTCGCTTCGGTTTTAGCTACAATATGAGCAATTTAATACAAAATAATATTATTTACTCATTTTAATACTAGAACTAATAAAAACAACATAAATATGCATGATTAATCAAATTAATATACTAAGCTTCCAAATTTGAAATTTTCATATCTTTCAACTCGATTATCCGTTTTCAATTCCGTCTTCACCAGAGTACTCACTAATTTATAAATTATCATTTAGCACCTATACTCAAAATAATCAATTTTCCCTACTACCCCTTCAACATAACCAATTAAACCAAATAAACTTCCTAACCAATTTCATTTCTTTTTCACACTTCTAATAAGCTAAAATTCATCTTCTAATCATTTTCTATCAAGAAAATATACCTATTTCACTTAAATTTCCTAAGTTTCCATCAATGCTCTTTAATGGCAACTTTCAAAATACTTGATAAAATAAAAAATTATTGGTATATATATGTAGAACAAGCTTTAAATATTCACAATATATGAAAATTTTGAAGAAAAATCATACCTTATGCTTGAATTTTGAAAAAAAAGTATGAAAGAAAATTTTCTCTCTCTTTCGTAGGAAACAGAGAACATGAACAAAATAAAAGAAATATGAGAAACAATGTTCTCTTTCTTTCCTTTCTTTATATTATATAATATAAATAATAATATATTATTATTTATTATAATAATATTATTAATTAATATATTAGTTAAAAACATTAAAAAAATCATGGATTTTTTTAGTAATGGTAAAATTGCCATTAGGTCCTTTCCATCAAAATAAAAATAGAATATTTATTCTTTAGTCCCTATACTTTTCCAACTTATTCAATTTAGTCTCTGAACTCAATAACGAATTTTTTAACTAACCACATGCTCCTAATAATAATTTTCTATTTTTTCATGTCTAATAGTTTCATCTAGAAATGATCATTACTTTTTATATTATTATTTATTAATAAATCCTTTATTCAAAAACTTATACCCTAAATTTATATTTTTAAAGTGGAGATGTTACAGACCATGCCATAATCGACACCCCTTTTTTGTTAGATAAAAAATTTAAATTTTTTGGTGTTGATCATGCCATGACCGACACCCCTTTCTATCTGAATAAAAAAATCAAATTTTTTTGTGTTGATCATTGCAGTCATCGACCTTTGATAGCATAACCTTTACAGTTATACCACCTGGTTACATATGGCTGCAAATATATCATCTACGTTGAATCAATAACTCAACAGTGCAACTGTTGAATTGCAGGATAATGTTCATCTTCTTTAGACATTTAGGATAGTCTTTAATGGCGCAGAAAATCGTCTAACCATTGAAGACATATATTTGCCGCTTCACATGACAGTATATAATTCAACTCCGGTAATACATGACAGTATATAACTCAACCTCGAAATTCGATTGTATACTTCACAACTCTCCTCCGAAACAAAACACTCATCTAATGATAAATAACAAAACACTCTCATTTTGTTGTTATTTTAAGACAAATATTTCTTACTCACAATTTCAAAATCATAACTTATACTCTATATATAGAAATATGGAAAGTTGGTGTCAGCCAATGCATGGTCAACACAAAAAAATTTGTTTTTTATCTGACAACCAATATTGGGGTCGGCCAATGCATGGCTAACACTTAAAAAATTTGAATTTTTTTATCTAAAAAGGGGTGTCGGCCATGCAATGATCAACACCAAAAAAATTAATTTTTTTTATCTGATAAAAAGGTAGTGTCGGCCAATGCATAGCCAACACCAAAAAAATTTGAATTTTTTTATCAAATAAAAAAAGGAGTGTAGGCCATGCAATGGTCAACATAAAAATTTGATTTTTTTTATTCAGATAAAAAGTGGTGTCGGTCATAGCATGGCCAACACCAAAAAATTTGAATTTTTTATCTGACAAAAAGAGGTGTCAGCCATGTAATGGCCAACACAAAAAAATTTAATTTTTTATTCAGATAAAAAGGGGTGTCAACCATGCAATGGCCAACATCAAAATATTTGAATTTTTATGTGACAAAAAGGGGATGTAGGCCATGGCATAGTCAACACCAAAAAATTTGAATTTTTTATTTGACAAAAAAGAGATGTCGGTCATGCAATGGCCAACACAAAAAAAATTTGTCAGATAAAAAAGGAGGTGTCGGACATGCAATAGCCAACACCAAAATTTTTTTTGTCAGATAAAAAAAGGAGTGTCGGTCATGCAATGGCCAACACCAATTTTTTTTTTCAAATTCTCATATTTTCGTATATCAATAAAATACCGTATTAAAAAAATACATAGGTGTCGACCATTGCATGACCAACACCAAAGAACACAAATTTTTATGTCTGACCCCAATCATTGGGTAGGTGGTATCGGCTATTAGATGGCCATTATTAATTTTTACTGTTCATTTTAGGTCATTCTGATGAATATTTTTGAACTTGGATCATTTTCGTAAATAATAAAAAATTTTGAGTTACTTGAATAAATTACCCATTTTCTTTGCTTTGTTTTGGTGTTTGACCTCTGACGATTTCAAAGGATAATAGTACGTCTCTTTTCATGAGTAGATTCAAGGATCCTTCGTTTAATTTAGTAGATTTGATTTGTACATGCATTTCATATTTTAGATTAGGTTTTTCGTAATTATGGAGTCTAATTTTAAAATTTCAATTAGTAATAAAATATATTTTATTTAAAATTTATTGAGTAATATTGTTCTCGTGTGTTATTGATGAGAACATTCGAATATTTATATATATTATTACAGCTTCATGATATGATTCAACTGTTTTGTCTTGACTCTATTTCTCTAGAATTGACATTTTTTGTCTCTAGTATTGATATCTTCTGCGGACTCCAAGCCTGTTGGACGCGTGTCTGGGTTGCCTGTGGAGCACGTCGTCCTTTCTGTTCCCGGGACTGACATCTTGAGCGGGCTCCAAATTTGCTGGACACTTGTCTGGGTGGTCTGCGGAGCATGCAGTCCTTTTTGCGAGCTCCTTGGGTAAACGTGAATTGAGACTGTGGCCTTCCTTTGGTCTGTGCAAGTTGAATTCGCGAGCTAGGTCTGCGAACTCGCCTTGTTATCCTCTGGCGATTCGCCTCACACCCAATCGTTTGGTTATACCTATCTGGGTCACGGGTAGGTGACCCGGATCCTATCTAGAATTCGTGTTAGTGACTACTGATGTATAACAAAACTAAATTTTTTTATAGTCACCTGATAAGTAAATAGGATTCATAAATCATTTCAAATTTATCTGGGTCAAAGACAAGAATTTTATTGTATGCTTTGGAAGAAATATGTTTTTATTAAAAAAAATCGATATTTATTAGAAAACTAAGAGAATTATAGTAAGGATAAGAGAGAAGAGTAGATTCAAAAGTGGAAGGATAATTTTACTTTTTCTTAAATTTAATAAGTTTTTACATGTCCTGTATCTATAGGGTCTCAATCACTATCAATTATAAATATATAATAAACATAATTAAATTATCTTTTAAATTCTTTAAGCCAAGTTCGTACTTGATATTTTTGTGTTTTAGTTGAAACAATAAATTGAGGCCTTTTTAAAAAATTACAAAATGTAATATAATAAAATAAAAATATATACCAGTAATAAAATAAAAAAATTGGACCCCTTTTATTTTTTTTATTTTTTTTTACTTACAATGAAGTGTCGATCTTAAAAGTTGAAGAATTTTTTTGAATTCCTTTCAATTTTAAATCTTAGACAACCACACTTTCAAATTACTTCAAAACCGAACTTACTTTAAGAATTACAAAAGTTATAAAAAATAAATTTAAATACTTTTAGAATTATATAAACATCCATTTATAAATAGATTTATACAATCCATAATGATTTTAAAAAAAATATCATTAACGGCACAAAACGAGCAACAACATAGAATATGTAGACTATGGAACCGCAATAAACTTAATAAAGTCTGCCCTTACTCCCCCCGTTGACATCTCTAGATCCTAGCTATGGAAATGCCCCCTAAAACGGAGTTGGTGTTAGTCTGTAGGCTAGATTGGACGATTGGTACCCAATAGAATTGTTCTCGAGGCCCAACATGCTTGGGCCATGTTTGGACAACTTTGTCCATGTTTTACAAAGTTTAGAAAATGACTTTTTTTATATATAAATTTTAGCCTTGTTTTGGTATTTGAAAATATTTTTTATTCTTATCTTTTATTTTTATCTTTAAAAATAATTTCCATTTTTCTTTTTTAAAAAATTACAAACACTTTTGACAAATAGTATCAAGAATTTAAAAACATTGTTGATACCTATTTTTTTCTTACTAGAAATATGAGAATTAAAATAAAAAGTTATTGAACATAAATCTGGATAACAATATATATTATATTAAGGTAATTTAAGAGAAGTGTCAAGTAGTAGTGCTTATTGTTGTTCGAAACTACTCAAACTCATAACTCGTTTTATTTATTGGCCTGTTTGATCAAAATATATTAATTTTTTGCTTGCGCCTTTTTGAAGATTTTGTGCAAATAATCTTGTGTTTATTATTCGGGAAGAGATTGAATCAATTAAGGTTATTTTTCTAGGATTCTTATATGATCTACTTACCTTAGATATAGAGTTATGCAATTCAAGAAAATATGGATTGACTTTATGATCATTTGTATTCCTATAGAAAGGGTAATTGATTTGTTAAAATTCGGATAGATCATAATGGATTGGAGTTCTCTTAATGCAATTGAATTTGTGCTCTAAATATGAAAAGCTTGTTAAACTTTGATAAATGTTTTATTGTTAAGATAGTTACGAGGAGAGGCTAGAGTAGTACCCACTCCTATCTAGCGCCGCTCAATCTCGTAACTTACCTTATATGAAGTTGACAACTTTTGATAAAATAAATTTAGATTGTTATCTTTGTTGATTATGTGGACGTGCATAAGCCTATCTATGATATTCAAACTTATTATAAGAACACATCTTGAAGATTTGTTTGGATTGGATCAAGCAAATCAACTTATTAATTGTTTGGTTTGGATTAGATTGGTTCATGTAATTTGGTAACATATCTTAAAGATTTGAAGACTTATTATAAACTTATTGAAGATTTTATATGCTGATTATCTTACTATTTTATTGGGAAGATTGAATGTAATTGAGATAATATGTTAGCAAGTCTCCATTTCTTATAAATTAAGGAGACTCGTATAGGTGATGTACTGATCCAAAAGCACTTATTCTTGTTCATCGAGGAACGTGTTTTATTACATTAAGTGCAAAAACAAGCACGCGACTTGGTTTTTGTCCTAAGTTTTTAAAGGGTAAATTTAGAGAAGACTGATCTAGCTCTTAAATGCAAGTGAGGAGTCTAATTTGACGAGTGTGGAATACTATAATCACTTATTGTACATGTTGCTAAGATGGTGGATTATTTATCTGGATAAGACTTCGTTGATGTAGGGAAACCAAATTGCATAAACATATCATGTGTTCACTCTTTTTTGCTTTGTTCATCACAAGTGCCTGAAGCAGTTATCACTACTTTTGGCTGCTTTTGGCACTGCTAGAATTTACTTGCAACTATCATTTCAAAACTTTCATATTATTAAATTTTATTTTAATTTAAATATGCATTCGACCCTTCAACTTGATATTTTCTCCAAAATTAATATTTATGGGTTTTTTTTTGTTCTAACTAATATCCAAATTCTAAATTTTTTATTGCACAAAAAGTTGATATAATTTTAAAATTTATCTCTATTATAAATGTATTGTAATTTAATATTTTTAATGACAAATTTCTATTCAAAAATTACCTCACCCTTGTGTTGAAAGCAAAATATGAATCTTATAATAACTTTTAACCTCGCCGTTATAATACTCAATTTCACCGCTAACACATCATATTTATTGCACCACATTAAAAAGGTTATTAAAGAAAAGAAAAGGAAGAAGAATAATAATAAAAACGCACGCATTGTAAAGCCTTTAATATGTCTTTTAAAGGAAGAGAAGACATATACGAATCAATGCAGTATGATGATATCAGACGCTCTCGCCTCTACCAAATAGATGTAACACAGTTTTTTTTCTTACTAGCACATGAGCCAGTGATTATGATTCTCGTAAAAATAATTTTTATCTTAATACCAGTATATTTAATTTTTCAAATTGTATTATATATTTTAAAAACTAATATTCTACGTATAAAACATAATTTTTTTTTTTAAAAAACTAGAAAATACTGACATGTATGTGTATATATATAATTTAAAATTTGCAGAAAAAACTTTTGGTATTGATGATAAACACCAGATTAAAAGTATTTAATCATGAGCCTAACATTTGGCAACATTTAAACCAATTTAGAGAATAGGTTATGGAAAGTAAAATCATGCTGAATTTGGTATGCTGAACTCATGGCGAAAGAAGACTGGCTGGTATTCATAGTCAAATTTATTTATTTTTTTCTTTTTCTTTTTATTCTTTATTTTGGTGGTTGAGTTATCAAATCTTTTTTTTTCTTCTCTTTTTTCGTGTGTTTTTCTTTGATTTCATGGGGGCTACAGATCCAAATTATCCAAAAACATTCCCTGCACCAGCATTATACATATAAAAGAGGCCCCATCTCTTTGGAAAATTCATCAAACAGTCCCATGCACTTTAGTTTCATTATTTAATCAATAATTGTAGGGACATGCATGCTTTGTGCGCACGTAAATTAATCATTTTTCTTTCAAGTGAAAAAACAAAAAAAGCATTTGCACAGTTGTTGTTGATTAATTGTTTGTGAATGACTATGGTCTTTACATCATGATCCATACAAAATTTCACTAACAAAAACAAAAGACAAAAGAAGAAAAAGACGTGGGTTTCTTTACTTTTTTGACCTGTATGTATTAGGTTGGTTCATTTAAAGTAGAGATTGATGTCCATTCATCACATTTTTATTTAATTATTCTAAATTTTTAAGAGAATATTCCGACTCTCATGAAATCCAAATGGGATGAAGTGAATAACTCGATTCTCGCACAAATATAATTTAATTTTTTTGGGGGAGGGTGGATGAATATAATGTTTGATGTATGAATTTAGCAATTAGGTCTATTATTTTGGTATCCCTATTTTTATTTTTTTATTTTGGTACTTGAATTTGATAATTAGATTCATTTAGGTCTTTGAACTTTGAAATATATAAAAAGTTTGATGATGTGGCATTATGAAATTGTGCCACATCATCACTTGAAAATTAAAAATTTATATAAAATTTCAAGTGATAACATGGTACAATCTTAAAGTGTCACATACGGTGTTCTAATAATCGAACCAGTGGTTAGGTCATTAGTTCTCGATTCAATCAATTTGATCAGCCCAACTGCTAGATCAATAATAATTAAATAAGAAAATTAAAGAATCATAAAAAAAATTATTAAATCGGTTCAACCTGTTCAACTAGTGGTTTTTGCCCCCGTCTTTTTGTTTTTACAGGTTTCAACGAGTTTTTCATTTAATCGGTTCAACCCCTTTGTTTGGGCTAATATATCAATCGATTCTCAGTCCAATCAATCCTCTAGTCATGTTTCAAGAGCATTGATCACATCATCAAATCTTGATAAAATTTAAATACCTAATTCGAATAGTAAAATGAATAAAAAAAATATAAATAACAAAGTGAACATGATTACCAAATTTTTAGAGAACAAAAACTATATTAGTATTAATTAAGCTATCTAAAAACATTGATGGGTTCAAACTTTTTAACAAGCGGAATATTCGAGATAATAATCACATAAGCAATAAATTTGAGAGAATATATAACATAAAAGAAAAATTGGATGATGCGAGGACATAGTTTCAGTTAAAGATTAAGATATGTCAACTTTTTCATTTTGATTTCCGCCATGGAAAGGGGGAAGGAAAGCAGCACATGATTCGTTTTGGAAAGGAGACGGTGAGGTGAGGGGGTGACTTGACTTGTACTGCCTTTTGCTTTTCGCCTTAATTCAAATATTCTAGCTTGCACGTACGCGGTTTATGAAGAGAATTAAATCAAAGCAAACTACTTTAGCTCCATTTCTTTTCATTTTAAACTTTCTGCATTTTCATACTTTAAAAGCTATCATCATTTCAATCAATGTAAAATCACATTATTGTTTTAGAATTTGATTTTTAAAAAAATAAGTTTAATTAATTTAATGCCTTTGATTTCGATTTTCATAAAATTATATTAAAATATGATAATTTTTATTTTCATTACAATTTATATATTAATAAACAAATAGATGATATTAAGAATATTTATAAACACAATTATGATAATTCACAAAAGGTGATTGCTTCACCAATCAATTAACTCTTAAATTTGTTGAAAATTCAAAATCATCATTTTAGATAATATGATAATTAATATAACAAACAGGTTCATAAAACAGTGTTGAAGGTGCACATCCCACTAGACTACATGAAAAAAGAACGATGAAATTAATTAAAGTATTAAAAGTAAATAGTAAAAATGTCTAAAATTTAAAGTTTCGAGTCAAACGTAAGATAATGCAAGAAATGTTATCTTATATTTTGAAATATTGAGATTGTTGGGAATGTGAGGTTAATGGCTCATGAAGATGTTTAATATCCAAATATATTAATCATATTCCTGAAATCTTATTTTATCATTGAGAATATAAGATTACGCGAGTCAAATGTCAAGAATAATCTCAATACCATCTCTTCTTTATGTCATCTTACAATGCCTTAGTAACGTGAGATATTTGACTATTTTCATCTCATTTTTAATAATTTTGATTTGTTTTACTTAAACGAAAATGAAATCATAATAAAAGTTACTAAATAAATAAAATTCAAATCTTTGATATACTTTTCAAAAAACATTTCAATTATATATTTATTGTTATTATTAGTGGAGGAAAAAATTAACATATTTCTATTCCATTTGGGACAAAAATGTTACTTTTATAACAATTTTATCATTTGGGTCAAATTTACCTTTAAATAATAACAAATAACAGTGTTTTAGTTAAAAAAAAAATGTATTTCTTCCTTTCCTATAATTTTGGTAAAAAGAAAAGCACTAACTTGTTATTATTCCTCTCCAACTTCAGTTTATTTGTTTGAGAAAGGAGACATAAATTTAATTTATTAGAGAAATGCATTTTATTTATTAGTGAAATAATATACTGTAAGTTTCAGCATTTATGTAGTAAGTAATAAGAAGCAAATTTTATGAGGGCAACTTAATAAATTATTCTTTTAGGTAATTTTTTATTCTATCAATTAAAGAATAAAATCTTAAATCCCGTCAAATGAATCAAACAATATAATATAATATGCCCGATAATACGTTAAGTAATCTTGCATTCTGGTAATTTTATTACCATAGATGGTTTAACATTTCATTAACCAAACACTCCCTAAGCTCATAATCAATATTAGATTATGTTACACATCACGATGTGGGTGAAAGAAAACACAATTAAAAAATCATGTAAAAAACAAATAAAGCTTTCAAGGCCATGGTATCTCCTAGTTTGAAATCATGTCATGTGTGTTTTTTCTAGTTTTATTTAGGGTTTAAGTTTATTTTTATAGGTTTTATATAAAAACATCAAAAATAAAAATATTTTATATTAATATTTGTTATAAAAATATAGAAAGACAAAGAATTAATTAATATTCATTATGAACTTATATACTAATATTAAAGTATTTAATTAAATTGACATGTACTTAAATAAAATAACAAAATTGAAGTATAGGGTAAATTAGCAATATATTACCGTTTTAAGAAAATAATTAGGGTTTTAGGGGTTTTTTCGATATTTAGTAATAAGTCGATTTTAGAGAGAAATTAAAAATGCCTCACAGTAACTTTTCCCCAACGGTAAAAAAGTTCGACGGCAATTTTTTTTTCCAACGGCTAAAAATGACTAATTTATTTGCTATATAAACTCAAGGGAAAGGATTGAATGAAACAGTGACATCACGTCATTTGTGTCCCTTTTCCAATAGTTTTATGCCACATCAGTATTTTCATTCTTAATTTCAACATTTTCATCCTGAAAAAAATCAAATTACAATTAAAATCCTGAAATTTAGGATGAAATTGTTGATGTGTCATAAAACTATTGGAAAGGGATAATATCCCTGTTTCATACAATCCTTTCTCATAAACTCAAATCATTTTCTTCCTTTTGCATTCCAATCTCAATCTCATCCTCTTAATTCTCTCAATTCTCTCAACTTTTCATTCAATAGTAAAATTTTTTTCCAGTACCCCTATTCGAAAGTACACCTCCCAGTAGACTACATGGAAAAAGAATGATGAAATTTTTCCAACACCCCTATTCGCTAACTTTTTGCGTCAGAGGTTGCTGAATCAAAAAGACAAAATGGCATGGTATTCATCATTGGGAAAAGATGATCTAGTGTATGATGGTCCAATTGGAGCGACGGTTGGTTAGAGTCGAGTTCCTTTAAAATCAAAATTATATTTGGAGCTGATGGTCGTAGGTGTCATCTTCCACTATAACTAGTTTATTTGGGCACGAGAAGAACTATTAAAGTCTATGATTGAACCAAGAAGGAATCAAGATAACCGAAGGCTGGATCTCTCGATATTGATAAAACTTTTCTTCCTTCGATTCTGTTTATTTTTATGCAATTTATTTATTTCGACACATCTATCTTGTATTTCTTTTAATTATGTTTTTTCTTATTTTCTCCAGGTTCGACGTTTTTTCTGGGCAAGATTTCACCTAAGATCTCGACATACAAGATTATTTAGGACACTTCAGTCCCTGAGGATTAAACTTTACTTCTCTTTACTATTATTTTTTTTATAATTTTCGGAATAGATTATATTTGATATTTTTGACGACACATCACAATTATATATTTTATTGTTATTATTAGTTGAGAAAAAAATAAAATTTTGTCTATTGCATTTGGCGTAAAAATGTTACTTTCATAACAATTTTATCATTTGGGTCAAATTTACCTTTAAATAATAACAAATAAAATGTCTTAGTAAAAATATATATTTTTCTTTCTTCTTTTCCTATAATTTTGGTAAAAAGAAAAGCACATACTGGTTATTACTCCTCTCCAACTTCAGTTTATTTGTTTGAAAAAGGAGACATGAAATTAATTCATCAGAGAATTTTTTTTATTACTGAAATAGTATACTATAAGTTTCAACCTTTTATGTAGTAAGTAATAATAAGCAAATTTATGAGGATAATTTAGTAAATTATTCTATTAGGTAATTTTTCATTTTATCCATCAAAGAATAAAATTTATATTCTATCGAAATGAACCAAACAATATAATATAACATGCTCGATAATGGGTTAAGTAATCTTACATTTTGGTAGTTCTATTACCATAGATAACTTTACATTTCATTAACTAAACACCCCTAAACTCATACTCGATATTAGATTATAGTACACTCACGATGTGGGTGAAAGAAAGCATAAGTAAAAAATTATGTAAAAAACAAATGAAGCTTTCAAGACCATGGTGTCTTTTAATCTGAAGTCCAGTAATATGTATTTTTCTAGCTTTATTTAAGATATAAGTTGATTTTTATAAATTTTATTGAAAAATTCTCATACTAATATTTGTTATAAAAATATAGAAAGAAAAAAATTTCAATAATATTGATTATGAGCTAATATACTAATATTAAAGTATTTAATTAAATTGATATGTAATTAAATAAAATAAAAAATTAAAGTAGTTAATCATCACAATATCTATCTCAATTTCCTCAAATTCAAACACAGATAAAATTTTCTCTTCAAATTTTCAACACCCAACAAAAAAAAAAAAAGAAGAACAATTTTAAAGAAAGAAACAAATAAACGCGGTTTCAAAATTGACTTATTTTCTTAAATATGAAAAAAGACGACCTAAAACCTTAAATATTTTTTTTAATAAATAATTTTGTCAAATTTACCCTTGGAAGTATATTACATTTATAGTTTATTTAAAAAAAGAAACTTCTTCTAAAGAAGCAATCCATATCTAAACACCCTTTTTGCCTTTAAATTTTTTTCCTGTTTTAAAATGTATTTCAACAATCATTAATTTCCACCTGGGAAATAAGCTATATGAAGTTAGGAACCGACCATGAAAATTAAAATGGAACCCTGGGTGCTCTTCATTATCCTTTTGTCGGTTGCTCTTTGTATTAATACTTGTCAACATTTTTATTCACCAATCCCATCCAAATTAACAGCAAATTCTCCATAAAAAAGACGAGGAAAGCAATGCACTGATTTCACTAATATATTGACCCATGAATTATATACAGCCTCAAGATACGTGCAGAAAGCTACTACATTATATGGTAAATAAAGAAAAATCCTCACTGAAAAAGGACCCAAAAACCAAAAAGTAAAAGACACCAAATATTCTTTTTACATTATATCAAACGTGGGGTTTATGAAAACCACCACCTTTTCTTGACCATATAAGTGCTTGCCTACTAATTATTATGATGTAGAAACAGAGGTGAAATTAAGCTCTAAAATTCCTTCCTTTACGCTTCAAATTTTTCATTAGTTTTTTTACTTGATTTGATTATAGAGCTTAATTTCATATGGTTTAGTGTTTTTTTTTTAAAAGTTAAAAGCTTTGATGAAAAATGAAGGCTATCGTGATTGCATGGTGGCTAAAGTCCAGTAAAGATCCAAGAGTTCGGCCCAAAGAGCTACGGATTCGGATCTTAACTGTTCATTTTCTCGCCGTACAATGTGATACTGATTAATGACTGCACTCAGTCGGTTCTTAAGCTGCTGGTTCTCTACGCTCAACCGGTTCACTTCGTCCGTGATGTTCTCCAAGTGCATCCTTTTTCGCCAACGGGACCGCCTCGCTGATTCTCGGTTCGATATCATGCGTCTCTTCTTCCTCTCGTCCGGTGAATAAACCGCCCGAGTCGAACCTTCTGAACCGGAGTTTGGACTTACCGGTTCATTCGATTCGAGAAAAGACAACAACTCTTCCAGCTCTTCGCGCGTGAAGCCGGTTTCGTTAACCGGCAATTGAAACTGATCCGCTTCTTCAGACAAGAACATTGGGTCAACTAAACCAAACCAAAGAACAAGAACAAGAAGGGGTTTAAGTAAAAAAAAGGAAAGAAGGCAAAAATAAACCGGGTTTTTTAAAATGATAGTAGGAAGTAAGAGGAGGGGAAAAGGGAGGGTAAGAAGAGGGGGAAAGGGTATTTAAAGGGAAGGGGTAAGGGACATGTAGGGTCCTTCCTAACAAAAGATTTTGGAAGGGAGATACTTTTTCAAAATCAAAAAGGCAAACCCCCCCCCAAGAAAGTTTATTTTAATTATCCTTAACTAGTGGGGGTCATTTTATGGGGGTTTCAAGAGAGAAGAATCGATGGGCCATGGAGAAAGATTAGGTTTACCTTAATCACGAAGAATCAAACAAAAACAGATAAAAAAGAAATTTTGCTACAAAAGCGATACATATGTTTATTACAGAGACAAAGACCAGAAGTCATGTGGAATACGTCGGAAATATTTAAAACAAAAACAAAGTCTTTTTCAAATATAAAATAATACTACTTGTTGCTACACAGATTTCATCATGCAACTCTATTTGAGTAAAATTCAAATTAACAAAATATTTTGGTTGAAAAGTTGTTTTAGAATATTTAAAAAATAACTTAAAATGTTTATTATTTTGACTAAGAAGAGAGCTCAAATGTGGGTTTAAAGAGTTATAGAAGGAGAAGAAGTTTATATACATATTTGATTACGAGGGGACATTGCATGTGGGGGAAAAGACAATTGCAAACGTATATGCGTTACACATTAGGGTTTTTTTTCCTTCTTAAATTATTTACTGGGAAAAGTTTAGCAGTAACCCATCTCCAATTCTTGTGTCCATTTTTTACTGCTTTTGGATAGTTTGATTTAAGAAAATATTTGTTTATCAAACTAATTATATAATATATACATAATTAAGAACAGAAAACCATATGGTCCCTTATTGCAAGAATCAAATAACATCAATTTTAAGGTACTTTTTCCTGTTGAGCATGCAAAAGCAATCTGAAAAACAAAAAAGGTTGTATGGTGGAACTAGAGTTTACCTTTTGGTTCAAGTTATTCGTGGGTCGTGACCTTTTACCCCATCGAAAATCAAACTGATCATTTGCTTTTCCTCTACATATAAAAATTTATATATAATATTGAGTTAAAGTTGGTTGCAGCATAATATATACTGCAGATTCCATGGTAGTTTTCTTAGTTGGTGTGTGTTATTGGAAGTTGAAACATAGTTGTTTTCTGCTTAATACTTATAACTTTCATGAGGGATCTTTGGAAGTTTTCTTTTATTTGGCTGTTAGGTTTTATTATATAAAGCAGGGTAGCTAGCATATATAAATATATATTTATATAATACCACAGACTACATAGTGGAGGCTAACATGCATGCATACGATCGATTCTGCTACTCATGCTGCTTGCAGTTGCAGGTAATTTAATTTAATTTTTATTTTATTTTATGAAATTCAGCTCAACCATTTGCTATACCCACCCTTTTATTTATATATTTTATGGTATAATTTTACTGCTTTAATTAATTAATATATACATACAAGTGGGCTTCATGTGCTGCTAGAACTGATTTTCCTTAAAAAACGTTGAATCAGAATGCTTTAAGTAAGATGATAACATGCCTAACTCCTTTAGCCTAATGTCATTTACCATTTGTTGCGGAGATTAAAGTGCTGCCATAGTTTCTCTACTTACTCATTATGGTAGCAATATATGACACTTCCCGTTATTTTTTGCCCCTTAGGTTTTGTGGACGAAATCCCCTCCTAATTATTGAAAGCTTGAGGACCCTACCAAAACTTTCAAACTCAAAATATTCTTTGTAAATAAATAGTAATAATTAGTATTAGAAACTGGGATTAAGTTTTTTTTTTCCTCGCAATAATGTAGATGATAATAAAGTAATAAAGGGCTCGACCAGGATTTTCTAAGGATATGATTGATTCAACTTTGAATCAGGCTATATAGGTATAGGTAGTGAGGCTAGCCAAGTCCAAAAATAGTGCATATATTTGGCACACTTGAAGCGTCAATATTTCCTGTAACAGAAAAAAGAGATTGGTTGGCCAATATCCTGTGGCCAGGCGTCCCAACACTAGAAGAAGAAGCCCCTTTGCCATCTTTGAGTATTACTTCGGGCGCAGGCAAACCAGGTGGAGCCACCCACTGTTTGCCCCATGTTCACACTAAAGGCAATGTGTGACTGTGAGGATATCCCAGGACAGCGTACCCTAAAGCTCAAAATCTTGATCATATCCCCCAATGCCCTTTGCTTATTTTCAGAGGGCCCCAAGTATAATGTGTGGCTAAAGAGAAAAGTAACCACGCAGTCCACAAACATCTAAAGCAATGCACAGCTGCACACTCCTGAGTTATTCCAAGCAGTTTTTTCTTCTAGTTATGGATTGCATAATTTAGCTAGTTTTGGCGAAAGTAAACCCACGGAGCACATATTTAGCTCAAGATTTAACTCGATTTGTTCATATAACTACTTTAAAAAGGTAACATTCAACCAGTTTAGTTTCAAATCTAATCAGAGCACCCCCATTTAATACTAAGCTACGCACTTACATGTAAAAGAAAATAAAGAAGAAAGGTACCGAACACAAACGTGAACTGGTTGGCCAACGAGGAAAAGAACCATCACATCCATTGAGAAAGGACAGGAAACACTTTGAAACTGACATTCTCGAGTCTTCTAAAACTTTAGGGCTTGCAAGAAACAATTCTGGTGCAAATAGAATTAGTACTTCTAAGTGATATTCCTTGCCATAGAAGAGATTAGAAAGCAGACGTAGAACATTAGAATTCATTAGGAATGTTTAAGAATCTTATACAATGAAGAAACATAAACAACTATTAATACTGTACAACTGTCATAATACAGCCTTGGAACACTCAACCCCACACCAATTTATGTGGGGAAGAGATGAACACTGTTCATGCTCCAGAAGGTGGAAATTTTCAGACTTCTTTTGCATGTGCATTTCTCTAATGCTTTTTTCCCTTTCTGCAGGTTGCGTATACTTGTATGTCTCGTATATTTCACAAATTTTGGTAACAAGACATTTACAAGTTCACCGGAGGACTTCTCTGAGTTTGGATATAAGTAGTAGTTAGACACTCATTCAGATGCAGGGAAAAATCAGTTGATGGAAGCTTATGAAATTAGAATATAAAGAACATACCTTGAACAAAAGATCATGAGCAATGTGTTCCCAGGGCAACGTTATAGACATTAAGCAGCATTTAAGAGTTATCATCTCTTCATCAGAAGTTGAGGTAGCTGCAGCAGCCGCATAAGCATGCTTTGCTGCCAAAGATACAACAGAAGCTGCTTTACGAAACGTTGAGCCAAGTCTTAAACCCCTTTTTGACTTAATTGGTGAAAAAGGGCCAGAATATTGCTTGCTTTGGTCTGATAGAGAAACATAAATTCAGTATTTTACTCAACTCTACATGCAACATTCACTAATCATGATCAATCAACTAATTTATGCATTAAATGGACCAGATGTTCATAAAAGGAGAAATATAGAACATTTGGGAAAAAAAGGAAGCAAAGTATTCATAATAATTCTAAGAGTAATGCATGCCAATTTTTCACAGGTCAACCGCTTACGCAAACTATACTGACAAATCACCATTAACTACAGATACTAATTACAGTTTAACATAATCATCAATAATCAATACACTCAAATCCATTATCACTTTGAAGTGAGACATTATGATCGATTGATCAATAAGACACTTTGGGCTTTGGCACACATTAAGCCTTGAGAAACAAAAGGTCATCATCAGTTTACACTCTGTTGCAACATTTAAACTACACAAGCCTTGAAAGGCGAGGAAACACAAAAGAAAATGAATTTTACAAGATAAGTTTTAGATAGAAATTCTTACTGACCTGCAACACCTGCAACAGCAACTTCAACTTCCCCACGTCCTCCAGGACCTTTCATGTAAAGTCTGTCTGTTTTCCCAGAGGAATGACCAACTGACAGAAGACTTCCAAATCGAGAACGCCCATCTGAGAAAGAAAGATAAATGATAGAGGACGAGGGCTGAATAAGCATGAAGAGGACATTAATGTCTCGTTTGGTTACTAGTGTAATAATATGAGGAAAAACCTTATTTATTACATATGTATTACAATAGTTAGACATAAAATAAAGAATAGTTAGTAGAAATCTAATCTTGAAATTAGAAAGACAGTATAAACTCTTGTAAAAAATAAAACCTCTTCAAAATAAGCAAAAAGGTTTCATTCTTTTTTCCAAAAACAAGTTATGTGAGTGGCAAAAAATTACCAATTGAAATTATTTTATTGCTAACTGATATGCTAAAACATGGTGAAAAGATAATACTCCTACCAAACGTGGCATAAGAACACATGAAAAGCTAAGGATAAGTTCTTTAACACATCAGATAAGCAGTCTACATGTTTTGCATCCTTTATACTAGATCAAGCTAGAAGAACATTAAATCAACTGGTAGTTTATAGACTTGTTGTGTCTGTTCTTCTACAGGCACATTATCATTATTATTTTTTATAAAGAAGAAAATGTTGCACTAAAAGGCACCATAGGGATGCCAACCCATCACAAGACTGCAGTGAACGATACATCAGTTATTGCTTAAACAAAAGAACCAAATTCAAAGTTAAATAAGCCATGCTAGTATGTTTTACATGAAAAAATCAATTTCATTGTCAACACTCTACACAAAAAAACAAAGCAGAAAGTATTTCATCAGTTGAAGCACCAAACTGTAAAGAATTTCGAAAGAATAAGAACAGAAGCCAATTCTTTGAAAGAGTAAAAAGGTATACCATCATATGCATCCCGGACCATTTGATAGCTGACAAATCCAGAAAAAAGAGTTAGCTGCCATAATAATTAGCAGCATGTCAAGTTGTACACAAACTGATTTTTGTAGCATATAAAGAATTCCTAACCAGCTTTTCACAGAATAAATCCATATTAATTTGGAAAACTCAAGCATCAGTCTATTTGATGCTAACCAGAATGTTATTTATAACTTAAACTTCAAAACTAATTCATGATAATAAAATATTCCTAGTTGATGTAGAGAAAATCATTTTCTTCTCATGCATATCTCCCCCTTTCATGGTTTATGTTAATTTAATGTGAACGTTTACAGGACAACATAAAGCAAGATTCATTCTGCACCAAAATGCACAATTGTTAAAACACCAAAGCAGCCCATTTTAAGTCCTAGTCAACCATGCCACCTCACTTGCTCCTTGCTGAATTCTGATCAATTCATTGTTCTAAGGAACAACAAATAATTTGACCATCATAAAGTGACATAAAAAACCTAGCAGTTCTAAGTAACTATTTCAGATGTGAAGACCCTGGTTGATCATGGGCTAATACAAATAAATTATTACAAAGGACATGAGAGAGGACCCAAACCTTACAATTTTTTGTCCTCATAGAATTAGTATCTACTCCCAATGGTAATTTGTTACTGGAACAGCTATCATTTGTATCTGTTTCACTAGGAAATCCTGCGCCATCAAGTGCGTTAAGCAGCACGCAGTAGCAATGATCTGTATCCGTCAAGACCTGGATGAGGAGAAAATATGTCATGGCTATACTCTGGAGGTCCTACAACTAACAAAAAGCTTCTGCTTTCCATGCAACCCTACTATGTCATAACAAAAGGATGACTGTATAACCAAGAAGAATGCAATGCAAAGCTTCAAATAATAAAGAAGTGACTTTGGTCCTTATAAATGTTACAGAAATAGCAAAATCCAACTTCTTATTAGCTCAGTGCTTTTATCACAGGTTGCGAGAGGAATGCAGTAATGCTAGCCAAGTTGAAACCCCATTTACCACATCTAAACTTACTTTAAGGCAAACAAAGAGCAGTAGTTTACTTCATCGGAAGTTTCATTATAAATCAATTAAATTGAAGAAAATTAATATATTATGTGCATTAGTGCAATACACTATCATAAACACACAGATGAGTGAATTTATAAAGGAAAAGAAAGCATTTACCACTGCATCAAAAGTGGAGTCAAAATCATCTATGGCGAAACAGATGTCTGGATAGGCAGGTGTTGTCTCTACTTCCTAGACCCAAATTAGTGAGAATGTCATGAAATTGAAGAAAAGCTAAATATCACCAAGATTGCTAAAATGATAAGCCTGCCTTTTTTGAGTCCAAATGAAAATTTACTCGGCTCGGAGATGCATAAACAGTCTTCACAATCTGCAGGACAGCAGAACTAGAGGATTAGATTGTGCAGCATGCAAACGTTGCATGAAAATTTTGGAATCTTTGCAAGAGACAGTATTTGATTTATACTAAGAATAATTCAAATTCCTGGATTCAAATCACAAAATGTTTTAGCAATCTATGGCTTATAACAAAGATGAACTCAACAATTGGCACAACATGTAGAATCAAACACTTCTCAGAAAAAAAATTGGTCAGATTTCCTCCAAGATGACAGATTTTACTTCATCAATACAAACAAGTCAAAAAAGTTAGAGATATAAGTATGTCCTCCTACACTAGCTACATTAAAGCAGGGGTTACCTTATATATAGAAGACAATGGTGTATCTTGCTCCACTTGACGATTTCTAAGGACTTGCTGACTGGCAAAAGGAAAAAAAGAACTCATAGTTAAAATTTAACCATTATCTAACACAGTGAGGCTATCAATGGGGAGGGGGGGGGGGTCCCCTTAACCTGCAAATAATTATCTCTTTTATTTCTTAAACTTCAAATTACAGATATGGAGAGAGAAAAGTTAGTTCACCGAGGGGGAAAAGAGGAGGAAACAATTAGATAAGACACGGCACAAGGAAGTGAAGAAGTCACCTGCAAATCGCTACTGTTACAGAGTATGAAGTATGGGCAATCATGTTCAAGTAAAACGAGCGCCTCCAATCCACCTCTGAGAAACTCTCACCAACCAACTTATCCAACTGGTTCACAAAAGTAAGAAACTCAACTTATCTAACATACAATTTTCACAAACGACATTAAAACCATGTAAGGAATCAATCAAATTAAACAAGAAATGCAATTCAGATTGAAGTTGGTTTTTTTTCTTTTTTTACTTCGTTTTACCTCAAGTGCCCACCTGCGTACAAAGTAAGGAGCAACGCCGTTCTTATCATTAAAACCATGTTCCCTCTACAGCAACATAAGTTGAAACACTTAGCTTAATTCTCCCCCTATTTTTTTTTTTTTTAAAAAAAGTGAGACACATTTTTAATACCCATTTTCTCACGAAAAATAAGAGATCGTCGTCTTGGCGTCGTTTTGATTCCTTTCCCCGAACGAAATACAGATCCAAAACGTCGTGCCAAAATTGACCGTCCATTTCAACGTCGGAAGCATCTTCTTCTTCCACCACCGTTTTCCCTAATAAATTCGAGTGCTTTTTAACCATGCTAAGTAAATCAAACCTACACCAAACACTAGGAAAAATTAACAGTTAAAAATATAAAATAAAATAAAAACATCAATTTTGAATGCGTTTACCTGGAAGGCGTTTCTTCTCCAACACCGAGCATGGCTTTTTTTTTTTGGCGGTTGACGAGATGCGGTTTTTTTTCGATTAAATTATTACAAATTTTTTTTGGTGAGAATTACAAATTTACTGTACCGTTAAATGAAATTTCTTTTTTTATTTTTATTTTGAAGATTTAGGAGAGGGATGGGAAAAGTTTAGGGCAAAATTGAAAGTGGCGCGACATTGATCGGATGTTGCTGAGCAGTTAGTTAGTTGGCCAGTTACGTGCTGAGAGAGAATAGAAAGATGCGACTACTTCCAGTTTAGAAAGCTTAGTGCCATTGCCAGGCCAGCTAGGGGCAACTAAACGACGTCGGTTTCTGTATAACGGAGCTTTTCTGGGCCCTTTTTATTTGAGCTACTAGACCCATAACCTATTATTGAGTTTGGACTCATTTTCCGCAAGAAACTCGAAACGGTCCACATTACACTAAAAATAATAACAGAAACCTTTAATTTATACCTCCTCCAATAAAACTTTAGTTTTTTTAATTATTTAAGAAAAGAGGATTAACTGATTGGATCTAAATTCAATTGATAGTATTTTTGTTGTAATAAAAAAAAATTGTGACTCGCTTAAACCTTATATAAAAAATGGAATAATTAACACACGATTTTTATATTTTGATATTGTAAGTATATTTTTTTTATATTTTTCGCATAAATTTGTACGATTTTTTTATATTAGTCTAGTTGTTTCCATAATAAAATTTATATTAAACTAAAAAAAACGTATGAAATCGTATTTTATTATATTTTATTTTTAAATAAAATAGTAGTTGATGTTATTTAAATTTTCCACTCAAT
This sequence comes from Gossypioides kirkii, assembly GCA_005610355.1. Taxonomy (NCBI): domain Eukaryota; kingdom Viridiplantae; phylum Streptophyta; class Magnoliopsida; order Malvales; family Malvaceae; genus Gossypioides; species Gossypioides kirkii. The sequence continues at coordinate 15,510,476 of CP032247.1, read as the reverse complement.
TTTATTTAAAATTTTCACCCATAATCATTAAAAATATTTTAAGAGATATTTTTAGAGAAGTCAATGTACATTGATTAGGAAGATTAGAGCGTACCCTTATATTTCGATAGTTTTTTAAGACTTCCAAAATCGATTATTGATCACTTACGACTAGACAATCAATTTATACATGATGATATAGAAATAAAATCGATTATTGTAATTATTTTTTTGAATCCAACAAGTAGCTCCAGTGGAAAAGAGGATGTTGTTCATCCTAACGGTCCCGAATTCGAACGCTTGTGTGTGCAAAGTGTGTGTGCGTTGTCAAAAGGTTAAGAAAGTATAAATAAATACTATTATATAATCACACCAATATATTCAAAAAAATATATTGTAATTATTTTGAGATTTATTTTAAAAAAAATCTCACCTATATAGTAATAGTAAATGTGTAATACTAATTTTATATTACCTATATAGTAATAGTAAATGTGTAATACTAATTTTATATTAATTAGATTAGATTAAGAAGTCAACCTTCTATAAATATATTTTATCATTTAGGGTAGCTGTGAGATAAAAAAACTGAATAGCACGCATAACTAAATTATTGCTAATCAAACAAAAAAAAAAAGAGTTAAAGCTAAAAATAAAGGATAATAACAATTATGAACATGTTTTTTGTGGGGTTGATGTGACATTCGTCATAAAAAAAAAATCATAAATAGCTTGCTTTTGATTAGAATTATCCAATTCATATTTCCACAGCAGTCTATAACTTTATAAATTCGTAATTAACTCTGTTTTTTTTAATTTTTCAATAAAAGAGAAGATTTTTGTCAACAAAGGAATAGGAGGCAGGAAGGAAAAAAATGGGTATTTTGCGGTTAAATAAAAATCTAAATATTTGGATAGCGTGCTTTGGGTTAGGAGAAAAGATAGAAGAAAAGCAAAAGCAAAAGGAACTTTTGTCTAACAATCCAGCAAACAACATTATATAAAACATATTCCAAACATCATTCAAAATCATGGACCAGCAAAAGGAAAGTTGATTTTGAATTATTTAAAAGCACCACCCTTAATTCCTCCCTTGTTTTTTTAGCAAAAATTAATGAATGTCGGATGAGCATGTTCTCCATAATTAGTATTCAATAAGGTTGTGCTTCATTTTTTTCAAGAAGAATATTGAAAATATGCTGATTTCATCAAGCTGAGTGTGGAATAGTCAAATTTTCAAACATAAACACTGCCGAATTTCCTACACACTAGAAGGAAATTTTCGATTCATTTTTCTATCCATTAACGTAGTTATATAAACAATCTGAACTGTAAACAATGGCTGAAAATGTCTTGGAAAATTGATTTAACATTGCCCAAATCCTCCCAAACCCATAAACTCCATTAAAACATTCACAAATCCAAGAAACCCCATCTATCTTTTAACTTACCAAATTAGAAAATGAACTATATATATATATATATATATATATAAGCAGCACTTTAGCCTTGTTTGTTGTTCCCCTTCCTTGTTCTCTTCCTGCTGGTAGTTCCAGCAAGATGCCTCACGTTCCCATCACTGTGAATCAACGGCACATCGTTCGCATCCTCGCCGTCGTCCTCGGTGGCTATACGGATGCAAGAACATCGTTCTAGCGACGCAAAGAAAGCGGTCGCCACGCCATTGGCGAACCATACACCCACACCATCGAGCTTTCCGCATGCAGCTGGCGGTGAGCCACGGGTGGCGGATGATGAGGGCCTGACGTTGCTGGATCGAAGGTTGAAAAAACCAGAGCAGCTACCACTGGTGGTAGTAGTAGTACTGGAGGTAGTAGTGGCTGCCATGAATTTGGATGTGAAAGCCCTAAAGTTGAAAGTAAACCACAGAAAAGGGCGAGGGTTTGGGGTGGAATGGAAGGTATCCCCGCATAAGCTATTAAAAGAGACTTTGAATTGTGGTGGTTGTTTTAATTATTACTAGATAAGTCTAATTCCTACACCTGCCCTTCATCCATTGTGGAATTCCAAGTATGTTGTTATTCAAATTCGTCAATATTATAATACATAAAATACCAAATTAAATTATAATAAAAATATAAAAATTATATTTTTATATTAATATTTTAATATAAAAATATAAATTTTAAATATTTTTTAAGCAATTAATATAAATTGTTTATAGGGTGTTTCTCGTATTTTTATTCTAGTTAAATTCTGATTATTTTAGGGATGTTTTAGTGGGATTAGAATTCAATCTTAGCTTATTTAGAGGCACCTTATATTCTTGTTCTGGCAATACCAATAAGAAAAAATGATTTTTCTTTAGAGGCGACAAGATGTAGTTACATATGAGTTTTGATGAGAGTTTCGTGATAATTATAGAGAGCATTTTATACTTTTTTTGTGAATGTCTTATGAAATTTAGGATTTTGTTTATCGATTTACTTTTTGAGATTTTGTGCTTTATATTTGGGGTTTTGGGTAATGTGTATTTAGTACATTTATGTTAATTTTTTCTTATTGTATTTTTGTTTGTTTACTCATTTAGTGAAAAGTCGAAGACTTCTTTGCTCGTGACTTTTTACTCTTTGAGGATTTTTCACGTAAAATATTTATGTTCGTCTCCACTTTTGTTATCTCGTCATTTATACGTGTCGATACCCAATAATTTTTAATTTGAATATATAAATCGATAGTAAAATACAATGATTATTTGAAATAAAATTTAAAAAGAAAATAATTATATACTCAAGATAAATATTAAAAAAATACATTAGATTATAAATGAGGGCTAAAATTTGGCTTGACTTAAAATTTGGTTTTTCAAAAAAAATAAAAAAATATTATTTTTTGAATTTAGATTAATTAACAAGTAATTATTCGTATAAGGAGAAAATGTAAATTTAAATTTTAAAAATAGCATTGTTGAAAAATATAATCACGAATTCTAAATATGTACTATAAAACTGATGTATCATATCTTACGTAATCAAACCTCTCAATACCAACACCGCTAAACTGCAAAATTCCCAGAGATTTCTTTCGTTTTTTTTTTAAATATACTGATGTGATTACATGATAGTATCTGTTCATATTTTCTTTAACACTTTGACAACGCACACATACCTTGCACACACAGGTGTTCAAACCCGGGACTCTTAGGATGACCAACATCTTCTTTTTTACTGGAACTACTTGTTGGATTCTCTTCAGTTTTTATTAGGCAAAAGAAGAGTTCTCCTTGTTAATATCTTACCAATCGAAGCTCTAATGGGACTTATTTTATTTCCATTCAATTGCTATATCCAGAATTTTGAGATGAATAGCATTCTTCTATGGCTGATTTGGGTTTTGAAAGGGGAATGGCTTTCATATTAAAATGGATAATACTTTACTGATTCGTACCAATCTCTAGCCGAAGCATATCCACACACATGTGATGAATTAAGTGGTTGGGTTTGGATTGGCCTAATCACATAGCGTCTCTCTTTTGCTGCCTTTATAAACTGAACGTTTTTGTACCTTTAACAAGTACCTCCAATGATGCTCTCTTGAATTCCAAATGAATAACAAGTCTAAGCTCTTCACCCTTTTCATTGCTGCCCTTCTCCTCAATTTTATGCTATGTTATGCTACACGTCCCGACCCTGCTTTCCTCTTAACCAAGCACCAGGCATTGTTTCTTTCATTTCTATTCTTCTTACCAACCTAATCATTTCCATGTTTTTTTTTTTGTTCTTATAGTATTTCTTTGATTAATAATAAGGTATGGGTTTTGGTTCATGCAGGGAGTTGATGTTGATGACAACTGTGAAGGAGTTGGGAAAGAGGAGAGCTTGATGAGAAGAACCCTTGCTGCTCATTTGGATAATATTTATACTCAGAACCATAAGCCAAGAAGTTGACATTGGTTCAATTGTAAACTATAAATAAATTATATTTCTATTCATGTTGGTATAGATGGCTTAAGCTAATTTAGTGCAACAAAACAAATACCCTCACATTGAGGTATAGGGCAGTATTTGTAATGATGCTAATAATTTGAAGGAAAGCATTTCCTAAAGATAAGACCAATAACACCAAAAAAGAAGTTCATGAGCCTCAGTTATTCACATCATTCTATTGATGTGACGTTTTCACCTGCGTTGCAACAGCACTACAGACACAAACATAATGTCTCTCACCTTGTTTTGATGCTTTGGACTGGTCAAGCAGCTGACCGTACAACCATTTTGTTACCCTTTATTAATATTATAGCAATATGAGCGTCGAATCTCATGAACCATGATCTCATCTTTTATTACATAATCTTTAGCAGAAAGATTAAAAAAATTACATGAATCGTGATCTCAAGTTCTAAGAATGGAACTTTAACTTACAGATTTTTCTGTACAAATCTTGTATCCCAATCAAAGAAAACTAAGAAAAAAATTGATCTCAATGCTTCGAACTCCTTCCACATTTCTGTCTATGAACATAAGCAATTGTCCTTTGACATTGCCCCTTTTTCCATCCTAGAATCCTTCCAACAATCAACGGAAAAACACTATTAACACTTGATTGATCACTCATCATATACAAACAAGCTCCCAAGTTCCGAGACACCTTCACCATCTGCAACCATTTCCCTGCATCGATGATGCTGTTGGCGTCCGGTTCCATCTTTGATCCAACAAGCAAAGCTTATGCCAAGCTAAATCGAATCCCAGGTTTATGTTTTAGAAGTTTCAAATCCTTTTGAAACAAACTTAGAATTTGTAGGGGTGCTACTATCATCAAAATCCTCAAGATCACTGAAAGAAATATCTTCTACATCCTCCGCACAAATTGCAGCCCCACTATAACCACCAACATCAGGACCATCATCTTCTGGCCAATCAATCTCTTCATCATCAAAATCTGGAATCCATATTTTTGAGGATGGACCAGCCACATTACCCTTGTCCTCAGTGTTAGACACCTGTTTTTCCTCAATAACAGACTTGTCCACAAATGGGATCTCAGTACTTTCAACTGGATGCTTCTCAGTCTCGTAGTCTGTTGGGATACTAGATGCGGATTCAGAAGCATAGGTCCGAGGAGACATGGTCTCAAAGGCAAAATAATTGGAAGAGGAAGGAGTAAAATCATTGTGCATTATACCATGGCTGTCTCCTAAGTAGGAAGTGCTTCCTCCATACCAATCAGTGTCAGGCTTTGTTTGCTCTTGCAGCTCCTTCATCCACAATGCTCTAGCTTCCATTACCTGCTAGCAATAAATTAACCACCAAGAGAATTGAGAATTGATCAACATTCTGCTTGTAAGCTTAATAACTGCCAAACATGAAGTACATGAAATGTTATTGTACCGACCATACTAATATAGTGAGAAATAGGTACATAAAGTATCTCTTGAAAAACTATACTTAAGGCAAACAAATCCCTGTTGGTAATTCAAATAAATCATAAGAAAATTTCCATGAAACTATATGAAATGACATGCTTCTGTACCGAGCATATAACAAGTTCGGCTAAAGATCAAGAAGTTATGAAGAATCCAAAATCAATTTGGCTAACAAATTTGTAAGAAGTCTTCTTGACAAATGGAGAGTAAACTTTTTAAGCGAAAGAATGGAACAATTTTCTCACATCTTTGTACATCAGATACGACTCAGGAACCATGGAAACCAAGCCATGAAAGGGTTGATTAATCCAGGATAAGAGCATGCATGCCAGACTTTGAAGAGGCTAAGTAAACTTGCAGAGATGTTTATAAAAAAAAAAAAAACTATTACAGTTATGGAAATGATAATAGTGAATCCATGGAGTAAACTAGCTAGGTAGTAGGTGGTAGTGTAAAATATGGGTGTCATGCAAAGCCAATGTGTAAGTGAACCACAAGAAAACTCAAAGGAATTCATATAAATTATCAGACTTTGAAATATCTTCTATTCCCATATGGATTTGAGATTTAAAAGTTAAAAATGTAAAATTGTAACCTCAGCCAGGAAAACAAAACAAGAAAACAGAAACAGAAATTAATTGAATGCTCAATTAGGGCTCAATATTATATAAACCCCCTTTTATTACATCTACGAGCAGTCACTACGAGCAGTCACTTACTGAGGTGTAGACAGAATCTCTGCATCAGCCTTGTTAAGTCTTGAATGCAGGAGAACAAAATAAACTTTCCAAAAGTAACTCTCACTCATATGGCATGGACAGAGTTCAATTCTCAGAGCTGCCAGTCTCGGAGCAAGATATTCAATAGCCATAGCATGGTCTCGTTGGGCAATTGACATGTCAAAATCTGAAACAAGGAAAAACAAAAGCAAGAACTCTGATTGTCATGTTATAAACCTATACATAATTATAAAAATAATCAAAATCGCAAAAATTACAACCAAAATTAGCAAGCCAAACATGAAGAATGTGTTAGATGGAGCAAGGATAACATAACAGTTCTTATGTATCTAAAATTCAAGCATAGATGGGGGATGTTGATCGAAATTGCAAACAGAAAAATAGGTTTTCAGTCCAATCATTTGACGAGAGAAGCACAAACTAAAGCAATGGTTCAAACTGCAAACCAATTCAATAATAAAGTCATGGGCAGGAGCCACAGATCACTACATTTTCTGTTAATCATAATTATCTCCTTTCTGTTATGATCCAATATTGCAAAGACTTTCAACAACAGAATCAATGGCGAATAAAGTCAACATGGAAAATAATGGTAGTATGAATTTCGTATTTTTTATTCAAACTATCTAGTTTTCAACTGAAATCGAAACAAAATTAACATTTTTATCAGTTGAGCTGTAAACAACTGAGCTGAAAAGCAAGAATCCCAAGGCAGAGAATATAGATAAACAACCAAAAGTATATTACTATACAATGAGATCAAAATTAATGATGATTGATGAAGAAAACAATATTACCATCCAAGTCTTCATCGGGATCAAGAGGGAAATCCAACCACGTTTCTGGGTGATGGGCGATATTCCTCGCAAACGCCAACACCTCATCCGTGATCCCAACCACGTCGAAATCCTCCTCCTCCTCCTCCTCCTCCTCCTCCTCCTCACATTCGTTTTCTATGTCGTTTTCTTCGCCATTTTCCCCCGGTCCAAACGGAAAATAGTCGGATGCCATCTTAGACAACGTTCCCCCGATCTCAGCTAAATCGTCTCTAACCCCCGCGACCGCGGCAGGATCAGACGGATCCTCCTCGTCCCGTGAGATAGATTGATCCGACGGCTCAGATTGATTCAAATTAGAGAATGATCGACCATTCGATTGGCCATTGAATTGAATTGAAGAAAGACGAGGAGGAGGAGGAGGAGGAGGGGGGCGGTGGCGGAGCGAGAAAGGAAGCGACACCGAAGAGTTGTCGTGTCAGGGTTTGTTTGAGCTCCGATAGATCTTCTTTGATGCCATGGGATTCGAGTTGGGCTACTTGTTCGGGGGACAGCGATTGGTGTTCCCCCTTGGCCTCGGTTTCCTCGTTATGAATCGGGTGCGGTGGAGGAGCCGATGATCGGGAGTCGTGGCTTACGTCGTCGTTTTCCTCATCCCTTGAAGAAGCTGATTCATTGCCATCATCATCGAGACTGAGGGAATTCGCTAGGGATCGAGCTAACCATGACATTCTTCTTCTCCTTTTGTTCTTTTTCACTTGTTTTGCCTTTTGGATTTTAACGGGAGAGGGTGAGAAAGTGATTGATCGAAACTTGAAAGATTTGCTTATTGGATTAAAAAGGCTCTCTTTAATTAATTAATTAATTAATTAATTATAAGACTGGGGCAATCATATGGTCATTGGACCACCATAAGCAGAGTTACGGTCTGGATTTATGTCCTGAATCTTGTTGCCACGTAAGTATAAAGGGGGGTTGTCTTTGCCACTGTTTTTGTTCACTGCTGTCTTGAATCTGTTCTGACTCAGTGAATTACAGAGTCCTTTTTCCTGTTTTTGGTTGTTTGTTAACTGTTGGTTTGATTACTTTCACTTTTCATTTTCAATCAAAAATAACTTCCAAAATCAAATTTGTTTTTATTTTACTCTGGAATTTGACTGGGCTTTAACCCCATGTTGTGGGCTTTTCTGACATCTTATTCAATATCAACCCATTTTTTGACTTATTTCTTAAAATCAGCCTAAGCTTTTTAATCTATACTATTATTTCTTAAAATTATATAAATTTTTATTGAGTTTGTGTCACTTTCAATCGGGTCATCATTTCGGTTAAGAAGTTCATCCTCAATTATTTAAGCTCTTGATTGAGTTGATGTCATCCTTAACCGGATCAAATTCGGTTAGAAAGTCTATGCTTAATTGTTTAAGCTCCTGATTAAGTAAGTGTCACCCTCACTTGGGTCACCAACTTGGTTAGGAAGTTATGAGAATGCTTTTTTGTAATTAAAATACATAATTGATTCGAGTGTATTTTAATCTTTTCACTTTGAAAAAAAATAAAAAATTTATGCATATGGTGAGATTTTAAACCCACACAAATTGCATTATTTAAGCTCCATGAGTTGTATTTACCAACAAACTAAAGCTTTATTTTAATATTTTTATACATTTTAATTTTATTATACATATTTTATTACCTCCATGAGTTGTATATCTATACTATTATTTAAGCTCCTGGCTGAGTCGGTGTTACGCTCAACCAGGTCACCAACTCAATTAGAAAGTTACAAGAATATCTTTTCGTAATTAAAATAGGTATAATGACAAAATTAACCTCTAAAATTTGGGTGTTTGGTCACTTTAGCCCTTAAATTTTTTTTGGATCACTTTCATACATAATCCTTGTTTTTTTGGTCAAATTGGTCAATTTTTAACGGTGATGCTGATGTGGCTGTTAATTGACTAACGATCAACATAAATTGCTGACGTGACGGTCCAGATGTATTTAAATGCTGACATGACACTATTTTGTCTTATATGTCACGCAGCAAATTATTTAAAATTAATTTTTTAAATATAAAATTATTAAAATTATTATATTATTTTTTTAAAATATAAAATTATTTAAAATTATTAAATAATTTTAAATATCATCTTTTTCCTCTTCATTCTTCTCCCCATTGATTCACCCTTATCTTCTCTTCGAAATCAGCAGGTAAAATACTAAGTTTATTCAGCGACAATAAAAGATCCATCAATAACAGGTGCAATTGATCAACCGCCACCACACTAAGCTTCAATGAATCCATGGCGGTAATGAAATTTTGTACGCATTCCGCCACAAACGCAATCGTTCCTTTCATCGAAACACAACAATGTTCCACCGTGGCAGGTACTCCAGAGGTTACTAAACGGTATAAAGTGGCTTGGCAATCCATTTTGTATGTGTCTGCAAAGCGTTCGATGCTAGGGATTGCATCTTTGAGAGCGTAAGCTAGGGTTTTGAAAAGGGCGATGAGTTTTTGACATTCAAGTTCATATGTAAATGATGAAATATATCTTATGTAAGCTTTTTCGAGTTTTTCTGTTGTTTTGATAATGGCGTAAATCTCTGCGAAATTTTCATAATTTTATCTCTCGCTCTTATCGTCCCATAGCTTAACCTCCATTTTGAGTAAGATTTAGGGTTAAATTCTGGAAAAAAATCAATGGATTTTTCGAAAATGGATTTTTAAAAGAGAAAAAAAACGAGACGATTGTTCAATTCACCATGTTTGAGTTCACCATCAAAACTTTACTACAAAATTTAAGATCCATAAAAAAACAAGGAAAAAAGAAACCTAGAAACTAAACACACACACACCCAAAAAAAGTTTCTCTGCTAATCTTACAGTCTCTTTGACCCCATAAAAAAATCCCAAAAACTCTAAGCAACTAACAACACACAAAGTTCTTGTAATCAAAACCTCCTCCAAATTCTCCTCCTATAAAAGCCCAAAGAGGATATCTAGGGAAAAAAAAAAGAACATTTGAAGATATAGTGAAGATAAAGAGGCTATGGTGAAAAAACAATGGGAAGAGATTGAAAAAAAAAAAAGAAACAATGAGGAAGAAAAATGGGGAGGAAAATGATAAAGATAAAAATTATATAATAATTTTAATAATTTTATATTTTAAAAAATTAATTTTAAATCATTTGCTGATGTGGCATATAAGATAAAATAGTGCCATGTCAGCATTTAAATACATCTGAACTGTTACGTCAGCATCATTGTTAAAAATTGACCAATTTGATCACAAAAATAAAGATTTTGTATGAAAGTGATCCAAAAAAAAACCTTAATGGCTAAAGTGACCAAACAACCAAACATTAAGGGTTAATTTTATCATTATGCCATTAAAATAAGTAATATTATTTGAGGATTTTCAATCTTTTCACTTTAAAAATTAATAAAAATATAGATATGATGAGATTTGAACCCACCTCAATTACATTAATAAAACTATTAGTATACCATTCAACTAAAGATTATATATATATATATATACATTTTAATTTTATTATGCATACTTTATTACATTCATCGGTGGTATACATTGATAATCTATTTAATTGAATTGATGTCATAAGTTAATTTGACACCAATTCAAAATTGATGATAACATTATGATAAACAATTTAATTTAATTTTTTCATTTTAATAACATGCATATTTTATTGTTTCATACTTTATTACATTCATCAGTGGTATACATTGATAATCTATTTAATTGAATTGATGTCATAAGTTAATTTGACACCAATTCAAAATTGATGATAACATTATGATAAACAATTTAATTTAATTTTTTCATTTTAATAATATGCATATTTATTGTTTATTATTAATTTATTTTAAATCCTGCATTTCATTATTTATTATATATAATTTTTAAATTAATATTTATTTTTTAAATTTACGATTTCCACACACATACAAGTGTAAAAGAATTTGTATTATATATTATGAGTTTAATAATTATATCTAGACTCTAAGAGGAGTTAGACCCAACACAACATTATTGAACCAAAATACTTTTACTGGTATAAGAAAGCAGCCTACACAAGCTAAGACATTTCAAATAAACATTTCTCAGGTAGATTTTTCCCTAAGTAATCCCTGGTAAGAGTGCTCTGTATTCTTGCCGGAGGTTAGTTGAATTGTTTCAGCCCAGAATTATATCTGAATCCAAACTTGGCCATGAAATCAGCGGAAGGTTCGTTTCTCCGTAAATATTGTATAGGCCCATTTTCGTCCGGCCCAGAATAAAACAAATCAAAATACCAAAATAAATTAAAATCCCTTCAATTAAAATGTCCATTTTACAAAACGACCTTAAATCACCTAAGGATCCAAACACTACCCAATTACAAGCCCAATTACAAACCCTAAGACCCAAACCTAAAACAAACCCAAATGTTGAAAACTTTGGAAACCCTAATTGCTAGGGTTCCCTCTGTCACCGCTGCCACCTGTGCCTCTTGCCAGTCGGCAGGCACGACCCTCTACCTTCAACCAATACCATGCCTCTGCCACCACCTCTGACACCGTCATAATCACCTGCACGAAATAGAGAAGCACAAAGACAAGAAGAAAAAAAAAAAGAGAAAAGGACAAAAAAGAAAAGAAAAACAAAAAAATATATATTGTGTTAATTTTCGGCTATAAAAGCCACAATCACAGATCTGTAATTTTCAGACACGAACTGATAGAAATAAAAACGAGAGATTTCAAGAAATAGCTTATTGTTTTGGTGTCTCTTACATATATGTTTTATTCTTTATTTCGAAAAATCATTTTTTTTAAAAGGGGGGCAAATTAGGGTTTAGAATTTTTTACTTTTTGTAGAAATTTAGTTCCTCCGTCGTTGAGGGTAGTTAGGGACTCCAGTGAGATCTTCGAGGCTTCCAAACCCCTTTGTGTTCAAGGGGCTTTGTTGGAGGAGACCTTTTTTCTTCAAAACCGAAATGTTTCAACTTTTTTGAGGGGGTTTGGGTTCGTCTTTTGGGAATATAGCCTCGAATCTAAGTTTTTGAGGGTTGGAGGTTTTGAAAGGGAATTTTGAAGTCCTCCGACCATCGTAGGTGGCGATCGTCGCTGCCAGTGACGGTGGCGCGGGGCAGACCCCTAAGGTTGGACATGGGAGAGGCTTTTAGAGGTTGAGAGAAAAAAAGGGTCTGAATGAGTTTTTTTTTAGAAGTGAATAAAATGAAATTTTTGAAAATTTTTATCCTTTTATAGCCTCCCAAAACGACGTCATTTTGGGTATGGCTTAAAACACCAAAACTACGTTGTTTCACCCTCGACTCGAAATCTGACCCGAACACTCCTAGGATTTGCATGTTTTCGTAAAAAAAGGGGTATTTAATTGTTTGGCCCTTTCGCTTTTTTGTTCTGTTTTAATTGGGTCCTATTTTGTTTATTTAAATTTACATTGTACCCTTTAATTTTATTTTACATGCAATTTAATCCTCTGACTTACTATGGACCCTCTTGCGAACGATACGTGTACCTAGAAAGAGGTAATTTCTTCCCAATCCCTTTGATTTTTATATTTATTTAAATTTAGTTCTTTCTTACCTATTTTTGATTTTATAATTTATACTTTAAGTTCTGTTTATGTTTTAATCCGGTCCTTTCTATTTTAATGCTTTTATTTATATTTATTATTTTATTTTCAAAATCCTTTATTTTATATATATATATTCTGTTCCTTTTTTACTTTTATTTTTTACCTAGCGCATCTGCTTCCCTTTATTTATTTATTTCTTTTATTTTTTATATATATTGTTAACATTTACTCATTTTAAATAATTTTTTTATGCCTTTGATTTATTATGTTTAATTTTATCTTTTTATTTTCTATATTATTTCGAACATCATGGATTTTTGTCATTGTAATTGTCATTATCATCATTATCAATATTAATGTTCATGTTATTATTATTTTTGTTATATTGTTGTTATTTAGTTGTGTGTGTTATTTTTAAAAAAATTTATTCGCCAATTCATTTGGGATCCTGCGGATCCACTCTTTTCCTATTCAAAGATCAGCCCTTTGTCTCTGTGTTTTCACACCGAGAATTCTTTGCAGATGAAGAGATGTCAAAGGGGCTTCTTACTTCCCAAACAGATCCTCCTACATCTATATATAACGCTGGTTTATCAAGAATACGCAAGAAAAGCACTTCGAATTATTGATTCATCGCCAGAGATGGCTTAGAACCAATAGTTCATTATCTAATGGATTTTTCCGTTCTAATACTCCATCCGAGAGTTATATCTAACTTATTGTAAATATCAATTATTATTTATTATTACATATTACAATAATTGATATTTTGAGAAAAATATTACTATAATGAAAAAAGAATTCTTTTGTTTTCATTATAGTAACTCGGCGAGATCATTTGATTACTTCTAACTTCGAAATTTGAATATTTTTGAAATAGTTGCGAAAGATTAAAAAATTAAGAATAGAAAATTCCAGTTAACTTTGTAATCTCTCGATTTTTTTATTGCCCCTTTTCAATCAAAAGAGATAAGAGCCGGTGAATCAGAAACCATTAATTAAGAAAGAATAACAAAAAAGTTTTATGGAGTATGCATATCAATATTCATGGATCATACCTTTTTCCACTTCCCATTCCTATTTTAATAGGAGTGGGACTCCTACTTTTTCCGACGGCAACAAAAAATCTTCGTCGTATGTGGGCTTTTCCCAATATTTTATTGTTAAGTATAGTTATGATTTTTTCGGTCGATCTGTCTATTCAGCAAATAAATGGAAGTTCTATCTATCAATATGTATGGTCTTGGACCATCAATAATGATTTTTCTTTCGAGTTTGGCTACTTTATTGATTCACTTACCTCTATTATGTCAATATTAATCACTACTGTTAGAATTTTTGTTCTTATTTATAGTGACAATTATATGTCTCATGATCAAGGATATTTGAGATTTTTGCTTATATGAGTTTGTTCAATACTTCAATGTTGGGATTAGTTACTAGTTCGAATTTGATACAAATTTATATTTTTTGGGAATTAGTTGGAATGTGTTCTTATCTATTAATAGGTTTTTGGTTCACACGACCCGCTGCGGCAAACGCTTGTCAAAAAGCGTTTGTAACTAATCGGATAGGCGATTTTGGTTTATTATTAGGAATCTTAGGTTTTTATTGGATAACGAGAAGTTTCGAATTCCAAGATTTGTTCGAAATATTTAATAACTTGATTTATAATAATGAGGTTCATTTTTTATTTGTTACTTTATGTGCCTCTTTATTATTTGCCGGCGCAGTTGCTAAATCTGCGCAATTTCCTCTTCATGTATGGTTACCTGATGCCATGGAGGGGCCTACTCCTATTTCGGCTCTTATACATGCTGCCACTATGGTAGCTGCGGGAATTTTTCTTGTAGCCCGCCTTCTTCCTCTTTTTATAGTTATACCTTACATAATGAATCTAATATCTTTGATAGGTATAATAACGGTATTATTAGGGGCCACTTTAGCCCTTGCTCAAAAAGATATTAAGAGGGGTTTAACCTATTCTACAATGTCCCAACTGGGTTATATGATGTTAGCTCTAGGTATGGGGTCTTATCGAGCCGCTTTATTTCATTTGATTACTCATGCTTATTCGAAAGCATTGTTGTTTTTAGCATCCGGATCGATTATTCATTCCATGGAAGCTATTGTTGGATATTCTCCAGAGAAAAGCCAGAATATGGTTTTTATGGGCGGTTTAAGAAAGCACGTGCCCATTACACAAATTGCTTTTTTAGTAGGTACACTTTCTCTTTGTGGTATTCCACCCCTTGCTTGTTTTGGTCCAAAGATGAAATTCTTAGTGACAGTTGGTTGTATTCCCCGATTTTTGCAATAATAGCTTGGTCCACCGCCGGATTAACAACATTTTATATGTTTCGGATCTATTTACTTACTTTTGAAGGACATTTAAACGTTCATTTTCAAAAATATAGTGGCAAAAAAAAGTAGCTCTTTCTATTCAATAAAACTATGGGGTAAAGAAGAGCAAAAAATAATTAACAGGGATTTTCGTTTATTTCCTTTATTAACATTAACAATGAATAACAACGAGCAGCCATATACAATTGGCGTAAAAAAAAAAGCTCTTATTACTATTACGAATTTTGGCTACAAGAAGGCTTTTTCTTATCCTCATGAATCAGATAATACTATGCTATTTCCTATGCTTATATTGCTTCTATTTACTTTATTTGTTGGAGCTATAGCAATTCCTTTTAATCAAGAAGGAATGCATTTGGATATATTATCAAATTATTAACTCCATCTATAAATCTTTTACATCAAAATTCAAATGATTTTGAGGATTCGTATCAATTTTTTAAAAATGCAACTTTTTCAGTGAGTATAGCTTGTTTCGGAATATTTACAGCATTCCTTTTATATAAACCTTTTTATTCATCTTTACAAAATTTGAACTTACTAAATTCATTTGTGAAAAGGGGTCCTAAAAGAATTTTATTGGATAAAATGATATACTTGATATATGATTGGTCATATA